>JAGSMS010000027.1:10680796-11296592 GCA_029286595.1 Bhutanitis thaidina
TACCTACATTAATGTTCTGTCTGAATCAGGTTTAAACTGTAAAAAAATACTTGATAACAACTTTGGGTTGCTCTGTCTAAATTCACATCCACGTAAGGTAAAAATTTAGAAACTCATAATATAACAGCAAGAACTTGCATTGACAATTGCGCATTATCGTGTAAAGGACTCAATAATAATAATTTTCAAGATAACGTTAATTAAAAACATTTTTATTTATTGCTGTATATAGTTGACTACGATTTAGAGCGATTTGGGGCCACAATACGATACTACAATAGGAGATATAACAGTAAAGAGTTTGAGAAAATAAAAATCCAGAAATATAAATCCATCGATCAGTATCCAAAAATATAAGCCTTTGTCTTCTTTCCTTTTAAGATAGGTAAAGATTTTAGTTTGGCACGACTCTGTAGTCAAACTGGTATCCGTAATCCACTTTTCGCCTCTCTCAGAGATAGAAGGTGACGGTTGCAATTTCAAAATATATTCACGAGAGATCGTATTAGTCGATTTCTGCCGAAATATTACCTTACATACTTATTCTTAAGGAAAAGTTAACAAAAAGCTCAATACCAGTTTAGTAATTCCTTTTGTTCTTCAGCTTCAGCATCTTTTTTCGAAGAAAGCGCCATCGAAAGCTGTCTCACCTAACGAGAAAATTTTACCCACCACACTGGATTAGTGGTTTAGAAAGTGCAATGTAGGTACTCTCACCCTGCAGATGCTGTTCCCCACCTAACTAACTAACTAGTCTGCGGTGTTTAGGTTCGTGTTAATCGGATGTCTTTTACGCCTTCAAGCCTTTGGGAGAAAAAGATGTTAAATTCTTTATTTCTTCGATAGTCATTATTTTTCACTATTATAATATGAAATACCTAGCCACGATAGCCGAATGGATCCGCCTTCGAATCAGAAGACTCGAGATCGATCCCTTATGTCGAGGGGGCAGGACAATAAGTTTTTATCAAAAATTAAATGTCAGAAAAATATGGCAGCCCTAGATTTTCATTATAATCTATGTAATGCGCCACATATAGATATATACGTGATCATTGATTTAAATGAAATAAAATTCAAAATAAATACGGATTTATCTTATGCCGTCGCTACACGGATAACAATAAAACAATCTTAACTAAATAGTGTTAATAGAAAAAATATAATATCAAAGGGGTTATTTACTACAACACAACGGCAGTCAACAAAAAAGTTAGCTAAGAGGGCATTCTCAAAAATCGATTAAGAGAGACATGATTAAGCTCTCGCAAGCTTGCTGCGTCTGGGACTTTCATGGTACGTCCAGGCAGCGATTGAACTTATAAAATGTTTGCGAACGGCTCAATAAAGCAATCCGAACATAATTAGCTTAAACTTTTTATTGTGAACATAAAAACTGAACTGCATAGTTATAGAGAAGCGTCAATAGCCAAAGGCTTTAGGCCTTCGAAACTTGACGCCGCAGGTTCGAGCCTTCCATTTGACTATTGTGGTGGTAATCGCCGTAAGAATCGGCCATCCCTTTCTTCCCATAAGTGTTTAAGAAAGACAGAGAACCGTGACAAATGGCGGGATAAGCAAGAATAATACTAAACCAAAATAATCAGAGCAATGACGGACAGCAGCGTCACAGGTACGAGGTGTTTGGTACATCGCCAATTCGCCGAGCGTGGCGAATATGGTAAATCCTAAAAATTATAGTAAAAAAATATTTGATTTATTAACATTCATAGCACCTAAAATATGTATCTTTAATAGCTAAGTAACAAAATTCATGACAGTTAAATAATTAAAATCATATGGTACATATACCTACATACCCACCTACCTAAAATATGCCTACAAATAATAAGTGACAACCGCAGTCATTTCATTTTATTATAAACGAACTTCATGTCGGGATGACTTGTTGTTTTTATCATCCAGAACACGCGACTGAACGTTCATGGCGACTAAATTGAAAAAATCAACAACGTCACAGCAAATCATGTTTGAGGATAAATTAGTTAAGTGTCAACTCACGCGCTGCACGCTTACCCTTGCAGTTTTAATTACAAAATCAATAATTGAATTGCGAAGGCGAGTTTTATTGATTGTTTCTGGATAAGACATGGCTATCGATGTGCGTGCATCGTCTCGTACAATTTAAATAATTATAGTAAACATGTAAACGCAAATCCTTATTGGAATCACGAAGCAATGAAGGAGAGGGTGTTAATCTAATTTTATTTATAAACAAGCGACCGCCCGCAGGTTTGCACGGACACCCAGGATCAAATATATGTACAGCCAATATCTGTAAAATTTTATTAAAATCCGTTTAATTCTCGTGATGGAGCAACATACATCCAAATACCTAAACAGATTTCCACGTTACGATATAAGTGAGACTTTGATTTGTAGTGATGTCACGGAGGCAGTCAGTTTTTTGGTATTCAAAAACATCAAACTGAGGTGATGCAGAGAATCAAAATGATAGACAAAATATTTCACTCGAATTGTAGTCTCCACAAAACATCTGTTGTTGTTTAGTAAATACACAAATGACGTTTACATAGGAGTCCGTCTGGGTCTGGGAGGTCAGGTCTTAGCTATTTCTGCTGCCAAGCAGCAATGCAAAGTTTCAGTGTGAAGTAGAATTAAAAGTTGTGGTTCATAGTACAGACAGATATTAGACAGATATTAAAAATTGTGAACATTTTTAAAAAAAATTACAAAATTATTTATAGCTATTGGACATCTGACGACAGAAGTAGAAGTAGAAAATGAGTGCCTGTTTATATCCAATGCTTAAAGCTGTAATTACAATGTAAAATTAATTTACAAACATAGATGTTTTATTGACAATGCAATGCTCAATACCTGCTATCTTCTTGAATTAACTGAAAAGGAAGACACTATCATAATTTTTAAATTGTTCTCGAAATCACAGTTTGACAACTCCCTGCTTGACTTAACGAAGAGTAACTGTTTCGTGACAATCACGGCGCAGTTATACTGAGCTTGATCTACAAAAAAGTACCCGTTGCCACCGGTCACCTCTCGAAGGTCATTAAAAACACATCAGCCTGCAATAAATTATTTTATTAAATGTCGATTCACACCTTTGCTCCTGCCCGTGCGTGTCTAATCGTGCGTGGCCTTGGATATGTTTTATGACTAGGTTCTGCTTGTACTGGTTGGTTTGTAGTTTTGTTTTTATTCGGTTTAAATGCCATAAAATAAGGCAATGGGTGATGGAAATTACGGCTACATTAAAAATATGATTAATACGTCCTGTACCCGCTAACAATAAATTATGATGTCTAGTGGATCAGCGTTCTCTTTCCTGTTGTTACAGGTCCAGCGTTTGAATCCCAGCTTGCAAAGCAGCCGATATATGAGGCGCTTAAAATTGATTGGTTTTCGCGTCGGGATGTAGTTATCATTCTTGTATGGCCGTCACTGCGTCTGGCTGTATCTGCGATCTTATCGCATAAGCGTTACAGACGGACTATATACCGACAATGCCTTACAGCCCATCGCGCAAACAATACTCTCGTGTACACAAGATACACTCGCATACCGCATATGCGCCTTGATACAACTCGCCCGTCAGAGAACCCACCAGTTCCTCACATTAAAAAATAATTTTATGTATATTCATATTATTATATATTCATATCATAGAATTCAATGAGAGAAGGTAAAACATAAATAATAAATTGAAATTCAGACATATAGGTACCATGACAAGAGAATCTATTTCGACCAAGCGTTTCTACCTTTAACTCTTCACTTGTCATAAGAATAGATCTCTATTGTTTCAACACAACAAGAATTAAAGAATAATAGGGCTCAGTAATAGCCCTACGATGTCCTACTAGTTAATTTCGAATAAATCGTGTCTAATACTGACGAAAACTGCATAGTGTCGCACATTACGGTTCATATTTACAATCGCAAGTATACGCGCAACACTTATACTCATTCGAACTTTAACGTTATGAATACTTTTTCCTGTAGAACATTCGCGATATACATTCAGACTTATATTCTAAATAAGTCTAGGACCAATTTAATATTTGTTTCATTATAATATGTTAAATAATGTGCTTTTATTCATTACCAAGCAACTGCTGATTTCGTTCATTACAATCGTGTCCACCCAAAGGTTGTCTGGAAGAGATCGCTTTTAGCGATAAGACCGCCCATTGTACCACCTCTTATGTTAATTATGTTTTAATATTTTATTTTGCAATGTTTTTATTTGATGTGCATAAAGCGTATTCTATTTTAAATACTACTGAAGTAATTATTCTGAATAATTTGTATACTTGTAGTTCACGTGGACAAAGACAGGGGCTTAGCACGTTATGTATATATGTACCCAATACACTCTTAATATTATTCATAATTATGATATATACTTTTAATGCCGCAGATAGCCGCCCATTTTTATGTTATTTTAGCATTAACAAGAGTTATAATGATAGGTTCACAATGGCGAATAATTCTACTATTCGACCTGGGTTTGCTGAATAATCGCTAACCGATTATTTATCATATACCACTATTCGCGCCATCTCTGATACACACAGAGGCCATGCTTACCTTATACTTCTTCACAGACCTTGCAAAGAGTTTTCATATATTAGATAAACATAGATTTTAAAAGAAAATATAGTTCACTGACAAAAACCTAATATAACGTTCAATACAACAGTGTGTTGTCACGCTGACTTTATTGCGACGTTTTATGAAGGATAATTGCTACCACGGTTTACCTGACAACGTTTTGTAATCAGTGAACGCTTTCACCACTAAGCCGATGATATGATATTATAGCAGATAAAGTGCAACTCTTACGCTCTTCGTTTATGGCCGCGTTGCGCAGCGGCCACTTATGTTGAGTGTCAGTTATGGCATACACGAGGACGTTTGTCAATATCACATTCAATATTGTTTGGTATTGTTCATACTTGCGAACAGACTTAAGCTAGTTGATAATCTGTATAACGATTGTATCGGTAATAGCTTTTTTTTTATTATAAATCAGTGACAAACTAGCTAAACCTAATGGAAAGTTGCTACTGCAGCCTATAGACACCTGTAAACAACTTCAATCGAAGCAGTTTACGGTTGCGATGTTATCTCTGAGGCCTAAAGAGAAAAGCCTTTCAGCTTAGAACTATACTGGCGCAGTATACCTTTTAAACAGAAACACAACAGTGCTTGCACTGCTGCTTAGCGGCAGAAATATCTTAGACTTCTGGGCTGAGAAGGAGTCTACCACATAGTAGTAAATATGTAATGGAACCTTCTGCGCGCAACTGGGCTTACTCTCTACACGCTTAACCATTATTTTCTCATTTTATTATATCCATATAATATGAAATACGTTATCGAATATCATTATAAAGAAGTCGCAATAACAGACTTACTGAGCGTACATAGATACCCGTAATTACCTCGTCGCTCAATTCCAATGACGTCGATAACGGTCGAGGCGAATGTAACAGTACTCGACTACAATAACTAATCATTGCGGACACCTCCGAGGAAATTAAGAGCTAATGACAATCGACAGCTTGCAACCCGAATACCAGACGCTAATTACCGGAGTACCTAATTGCATTGTATAAATTATGCTATTAAATGTAATTGACGAGTAGACGTTGCACGTAAAAAATAATAGAGTTATCATTTTTGTGATGCATTTTTTTTTGAATGGGGTATTTCTATATTTACTCATCTGTACTCATAAATACATATAGATACAAATAAATACCATAATATGAATAATATTTTATAAATTATATATATAATAATATTAAATAGATAAATAAAACCCAACCAGATGGAAACCCCCCGGAAAGAAACCGACGGACAATGCGAGCAGCATCGAGTAGCACCGCCTTCTGAATTTGACCTCGGAGCGGTCCGCCACAGAGTCCCAACGGCCTCAGATGTTCCGAGAGGCTGACTGGGATTAACCCATTCGCAGAGACGACGATCGGAATAAATTCGGTCGGCATACCACCCCACATGTCGGTTACCTCGTGAGCCAGGTCCAGATATTTTGTCTTTTTGTCTGTTTCCGCTTTCACGAGGTTTTCGTCATATGGAATGGTGATGTCAACCAAAAATATCCTCGACTGTGCATCACCACGGTGTCAGGCTTGTTTGCATGAATCGTCCTGTCCGTGATAATGGACCGGTCCCAATAGAGCCTAGCGCTGTCATTTTCGAGCACGGCTTTCGGGGAGTATTTATAGTAAGGCAGTCTCCCATCCACGAGACCGTATTTTAGAGCGAGCTCCTGGTGTAGGATCCTGGCTACTAGGTTGTGTTTGTGCACATACTCAGAGTTAGAAAGCGCTGAACAACCGGAGATGACATGCCGAAGCGACTCCCCGGGGCGACGACACGCTCGACAGATGTCGACGGTGCCATCCCTTAGGATGTATCTCCGATAGTTGTTCGTCTTGATAACCTGATCCTGTATCGCACAGACAAAACCCTCGGTTTCCCCAAAGAGGTCACCAAAACGCAGTTGAGGGAGGCGACGCTCGCTTCTACAAGGCTCATGTAGAGCCTTGTAGAACCTCCCGTGGAGCTCAATTCTGATTTAATTGCTAAAATCGCAAGTGATTTTCAGCAATTCCATCAGATGGGAGCGATTGGTGGCGAACAACTTGAGGTCATCCACGTAGAAAAGGTGGGTCACTTTTGCTCTCCCCTCCAAAATATTAAATATTGATCTTTTTAGCCCTTTTATAAAATAGGAAAAAAAAGGGACTACCACTAAAATAAACTAACTATCCAACTCCTGGAAAATCACATAGCTTTCAGATTTATAGTAGAATGACCATTTTAAAAATGAAAAATGCTGTGAAGGGCGGCATCGTGCGGTGTCTGGTACTGGCATCGCCAATCCGTCTGACAAGCGTAGTGTTTTCCAACAAATTCTCTTCGGAAAGGTATATGTCCGTCAGTAGACTATTAACAGGCTAAAGGTGATGATTCAAATTAAATTTTACTAAGTGTATGCTTTTCCTAACAAGTGTATTTTATTATTTATTTCTACTCTTTTGATATTTGCATTTATAAATATACTCGTACCTACGTTTATTATTTGTGTTATCGAAATTAGGTTACAGATTATTTGCATAATTATAAATATCGCAATCATAACAACAACTAGAAGGTAACAGTAAAATGATTAAAACCACGAATTGCTTTGCCTTAATTCCTCGTTCAATAATAAAAGTCTAAAAATGGATATAATACATAATATGCAAATGATCTTTGACCGGACAGTAAATAAAGCACGAGTTAAACGGTACATTGTAGATTGTTAAGATCCATATCTGTTATTGAGGCAATCTAGATCGGAGTTCAAACCCGCGTGCCGCGATAAAGTATCGGCGTGCGTGCGGCGCGGGCGCGGGCGCGGACCGTGACAGATTCGATTTGTCCATTGTCCGGTAGCTAACGATTCGTTACAGAGCCGGTGCCACGACTAAACAAGTACAATAACCGAAGGCCGAACGAATATAATACAAACTAATTTTTTTTCCTCCACTATAAATAACAATATGGTACGCAATATAAACCTGAAGAAATCTATATAATTATTTATAATATAATATGCGAACCCAATAACAATACGCATATAAATTAAAAAAAAATATTAAAATATCTTCACTTTTATATTTTATATATAAAGAAAGCGTTAACGAGTAACTTAAATCTATTGCTCAAGCATATGTGAATGAATCGCTATTGTCGTCATTAATTGTCAATGACTTAATAATAATGCTTCTCGGGTATCATAAGTGAGTCAAAAGGTAACTATGTAACAAAATGTCTAAACATACATAGGCATCTCCCAAGTTTATAGGATATGCCGTAAACGTAGTAGCTCAAGGGCTGATAGCTAGCTTTTATTTTTATAGGATGTGAGTGACCCGATTTTGGTCCCCGGAGTCGACATAAATTAAATTGAATTTGAAATCGTAGTTTTAAGTATTGATATACGACTAAGAAAAATAGCGCTGGTTTCCTGCATGCCTAAATATTGAACACATTCATGAGAAGCCAACAGACCGCATTGGAGCAACGCGGCTGAATCATCCTGTCTGCAAAACCCTGTTAAAAATATGAGGTTCGCTTTGGAACATTTATAGGCTGTTACTTTATAAGAAATGGTGATTTTGCCGGAGACAATGATATCAAACTGTAATTTCTCCTAATCTACACAGTAAAGTCAACAGAGTCGGGACAGAGATAGTATGTTTTGATAATTCGCCACTAGGCAAAGCTATATTATAAACACAATTGAGACGGCTTTCAAAACATTCTAGACATTTCTATTCTGTAAATTATATTCGTAATTTTTTTAATAAATTTTAAAAGTCATAATCTTAAAATTATTATAACTTTTTATTTGTAAGATGATTCCCTTTAATTATCGAATACCGTAGTAAATTCACCTGACGTTTACCGCCCGCTATACAGTCGGGCGTGTTAACGGCGCAATCTATTGGTGGCATCGATTCAATTAGCGGTAGAACAATGGAACCGCCTCGGAAACCCATCTCCGCGCCCCCTCGCCGCTCACCCGTGACTGGACATCGGAGCTGCAACATATTTTCATTTTAACAAAGGTTTTTATGACGTTCATCAATACTACTACAATAGGCTAATACTTGTTTTGCATTTTACACGTCCGAAGTAACAGTGTTTCACATACATTAAGTCTTTAATATGATAAGCTCATTGTTACACGTCTAATATAGACGATTAATGAAAGAACAGCTTAGGCTCCGGGACGTGACTGGCCATAAAAGTGGCTTCCGGTGACTAAATTTTCATTAGTAACAACATATGAGTCCCAATCCGTTTACTGTCCGTCATTACAAATTATTGCTTTTTTTTTCAAGAGCTTTTGGCCTGTATTCGATGGAAGGTTTTGCTCATACATTTTTTCGCTATCAGTTAGTCGCCATAAAAATAGTCCAATAGTTTTAATTATATATACATACTAGCTATACCAAAGGCTTCCTCCGCGTCGACTTTAGAATTCGCCGAAAGGTTTTATCCCTTCACGTGATAGGTCTTAACCTTATAAATTCTATTGTTATTACAATAGAATTTGCATTGTTTCAACACCTCATGATTTACTTTTTTTATGCGAAAGGGGGCAATGGAGTAAGCGACCTCTGGTTACCTCAGTCACCGAACGAAACGCAGAAGCACAAAATGCCTCTTCTTCACGCCGGTATTCTGCGAGGCCGTGGTACTACTCCGGTGGAGCTAGTCCATTCGAGCAGCAACATGTCTTTAAGAAGCATGTGTTCAGCATTCATGCCGACGCTTGTCTCTACCACGAACACAATTTCGTGTAATGTTAAAAAAAATATTACGAACGTGTCATGTAGAAGCATATGCAGTGTAGAGCCCGATATTAATACAACTAATAGTTAATTCGGTGTAATTGTGTTTTGCAAAATTGTACTTTAAATAAATAATAAATTAATTATAAAAGGAACTAATTAAGTTATTATCAACTAAAGTTTTGCGTTTCATAATCAAAAAGGTAATTGCAAAAAACATTCCATTCCAACACAATTTATCTGTCACACTTTCAAGATAAAATAAATTAAAATATTCCATGCTCCATTGATATCGGACGACACAATTTGATTAATTACCAACTAACAATTTACAGGAATGCAATTAAAGCTTGCAAAGATAACGTGCATATCATTAATTGAACGTCAAGTTGACCTTTTAGGCTGAAAATAATATATTGCTTTTTAAAATATTCAGAAAGATTAAGGGCGTATTCGTGTCGCCACAACGCCTTCGCAAGCGTAGTAGAAAAAAAACACAAACATTAACGGATGCACTGCGTTATCGGAGCGAAGCTTTACATTTCAATTAAGGTACGATTAAGAAATTAAACGTAATGAGTGCTCCAACACAGAGGCGCCGATTAAGAGCCAATGCATGGATTTGTGATATAAAGAAGCTCTGTAAATGCTGTTATTCTGACGAAAATATCGTACGGCTCTGTTCAGTATTAATAACCAAATATCGACTACTCACGGTCTTCTAATTGTACTAATCTGTCTATCGTATATCGATTCTTATGCAAAATGGTTTGTTTATATAGTCATTAATATTTAATTATGAAAGTTATAGTAAAATCTAACTTACAATGACAATAATGGTTGCAATCATCAACTCATTGAATGGTTGTAACCATTGATACTGAACTAAAGGAAATGTAGCTAAATATATATATATATATATACAGGTACCATCACTATACGCTATACTTACCATGTAGAATTAAATTTATTTACCTTAAAATTGGAGACTACAAATTAAGTATTGTATTTTATTTTATATTACATTATTAATAAGCCTAATATAAGGCATAATAGATACGTTTTTGTTTAATAAAATATAATTATGACATACTGTCTTTTTTGTATATTTTAAGTTCATTAAATAACATAAGAAAATACATATTCATTAATTTATTAATTTTATTTACATGTGATTTTAATTTTTTAAATAATCACATCACAAAATTCTAATATGGTTATAATTAATTTTATCCGAATTTCAAAATCGTCATCCGGCAATCAATTCGGAAAACATATGTTTAATATATGTTCATCGATTAATCGGCGGTTTCATATATGTAAGTATAAAGCCATGTATGATGCAAGGCCAACCCATATGCCCCATTACCCCCATATATGCCATGCTAATATAGATAAGCGGGTTGGTGAGCGTAGGGTCGGACTAGTGATGTTGCTCCCTATTACTAGTCTAGGATTTGGATGGGATCAAATTCGGATGTGTTATCCGCCATTATTCGGTCGCCAGAGACTAGTTGGTTTGCTATTAGGGTGAGGTTGGCATTTGGAGAAAAGAATATATTCTCCCTTACACCCCCCTTACATAGCGAAACCCTGTCGCAATAATTTCATTACCTGTAATTAGTAAGTTCCCCAAACTCTGCCAGGAGAACAAAAATTTCAACTTAAAACCCTTCCATGTCATTTCATGACTTATCACTTCGCAGACACCTATACTTTCTACGCAGTTGCTTGCCATATATTTTGAGATAGTTATTGATCCATCTGCCAGCGGACATAATATTTTCCCCACTAAATATTTTTTTTTCTTTTAATGCACGCTTTATATGTGGATAACTCATTCATAGTAAATAATTTGAAACCTCGACTAGTCACTGTTATTAAATAGCTTATTAAAAATACTATAGCGTTAAAAAACATATACTCAGGACTTACTAGTATACAAATAAACTCACAAAAAGCAGGCTTTGGTATTATTGGTATTTGGTATATAATACAGTATTAAAACACAGATAAGGCTCTACGATGAGATTCTAAAGATCCTAGCGGAGCTACTCATTAAAATGACAGAAACACAGGCACTTATATGGCAACCCTAGTTAGTTATTGCCCGACATCAAGCCTACTCTCCATACACATCTGTAATTGGAGGACTAACATTCTGTATACGGTTATTCACCAAAAACGCACGCAAAAACTGGCACAAAACGTTCGCCGCGGCCTGACCATATGAGATGACAGCGCGCTCGCGTCGCCAACAAAGAATGATACGAGAAATAATTACGCCCATTGATCGGTGCTCATTAAAATGAACCAATGGAAGTTGTCGGCGAGTTGGGAGCCAAAGGAGAACGGCGGGTAGGCACAATTTGCTGCGGCGCCGCCGCCTGCCCTTTTCTTATTGATATGAATTCGAGCTGGCTTGTTGGAACTGCTGAATTCAATTAGAGACAGCCCGTTACTCTTAAGAATTTTTCAATACTATTATGCTTATGTTCGAAAGACAACCTCTTTCGAGCATGCTTTGCATCGCTTGTTACCAGTTTTTAAAACAGATACGCAGACACTGTATACAAATTTAAGCAAACATACTTCTTCAAAAATAGACACAGACCGAACACTGTGGAACTTATTAACGACAGTCGTTGATGTCTTTCATATAGAGAAAACGCTCCAAAACTATCCGAGCTCCTAGTATAATAAATTAAAGTATTATAATTTCATTTCATTAGACGTGCAATAAAGTTATTGAATGGGCTATCGTTTCGTTATTTTCTGAGTATCACAAGTAATACACAACTTTCTTGTATGTTCGTTTGTTTAGATATTCATACAGAAATAAGTTTGAATTAGAATGTACAATGTAACATGGCTCAGTTAACTTTTTAATTTAGTATCCACCATTATATTTTTTGTGGTTTTTTGTAGTTAAGTTATTACCGTTTACCGTTTTGTCTTTTACAGCTTCATTGTTTTCAACGTATGATACATGACAGCGTGTAAATATAAACTGGGGCCCTATCCCCTATGCCACAAACGATTTCACAAAAAATCAACGTGACATTATTCACCTTACATGGCTTCGATTATCCTAGACATTGTTACCAACAAACGAAACTATGTCTAGGATATGAAAAATAACACAGTATAATTTTATTAAAGAATAACTTCACACGGAATTGTTGTGAAATATTTTTATGGCATGCGAATAAGGCCCCAGGTCAGGAATATTCCATGCAGTCCTCTGTACTATTGACAAGACCGTCGCACCTATCATCAAACTCTTGTGGCACGCGGTATACGATTTTCGCTTACCTGTGCCGTTCTTTTTTTTTATGACGAGCATGCGGCTCACCTGATGATCACCGACGCCCACGAACATTTACAACACCTGAGGAGCTACAGATGCGCTGAAATGCGTTCTTGTTGCCGTTGACCACATATCTCGTGTACAAACGTCACGTGTGTTTACTAAGTTCTCAAACTATAGAGTTCTTATAACTTAATATCATAAATGTACCAATACTTAACCTTGCAGACATTCAAAAGGAATTTCAATACACCCATATTCGGTGAGAAGAACATTAAAAATTATAGGCGAAACGAAAGCAAGAATTTTTATTTGTGTAGTAAATAGTAAGTACTAATGTTTATTGATTTACCGCTTCAAGACCACACAGTATTAACAATGAATAAAGATAACGGAGAAGAAATAATCATTTGTTGAGGTAATAATAGTAGTGTTTTCAACATTGTAATGCATTTTAATTATTCGATTCACGTTATTTATTAAATTTTTTGACTAGCATACGAGGTTCTGGTAACTGACTAATGATCGATTATGCTGGAGTCAAATCCTACAGAGTAGTAATGAGTAGAATCTCTTTTTTATTGGATTAGGATGACAAACAAATTGACAGTCCACCTAATGGTTAGTGGCTACTGAAGTCTTGTAATTAAACTGAAACAGCATAAAAGTATACCGAAAAACTGGAACTCAACAGTGGTTGGCGTTATCGTACTGGTGATATGCAACACTGCATCAATCAATGAGATCATGTACTCGTAGGTAGATGTTTTCTTGTTAATTAGTAATATCTATATTAATGTAACCCTAACCTACTAGCCTTTTGATAGCAGCGAAAGAATTTACCATCTTTTTCTGCCCTAAGCTAAGAGAAAAGCCTTAATAATTGTAATTCAATCTCCGGCAGCTGTGTTATTAAATATGTTCTGTTAGCCTTGTGAATTGTACAGCTTTTCCGGACGCAGAACTCGGGTTTATGAGGTTCGCACGGAGGCATATCAACACATATAATTTTATAGATATACACACAGATAAACACTCTGTAGCCTCTGCTGTAGGTCTTTCTTCTTTATCGCGGAGGCGTTTTACAGACAGTAGTTGTCCATTTGGAGTTTATTACAGACGGACAACCTAACGACCCTGAACAATTATCTAAATTGCAATGTGCTGTAACTAATTGCTTAGCCACTGCGCTAACTGAGTCGACAAAATATGTACATAATTTCCAAGGAAGTTTCGGGCCGCGGCCCTGTCAATTTGTGTCTGTTGAATTGGGCGAGCTCACGTGAACAGGCCTTTAGGCATAGCAGTTAGTGCACGTGCGTTGCGCTCATCTGTCACACACGTCCAACAAATTGGACTTTAAAAAAAATGGCGTCAACGCCTGAATAATACTGTTACTTAATGAAACGAGTTTGTAGACCTGACTTTTTTTACGGAATTTCGACGATACTTCCTGTCTACTCGTAACTGTCATCTACTGCATAATTTTACGCACATATTTTATTATATTAAGTCTTTATCCTCGCATATCAGTTCTTTATCACCCTGTTTTAGTCTACTGTTGGACATAGGCCTTTCCGTGTAAGCGCCAACGAAAGCTGTCAGGCCATGCATGGACTATTGGCCCATGCTCACCACACTGAACATCACTCGCACTTAAGATGCTGTCAGAGTACAGCCCAGAATATTCGGAAGGAATTTCTAACAGCACGTAAGAGCCTCTCCACTACTTGAAGGTATGGTTGACCTTTAGAGAAATGGTCATAAATAATGTTACAATTTCAAAAGTAACGGGCACTTTCTTATCTTTTATTAATTTAAATTGGAATGCGATTATTATGAAAAAAAACTTCGATCAATTTTCCGCCATATTACATATTATTTACTGCATTAAAGAAAACGAGTTGCAGATATTGCTTTGCACAAAGTGGGTATGGAGCCGTCAATCATTTTTAAGACCCTTCAAAAGTTATACATACGCTGTATCGCACTGTAGACAGGTACATCAACAATTCACCTGTCAAAGGATATAAAAGATCGGAGCATCCCCGTGCTGTTAGGATCACATGAGCTGTAAACGCTATCAAACCCAGAATTCGACGAAAAGATAGAGACGACAAAAATATCAACGCGTGAAATTTATTCACGCCAGGATCCGGTCACCAAATATTAAACAAGAACGGAAGTGCTTACCGCTGATACATAGGACATACTAAAGCAGTATCTGCAGCTTAAGAGTGGACCTTACTTGTGACCAGGTTAAGAATAATCTGGTGGAAGACACAGAAATGTGCTCTGCATAGATGAAAACGTTTTTACGATTGCAGAGCACTACACCTAGTAAAACGACCATGTGTATGCAGGACCATGTGTATGCTCATGGGACAACCCGTAAAAAGTACGTTTGTAAAAAAGTGTAAAGACCGGCCAAAGTTTATGACTGTCTTGAATCATGTATGAAGCCTCCAAATGACATACAAAACCGTACCGTGGATTTTCCAATAAAACTGCTCCTAGTTCAAAAGGCACGAACAACCTGGCATGAGAACCAGTGCAAATCTGAACCGGGTGTACCACAAATTGGGGTCAGTACTAAAGGACATGGCCTGCTCAAAATGTTACTCCGACATCGAGTTTCTCATGAAATGTTTAGAGCTAGCAGTGGCTAAATTCCCCTTGCATACAATCCATAAATCCATAGATTCGTAACCAGAGAGATCCTAGGCCCGATCCAAAGGCAAATTATTTTATATTTGTTCTCCTTCCCCAATTAACTATGGATAGTAATCATGAGAAGTATAATTATTTCTTTATTAATCTTTTGGTAAATAAAATATTTCATTTAATTTTGAAAAGAGAAGGTCAAGAAGTCATTAAATTAATTTATGTATTGATATTCGCAACAGTGTAATTCGATCGAGAAATTTTTAAATAATAATTTATAAAAAAATCTCTATTTATTTAAAACATTTTGTAACCAAAAGTATTATTAACGGAAACGAAAGATTCATGAGAAAGATACGGATAATAACGTGCAAAATAATGCGAGAATTTAACTCAATTTTATTGTACCATTTTATGGTTGCATTGGTCGGTAATAAACCGGCATATTTTTTAAATAGTGTTTAACAGCCATTTATAACAGCTCTTGAGTATCGTATTTTTTGATAATATCGGAATCAAGATCGGAAGGGTTATTACTATTTAATTATTTATCAAGAGTAAGATCCAAAGCCATTGCTTGCCGCGGCTGGATAATCTTATCTCGTTTAATATCATCATTAAAATAATATTTATAGGGTGGATAAAAATATGTAAATTGTTATTTACTGTTTACGATTGTTGCCTAAAGAAGGAAAATACAAAGTTTTAATTTTACAACTTTGCGCAAACAAGTTACCAAAACTTATAAAGTATGAAAAATAAAAAAGAACACCATTTTTACGAGTTAATTTAATCCGTACATATCTACTCTATTATATCTATTCTACATCTACTACATTAACCTGTAAGGCAGGGCCAGTGATGGATTATTTCTTATTTGGTGTAAGTGGAATACCGTCTTTTCTTGAAAAGTCAACCTCACCTGCATCCGGTGCATCCTGCAGACTAACCGACGAGCCTTTAGCGCCCGACTGAAGGCGAAAAATTGATCCCAATATATAAAACCAAATCCCAAAGACGAAGATTAGTGATGGGGAGCTGTATTTCTAGCGTGACGGTACTGGCTTAATGATCACTAACTCTCCAGCTTGAGCGGGAGAGTTGGCGCCTGAGCGCGGTGACATCAAAGGCTAACAATCTCGAAAAACAAAGAACAAAAATTAAGCAGACCGATGACGGACAGCAAAAACGAAAGTGGTGATTATAGCAAATCCTCCTTATGTCATGCAGTGAACTATTTACAAGCGGTTAAGGTAAGGTAAGATATATTACAGATGGTTATTCTACCATCTGTCAGCGTTCTCGAAATATCCTCTAAATTTCCCAATGTCCAACTTTTACGATACTAACGGCATAAGGTGGCAGATTCTCGTAACCGTGACGAACATTACCGTGTACTATGTGTATATATATATATATATATATATATATATATTTAATGATTCTTAAAATGCACACATAAAACAGTCATCATTAGGATGTAGGTACGATTTGTAGTCACCTTATATCCAATAAAAAAAACTGACATAAAAATTCGATCCGAGGAGTATGCAGATACAGTGCTAATAAACTAGGGCAACCATCAGATTGTTACTGATTTTTTTTTTGTAATAATTGGTTATCGTTGAAACATCCTTGACCCACGATTATGTTGATAGGAAACTAAACGCAGTAATCAAGTAATTTGAGTATTTAATTATGAGTTACTTTACTTTTTACTTTACTATATTTAAGTCCACTACTGACAAAAGGACTTTCCAAGAAAGCGCCAACAAAAGCCTGGATACATTTCTTGAATGGTTTGCACATTCTTTTCCTGCGCAAGCGCTCTCGTGAGCGCAGTCCTCGTACCCCCGCACTAGTGATGCTGATCAATGGGATGTGGGTTCGAGAATATACGGCTCTAATAAATTTAGACTTATTCTTCTGTCCACCTATTTGAAACTTTTAAAGCAAAACCCATCATCTGTACCGCAAACAGCCGGTGCTGCATTCGACATGCCGATTGAACAATGGTAGCAATTAAAGATTCTCATCACCTCACCGAAACAGAAACCGATCACGTCCTTATTCAATCGATGGCAAAAAGCAGCAGCGTTAGTAAGTAGCTTGTACGAGTTGAGTGTCCGCTTTTTGCGCATCCCGTATCAATGGAGCTGAATGAAGGAGCGGTAGCGCAAAAAGTGGCTCGCCGCGTGTCGCCATTAGTATGTGCGGCGGTGTCCGAATGTGAGCATTAATTTATTGGTAAATATCGTATTGAATAATGCACGCGCGACCACGCGGCCGATGCGCCGCCGCGAGCACGCGCACGCTTCCTGTCTCTCTTCAGTAGCACCAAGTTCATTGACGTATAAATACGCGATCGCAAAATGTATTGGGCAGCAATTAATCTAAATTTATAATTCGTCGGGTTCTTTCACTTTTATTTTAGAACGGATTTTGAAACGCCAGCTGAAACTCGAGTTAAATTGTAATGTCGTTTCTTTAACATGTTCATCATTAATTATTTATCTCCGACACAATAATAATTGATCTTATCTTTAATTTCTGTTCACAAAGGTATTACAAATTTAACTTCGATATATCAATACAAAGTATGTGTTCTAGTATTTGTATTGCCATTAAATATTTTGTTTTTGTTTGATGCCAAGTCTAGACCTAAAAGCCAATAACAAACTTTTATTTTACTTTTTTAAGAAGTATATATAGAAAACTTTGAATTTGCTATAATGTATTGAAACAAAACATAGTAGGTAACAGGTATTATACAGATACTTCAGTATATAAATAATAAAGACCTAGTAAAGCCTAAGCCCTAAAGCCTTGTGAAAGTCGTGATGATGTGTTTAGTGTCTAAAATATAAAAGATTATATTATGATAAAAGAATGATAGCAAGAAAATTAACATAAACAACGTTCGACAGTTATTTTCAAATTCATTATTTGTGTCTGAATAACTTAAATGGTAAAATTAATTAAAAATTAATGTGGTTTAGGTGTCGTATAAATTCAAATGCTCCGTGGACGATTCGCAAGCAGCGGCATACCGCAATCAGTCACCGGCATTTAAGCGCGATTTTGATAAAAGCTCATATATCAAAATTTACTTTATAAAAATTAAGGCTCCACGCCTTAATTTTTAGCATTTTTATGTTTTTCTTTTTTAATTACTTAATTGATTTACTTTTGACTCGCAATACACTTTGTGGTCAATAAACCCATCGATAAGTACTGCTAAGAATGCATAGGGAATGCATAATCTTATACTTCAAATACCAACCTCTTCTGTGTCTGATAAGAAACAAACAAGGTTCGGGCGACCGACTGATGATGACGATGAAGGAGAAGATGAAGATGGCGGACTCATATCTCTGAGACAAGTGATTGGTTTTCCGAATTCGAGGAATTTTCAGACGCTTATTTGCGAAAATGTATATGTTGCACTAATTTGTATTCGACCTCCAAAGCAAACAAAAGACCATGCCTCAGTAGTCTAGTACCTTTAAGCTCTACTTATAAAAAAAGAACCTAGAACAGTCGAGAGTAAAAACTTTTGCATGAATCAATGGCAAATGTCTCGTTGTATCTATAACCGAAGCCAAGAATTTTAATACAAAAACATTTACTATAGAAGAGAAAAGTTTCCTTAGCATTACCCCTAAAGCTATCGCATCATTGTACAAATGATATCTACACCACTTAAAGCGAGAGATGGTGTGCACAAAGTAACTCATCTAATTTTTTTTCATTTTCCAGTTTTATTTTTATTTCATGTAGCCTGTCAGTTCTTAAAGGCCAATCAAAAATAAATAGAAGGTAGTCCTGAAATAAATATAAAAATCATAATGACGCGTGATACGTTAATATTAATTTCGGAATGTTGTATGTTACTGTCACGCCTTTTATATGAAATTATTTCTGAGTTTTGCTTTTAACAGCAGAAAAAGTATTTACTACATTATATATCATATTATATCATATTTTTTATTAGAAAAAATATTTGTATCATTAGAAGTAGATTAGAAGCAGCCAATGTGTTGATAAGAAACGAACCAGTCATAACGGCTTATTGTATACAGAAAGAATTAAGTTATCCAACAAAGTTAGGATAGTTTATAAGAATGTTTTTTACGACTCTTCGGTGTTTTCTTCATTCTTATATTAAATAAAAAGAAACAGCTTTGACCTTCTCCCTTGCCTCTTCACTTAAAAAAATTGTTCCATATTTCAACATTGTCTGTGATAAGCGTCCTTTTGAACGTGTGTGTGCCAACACATCGGCCATTTTTTCTTGTAAGTGCGTTATAAAACTACGAACTTAATGGTGTAAACAATGTAATACACCAACTTTATTTCCAATTTATTCGAAAATTGATTGCTATGCGATGGGCGGTTGGAAATTATATTCTATAGAGACCCTTTTAAATGAGGGTTAAGTATATTTAATTATTATAACTCCATAAATCTTAAAATATGCAAATGACTCATTAGATTGGTGACGAAACGGATTGATACGAATAATTTTTACATAAAATTGTAATAAAAATGCAGTAGCAAACTGTAAATGTCCCACAACAATAGCTTAATCAAAATCCTCTATTGAGAGGATTTTGGAGCTGGCAAAGTACCGCAACGGTAATATAGATATACCTCAGGGATTCAGGTTTCCTCACCATGTTTTTCTTCACGTAGTAGAGTCAGTAGTTAAAATTGCTATTATGAATTAAAGTGGTGCACCGGGGAATGAACCCAATTCACTCGCGTCCTATAAAATAAAAGCGGGAGACTAGGCTAGCACGGCTCAAAAATCGGTTCTTCAAGTCAAAGACATGGGAGTTCAATCTATTTAATGTTGTTAGTAATTCTTTGTGTTCATTCTTCTGGTTCAAGTTAAAATATAATTATAATAAAAATTTAATTCCTATTCGGACACTAATGTTTTTTTTTTGAGAATGCCGCGTGCAGGCATGAAGCTAAAATTTCGAGTTAAGTTTATTACTACTATTGCGGCCCTAAAAAGTTACTTATAACTTAGAATAACTAACAGCCTACGACATAGCAAGGAAAGAGAATAAAGCTAAATTGAAAAAACTGGTAGTCTTATATGTAAGTTTTTAATTCAAAATAACAATTCAAAACAAAAATTCAAATTCACAATAACGAGACTCTTAAGCCCGTGTTGATTGAAAAATAAAACGAAATCGAAGCCTACATCAGATAAAGCAAAGGAAGAATCGAAGTCGACCGCCGGTTTGCATACGTGCACCGTCGGCCATTGACAGCCGATTGACAATGAGCTCTCATTAAGTCAACTCGGCTGCCATTTGAGTTCTTTCATTCGTCCTGTCTCGCATTTAGCTGCTTTAATGTAAGCATTTGCCGTGGATAATTCCTGCGTATATTATACTGCGTATGATGTGTTTTTTCTGTGTAACTCTTGTTGATTTAAGGCAATAATTTTATGATTTTTTATCGATTTAAACTTCATGAAATTTCTGTGTTATCGAACGTAGATTAATAAATAAATCAATTTAGTATGTAGCTCAAGAATGAAAGATTCTACTTCAACTGATTAAAAAACGTCTGATAATCTGCTAAGTAACTTTTTTAAAAAAATAGGCAACCGAGTGTTCTGAGTTCCACCCGCTTTCGCCTTATCTTAACTGCCTGTATATTTTCCTCCAGGGGGACATAGGTCTCCCCCCCATAAGAAGCATTTGCCATAATCGTCACGCTCGACAAAAGGATCGGCGATCGAAGTATCAGAAACCAGACGCTACTGCAGGTTAATTTTGTTCTGGTATTCTTAGATATAGTCGCCAGATGTCGAAAGCCATCTGGCGGGATTTTATAAAGCAATTACCATTAGTAATCTTAAATTAAAGTAATAATCCTATAAAACTCTCCAACTTAAAACCTAGCATAAACTGCCAACTTAGATAGCCTTCCAATTTTTTTAATGAAAAAAGGGAGGATGTGCAGTATTGCACCTTTTTTCATTGTCTTCTTTTTATACTTTTACATTATTGTCTATTTAGAATAGATCATGTTTTTTCAGAAAACCACCAAAGCATCTTTATGAGTTTTTATCATCAATAGGCATCATATTGCTATTTCTCCACATGTTTTGTCTCCAGAATCTCGTCCTGTTCGACAGCTTTCTTTTTTTAAATTTTTAATGGTTTTTTGGCGGATTTAATCCAAAAACATGTGGTAGTCGTTCCAGAAAGTGTTGCTGTCTTCTGGGTCTTAAAAGGTCTTTTTCAAGTATATAAGTATGTCTGGGCAGTGAATGAAGTGCCTTGTGTATGTTGCACCATTTAACGTGTGGTTCCTATTTTTGACATTTCAGTTCTTGATTCCAATTTAGCATTATCAAACAGGCCACAAGAAGTCTGTATTGATTTGTTAGTGGTTCTCCTAGTATAAGTTTGCAGTCTATGAAATTGCGCAGAATGGACAAGTCACACAGAAAATAGTCAAGTAGGGTCGCTAGATTAATTATATCATGGCAATGGCTGTTATCGCCACTGTGTTGGTGCTATACCCATAATGTTCGTGTACGACTGTGTTTTCTGGTGCTTTCAGACCCACAATACCATTCAAATCACTTGTGTATAAATCTAACAAATTTTATTGGATTGCAACTGAATTAATAAACAAATTTACATAATTCGTTACAAGGCTCACGGCGATACACGTGCACCTAACGCAGGCACATAGTCTTGTTTCGTGAAATCGATTATAATTCATCACTGTTTATAAACGATCCATAAACATTAGGGACACAACCTCTTACAGTTTCTAAATGAGTCTGCGTTACGTATAGCGCCCGTGGACTGATATGACAATGATGTATTTACATGCGCCGTAAGAACGTTAACTCCACACCTTACGTACGATCTGGGCGTCGCTTTCTACAGTGTAACTTGACGTATATCGAAAGTGTAATTTGTAACTGTCTCAAACCCGTCTCGGAGCGGGGATAACAGCATATCTGGACCTCATAACTTTATTGTATGCTCGCTGTTTTCATCGCAAAATGCATAATCGATAATGTTGGAATGACCGTGTTTTCATACATATGATATGAGAATGAGCTGCCTTCAAAACTTTATTTCTTATTTGCACTTTTACCAGGACACCTGTGTTTATTAAATAACTATTAAGATTAAATAACATTTTAATAAGATAAATATTATTTCATAACTTGTTCAACGAAAGATATTTTTTTGTGCTCCTTAGTGTCATCTAGTCCACAAAAACTTCACAAAAACTCCTTGGCATTATTCCCCGATAAATAGTTTATATTGTTTGTCCAAGACATGGCTAATAAAGAAACCATGTCATGGATGTGAAAAATAATATAATATGATTTTATCGAAGAATAACTTCACGCGAAATGTTTGTGTGTGAAAAGAAATTAATCTATAAACAAAATAAGGTACAAGTATAGTTAATATATTTCACTGATACAAAAACAAGTATAACACGTTTGCCCGGCATCCGTATGAGACAATTACACGGGTCTTGAATACCAACGGGGTCTTCTTATGTTTATTCAGATAATAAAGTAGGAATCTGAGGGACCGGCGATCGCCCGACAACACGCAGCCACCAGTCGCCCCAGTAAAAACCTGCCTACGTCCAATGCTGGCCAGTTATTTGTCAAAAATAAAATTATGTTCTGATTATTATTTCAAGGGACGAACGGCATCCGCCCGGCAGAGGCTGCGATGCAGGCGATAAAGCGACAATAAAACATATAAATAATTCATGCAGGGATCGCGAGTATTGATTCGCAAGAACGTGTCTCAAATGTTTTATTATCGATGGTATTAATAAATGGGGGCAGATGTGCAGGCTCGTTGTTCTTGCGGCCCGCTTCGTGATTGCGGTCCACTTCGCAATTCAATTAATAAAAATCAAATACGTTACGTTTATACTCACGTCGCGATTGTTTATTAGTGAAGTTTCAATTTGGCTTTCAATATTTGTAGTCATGGTAATTATTTTTAAATTAACAAAGACTAATGTCATGCTACGTGGTCGTGGAGACGTAAGAAAATGTGTCACCCTTCTCATCCCGTGAGTATCGACTAAAGGAAATACTTGAAAAAAGCCTAACCAAAAGTATGCAACCGCAGTTTTTTTTACCAACCTCGGCAGTCCCCTGGTGACTTGAAGATTAAAATGAACTATGAACCGCCTAAAGGGCAAGAGTGGTAACTATGAAACCTGAAGTTCTGATACAAGAACTAATGTTACGGTGCTGGTTAACTGGAATATCAATAATGTTAATAGTATTGCTAGTATTCTTTAAAATTCTTAAACACCATTATGTCTCGCCATTAGGCCCATAGGACTGCTAAACAATATTCGTACGTACGACACGTAATCTTCATTTATAATCACAAAAAAACGCCAGTGTCTACTACAAATAAATTGGACTCGTTTCACCCTAGGGTATACTTTACTCTATAGCATACTTTGTTAAATAGGGTTCCCTACCGAAAAGGTGAAGCAAACCTTACCTTAACCTTGTGAAACGTCCGTGTCTATTCGGTATTTGTAGTTCTTTTATCTAGGTAAGTATTTACTATTGCTATTGTTTTTCAGGCCTAATTTTACATTAGATGTTGAAGTTATTTTGTCGCACTAAGTGCACTTATTTATTACTAATTCATGTAGCGTGTGCAGACATTAGAAAGGTTTAAATTTATTTATATATCCGCAATAGCTTTTGACTTATGTATATAAATGTTTTAAATTATATGGGGATACTGGAGGAGAAGGGACTACGATATTAGGCGATAGGCACTTACTCTGTCTACTCTGAGTCGTCGGGGTAGGTATCACACTTTTGTCTGTTTCTGCCGCCAATAAGCAGTGCAATCACTGTTGTGGATTTATTTGAAAATTTTACTGAACTGGTATTACATACATATTACAGGCTATGACGCAATCCAGCTAAGACTGTTACCGGTCACTGACCATCAGGTGGACTGTTAGCTCTTTTGTCACACCAATATTGTGTTGTTGTAGTCGAGTAGTAGGGTAGGTAGTAGGTACTAAGCGATATATAATTCCTAATGGAAATGGTAAAAACGTTAATAATATGTATGTCGTACAATGAACTCAAACCTTATATTATCCCTAGGTTATAGCGTAGTACAGAACACAAAAGTACAAAACTAACTTAAAAAATATCTTTACAAAAACCACAAAACGACCTATTCTTACATACCTTTATAAAAGATAATGGCTGTCGAACAAGTAATGTTAACAACGATAATACAGATAACTGCCTACTAAAAGCGCTCATCGAAAAACTAGTAGGGAAGACTTCTTATTAATAATCAATAACTGGATTGCCTAGATATGACGAGCTAGCAAGTAATACTCGTACAAGCACCGCAACGCAGGGCTCAGCGACAACCAATCACATTACAGATACGAGGTCAGTCGGTCTAGAAGGCGGTGCCGTAACTTCTTTAACGTACACAGATGCTTGGTAACAGGCGTTCGGGACAAGTAAAGAAGAACTAGGGTTGCCAACCATACTACATTACATGTAAATAAAAGTATTGTGTATTTGTATCTGCCGTACAATTTTTTCTTTTGTAAATAACATTAGCCCCTGCTATAGGAATTTCTCTTGTATTGTGGAGGCAGTTTACATAAATAAGTTGCACTTGAACCAGGCCTGGAATACTTATTAGTACAATATTTGTACTAACAAATACTTGTCTAATGCGGAAATGCGACCTGCAGCACCGCGGCCAAACGCTTAGCCATGCCGGCCACATCTTTAAATTACCAACTGCTAATCAAATACCGCTAATTTTTGCGGTTTTTGGTAGTTCTGGCACCGGGAACCCGTACTATAAAATATCGCACTGCCGGGCCCTGAGCTAACTATGGCTCTTTAGCTCAGGCTCAACAGTTTATTATATTAAAATATTAAAGACATCTTTTTCACGCTTACATTATTGTTTATACCTTGGACATAGTTGGCAACTCCAACAACACTTAGGTACAATTATATATTCGCTAATTCGCATAGCAATGGAAAAAAGGAACTCAAGAAACAGAGACAGAGATTCTTGCCGATTTTTCACTGAAGAAGTGTTAATTTTACGAATCTTTGTAGAATGATGTTCACAAGAGCCTAATCAACACTTAGACGTAACAAAGAAATAAAAGAAAGAGAAATATTCAATATTAGCTAAATAATTCAATCAATACCTTAAACGCTTGTTCACAATGTAACTTATAATAATAAAGTAGCACCTTGTAAATGTTCCCCAGCTGAGCAAGAGAGAGGGTTTTGGAGGGGTTGGGAACGGTCCGATACGTTGCTCCGGTGAGGGTTGGCGGACTTCGCACTTTGGCAAAATAGTTTAATTTTATCGGTATCGGCTATTGGCCACAATAGCACAGAAGAATCAGTAGAGAGATCAATTCCTTAAACCCGTGGGGCGCTCGTAGCAATGAGTTTTTCGAAACTTATTTACGATTTATATCATTGGTCAAAATAAGCTCTTGTGAAAAGTGGCTTGAAAGGACTAAAATAAGTGTCTAGATCTCGGACAACCCCAGTAAAGGGGAATAGGGTCGTGAGAGTTTAACTGTTTCTTCACTTTGTAAAAAAATTGTTAGTAACAATTTTATTAGTACCAGCATCGGGGATCGAACTCAGAATGAATTACCTGGAAAAAAAATGGTATGGAAAATTGTAGACATCAAATCTACACAAATTGAAGCAGAGGAAAGGGTTCAAGCTTCGTGATAAACTCTATAATTTTCAAGTAATTGTCATTATGTTGAGAAGTGAGAAGTTACCCATTTGAACGAAAAACTAACTTCGAGCTTTTGCGACATAACTTTTGAAAAACGAAAGCAGAATTAATTTTTTATACTTAAAAAATGTTGTACACACAAAAATAAAATTTTCTCGAGTCGTGGGCCTTTAGCAACGCTGGGTCCATAGACGAGCTGCCGAGCGATTGCAGAAATGTGGTCGGCGTTACCAGCAACACACACCGGGCTCTCACGCACTCACAAAGTATGCGTGACTATTACTTTTACTACATCAGCGTGCAAAAGTCTACTGCTGGACGTAGGCCTTTCCATGAGAGTGCCAACAAAAAGCGACATGTCATTTAATTTATATTTGCCTGAATTATACTCACCAAGCAGGGCCGGTGGATAAGCGAGCGCAGTTCCCCATGACTACTCTGTGATATTTGGGTTCGGTATAATTGGACGGATATTCCAGCATAGTGCACCGCGTCCAGATAAGGTTGAAATTTTGACATGCAGGCCTTATTGGCGCTTTTTAGGAAATATGTTCAAGAGTAGACTTGCAAAGCTATTGAAGTCATCATGCTTGCATGCATGCATGTCACCGGTGCGGTACATGGCGGATAATATTTATTTGGCTGTGTGATAGCGGCGTAAGAATCTAGACTTAGGCAAAAATCTTGAAAATATCATAGCTATCGCCGAGTGAGAATCCGGCGACGAGGCTTGCCATCCGACACGTTCTTTTGTTGCGACGGAGAGTTGTGCAAACTGGTAATCCGCATTCACTGCCTAGCCGTAATTATTTAATTAAAAAGAAAATAACAAAAAACTTCAAAGAACATTATTATGAGACCTTTAACAAATTTCTATGCGAAAAGACTATCGAAAAACCGGTGAAAAAATTATTAACCAAATCGATTAAGAATGCCCGAGAAATCGGTGAACATACCTAAATGAAAAAAATACAGTCGAGTTGATAACTTCCTCCTTTATTAAAACGGTTAAAGAGCGGATAAAATCTTAGCGAATTTCAGACTAATTTTATATGTATATAAGACTCCGTCAAAAATGTCTGTAATACATACTAATATCCCAATTAGCGCATATTGAAATAACTTAATAAAACCTCTTAAATATTTATCACTAATATTTTAAATAACCTTCATGGATTTATGAAATTGTTTTCAATCAAATATATGGAAAAAAAAGAAATAGAAATTCTATAAAATTAACTTACAGAACAACCATAAAATTAAACGATAATAGGTGTTTCGCATCAAAGCGGCCGCAGAATGAAGATTTGCTCCACAAAATGTCAACGAGGTATGAGCAGCCGACAAAGGACCCGTAAAGGCGGCGTAAGGCTGGGCATTTGCGGATCGCCACGCTTATTTCGAAATAATCAGTTAATTGTGCACCCTTAACGAGCCTCGGGGAAAATGGCGCTCACGCAGCGTTACCTACGGCTTTTCATAAATTTTTTTTGATCGAATCTTGAACGAGGATTGCCTCATCGTCAGTTTAAGTACCTACTTACCATATAATTTTCTCCCAAAACCATTATACACAGATTATGTATCTACCACAATATTTTATTAAATTAATAGAATACATAAATAAGCTCTCGTGGCCATACACCCAAAACTGGGGTAGTCAAACCAGTAGTTATTTAGAACAACGTGATAGATTGTAAGCCTGTCGTCGTCTGAGTAATCAGGCCATCGATACAAATCGTTGGTTAGGTTTAGAATAACCCCTCCACATAAAGAATCGAACTGTGGGCTTCTAATTCGAAGATAGATCCCCCAGTCGCGTATCGTGGCTTATTCAGACAAATAAACATCTGTATATGTGTGTTTGGGTTAAGTTTACGATAATATAATATAACATGAGGTTGACAATTTCTGGTTGTTTAACAAAGATGTCACTGTAGTTGAAATGAACGAAAAGGTATATTCCGTTTAAAAGAACTGTGAAACAAAAAACATTATATTGGTTAAATCCATTCCATCCATTCAAATAAAGTAGTTATTTGCTCAAAAAATTTCCAAATAATAAAGTGCGATTTCGAAAACAGTTTCCAAATATTTTACATTTATCAAAATCTTAATACCATCTTAAATGATTATACTTTAAATTTTCATCGCAAAAATTTCCATTTTTAGTAAGCAATAAGGGCATAACGCGTCGAATTACGAAAACATTGATCCACAATAACATGAAATGAATATTAAATTTCTGAGACTTTGCATTATTGCATATCTCGATGAGGCAATAAGCTCTCATTTGTCGATAAATATTTTGCTTTCATTTCCATGTGGGCCCACACACGGCGAGGCACGCTCGCTTCGTCGACATAACCGCGCTGTATATTACGATTTGATGGCAGCATGTGACGACTTGAGCCTTCTTTATCTCGTCGAAAGGAGTTCGATTAATTCTTGATTAAAATAATTAACCATTCGGCACGGATATCGGCGGCCCGCGCTGCGACCGGTGCACAACCTCCGCACGACACGAGTCACGGATTAACGATAAGATCTGTCGTAAAAGTATTTTAGGAAAAAATTGTTTCTCTACACCTTTTTATTAATGTCGTAAATGCATAATGCTGACGTATATATGTCTCTATTTGCGCCGTCAATTACAGTTCTATAATAATTAAATAATATGCCCTGTAATACTCTAAAAAGAAAACTTAGTACATGGACAAACTTTAGTGTCATTTACTAATAAGCACAGCTATCTTGTAAGCATATACATATATGATATCATTAAATTCGGATAACGTGAGGATAAAGCGTTGGGCTTAATTTTTAATAACAAATACTTCGAATTAAATATTCAAACTCGAACTAAAGCAATGTGTAGAGCGAGTTGGCAGTAATAGAATGCGATGAAATATTATTATGAGGCTACATAAAGTGTAGTTATTCGGACCCATAACCGTCAGCAATAAGCGTAGGCAACCGGTCGCGGCCACAAGATAATTAACCGCCATTTAAGATACGCTGATAAAAGTTAATTCGCCACCGACGTGCAAAAACAGAGCAGCAAGCCAAGAGACATATGAACAGAAATACTATTAATTGACTTCACAAAATCGTAAATATGGGATACTACGCCCTTCCCGCGGTTTAGCTCGCTCGAATATCGAAAATTGCTAATAAATGGGTTGTAAGTACTTTCAAATAAAAACGAAGTGTCCTACCTAGTGGCTTAGTGGTCAGGGCGCACACTTTAGTTTCATAGAACGCGAGTGATTGGGTTCGATCACCGTTGCCGGCACTCCAAAAATTGTTTAAAGCAATTTTAAGTGCTGCATTTACCGCGTACTCGGCGGTGAAGGAAGACATTGTGATGAAACCTGCATGTCTGAGAAATAATAAACAAAACATTATTTCGAGGATATGTGAAGCAGGCCAGCGAGGCGGGCCCTTCTCGCCTCCAAAAGCCTCTCCGACATTAAATATACGAGTACGGTATTTAACAATGTAATTTCTTAATAAATAGATACGTTGTTCATAAGCTTCTGAACATTACTATTTCCATATAAATCTCGTTCCGGTTGTTCCCGGATTTTAGATAATTAATAGTATTCCGATACTTATTAACTTGAGTCATACACTTTCTAATAGTGTAAACCTTATTTCAAGCGATCAAGTAGTGTTTGCGTAATAATTCCGTTCTAGTCTACTGCGATGTTTTCCCGGAATCTAAAACATTGCAGTTTTTAGTTTTCGAAAAGTGAAATGCACATGTAAAACTGTTCAAAGCAAGTTTTTTCTAATAATATTGGTGAAAGATAGATTTTTCAATAATAGTGCTTATAATAGTAATAACAGACGTGGTTTATTAATAAAAGACATGTTAATTAATAGGCTTTCGAACAGTAATTTTAACTTCGATATCGTATTGCGGTTTTCGTGCATGCCTATTCTGCTCAATCTGTGTATTTTTCTTGACTAAACACGTCGCAGTTTTAAACTTTCGAATTATAAACTCCGCAGTCTCCACACACACAATTGCTTCCGGACTTTTTACGTATAAATCCTGTTCTGGTCGATTCCGTTCCGAGTATTTGTCCGGTATCATAGATACCACAGTTTTTAAGTTGAGTCAAAATGTTCGCAAACTGAAAACCGCATCAAAATGGGTTTATTAGTTTTTGCGCGATGCCTGAGCAAACAGATAAAATATCCAAAAATGTCATTTCCGTTTAAATCAGAAAGGTAAGGATGGATATACCACCTCTTTCTCCAAATGCCAACCTCACCTGCACGTGGTGCACCCTGCTAACAAATTATTGAGGCTCTGGCGACTGAATAATGGCGGAATATCTATCTGAATGTACTGAATCCCACAAACCAGTGATGGAAAAAATCGTCCCTAATGCAAGAGTGTCCGTACTGCGAGCTGACCGAATTCTAGAGTTAGTAGACCGACGTAGAGAGAAAACAGTCAGCCATTAAGACGAAGTAGGTATTGGGAGATAATGGTATATATTTTAAGATCACAAATATATCTAAAGCAGTTATCAAGAAGCTCTGTGAGCTCTTCAGTTTTTTTTTAGGGAATGGACGGCAAACAGGCTCTGGTAAGTGATTACCGTCGCCTACGTACATTTGCAACACCAGAGGAGATGCAGATGCGTTGCCGACCTTTAAGGATGTTTAAGGAGGGGGAGGAGGAGAGAGAGGGAGGAGAAGAGGAGGAGTGGGAGAAGCGAAAGCCGGCGCTCGGCTCTACCGCGTACAGTTTTGGATACCATATCTCGTACATATCGAGATCATATAATAATACAGAATTACGTTTTAATAATAACAGAACCCATATACAATTATTTACTATAACACTAAACTTAACTTAACGTTAAACACTAAACAAACAGGCTGCGTTTTCACGATGAATAGTTAACTCTTAAGTTAACCTCTGCGCAAGAAAAAAATAACCCCTTTTGTCACCGGCGGCTGGGACCCTCACGGATGTAATTCCTTTATAAATTTCACCACACCCGAACACCACGGACCGATCATCTCTCCGTCAAATGGCACTAATATATCTTACCTTACAGGAGTCGTCCCGATTCGATGTACTCCTAATATGAGATGCCGTCAAAATATATTACTTCTGTACCCACACAAGGACTTTGCCTCTCCCTAGGGAAATAAGTCATGCCATTACGTCTGTGGGTGACCTCGCTAAAAAAAGTCAACTAAAACGACACGAACTATCAAAGGTCATTGTGTTTGTCAGATCGGCGCACCTAGTCGGTTCTCCATAAGCGCATGTAATCTACCAAGATTACATCGTGTAGTCACTGACTGGATTTGTTAACTAATCATTTAAAATAGGAGAGGCATATGTCGAGCAGTGAACTGATTACTGACTCTCAAAAAAGAAAATATGAAATTAAAGATAAAATAATGATGAATTTATGTTTTTTTTTTATGGAGAAGACGGCAAACAAGCAAGCGGTTCACCTGATGGTAAGTGATTACCGTCGCCCACATACATCTGCAACACCATAGATGCTGCAGGTCCGTTGCCGGTCTTTAAGGATATTTGGGAGATGGGAGGGAAGAGGAGGGGAAGTGGGTGGGCCTCCGGTTACCACACTCACCGAACGAAAGGTAGAAGCACAAGATGCCTCTACTTCACGCCGGTATTCTGCGAGGCCGTGGTACCAACCCCGGTCGAGCCGGCCCATTCGAGCAGCAGCAAACGCTTATGTTCTTAGCGTTTGTTTGTCGTAGTTTATAAAATCTATAGCACAGAATGGATGATAACCTCTAGTATAAGATTAAGTACTGATGTACGCTTGGATATATGACGTCATCATAAATATGATGACATTATAGTCGTATATGCTGTCACTCGTATAACATATAGACGGTTCATCTGTCCAAATCGGTTGGTGTGTGTTTAAACTTAAGCTCTTTAGTGGTAATATACTTACGTCTGCATTAAAAACATGAAATTATTTGGGCATTGCCATAGAAAAAATCAGATCACATTTTACGACTTTTATCGCATTTAAAAAGTCGAAAGATGCTAATAGTTTAGGCTGTGATCAGGCTGTGTAGTGCTCGTGCCAATATGTCTTTCGAAACATACTCACACATAAGCACCTGTCAAGTTAGTCCAAATAGGCTGAAATAAAAAAGATTGGAAACTACTAAATAGTTGTCTAAACCTTTGACCACCCATTTTTGGTATAAGAGAGCTTAATTTTTTATTTCAAAATGTATTGAACTACGGGAATATACTATCAAAATACGCCGAATTTCACCGAGAAAAATTACGGCAACGCTTTGTTGATAGGAGAAACAATACTATAGACGTCTTTGATGATGTGTATTACGTGGTTTCAGTGTTGTTGTAGTGATGGCAGTACTTGCATGTTCATCCAATTAAAATTTTTCGTTATACGTATACATATACACACACGCATACGCATTTCGTATCATCGTCATCATCATCATTTCAGCCTATCAGAAGTCCACTGCTGAACATAGGCCTCCCCCAAAGATTTCTCATCATGGGGGGTTTGCCTTAGTTGCCACGCCTGGCGAGCGGGTTGGCAACCGCAGTTTTTTGTTTTTTCTAGTGCAGGAAGATGCTGCATTTCGTATATACACCAATTAATATTTTTTTCGTGTTTTAACAAGTTAATTTTGTTAACTTCCATGCTGTTGGATTTTCGCTATCTGATTCTATTAATTAAATGAAGTGTATAGTATTTAGTTTATTTTATACCATGTGAATAACTGCACAATTCTAATAAAATAAATTATAACTTACTATTTTTTTTAAATAAAATCAACAAAACAACAGTTAAACAATGGACACGCTATAGCAAAAAAAACACTAAGAGCGTAACACGTAACATAGAAAACTAAATAAACACTACTCTCCGTCATTCTATTGTATTGAAACCGAATTAACTCTTCCCACCGCACAATACAGCAGATGACAAATACAGTGTGGGAGCCAAGTGGGGGACAACAATTGACCATCTCACAGGTTTCCGTCTTTTGTGCTATAGCACGATGAATGGAACGGAGAGGCGGTGACAGACTGGAAGCCATGGGAGGTAATGCGTAGGCCTTTTAACCGTGGGAATGTTCAATCAATGTTGTCAATAATCGTAAGTTATATTATATTCAAGGATCGTATAAAATTTAAAACAAAACCACGTCCCCAGTGATAGAAAATAAAAGAAAAATGTTTTCATCTGTCAGAAAACCTACTAGAGCAGCGACATGACGTGACTAGAGATACTGTGTGAACAATGAGAGATGAGTATATCTTATCTCGTAATTAATGTGTGTTTGGGCGATGATCACACGAGCAAGATATTCACAGCACGATCGCAGTCATTACTTCTCTTTATTATGCAGCATCTTAATAAATGCTATGGTAATTTGATTTAATAGCACGTCTACTTTTGGATCAGCGATGTAAGCAATAACGAACACGTCGATAGTGAATATCATTATCGAAATTACTTCATCGCGGTATTACCCTACATTTCTCCGTGGGGGAATTCATATACAAATCATTAATTTCATATCTTCTTATATAACTAAACGCTTTATATGTAAAAGTGGCAGCGGTGTAAGAATTTGCCATCTTTCTTCCCGATGGTGTAGAAAATAATAAAAAGGCGACTAAGAGAAAAGTAAATCTCCGGGAGCAAAACTGACAGCAAACCTTGCCTCCTCGAAAAGTAGATTGTGAAGCCCCGTTTGACTGAGTCATTTAAAAATCTCTACCTATAGTATAGGTGAGAGGCATGAGTCCAGCTACTATATATTTTACATTGGCCAAACTATATATTGTGAGTCATCAAGTGTACACTAGTAATCACTAAATGATGTTGTAAGAAAAAAGCAATATGTTTCAGTTTATTAAATAGTATATTTAATAAACTGAAACTTATTTTTAGTTATGGGAGTCCAATGATCCAATGTGAATTAATAAATGATCTGTATTTATAGGTACGAAGTGCTTTTGCATTTACCAAAAATCCCAAAGTTGTTTATGTTTATGGGTATCGTAAATGTCGAATACAGGAAAGGGCTAAAATAAAAATTTGTGGTCCTGCCGTCTATCGGATAGAAATCATTTCGACGAAACCAGAACCTAAATACCCAAACTAATATGCGGGCTATCAGGCTTCTGGAAATTCCATCACCAACCTTGGCTAAGCATACCGGTTACGGTAAATTCTTCATAGTTTAGGAGAGGCGGCTTGCCCATCATTATTATAATTATTAGACCAACGACGACAATGATACTTATTAGTTAATAATTATTATTATATATTTAGTAATATTATAGTTATCATCTTTCACATTTGTTTTTTATTATTGAACTCTTCCCCCGTCTTCACTTTGACATATGAAATAAAATATAGAATTGGCAGTCGTAAATGCAGAAATTGCACCAATAAAAATAAATTTTCCTACTTCAGCTTTCAGCCTCAGAATTCACCGCACATCCGACAACATTAATTATTTTATTGAGCACATAACGCGAGGCGAAATTATCGTTCATTCGAGAAATAGCGTCCATTAAGGACCGCATGTCAACGGCGACTTGCCAGCGCTCTCTTAATGACCCGGCTCATTCACTTTGATCAATATTTCGAATGTTTCACAGAGATGGAATATGTTTTAACACGCAGTAACGATTCATAGCTAGGCATGGGTACAAATTGGTGCTAGGTAAAATTACCACAAAATAATAAAGCAATCTCCATTACATAAAGTTGAATTCATAAACAATGTTTCCTTCCAGTCAATGTATCTTCAAATGTATTATTTATATTTATAATACTTCTATATCATAGAACTATTGAAATATGTAATGTCCAACGACATTTATAGACACAACGGCCTTTTTTTACCTCAACTGTTTTTCTAATAAACACAGAAAATAATAACACAATCTAGTGAAAGGATTCTTTTTTGCTTCTTCCAAATCCGAATATAATGGCCGTGTGGTAGGGTCGTAAGATTATGCCATCTAATTTCTAACCGTGAGTGCCGATAATAGAATAAGAAGCGACTTAGGGAAAAGGCGTAAAAATGTCATGGCTATCTCCGGGAGAAAACCGGTGATGAAGCTACTCGGCATGTTCTATCTCCCGAATACGGTTACAGAAGCGCGTTTGGCTACGTCGAGTCGTAACAAATGGAAATCCGTAATCTCTGCCTACCTCTATGGTGTTATAGAGCCGGTTTATGTATACAGTACTACAACAGTGACGAATAGCTTCGGCGAGGCTCTTCCACTAATGTTTAAATAAATAAAAGTACCTTTGATTAAATAAATGTAAATAGTTGTAATGTTGTTGTTGTAAAAATCTGTCTCGGGAAGCATAATGTGTGAACAGTGAAAATATGACATTTACTGAGATGAGTCGGCGTGCTCAGGAACTGAACAAACCATTCTGATTCTTAGTTTGGAAGAATGAAACTCTTGATTGGCCTTGATCTTCCCTGACTAGTACAATATGGGACTCTTGAATTATTATCGTTATTACTATCATGGAACTGTGTATGTGTCTAGAATTCTAGAACGCCATATGGAATTTACATGTAGTGTATTTGAGGGTCAATGTATGAGGGACAACTATCATTGAAATTATGTAAGTTTGCCGATAACAAATTTGAGTACATTAGTACATTATACAGAGAGAAGAATTAAGTCGTAGTATCAGTACAAGAAGGGTGCCGTGTAGGAAAGGGACCACGAGCGTAACCTTTTTTAAGTATTTCAACTAAGTTTATATTACGCAACATGGGGAGACGATTGTAATTTTTGTGTAACTACAACGAAAATAGTAGAAAGAAAATATTCTTTTTTTCTTGACAGACACTAGATTAAACCGGATATTAAGATTTTGAAATTAGACATTTTAAAACAGTATTTGAAGTACATTTTTAAATACTTTTTTAATAAACCTTTTGATATCCCCTTATTGTTTATGAGATACATTTTGAAATTTTATTCTATAGGCTTAACAAAATTTATTTTAACTTAGCTTAGGGAGTCCCATGAAATGAATGGGAAAAATATTAAATTCATTTATAATGAACATAAGTATAAACTGTGGAGAAAAACATAGAAAACGTTTTAAAAACATTTTTAACTACGAACCTGATCGATTTTTTAATAGTAAAATAATATACGAACTATTCCGAGGAGTTGACAATGTGTAATAATAAATTATTCACATGTCTTATCAGTTATTAATGAATATATCATGAATATGCATAAACCTTTTAGCATATATTATATTGTATTCGAAGCTTTACATTGATTTTATATTGAATTAAGGGTTAGAGTTAGAGGACAATCGATCCTCTAACCCTAACCTAGGAACAATAGATGATCGATTTATATCGATACAGCATTTGTTAAAAATGAATATGCAAAAGTACAATTAGAATAATCAATATAAGGTCTTTAATTTTGATACAACGTTAAGTCATCACTCTATCATTAGTATGTCAATTTCTCAACGTCATTTTTCTTTGATCTCGAGTGGCACACCTATTTTATTGAAGGGTTACTTACAGTTAATAGATTGAAGCACCTGGATCTTGCTTTAATGTTTTACGCCCCTTAAAATTTAAAAAATCTTTTTCAAATATATATGCAGAATAAGATGTCCAATTATTATTCACCATCGTATACGATTTGTATTAATTAACAAACAAAAAAACAAAAAAAAATAGAGGAATGAATTAGACGATAACGTCTCAAATTCACCATTGAATAAAATTTTATTTCATGTCATGTTATAAGCTTATATGGTAGTATTCTACCATTTATTGAAGAAACAAAAAACAAATACAACAGCACTTAACTGCCTTTTTCATAGCTATTTATAATAAATGAAAGTCAAAAACATCGTACTCTATATATACGTACCGTTCGTTTCTACATGACAAATTCTGGACTAATTATTAAATTTAAATCTAACACTTACTCTAAAATAACCGTTTCTGGATATTAAATAGGCCTTAGCCGACCTAGGTATTAAGGGGCTGACCTATTTGGAATTTAATCTGTCGAACGCCGCATGGCTTACAATATTCCTTTTTTTACAGGAGCGTGGATGATAAATTCTACAATAAAATAAAATTATTTACAAACTTATATAACTATAATGTTTTTTAAACTTTTCAAAATATGACCTTTTAATGAATTCTAAAGTTAGTGCGCTAGAAGTTGCAGGTAACGACTAGTTTCTGGAATAAAAAAAATGGTCCTTATACATTTAAAAATATACACACTAGGATATCAGCCACTCTCTGCCCTGCAGCCATAGTTAGTAGGAAACAAATACTTTGTAGACAATTAATAAAAGTATTTTCGCTTTTTTGACATTAACATGATACGTTCCGGTATATACGTATGTCTTTACCTCATTTGGATATTAAGGTGGATAGGTTTTATGATGTCATAATTGTTGAGAGGGGGAAGGTACACATCACAACCCGGTCGGAAAACTAATAATATGTTTTAGCGCATATAAGCTTCGGGTAGGATTCGAACCTTAGGACCAAGTCTCAGGAATCAGGTAGGTATATATTTAATGTTAATAATTCTAGATACTGTACTGGAAAATATGCCGGTACTTGTGATACTTGCGTGCAAGGTTTACGTGGAAAACGATTACATTGAGATTCCCCTTTAATTATTAATTTTTATTTCACCGTTGTTACATCGTATCACAGCTGAAATGGCAGGCGCTGTATTTAATAAAAAATATATTATTTTTGGTTCATAATATTTATGATGATTTTATCGTTTAATTTAACAAAACTTGTGTAGTTATTTCTGTTTCTCGATTACACAGTCACATTTGAAATGACTGTCTGTCGCTCCACTTCTACAGTTTTTCGAAAACTCCCGGCGCTACTTTCTCACGATATAAATATAGATTTATTAAGTAAAGATACCGATAGTTGAAAGAGAAGAGTTTGAGTTTCGATAAGTTTACTTAAATTTTAAGATGTAATCAGTACCATTTTAGCTTCGTATAAAAAAGTTATTTTGTAGTCTACGTTGAGTCATTCGAGACGAGATGCTATTTTTTTTATATACTTAAACGTATCTGTTTATCTAGTAAATAAATGTCTTTTTATTATAGTATTTATATATAAACTTCTATTTCAATGTCCCTAAGTCATTAAGTTTAATAGGCATGGCTTTCGTCTCCGTGCTGTGTCCGTCATTGTGTACACTACGCAGAATGTGATAAGCAGACTCGACATACGCTATCGTAGCTGAGCGGCATTAAGCACGAGCACGTTTCAACGCATGCAGGCATGTACATTTAGTATACGATTTGATAATACTAATATACATTAATACGATTAACTTACGTTACACAGTGAGCTCAACGAAACCGTTATAATGACCGTCACGTAACTAATGTAATCAACATTAATTACGTGGCCCATTACTATTCAGACTTGTAATAAGCGATCCAGTCATTCGAAAACATACGGAGCAACCGCAGTCAATCTCTGTTAAGGAAGGCCGCTGCGAATGCCATCTATTGAGCTTAAGGATCCGTTTATAGAAGCGCTGAGTGTATGTAGATTCGGCGTTGTGTCTGTTTTCCGAGTGAGCCTCCTTTCGTTATAAAGGCACAGTACATTACAGTAGTACATTTTTTGTACAAAGTCAGATAAGAGTCGTAGGTACACGAATTTAAAGGACCTCTGGACGTCCTTCATCATGTCATGTTGGCCCAATAAGCGTTGACGAAAAACATATACTCGTCACTGCGGCAGTGTTATGTGGGATCTGCAATATTTGCAAACCGTGCTGTAGTGGGACTTTTTAGAATCTAAAAATAGGTTTCGCTGTATAGCGACATAAGAATCTGTCTATGATTCTGACATAAAGAGTATGCCTTCCGTGGTGTCGTAAGAAGCGACTAAGGGAAAAGCCTTGAAAATCGCAATGGCTACTGGCATGTGGCGGGATAATCACCACGAAATTTACCAGACCAATGACGGGTAGCAAGGTCTAATGCACGTATATATGGCAAATTCTCCAGCAGTGGAATATTTGTCGAATGTTAACGTAAAGTATAGTAGGTACACGGATATACGGTTAGCAGCATTAAGGGTGCGACATGTCTGGTAATGCAGTCGCCACGCCAACCCACCTGCCAACCGTGGCAATTACGATAAATAAACAGTAGTAAACGAGGCACCTAAATACTGCTGATAGAGATAGAAGATATGAAGATGAAAATTACACAAAACACGATTACATGAACTATAAACTCGATTAATATCTCTCAAAATCCATACTGTGTAGCTGACATAATTAAAGAATTGAGTCAGTTCAGGTTAAATAAATGACAAAAATGCTTAACGTGATACTGCGCCATTTCGATCACGGCAGTAATTTGGCAATTGCCAATGCCAATGGAGGGGGTGTGGGCCTCCGGTTACCTCAATCACCGAATGAAACGCAGAAGCACAAGATGCCTCTACTTCACGCCGGTATTCTGCGAGGCCTTGGTACCAATCCGGTAGAGCCGGCCCATTCGAGCGGCAGCTAAAGTCGCCGCTTGGCTCTACCATGTTTAGAGCTCCAACTGTCGAAAAATAATTAGAACTCTACTGTACGGACACGAATGTAAGTTACGACACTATGCATACCCCATGAGGGATTACAAACGTGTTTCGTAGTTGACGCAGACTTTTATACCAAATCCCAAGATTCTAGATCAATAGAGTGAACTACCTATTTCTTTTATTTCGATAGCCTTGCAAAAACGCCAGAAATTCGTTTGTCAGCCTGCTGGAGCGCCTCAGTTTTGTAGGCATGAAGCTGAGGTTGACTTTTGGAGGTGGTGTTCTCTCTTTCCCGGTCTCCAGATTCATAATCCTAGAATGAGAACTGCGTATAAGCGCGGTACCTACGCAGATTGTATAGGCGGAGTAGTTTATAGTAATGACGTTTTTACGAGATATGAACTGCGGGATTAGAGTAAAAGGCCGGTATCATAAGCTTCTATTTATTGAACAACTCATAAAGGTGCAGTTTCTTCCTGATGCGGTGTCCCTGACGCTTGATCTACCACGGGTATTCCTCTGCCGGTACCAAGTCCTCTTTCTCTCCCGGCACTGATAACCTTGCTAACCTTCTCTCCTTGTCTTCTTCTTTTCTTTCTTTTCCTCTTACTGTGTAACTTTTTCTCTTTCTGGTCTACTCCTTCCGCTTACCTCGGAGCTCGTCTTTGTAGTGCCCGCTAGCTTTTTTCTAACGTGGTGAAAAGTGTTCCCACGTACCTGTCATTGAAGGCAGCGACAAATTTCGGAATGAACATTAACTGCTAACTGACTAAAACACCGCGGTTCAAGTGATATGCTGTTAGCCCGGTGGCCTTAACAACAGCTTCGTCGGAAGAGAACCCGAGCAAAGGCCCGGAAGTAAAATAAAAAGAGCAATGATGTTCTTAGCTCTGACAAGACTCTGCCGGCTACTGTGTTGCGCTCTGACCACCAAACTATGTGTTATATGTTATATGTGCTCTAACCAAATTATACAGTAGAGTTTGAACTTTGGACATAACCACTTTGGACAAGGCCATTCATGACATGCCAGCTTATGTTGGGGCTTTCGTAGAAAGACCTAAGTCCTGCAGTGGACTTACACATACTGATAAAAAAGAAGAGAGAAAAGTTAATGATATCCTCATTTTAATCGTGAATGTTTGATCTAGCAACATCTTCCAGGGTTATTACACGCAAATAAAAAATTAAAAAGCATGTTATATGCGCAGAGGGATTTAAATCCACAAAGAAAGGACAAGGTATAACACAGACAAACGCAAACTATCTCTAAAAGTGTAAAATAACAATAGAATTTCTATTGTTGCAGCATATTAAGAAATGCGAGATCTGTATAAACCAATCAGTTCAAAAAATATAATTTGTGTTCACAAATATTAGCCTCACATAACCAACCATATATGTTGTATTCGTCAACAATGGTGGCAATGGCTGCAATTTTAACTCATGAGCTCATGACTGGAATTAGCGATCAGGTAAGTTGACCACAAAACTATCTATCTATCTATACCAGATATAAGTGTCAATAAAAATTGAAACAATTTGTAATATGCAATGTACATATTATAAATTTATTTACGAAACTTTGAAAAATACAGCCAAATTTATAATTCAGCATTATTCAGACTCTCAAATTTATATAAAAAAAAACTTCATATTGTCATTATAGGAATTATTGTATAAATTTTAAAGTTTTGAGATCCAATTTTGCAAAGATTTAATATCAGTGGGGTTATCATCATCGCCAGTGTTAGCGGAGCCCTCTGCTACATCGACCCGGCAGCTAAGGTGACCAAATTCAAAGTCTTTTCCGAGTTTACCCAGATAAGTGGAACTATTTGACTGAGACGAATCCACTGACTGTAACTGGCTGGATTTTGTCACGCGTACTAAATTACTGAAAAAAAAGTAAAACGAGAAGTTTGTTAATGTTAAGGCACAAACCACAGACATCACAGACTAGTGATTAAGTGCAGCATCTATAGTGAGAGGGTACTGCACAACTGCCGAGAGTAGGGAGTATGTGCAAATCTTCTATACTTGGCATATCTTTGTGTGACCTTAACACAAAGGCCTACCTACAGCAGTAAACTTAAACAGACTAAAATAGAGTGAGTGAATCCATCGCCCTATCTCACCGAATAGTTGTAAGTGCTGTAAGTATTATTGAAAACACTTACCAAATAGATGTACTTGTTTGACTTACCTTTCCAAATGTTAAGTTAATGTAATAAGTGAATATATTTGTTTATAAGCGTATAATTGTGCATGCTGTGCCATGTAACACCAGCAATGGACTTATTTTATCTTTAGTGTAAATTTAAAAGACTGTGTAACATTGTTAGTAGCCCTCAAGTAAGTCAAAATTATGCTTAACCGATTTTCTTAAACACTCGTCATTTACATACAAAATGGGTAGGTAGCAAACTCTAATTTAATATGATTAATTTTAAGTAGGCTCTTACAGTTCTTTCTCAAGCAGACTTTTTATGACTTGACATCCTTTTGCCATTGGTTGATCTTGTTTGTTGCATAAAATGAGAAGAGGAGGACAGTTACTCTGGATAACAGAGTCTAATAAAATTGTGTATAAATATCTGAAACAAAAAATGCAATATGTTTTTTTAAGTATTGGTGTCAATTCTCTGATTAAGCTCGTTATTTTCGTAATATAGTCAGCATTGCTACACTTTACTATTCCGACAGAGCCATCATTACCAGGTTCGCTTCTGAAGATTACTATGAGATTTTCAAGGCTTCTCCCATTCTTGCTTTTTACGACAGCCATGAGAAAAAATGAGGATTGCAGATTTTTATATAAAGGATTCTATCATGTATATAAATTTAAGAGAGAATATATAATATTTCTTTTTAAGAATCAACCTCGCTTGTATAGTGTGCACCTTGCTAAATGGATGTGGTTCTGTCAATTGATTGATTGTGGAAAACCTATTCAAATATCTGACCTAATTCCAAACTGAACAAATTTCCAGATTATAGTGAAGCAACGCAGCATCGCTAGTGCAGCTCTACTGCACTCAGCCACCTGCTGCTCAGCATGACAACCCTTTAAAAGTTTTTTCTGAAGTTTTCATGGAAAAATTGTATATGGCATGCCATCTTTTGATGGTATTTTCATTTAAAGACCTATGTCAAGCAGTGGAATTGTACAGGCTGATAAAGAAAAAAGATATATAATCTCTAGAATTAAGTAATGTTTAGATAATGCACAGTCCATAATCTACAAACTTGCAGACTTTGTGGGGTGGGTCATAAGTTAGAAATTAAAGTTACAGTTGAAGCACATTGTTTGGGTAACATACTATTGCATGATTTTTAAGGCTGGATACATAGTGTCTGTTCTTCTGAGACTGCACCTGGATAATCACAAGATATATGAAAGCAAAGAAAGCAGGTAGTAATTATATATGGAAATATGAGCCTTTAATATGCATATTACTTTGTGTTACTAGTGCAGTAGATATCAAGGTTACAATGTTATAAATTAGTCACTCCTAACATGACAAATACAAACCACTCTTTCTTATCTTCTCATATCTAGTGAGTTCAGTTGCATATTGTGTGCACTGATCTGAAGATCTTATAATTATTTTTTCAATACTTACTCAGCTACATCTCTTATCTCCTTTTGAATAGTGACAGAGTCCACAACATAGACTATACCTTTAGCACTGTTTTTATATTGGTCAAAGAACTTATTTCGTAGTCTCTCCTGACCCGGTAAATCCACTATCTTCAATGATTTCTGAAATAATAGGCAGTGTGGTCCAAAAGCTGTTTTCCATTAATCAAAATTAACAAATCATATAGCTAATATTATACACTATGTACGTAAACAACACAAACGCAGAAAGCTGAAGCTTAGACCATTCTTGTTATTTAGACACAGCCAGTGTAAATTTATTGAAAAAATCCTAAGCACCATATATTTTCTTTTATTAAATGTAATTATTATAAATATGTACTAAACAGAGAAATAAAGTATGATTTCAAAAGCATATTCTTTACCATCACAGCTAAGTTGCCACAGAATCATGAGACTTAATCCTCTATGTACAGAGCTAGTACCAATGAGTTTTTCAAAACTTATGTGTGATTTGGCTTGGATACCAAGACAGCATCACCACCTGTCATATTTTTACAAATAAGCTCTGGTGAGAAGTGGATTAAAAAGACTACTATTCAACACACCAGTATGGGCTTTACAGAGAGAGACAATTTTTTACTTTTTGTGCCTATATATTTGTAATAATTTTAACGATTACACAATAACTTCTAAATTTATAATATTAATATATATAAATTTATAAAGCCACAAAACTTATGTAGTATATAAGTTTTGTGGCTTCCAAGAGATGCCAGAATAACAATCTAAAATATACCAGAACGAAATTGTCCAAAGCAATGCCTGGCAGAAGCATTTAAAGAGAGAGGTGAATCGCAATTATCAATTTGTATACCAAGCACGGCGATAATGATAAATACTACAGAAGAAACAAGTATATATATTAAACAAGCAATGTCTATTTTATCACTTAACATGTCATAACAATAGCATTTCTATTGTTGTAACATGTTCTAAGTAATAGGGTTTTTGTTTACATATGTATGGGAGTTAGAGAGAATATACCATCTTTATTGCAAAATGCCAATCATGACAACACATAGAGCACCCAGCTAGCTAACAAATGAGACCCTAATGGACAGATGACAGAAAATCTATCCAAATTTGGTGAACCCTAATCTCACAGACTGGTGATGGTAAGCAGCATCACTAATGCGAAGATGCCAGTTGCACTGCACTCACCAATCCATTTCATTAAAGGTAAACCTTCCAAAAATGTATGCTAGCTTACTGGCAAATTCTTAGTGACCTATGTTCAGTGGACTTATAATGGTCAAGAAGAAGATTCATGTACAAAGTTTACATATGGGTATTTTAAAATTAACGAGAATATTTTAAAATTCAAGCTATCATAAGAATTGTGAAATTAGATGAATTCTATTTTATAAATAAAATGTGCTTGACAACTTACATTTGATGTATAGTACTCCTCAACATTCTCTCTCATCGATGTGAATGTTTGTCTATATTGTGAATATGCAAGCCTCACAAACAACAATGTTTTACCAGAGTCAGAGAGACCAGTAAGCAGAACTGACCTTCGTAAGTGGCGCCGACGAGAGAAACACCACCAGAATACTGCACAGAAAACTTAGTCATTATAAGGCCTGTCTTCCATTAAGTACATAATATACTAAGAAAACATAAAACAAACTATTTGTGCATGAAACATAAGTCTATCATAGGGGTAACAACAATATTTTTTAAATCAAATATATCAACAATGCGTAATGCACGAATAAATGCATTTCTTTACTATAGGTATACTTAACACTGTAACTAGTTACTTGTATTTAAATAGACCAGTAAAAAAGTAGTTTTGAAATAAAAGCAACCTATGACTTACAGAATGTAAAGATTAGTACGATTATACTTAGTAAGGTTATGTATCGCGGGTCATTTAATATAGGTTCGGTGTGAATTTTTTCTTTAATAACTTCTGCTTCTGACTCCATACCGATGTTATTAAAATTTTAAATATTATAGAAATAGTAGCAATTTTGACCAAACCAGTTGCACCACTACGTCACTTAGTGTTACTCTATGGTTAATGGTATACATTTCATTTAGGGGTGGGATTAGGATGTTACTTAAAAAAATCGAACTATTCGATTCTTCCATCCATTCGATTGCAACAATGACAAACAGGATTCATGGATTCTTAAATTATTACTAAGCGCTTAGCGCGCGCGCCTTGTCACTGTCCATGTCACTCGTTGGTAAATACCTGTATTACACAGTTACAATATATGTACTCTTTGAGAAACTGGAACATAATCTACCGTCTGCAGAATGCGCAGTACCATCGCAATGAACAAATAAATCGATTGCACCGTCAATTGGTAATAAAAGTTTTTTTTTTCGAATGTGGAAAGTTAGAGCTTTGTGCCGTCATAAGAGATTTTAAACGAAAAAAGTTCGTGTAATTTTCAGTTAATATATATATATATAATTAATATATACTAATTAGAAAACAAGTATAGGTCGTAATAATGGTTCGGAATTTGCCATAATCCATCACATGCATAAAATATGCAAAAACAATGTCAAAATGTGCCACGTACCTTTCAGATTAACCCATTGTTAAAATATTTTAACACAATATTGAACAATAGCGCCTTACAATAACGTATTGGTGTAGAGCTGATTAAACATATAATTGTGGCCTGGGTGAGTTCACCTGACGCCTTAGGTGTTTTTGAGATCTCTCCAACGACTTTGATCGTGTGCACCATGAAAGACTTATCAGGAATCCATGTCATTATGACATAAGAAATACGAGGCACTGTAACTTATTACTGCATTTCGTGTGATAGATTTAAGCCATTTAGAATTACTGTTCCATTTACGACATGAAATCACAAGTCAATTTGTTTTTACAATATTACAAGAAATTAATTTTTGCAATTGAACGACATAAATTTGCGAAAAAAACGTGAAAACTATAATTTACTGAAAACTATTATTTTTATATTAACCCTGTATTGATTGCGATTTGATATTACGCGGCATAATTCCATCTAGTGGTAAAAATATACAATAATTGTTACAGATCAAAAATATACTTCTGACCGGTAAGCTACATATACTTAATATATAATTTATAAAAATAAGCAAGTGGAAATTTAGGGACATAAAAAACACGTTTGCTATAAATTTCATCAATGTATTATTTTTTATGCTCTTAATGACATTTAATCACACCCGAGCGCAACATTCAGCGTTGTTGATGCTGCAAAATGATATTAACAGTTTTCAAATTTGATGCGCGTGGCCGTAAACACCGGTGCCAAGAGTTACAACTAGATGGCATCGGGATACATTTTCAACATCATAAAGCATCTGATATCGACAGCAGTAAGTGGCATCAATGTCTGGATGTCTTATTCTAGAAACGGCCACGTCTAATTATTAGTAGTCTGTGGGCAGTAGACACACTCTGTTGTCATACATTAGGTGTTATATTTTTTTTGGTCATATTAATTAAAAATATTATAATATAGAATAAAATGAATACATTTAGATTTAATTTTTCGGGTTCAGGAGAGGAGGAGCTTAGAAAACAAGGTATAACATGTAATTTTTACTTATTTTGACTCTTGTACTAGTTTCACAATACATTTTATATATAAAATGAACTTCTTTATAAAGAAGCGACCGGTTTCGCTTTACGTTCGCTTATTATTAGGTAATTAATATGAATTTGTACCAGTACCTCTAATATGCATAATATCTTTTTCTTGCCTCACCTTACCTTTTGGTCGCTGCCTGCTGGTCAACATATGACGCTGCAATAAAAAACTTATCTGGAACTTATCTAAGCAGTCCTATATGCCAGTGATGGAGGGACATTGTAATGCAAGGACACTGTAACTCTCTATTCACAAACACACTTGCCCTGCATTGTGTAGCATACCCATCATAGCCTAAATGGTGGTTTTTCCTTTAAGGAGATCTTTGTCTAACATTACTTGCAGAGGTTAGTGAGATTGATGATGTCAATGTCTATTTGTTTGATGCCTTTATTCAGCAGTGTACTGTATAAAGCTAAAGTAGACTCTTTAAATTGTTTGTATATAGCATAGAGCAAAAAAAAGGTCTAACCTGAGTTTTTACCGAGATCTTGTTTTTATGAATGAAGGCAGATATTCAATGTTCCCATTTATTAATGAGTTTAAAACAAACCAAAATTGAAGAAAGAAATTGAACTTTCAATAATTGGAAATATGAATGAAATACTTAATATTAGAACATTTTTTTAAGCTTTTTAGCCGTGGTATTGTAAGAGAGTTAACTTTTGAAAGGCCTATACCTTGTAAAGGGTAGTTTAACAATTCACACCCATTGCCTATTTATTATGCTTCTATTCAGATAAACATGAAGAAATCAAATGGTTTGAAAGTGAAGAGATAATTCCTAATAAACAACTAAAGGAATTAGATAAAAGTGTTATGTATGCCAAAATGTTTACATGTGGTGATGTTGAAATAGGACATGTATATAATTGTCCTGATAAAATTTTCAAAAAAAAAAGTGGAGATTGCGATACCAATGCCTTAGAATTGGCAGAAAAAGAACACAGTGATCTAGTGACTGGCATGTATGAAGGTATACTTTAATTTTTTCTGTTTGTTTCTTTAATTGGTATTTAACAATAGACTTAGGCTGATAAAGGAAAGAAAGAGTAAAAAGTTGTGTAACTTCCATACCTAATTTTAAAGTTAATGTTGCAGATTTTTCTGTTTTGAGTTTTCGATGCAAAACTACTTATAAGTGAAATTGAATTTTAGACATGTTTTGACATATTGGACAAGTGTCTAATTCTCTCTTTATAATATGAGGTATAGATAAAGCCTTGTGGTAGCAGCATATGAATCTGCTACCCCCTTTCTTCACATAGATGTTGAAAAAACTACTAAGGCTGATGCAAAAGTAAGTGCCATGGATGTGGGTCCTGAAGCCCATTTGACTATGCTGAGGTGTGCCAAATTGAAATTCATAAAATTTGCCTATGCCAATGCGTGATAGGAGTGCTCTTAAAAACTTTCTATGTAATTTTAGGTGGACTAAAAGTGTGGGAGTGTACAAGGGACTTAATAGAATATATGGAGGAACATCATGATTCAATAAACTTTAAACAAGCAAAGGTTTTAGATGGGGGTTGTGGGGTAGGCATTTTAGGTATTTATGCATTACAGAATGGTTCATCTGTAACTTTTCAAGATTATGTAAGTGTTTGTATAATCATCATTTTATACTCACCCAGGCACACAACAAACATAGAATTGCCGTAATCGCCAGGCTTGCCGATTGGTGACGCTGATAGGCATCTGGCATCTTAAACGCTTCTGCCCCACTGCTCTGGACACAATTTATGGCTGACATTTGTGATGATTGTGTCGCCATCTGTCGTAAATCATGAGATTTTCGTAATATCTTTCTAAGTCCGTCCTAAGTCCTAAGTACGTCCTGGCTACACTTACCATCAGAATAAGATAGCGATTGGGAGTACATGTTCTTGTGGATATTGACACTGTGGTAACTAACTAAAAGTACATGCTCAGTGTTTTGACTGAAAAAATTTTTGGTAAGTCAATTTTATTGGCGTTGACTTTTGACTTTGTCCAGTGGACTTAGACAAGCTTTTAAGGAAAAAGAGTGTGAATAATTTTGGAAATTTTCGTTGAGGGGACGTCTGGAACGAAGTAGAAGCCAATTCAACAATTTTTAGAATGTTAGTCCATTTATGCTTGCATCACGTGAAAACGCCAAATTATATTCGTTGTACAGTTTATGGTCTAACTTAAAAACATAGTTAAGTTTTATTTCAATTGGTCAAGTACAACGGTGGTCTGAAAAGTTTCCGACCTCAATGTTAGGATGGCAGCACTCGTTAATATAAGCTAGGGAATGTGGTTGCGCGACGTTTGACAGGTAATCACCAAAATTTTAGCCATTTTGGACGCGCAGTTGTTGTTTGACAATCGTTTGAGTGTTTTTGTGAAAATGGAGGATGGTACACAAATATCAAACTCTAATTGAATATTTGACTTGCTTTTGATCTTGATCTTGTAATAAAAACAACTGGGGTGGTCAGAAGTTGAGATAATTGAAACCCAAGTGAACCCATCTAGATAGTTCACATTATAATAATAATATATTACAAATTCGTTCGCATGATCAAGGTGAAAATCAAAAAGTCATACGATGTGGAGTTTGACAAATAGCGAAAATGCCTTTCAAATATGTTACACCTCAAATACATAGAACGCTGACATGATCCCGGGCCTGGTAACTAATCAGACGCTAGTGGTACTGCGATCCCGTATGTACCTGTTAAGTAAGCGAGAATGCCAAAGGTACTAGGGAGATGCCTGTGACATCTTCGTCCACTGCTGGACCTCTCCAGTACAGACATTTACAATAATCGCAAATTGACAATCGCAGTACCAAACAATTCGCACCATGCTGCCCACCTTTTTCTATGTGTCTATTCAGATAAGCCTTGTTTTTATATGCCATTATTTTTTAAGAAAAGGGTGGTAAACGGGCAAACGGCTTACCTGATGATAAGTGATCACCGACGCCCACGAACATCTCCAACAGCAGAGGAGCTGCAGGTGTGCTGCCGGCCATAAAGGAAGGAATTGATTCTTTTCTTGAAGATCTCATAACTGGTAACTGTTCTGAAATACGGCTGACCACAATTGATTCCACAAAGTCGAAGTGCGTGGTGGAAAATTCCGACAAAAACGCACTAAGTTGGATTGCTAAACGTCTAGATGGTTTTGGTGGGACTTCGTATTCTATGTATAATGTTGAAACTTAGCGGCTGGGATTATTCCGAACAGTTCCTTAGAACATTACCCGTGGTAAATACAACTCTCCGCAAGGCCAAAGGATCAAGGCGATCAGAGATAACTTGGAATACTGCTCTACTTTGGATGGGTTTGAATAGGAGTTGGGGTTGATACTAGGGTCCCCCTGCTCTGCGGTGAGAACAGTATTCCATAAAGTTGTAGTCGGTGAACCGGCATAAAATACTGTGCCGCTCTGCTGAGCACACTCTTTATAGGCCAATTTGCCTTCCTCTCCAGGTGACCGCGGAACTCAACGTCGCTCGATATGTCAACGTCAAGGATTCCGATACTGGGTGAGGCGACAAGGGGAATTTTCTTAAAAAGGGGATTCTTTTCAGTGGTAAACGCGCAAACCTGTCTTTTTTAGAAATTGTTAGAAAATGTGACTTGTCTTGACAGACAGTCAAACTTTTTCCGGCACTCTTCGACGTGTTCCCCAGAAATATTCGCTCGGCCCGTGTATAGGGTATCACCCCTGCTGTCGTTGGCATAGCAATGAATACTACTAATTTGCAGTATGTTAATGACATGCAGAAGGAACACGATATTAGACAGGTTGTTTAACCATGTGGAATGTTAGTGTTCACGGTCCGTGCAAGCACCGTCGTCAACAACCTTGAAGCAACAACAACGAAGAAGCTGCTGGGAAGCCGGGAGCGGAAGGAAACTTCGGGAGGAACGCTTTCTGCAAAACCCGATAAAAGGCCTCCGCTACGTGCAAACTAAACGGAAGGGTGCTCCTCCAAGCTACCTTATGAGCAGGGTGTTAACAGCAGACTTCACTATTTTAGATAACAAGGGGGTGAAGGCCTTTAGTTGGACGCATCTGAGCGGTCACGTTTTTGGTATCGGGTGCCGAAAATTTCGAAAAGCCGCCTAAAGAGTAGAAGCCAGACAAGACGTGTAAGAACTAGCATCAACTCTGCGCACGTCCTCAGTATAAAATGAACCAAAAGTAAAATCAGACTTCAAAATATCAAAGAAATAATGCATTGTGCGTGACTCTTGACTGGATCAATAGGTCTCAAGATCAGCTTATAATCAGGCTTCAGAGTCTGACGCTGGTTTTCTTCTGGAACCTATGTTAAATTGAAAGTATAAGTGTAGTGGAAACATTACGTAATCCAATAAATAATCATATGTTAAATTGATGAATAAATGAATATGACGCTATACATGACTACAGTAGTAATAGCCTTGCTCAATAGTTTTTATTTAGATATATATGACGATTTTTTAAAATTTTTTCAATAACAGGCTGCCCTTGCGCATCGGGCAGATATCGCCGAAGGTTTAATTTAAAGGTATGGATAGTTTTGTGTGATCTATCTTACAGGCGGTGGTAAGTTTAATTATAAGCAAAATAAAAATAACGGTAACTTTTGAATGTAACCGATTTGTGGTGGGATAGAAATCTGTGGTGAGTACTGCCTACTCCGGCATTCACGTTCACTAGATGACAGATATGGCTCACAGAAATTCCCCTGGACAGACTTAGCGAGAGACCCGGATAGTGGATCCCCAAAAGAAGGCGAACTAGTATCTCGCCAATTCTGTAATGTATGTTAAGTTCCGCTTTCGGGTTGACGCTATTTTACAGAATCGACTAAACCATGGCTGGAATTTACCTTCAACGGGTATTGCAGAGAATGGAATGCAAAGTTTCATTCCCTGAAGCACTACGTCGGCGACAGAAACTGCAGTGGCGTAGGAAGCAATGAATGACCGCATTCAATCCCCATCTGCCGACTTGTAGTGCCACAACAGCGTAAGCTCACAGATCACAATCGCGATCGGCACGTGATAGGCACCACGCTTCGTTTCAGACAGTGGTACTAAGAGCCAAGAGGGCATCGACAGACCAAATAGCTGTCCGGGTGAGAGGTGAGCAAAAGGTTCAACAGACCATATGCCAAGACGAAGTCGTAAATATATTAAAATACGAATACCCACAGAAGACGCCCCTTGTATTCTGGGGGTATTCGTATTTTAGACTACTATAGTAGTCTAAAATACGACTTGTATACTTAAGTTACCCAAGCGTGGATACTATATCCACGCTTAGGTAACTTAAGAAAGTTTAAACGTGGTCACTCAGGGATTCTCCAGAACCGTTGGTATTGGTATCCTACTGGGGTAGCTCATAATTTAATTCCGCTACCATATTTGTGGCGGAGGGAAGGGTAACCGAAGGCCGTCGCCACACGGTTACCACACCCACCAAACGAAACGCAAAGCTCAAAATGCTTCTACTTCACGCTGGTCTTATGCGAAGTCATGATACTGCCCCGGTCTAACCGGCCCTGTTCCAGCAACTGAAAAACCCGCCACATGGTCCTAGCGCGTACAAAAAATATTCTAATTCATCATCTAATAGGAGTATTTTACATAATCGACACTTGACAGGCGACCTACCCTAGTCTAATTTAGGTATGGCATATTTCTCCCGACCCTTGACTTGATCACCTTCATATCAGGGTTGATGTAGCAAGGTGGCTGTTTCGATGCGGTATTGGTTCATGTTGAAGTTGGATTGGCGTCGTTGCTTTTTACCGTTCTCCCTACCCTTCGCAGCTACGGTGGAGACGCGAGGGAAGAGGAAGTTTTGTTTTAATATGCGGTGTATGGCGATATGATGCACCACTATCCGAGACTAGCGTAGCTTCCCAGTACTGCGGATAGTGGACACGGGTTCGATGCCCACGTGTGATTCGAGACCATGTTAGTAGTCGATATGTGGCGAAGATGGGACACCATGGGGTTATGGACATTGCAAACCATTTTAGTGTTGTCTTTACTAATCATGTCCGCTGTCCTAAAAGTTTAAGTTATGTTAGATAACACAGCAAACTTTTGAAGAGGCCTATGTTCCGCAATGTACTTGTGACCGATTGTAATAATAAAGTAATTTTTTTGTAGTCCTATATCCAACTTTTAAAAGTAGCCACAATATGTTTTTGAGTTAAACCAAATACTTTGTTACAGAATAAAGAAATAATTGAATATGTCACAATACCCAGTGTGCTGCTAAATATTGAAGAAGAACTGAGAGAGGATGAAATAAAGAAATGTAAGTTTTATTCAGGAGACTGGGCCTCTTTTAATAAGAAGCTAGGCAGCTATGAAGTGTATGATATAATTGTTACCTCAGAAACTATTTACAATGAAAAAAACTATGACAAGCTTATTGCATTATTCCTGAAAAGGTTGAGTAAAGATGGAACTATTTATGTAGCAGCCAAAACATGTTATTTTGGTGTAGGTGGAGGTATGAGACTATTTGAATCACATGTTGCAAGAACTGGTTTACTCCATAGTAAGGTTGTTTGGAAAAGTTCTGGTGGTGTACAAAGAGAAATTTTAAAAATAGAAAGATTGTTATAGTACTACATTGCCTTTTATTGAAATTGGAACAAAACCATATTTATAAGTAAATTGTGCTAACACCAATATTTAGGAAGACATTATGAATATTATCCTTACCCCAACATAAATAATAAAATCATTATTAAAGCTTATCAAAATCTTTCACGGTGATAGTCTCTCATATACCCAACCATCTTCTCCTTTATGGAGGAGTTCTCCATCTGGTACCTCTCCTTCCTTAGGTTTCCTAAATTTTATTCTATCATGTAGTCGATCTCTCTGTCCTTGCCAAAACTCGACAGCTCTAGGGCGAATAATGTAACCTCCCCTTAAAAAAAATAAGTGAGTAAATTTTTTAGTCTGCACTACGATAACTTTTTATGGAACCATATTTGGACATGAACAGTATGGTTATTCTACAAGTTCAAAGTTACACAGCATGCTATAGAGAGAGCTATGGCCAAACTGGACTGATATATGGCTAAGTTTGCACAGCGAAGCTCCGAAAATTTCGATTAAAAATTATGATTAATTGTGCTACCAATTCAGGTAACATAATTAAGTAAAAAAACTTAAGAAATATTACAATATTTAAATAATATATTAATTATTACATTCTACATGCAATACTTGCATTTCTACTTATGATTTTATAAAAAACATTCAGTGCGTCTAAAAATTCATATAATAAGCTGAAAACATTGCCAGTTATGGGAAATTCTTTTTCTCTTCAATGGTTTTTCTTTAGCGATCATCGTTTTAGAATTTTGGTGCAACAAATCTGAATATTTAGTTCTGCATAGTGCAATTTTATTAAGGAAATAAAACGCAGTTTACAGTTCACTATATTTAAGTTACTTTTTTGAAACAAAAATGAACTGTTTAATATTTACTATTTCTTAATGTAACATAATAACTATATTTTATTTCCTTAAGAATTAATGGAGAAGAATGTGTACTAAAGAGATGGAAGGAATATTTTGAAAGATTTGAGGCACCAGCAGATGCAGGAACGCCTCCTCAAGAAACAAACAAAAGTAAATAAGACAGAGATAAGTATGGATAAGATTATGAAAGCACTGAAGAGCATGTAAAGCAGCGGGACATGATAGGGTGGCGGTTGAAATGCTGAGAGCTGGACAGGGCATTGTAGCTAGTCAGTTGTATCGCATTTTCAACCTATGTTGGACAATGGGCCTAGTACCGGGAGTCTGGTGCAAGGCTGTAATCGTGCCCCTGTACAAAGAAAAAGGGTCGTAACATCATTGTAAAAATTACCGAGGTATTATATTAGGTATTAGCCTACTCAGTGTCATCAGCAAATTGTATGCTAAAGTTTTGATAGAAAGAGTCATGGATGAAACTGATGAAAATATATGGGATGTGCAAGCAGAATTTCGAAAGGGGGTGGGATGCACGGATCAGGTATTCTCCTTATGGTGCATAGTTGAAAAGTATTTGGCTAAATACCAAAAAGTCTATTGCGCTTTCATAGATTTGGTGAGGGATGAATTGTGGTCAGCACTTGTCAGTATACTTCTATCTAGCTTAGTAGCGCGCTTACGGCGGTCGTGTTGAGCGTGTGTTGCTTCGACCAAATAAGTGCTGTTGCTGGAAAAATGGACTGAATAAACAAATATGTTATGAAACTTTCCAATTTTTTAGTGCTCCTGTCCATCATTCCAGCGTTCCCAGGTTTTCGAATAAGCAAACATATTTGGCATGGTTCAGTTTTTGCAGGTTCACTAAAAATAGCTTTGTAAACACTTGCAAATATTGGCCCAATAAATTTACGGCAATACATTTAAAAATGATGGGCACACATTACTAAGGGATCTTTCTTTTTCAATTAGATAAAGAATGATTAAAGTTCGATATTTGCTATTTTTTGGGGAAAATCCTGAAAATCTAAAAGCTATGTTATTTTGCAACCGCGTAATATTAAACAAAGAAAAATGCAGGAGGATTTCTTATATATACGTGAATATGTAAGATATACATTGAAATGAAACTTATTTTTTTGGATTTAATTATTTTAAAGCGGTTGATATAAAACTGATCATCTAGGTATTATTATCCTAAGGTTATAGGATACAAAACTTATTTAGGAACAAAATATGTAACAGTGCAGGAGAAACTACAGGCATCCACACATATAAAATATAATAGTGTACTATAATAAATTTATAAAAAATGCATTTACCAGTAACTTGGTTTAGGAACCTCTTTTCCAGGTATCATATATTCAGCTTCTAATTTATTTTCACGGTCACAAAGAATGTCTCTGGAAGCAATGGAGTTACTTTGGTAACTAGCACATGCTGCAATTTGGCTCGGGACAGGGCGTGAATGAAAGTATGTTGTAGATTCTTCATCAGACAGTTTTTCCACATAACCTTCTATTCTTACCGACCTATTTAATACTTCCCAATAAAATGTGGCAGCTACATTTTGATTTTCAGCCTTAAATGATATAGATGAATAAAATTTGGAATTTCTTTGTAATAAAGATATGATAAACTCACAATATTTACTCACCATCTCCTTAGCTTTCCTACTGTCATAGTTGGTAAAAAATTTGTATCCTTCTTTTCCATAGCCTTTACACAAAACAAACCTAGCAGATGGATATCCCTCCCTGTAATAATTAAAAAAATGTTAGGACATGATGATTATGACCTGGCCATTTCAACTATGATAATAACTTCTGAATGTTGGTAATTGAACAGGAGATATTGTAGTGTCTTAAATGTATGTGCAAACACAAACACTCATTTCATTCTTTCCCATATCCAACTTAATTTAAGATCTAGTGTAAGTTTGATGTAATATAAAAAGGGTTGTGACACAAAAGAACCAGATCAAATATAGGCTTCATTGGCTGGGATTCAAACTTAGGACCTATGGCTCAGCAGTCAGCCATTAAGCCCAGCTGTCGTCATTAAATTATATTAAGGTGATAATTTGATGTAAATCTATTGCAGTATAGCAAACTTATGACACTTACTTTGATACAGTGGCCAGGCACATAGCATTGGGTTCTAAAATTTCTTTTCTATTGCAAGCTTCTTCAAACCATGATTTAAATTGACCGAATGGTTCTTTAGACACTAAATGCTTCTCTAAAAACGTTTCATCCTTATCTTTGTATCTAATTCTCATACCTGAAACATACTTCATGAAAGGGTTCAAAACTTACTTAATTTGACGTCGTAGAAGTAACTGTAAATGTTAGTTACACACAACTATTCTTACTTACCTCCAATGTCGATACTCATGTTGTGCAAGTATATTTTTTGACGTAAAAATAAGGTACGCATAGAATTTAGAACCACATACATAAGCTATACCTAGGTAATTATTAATGAACAAAACAAAATTTTACAATTTTTTATCCGAATCATAGAACAAGGTCAAAAGTTTCACAAATCTTGAAGTGTTAAGATAATTCAATTTCTACTGTTATGACACTTAAAAGGACACGACAATGACATGTATAGAAATATAAGTACTTATTCTATGAATTACAGTGAAAATAATGGTTATATTTTCTTTCATAAGAATCACCCATGACTTCAAAGTAAGAACCGCTAGATGTATATATTCATAACGACACAGAATGTAAGAATGTACAAAAAATAACCTGTACAAAAGGACCATGCAGCTATATATCTTATGCCCTTATCACCAACTATTAACCACTTATCTTGTCTGCAACAATAATGTAGTATCTGTAAAGAGATTCACAGAGTATTTTTAAGTAGTAAATAAATAAATAAATTCTGTTTTTTTGAAATGTTACAAGTAACACAAAGTATATTTTGTATAAAAACATATTTATTATGTCGTGTAAATAGTAACATATTTTGTATTACAGACTAAAAGTCTCATAAGTGTTTTTACTACTCACATATTTACCAATATGACTGTACAATACAATACTCTTACACACTCCAATAAAAAAAAATTATAAGGATTCTAATGTAATAAAGTACTTATTTCTCTCTTAATGAATGGATCCTAAAAATTAAGAAACCTATGATGATGATGAGTGATGAGAGGAAGCGTAATAATGGCAGCGCTAATCTGAATTTTGCTATCAATTAATCGTTAAGTCTCGATCACCAAGTGGTGCGATCTGCTTTTTAATCAACCCTGACTCGATTGCAATCCCCTATCTGTAGGGCTCATACAAATGAATTTTCAAAATTTATGTACGGTTTACTTCGCTGGTTTGGCAAAAATATATTTATATTAATAAGACGGCGACAGACTCATGACCTCCCACGATGCCTCAAATAAGCTCTGATAAAAAGAACTTAATTGTCTAGACCTCTGAACATCCCGATTCCTTATACATATATTTAATTTTAATTTATCAACATGACTAATAAACGGATCTCCTTTAAGGATTTTTAAATGTCATTTAATAAAAAAATTAAAAGTATTTGATCAACATGTCATATGTTGATTCTGTTGCGCTTAAATTATTATTAAAATGGAAAATAATTCCAACTTACAAAACATCTTGAATATGGTAGGATTTTTTCTTTCTTTGATATTTTCATAGATTAAAGAACGTTTAAATTCGAGCTGTGAACGCATCTCATCCCATGTATAATATGTACCTATCTTTTCATTCAAGCGCACATCGAATTGTAGAAAATTAGTAAAGAAGTTGTTTGAATTTTCATTTACCTTACCACGTAAAGGGCTTTTAATAGCTCTGATTCCAATTATTACACCCTAAAATAATGACAGACGTAATGAAAAAGGTAAACGGTATAATACATTTTATTATTTTCGTTTAATTTTGACACGAGTGATGAACAGTGAAGTGTGTGTGCAGTAAAGCATTCTTTTTGCAAAGTATCCCTAAATGCAGTTGAAAAATACCTCCTCTTGAAGGGTTTAATACGTCTTGTTACTTTTCACACATATTTAAGTGGTGATATAGAAATCTATAATAAAATCAACATAACCTCAATTGCGCGGCCATGGGTTTCGGCGAAGTTAGCGTTGTACGTGACGTTTAATACATTTTGATATAATTAGTGTTTGGTTTTGTTACTATTTCTATAATGGCTTTGTTTCAGGTTCAGGACTACAAAGATTCTCTCAAGCAAAAAGCGGAGCATCTAATTATAAAAGGGTTTCCAGAAAAGATTGTTAAATTAAATGAGCTATTAGAAACGTCAAATTTTCAAAATCGTGATTTAGCAGATGTTCATCAGGTAATGGCTTCCTAACATTTGAAATACTATTTCTAGTTTAGTATCTTACATGATGCACCAATAAATTTAGGATGACACTTATTTAAATCCCTATATAACTCATAGTAAATTGCGCAAATGTTGACTTTACATCATAAGGTCCAAACATTAAAAGTGTATTATTTACCTTTGATAATTTGTGTATCAATTAAAACTCTCATTTTACTTATGCTGCTTCTGTGCTGTATTTATGATGATAGAATTTAAATATTGTAGGAACATAATAATATAAAATGTAATTATCTAGTAGTGTATAATCAATATTTATAAAAAAACTTCTATTTTTCCAGGAGCTAAACATTCCAGTACCACCACCAGCGTCTGCTTTGAATGAACCAAATGCAAAACGTCCAAGATTAGACTCATCAGAAACATCCAGCAATTCTACAATAGATGGGACACGAGTTTATGCCTTGCCTAATGGGACTGTTCCATGTAATAAACCACTCAGTGATCTAATTCATCTTGTTAAGCCTCGCATAAGGGAGCTGGTCGAGGATTCTAATTTGGTACATATAATTAAGAGTGTTTATTAATTGTTATTAGTATAGTAAATATATAGTAAATTTTAGCATAAATGAGGTTTTTGGAACTACCATTAAATCATACTAAAAACTGTTTTTGTATTGGTAATCATAAAATAAGAGGTCATAATATTTGTTCAAATGTCTAGTTAAGTAAATCAATTGTTTTCAGTACTTGTGTTCCTATAATATAACAAAAATGAAATTGTTTCAGCTGAAAATGTGGATTTCATTTATGATTCCTAAAATTGAAGACGGAAACAACTTTGGTGTATCAATACAAGAAGATACACTTGCTGAGATACAGTCTGTGGAATCAGAGGCAGCTGCATTTTTTGATCAAATCTCTCGATACTTTATTTCGAGAGCAAAAATTGTGTCAAAAGTTGCCAAATATCCACATATTGATGACTACAGAAGAGCTGTCAGAGTAAGTGTTTAGATTTGTCCTTGAATTTATTAGTTTCAACATTGCTCATCACCCTTAGTAGCCTGTTTTGCTATACGTCATTATGTCATATGGAAATCAATAATCTCTGCCTACCTTGGCGATAGGTATTAGTGCTTTTCTTAAGGAATTTTTATTATGAGACTTAGCATCTTTGTATATAATATATGATACTACCAAACTACACCAACTTCGGAGCACTGATCTGTAATGTATAAACTAAATGTCAATGTATATTGTATGTATAAACCTGTCATAAGTTTATTATGATGGTGAAACCTACATTCAAATTACTAGTTTAGAAGTTATAAGCATATATGCAGACAAATGCGGATTGTGAAATGGTTTTACACTATTTAACTAGAGAACTGCACCCGCTTTGCATGGAGAGAGAGATCTAAATGTTATTATGTTATATATGTAAATCTTCATCATGAAATATTTTTAATTATGGTAAAAACTGCATTGAAATCCATTTAGAAGTTGAGAACTCAGATGCATACACAATATACACCTCCTGTTCTCACTACACATACAGACCAACACAGCTCATCTATTTAAGACAAGGTCAAAACCTTTCTTGGATGATCTATAGATTGCTTCTCAACTTGAGATAAGCAGTAGAGGTACAATGTTTCACACACTGGCCTCAAGGACACAAGTGTGACATCCAATGAAGCATTGAAATCCAAAAGTGGAAAACTGAATAAAATACTAGTATAGAAGTTATTAGCAAATATACAGACAAATGCAGATTGTGACTATTTACTATATACTATTTAAAGATTTAAAGATTATATTATATGGAGAAATGCGAAAAGGTGTTGTTGTTAATGATGGTCTTCTCAGTAAATGTTATTACTGCCAGTTTTATTTATCTTATTTATTTATATGGATTTTATTACTTGTTCGATTACATTTTTGTAACTAATTTTTTTGAACAAATTTGTGTAAGGGGCAATGATTATTTGAATACCCATAATCTTTTAATAATTACACTTGGGGATGATTTTTGAATTATCGGATCACACAATAATTATGGTGTTATTTAAAAATATTAAAAATAACTGATTTTTTTATATTAACAATTTTTATTCTAATTTTTTTTTGTTTTTTGCATCTTCTGTAAATTTTTCATTCTTTGATAATCACTTTGCTAATCACTTGTTGCCTTTCAAGCATAGATCTGTATATGAAATAGGATAGGCATGTAAAGGTAGTCTCACAAGTATTGCTGCCTTTTAAATTGTTGTCTCAACAGTGCTGATTGGCGGCTTAATTACGTAAGAGGGTGGTACCTACCCAAGTGACTCCTAGGCAGAGGTGGAGCCTTCTACCTAGAATTTTTTTTATTATTTTGCAATATACCTAACTCTTACATTTATACTGCACTCAAGGGTCAAAGACAAGGTTATGTGGTGGTAAAATTCACGACTGTGGACAGTAGCATTTAAGCAGGATTCTTTATCACTTCACCCTGAATGACTAAGCAACGGCTACTGAGCCACGCTGCCACTACAAGGCGGGAACTCAAAACTTCTTCAATACCCTGTTTCAGTCCAAGTGTTGGCTAAAGCCTTTTTAAAAAGTGACAACTATAGCAGGCATGTCTTTTATGGAAGATTTGTCTATCACTTTACTAAAATTGTCATTGTTTCAGGAACTAGACGAGAAGGAGTACTTGTCACTATGGCTGGTCATGTGCGAGATCCGCAACCGTTACTGTTCCTTGCATGATATCGTCATCAAGAATTTGGAGAAAATCAAGAAACCACGTTCATCTAATGCGGATTCACTATACTAGGCCATAAATTAAATCTCAATTAGAAATTTAGTACCACAAGGATTCCTTGTAATTTAAGTCTAATTATAAAAACAGTCTTTCTTCCTTGGACAACATTTTGTACATAATTGCCATGAATTATTCCACATTTTAAATTGACAAGCACAAGGCAGGTGTGATTTGCAGCATTAAGATTTGGTATTATTAGGCAAATGTACTGCTAAGAATTTATTATTTAGGGCACTTCATGTCATGCATTATTGCAGAAGTTTTGCAAAATCTGTTGACATGATTCACAATCACTGTTCCAATATTTTCATAATTTTTATTGATTGAGACATAATTACCATATTGTAGTTGAAGACAATGAGGCTGATGATTTATCGCACTAGATGATGTACTGTACCTATGCTTATCTATGGAATTCTGTATTGTATATGGGTAAGTTTTCAGTTTGAGACTAGTTTAAAGGATGATTTTTAAAAAATGCTTATTAGGTGCACATGTGGAGCAAAGATGAACCTGTGTACAAAATTAAAGCTTCTAGGACTTTTCAATCTAGAGATTTTTATGACCAGTCTGAGTGATATTAATTATTTTTATCATTGAAATAGTTTTTTAGAATAATAATGCATAAAACATAGATAACACAGACAAATAAACTTGTGTATACACTATAATATGGTAATTTTGTCAGTGATTCTTAACATATTCCATTTAAGATCTTAATTTAAGCGCAATATAAAACTAAAAAAAGTATACAATCTGTAAGTTAGATATTTTAATTTATTGCACTGTAATTTTACCGTTTTAAGTGCCTAATTAAAAAATAAGTTCATAACCGACGAGAAAATATTATATTCCATTTGTGTACTTTTTCATCGATTGGCTGTTGTCGGCGAATTTTAATAAAAATGATACCCAATTTAATAAAATAAAAACATTTGTGTAAATGACTATGTGTCGTTTTAATTTTCATTTCTCAAGCACATAAGTTATTCAAATACACAAATATTTGTAGTAGCTCAGTTTATGTAGTATAGAGCTTCCCAAAATTTTCTGGAGATGGTCGCAATTGGCGGAAGTAAAATCTGACATAGTCTATTATAGTTAATTTTTCCTGAAATATTAAAATATTGTTGCATATTACTTGTACGTATGTACTTAATTTATCTATTAAAATTTATGAAGTTTAAATGAATAAAAATACAACGAAGATAAAATTCTAATAGTAAACTCAAAATGAATAAAATGTAATTAATGTCGGGTTCCAATTTCGTCAAATTAATCGCAGATCACCTTGATTGATGAGGATTTTGTTCCTCTTTTTTGTCAGTTGTCTACTGCATTAAATCCACGCTTAGCCCTGTAGGACGAAGGGTATACGATTCAAAACATCTAATGGGTATATGATTTTTGAAGCCAAAACTTGGTATCATTTATGCATTCTATTTGAGAGATCTTCATCAGTAGTAAGTTCTACGAGTTCCTCTTCCTATTTGATGATTCTGCAGTATCTGCATTTGCGAAAGAATCTAAACCCCAACTCGGTATATTCATGGTTAAAATATCTTTGAAACACTTCGTAAAATCAACATTAAGAACATCCAAGTGTTGGTAGTAAATAAGTAACTCTTTCTGTTTTGCAGAGACTGCTGAAAGTGTGGGAAATTGTATTATTCCTAGATATTTCTTTTTGGAGTTTTAATTCTTCTTAGATTTAGTTGGAAAGCAAATTGAAGAAGTTTTCCCCGCGTCAACAGCTATGCCGTCTTTTGTTTTAATTAAATTCAACTCATCTTGCTATTGTAAATTAACTTTATTAAGTATTTTAAACAGGTCTCTCAGATAAACTATGTAATTTTTTGAAAAAACTATTCACACCAATATCTGTAAAGAACCTACGTTCTATGTGGAGCATATAGTTGATCATTTATTGAATTAATTAAAATTTGGCAACTAAATGCTTATTCCTCGCTATGAATATTACACAGTTTACATGTGTATTATTGTGTTCTCTTGGGCGCTTTGAATCCCTTTTCAAAGTAAATTCAAAACTTTTTTATTCAATTTAAATATACACCGGTTAGCAAAAAAAGACCTCAGAGAGGAGTCTGCGTGAAACTGTTTTTTTAACGACATGTTACAATGTCATTTAAAATAAAATCAATACAATATCAATTACAATAAATTAATACAATTTCAGATGTTAATTATTTTTTCATTAAATTTTGCAATGTATATTGACAGTTATAATTGAGTCAGGGTACTTAAATGTGCAGATGAGCTATTTCCACACATTTTACCCTCGATATATTGATCTATTCTATAGTCGGCCTTTTTAAATAATTTTGAATAGGTATCGCGGGCCCTTAGTTATAGATTGCCCTGTCATTGTAGAGCACCATCAGTACCAGCGGACAAAATATTTCAAATAGATATAGATAAATATAGATTCTCCTTTAGGGTCAGTTCCTAAATTTTCAGAAAATAAATCTTAATGATTGTTTTCTTCGTAAGAGTAGAGAATTTTTATTCTTATATAGTTGATTCATCGAGTTAAATGGAAAATATTGCGTCTTTAAATAATCAATGATATTTAAACGTCTGTTTCTCATCCCATCTCATCTATTTCCTATTATTATAATTCCATTTCCTGTTTTTGCGACTAACAATGAAACGTTTTATGAGGCGTCCATCATCATCTTATTTAGAAGACGACGCAAAAAGGTTTGATACAGTTTATCGTCATCATATCAGCCTGTTATAATTCCACTACAGAACATAGGCATCCCCCGAAGATGGCCACAAAGCACGGTCCTGAGCCACCTGCATACATCGACTTACCGCAACACTGCAAGTCGGCACTCCATCATGCACCGCGCTTGCCTGTATGAGGTTGCCACTCTTATAGTTTGTTCTTGAGGTTTTGAAGTATACTTGAGAAAATGTGGCGTAGTTTCCCGACTGCAGCCCAGCCAAGTTGGATTCGTCGATTGACCTCTGGGTCGAAGTTGGACTTGCCTAATTGGACCATTTGTATTCGGGAGTCTATCTTGCACCCCTGAAGAGACTGTGTCACCGCCCAAATTTCGAATCAAAGGCTTTCTTATCATCTACATACAATCTGGCGAAGAATATGAATGTGATCTATGGTATTATAGCCTTTTTGAGAGGCTGAAAGTCGTCAAGTCTGTTTATTACGCGATTTGTGACGACTCTCGAAAACAGCTCGAAGAGGCGGCTTATAGGCGTTTTCTGTCTATAGTTCTTCAATAGAGAGTTATCTTCTTTCTTGAAAAATAGGATAACCACGCTACAAGTATCTGTTTCCCATCAGTTTTCAGAAGCTCAGCTATAATTCCATCGGCCCTTTGCCGTTTTTGAGCTGTTTTAGTCATCCTAATCTCGCTTAGACTGACGTCCGGGATGTCTTCAGAATAATGTCGGATAAGCTTGGCTCTTCGGTCGTTATTTACACCAGTGTGTGGTTTCACGGACGGCTTGGTGGTTGGTACACAAATATAGAACTCGAATGGGCCGGCTCGACCAGGTTGGTACCACGGCCTCGTAGAATAACGGCGTGAAGTAGAGGCATCTTGTGCTTCTGCGTTTCGTTCGGTGAGTCAGGTAACCGGAGGCCAATACACCTCCCCATCCCCCACCTAATCCTCCCTCCCATATTCCTAACACTCTTAAAGGCCGGCAACGTACCTGCAGGACCTACGGTGTTGCAGATGTACGTGAGCGACGGTTATCACTTACCATCACGTGAACAGCTTGCTCTTTTGCCACCTTCCTCATAAAAAAAAGACCTAGACCTAAGTCCGGATCTTATACTAGTAAAGACCGTCGTGCAGTTGTATAATTTCATTTCCAGCAAAGAGTATACACATATGATAATTAATATTTTGGCCAGTACATTTTGGACAAATGACATTCATATTTTATAAAATAAATAATATTTGACACCAATTTGACACAATCATTCTTTTGGGTCGGGTTATCGACTACCGTATTTTAATAGGCCCTTGGGATTTTGTTTAATATTTCGCTATATTTTTATACAAAATTTTTGAACCTGTTCTGGTTAATATTTTTTGAAAATCATACACAATGGCAAGGGATTTACATAATGGAAATTTTGGAGACAATGCTCAGAACAAATCAGGATGCGATTTGAAGTCTAAACGATCTGACCACGTATTTAACGAGGCGGGGGAAAATATTCAATGTCACAGTGACTCTGAGTCTTTGGGGTCAAGGAAGAGCAAAACTCGTTACGTAAATCCTGCTATTTATATAGAGACAGTCGAGTCTTCGCACTCCGTGACATCCCTTCAGACTGACTCTTCATGCCTTGAAGAAGTAACTCCTCATCCACATAGTACTTATAGAAGCAATTCTACACCATTTTTAACTGGAAGAGTGTCCAATACTTCGTCGGGAAGTATTCAGAGGAAATCATGTCGTTTAGCTGGTCATGAGCTTGAAGGTCAAGAGGATGATGATGAAACGCCGAGGCTCAATCAGACTTATCGCGAAGACGGCTCCGATACATTTCGCTTGTCAGTTGCCTCTTTATCTACAACGACGACAGCGAAAGAAGAACGTGAACGTAACGAAAGAAAAAAGCAGGAGGCTTTCAAACAATGGCTAGAGAGAAAAGAACTAGAGGTTATTTTCGGTTTTCAGTTTAGACGCTGTTTCACTATTCGGCTACTCCTATAATGAATTCAAAGATGTTGATTATGATTAAGTGTTAGTCTTATCTTAATAATTATTTTTTTTCATGTACGATTGCATCTTTATGATTTAGAAACGAGAAAAGCTACGAACAGAGAAGGCAAAAAGACAAGGAGTACCGGTTACCTCCGCGGAACAGCGCGAGGAGTCTTTCCGACGTTGGACTGAGCGAAAACGCTTACAAATGGAGCGACGTAAGGCTGATGAGATAATGCACCGATTCAGACAGAACGAGCATATGGAGCGCGAGAGGGAGAAGAAAGAGAGAGAGAAACAAGAGAAGTTGACATTGTGGATTCGTAAGAAAGAGGAAGAGATGAAAGGTAAGTAAATAAAAACATATATTTGGTTTTGTTTATTCTTTGTTTAAATTGCCAGATATGGTTGGTGCAACCATGTTAATTCTATTTTTATAATACGCTAAGTGTTATAAAGAGATTTGTGTGGGGTAATCTCCGGAACTACTGGATTGATTTTAAAAATTCTTCGACTGTTTGAAAGCTAAATTATTCCGGATTATGTTTGACTCTTAAAGAATAAGGCAATACGATATTTGTAATTTATCTTTCCGTGCGAAGTCGGTGGCGGTTCCCTAGTAAAGTATAAAACAAATTAGTCATTAAACACACCAAAGCCTCAAATATGAAGAATAAAATACTCAGGCGTGTCACATGACTCCCTTGTCCATCGTAATGTCAGCAAATCGTCTCAAGTTGCGGCCCATGGTCATGAATGGATTGTTTACCGGGTGATGATAATTTATTATGCGTAATACATTAAAATAAATAAAAACATTTTTGACTAAGTTTCACATGAATTCAATGATCTTTTACTGTTTTTCTGATAAAACATATTTAGTGATGAAAACGCGCGAGGAGAGACAAGCGGCACGTGCAGCCATCGAGGAAAAGCGGAAACGCGCAGAGGGTGAGCGCGCATATCGTGATTGGCTGCGAACTAGCAAGAATAAACCACTGCCTGTGCCACTTAATCAGGGAGAGCTTAGTGAGTCAAAATGTCAAAATGTTTTTTTCAAATAAGGAAATTCTGGAGTGAATTTTTTTGGTATAATTTAATTAAACAAAAGCTTTGGCCTTCTGCTCTTCCAATTTGTGAGTGTCGTATGAGACGACTAAGGGAGACTTTAAAATCTCAAGACAATCTCCGGAATCTCTACCTCTACGTGGGTAACTGTCGACAGCCGTAAGTATAAAAAAATATACAAATCTTAATGACGTCCATTTATTATAAATTTAAAATAAATACATTTACAAAAAAAGAATTGTGTTTGAAAAGTAACGTAGCAGCTGCGAATGCCTACTGATGGGCAAATTACTCTACTAACTGACTAGACAAATTGGGACCGGGAATGGTCAGCCACTTTACTCCACTCCAGAGTGGGGTAGACAGACTTCATACGTCCTTTTATTACTTATGTACAGTTTGTATAGTTGGCCTGGACACGAAGACGGCGACTGGCTCCACCTATTTCGTTGTCTCAAAGTGGGTTGAAAGGACTAAAGTCTGTTTTCTGTGACCAAAGCAGTATTGGGTAGACGATCGTGAGAGCTTATTCTTGATTACTATAAAAATTGGTGAGGAAAGGTTTAATACAGTGTCGGTCATGAGGACCATCCCATGAGGGTCATCTGACCCGAACGTAATAATGATGCTAAACGAAACCATCTAGGTACCACTGGCGGTTTAGAGGCTTAGTACCCTGCGCTATAAGGGATAAGCAATTAAGAATAACATTGTGGAAGAGAGATTGGGAATGAAATAAAAATTAATATTTTTTATTTCCTAAGGTATGCGAGGATCGGTATCACAGATGTATATAAATCCTGTTCCCTGGCAATCTACTATATGAAGAAATTAGAAGACTAGTTTTAGAATGTCTTTTGCTTAATTGATTTTATATTTTTATCGTTTTACTAACAAAGTCGTCAATTTATGATGAAAAAGCAATAGTTGATTGTTTAATTTTAGAGTTAATATTGGATTTTCGAAATATAATTTTATTCGTAATTTCAATTTGTTTTGCAATGGTTATATTCATGTGGAAGAAAAACAAAATAAAACAAGTACGTTTATTTGAAGTTACACTTTTATTATTAATGTCTATAGACAAGGATCAAGACAAGGGTCCCTACAAGTTTACATAACATAATTTTGCTTCGAAAATCTCACAGAGGCACCATTACAAAGTATATTATCAAAATTCAATATTCTTAATAATAATACAATAAGGACTACTTACTTCAAACATACACGATAATGACTTTTACGCTTACTTTTCCCAGTACTAGGATATTTACATATAGTTTTAATTTGACGTGTGTGCCATATAATATCGTAAGGTAGCAGTGAAATTCCTTATTTATGAATTATATGTCTCAATCTAAAAAAAATCTGAATGTGTTCTAAGAAATCCAAACGGTGCATTAATTAAAAGCTATTAATATTACCTATACTTAAGTGTATATATTAATCGTTACTACACATATAAAACCATACTTTAAACGTATACGTTTGCCGACGATCTAACATCAATATTTGAAATTATTGTTTTTAAAACAATTGGAATATTTTTATTGTTGGAAAATTATAGGCTGAGCTTGAAAAAAATATCTTGTTAAATTAACACGTCTTTACAATGAAACATTTATTTAACAATACATTATTCTATTTTATGGCACATTCTCGTATTTCCTGATAGCTACATTCGTTAAGCATCAAACTGGGCGTACAAAAGTTCTATTTCCCATGTCAATTGAAGTATGACACATTTTATGATTTTAAACGAAATCCGTTGAAAGTAGAGAGTATTTTTTTTTTTTTTATTTCTTCTGTGACAGTCTGTAAATTTTGAACCTTTGTATGTCAGTACTCGACTTGATGTCCATTATTTCTAGTCTTTTTAATGCAAAGTGCGCTTTTAATAACATTTTTCCAATAGTAAAGGGTCCGGGATTCGCATCCTATCTACGAAGGGAGGTCCAAAATACGACGATTTAGGCATGACAAAAGTCAGTGCGATATGGCCAATGTGCGAGAATGGTTCCGCCGCATCATAAGCAACAGCAAATTGACGCGTCCAAGCATGTCACGCATCATGACGATGACGTTGTGTCTGAAGATGAGACAATGGTTCATCATTTTGAGCTTCAGTCAAAACAAAAGCATGCAATGGCACAAAGCGTACACCATCCCGTAAGAAGTATAAGGAGTCAGAATCAACCGGAATGACGATGGCTACATTTTTGGGGGCTGTGAAGGAATACTTATTAATTCATTTTAAAGAAAATGATACCACAATCATCGGAAAGTACTACGCTTTCATATTCTCTGGTTACGTAAATCAGCACAATCACAGTAAATCAGTGTTTAACAATATTCTTCCTCTATGCGGAGATCGAACACTCGTCAGTACTATCAAATTACAGGAGAGCGTACGTCCCGGACCCTCAGGTATCACGGTATTAATACGCTTCTTCTTCCTCCTTGAGCCGTAGTATATCGGACTTGTTCATAAAGTAGTAAGTTGGTTGGCGTCCTTTCAGATCTTTGAGGACCCGCTTGGCGCCAGCTTTTATAAGCACTCTGCTGAGAGATTCGATTTTCTCAACTCCCATTGCATAATGAAGTGGTGTTCTCTCCAGCTGGAAAAGTGTTAACTTAGTAGAAATTTCACACTTTTTCGTCTTCAATCAGTCGGCAGTGCCTAAATTGTTAGCTAGTAGAGTCCACCACGAGCAAGTGACGTTGACATGTAGGGTGAAAAAGATCATAAGTTTCTTTAGATCCCGTTCCCTCTTAGTACTTTTTTTTCTTTATTCCATATTATTATTTCTTTCACGTAGATTTAGATAACTATTTGTCAATATTCTGATTGTTTCATGGTCTTCAAAGCCATTCTGCAGCCTTGCTATGTGAAATAGCAGCAAGGACAATACACAATATAGATTACGTGGCTGGCAATAGATCTACATTTTGATAATTAATCTTGGATCTATAATATATATATATCTTTTAGCGGTATAACTATCTCAAAAAAAAGACAGACCCGGAATTAACAGACCATTGTCGAGGACCAGCGTTAAGGGGCGAGGTGTCTGACGCTGTCTAATTATCTGACAAGCGAGATGATTATGGGAAACTCTTACATTGGGAGTAGCATTTAAGTCCAGCTGTGACGATCGGCAAACAAATGCTAAGTTAGTCAAAAAAAGAAGTCTTTACTTGCTTAAATAATAACTTACATTGTCACCTATCCGTAGCAGTTCGGGGCATGTGTCGGCTAAATAGGCAACGATGTCTTCGTGTTGGGCCAACACGGCGACGTGCAGTGCCGTTCTGCCAAAGGAGTTGTGTGCACGGGCGAGCGTGTGCCCGCCTTCCGTCGACACAATGTCGCGCACGTTGCTCAGGTCACCCCGTCTAACTGCCTCGTGAAGTGACTCTCTGGAATCCTATATAGAGAGTTAATCTTCTAAACTCGAGCAATGATTTGGAAGGTTAAATATAAATAGCCCAAGTATTGCACGCGTATAATCAACAGGCAAAAGAAAGTTTGTCAATTAGCAACTTTATTAGGCAGACGCAATGAATATCAAGAATAGCACGTTTCCGCTAACGAGTGTCGCGGCGCTGGACGGTCGCGCATGAACTTGTCAGATTAAAGTGCGTGTGTACTGCTACTGAGCTCACCAATACTTCTGCCCATGGCGTTTAGCATAGTCAAATTTTCCACGAAATTCTTTCAGCCTTTTGCTGGCGTGTTGTTGTTCTTGGAGAGGCCAATTTCAAAACGTGGACTTAAATAGGTTGACGAAGAAGATAAAGATATTTTTTCAATACTCAGCCATTAATTACCCTTTTAACCGGTTGTTATTATTATTACCTCAAAAGCAGGAATTGATGTTAGTAAATTGCTCATTTCTGTGTCACCACGTTGTGAAATCACTTGCGTAATGTACACTCCATTTTCATCCTTGATGTCCAATATATGATCATACCCGAGTAATAACAATTCCATAATTGTATCACTTTCTCCTGCAAATATAAAAGTAGGGTACAGGTCCCTCCTCAAACTTCTGGAAGTGTTTCGGTGCCGACATATTTTGACAGATACGGACGGACAAACATGTTAACACAATATAGCATAAGAAGTAAAAAATACGTGGCTACATAAACTTATTTTTTGTTTTTTTATCGCGCTTATTTCAACTTTAATTCCCGAAGGTACGCATTAATCGTGAAAATGAGTAAAGTAGGCTCCTGCGTAGACCGAACTAATAATTAAAAGTTGATCAGAAACTTTCTGTAAGAAATAATATAGAGCTGTAAATATTAGTGTGAATACATTTATCCACTAGGATTTATTCACATTTGAACACGGTGTTGTTTTTTTATGGGGTGGTTTTCAAATCATTATACTCTTATTAATATCTGTCTTTTTTAATTTTTTATTATAAAAGGAGAGGAATGAAACTTGTATCATTCGAAAGGACATATTGTTGTGTGGACACACACAAAAATAAAATGATGTGTGTATGTTAAGACAGGCAAAATGTGATTTGATTTTGTAATATAAAAATTCGCGGTAACTTCTTGTTTGCCCTTTCCCATTCTTTACTGATAGTGTTCTGGTAAGAATGGTCAAATTTCGACCACAAGCGATATTAGTTAGGAATAATTTGTTAATAAATTTACCTCTTGCAGCTAAGTGCAATAACCATTTGTCAATTTCTACCGTATTCTCTGGTACGTTAGCTTGAATGGAAACGTCTCTCGCAGTGCGGTAGAGTTCGTCACGATACCCTAGGCTCACGTCGGATTCCCGCAGTAGCTGAAACAGTGCGTTGTTGGCGTGTGTACGTGCTGCAGCGAAATGTAGCATTGATTGGCCATGTTCGTCCTGTCAATGATATTTGAACTTAGTATACTGCTTTAGATTCAATATTAATATAGTATACCGTACCGATATACAGTTATAACAATTTTTCTCCAAATGCCAACCACACCTGTTCGTAGTGCACCCTGCTAGGTAAAAAACTCTCTCTCTGGCGATCGAATGATGGCGAAAAATACATATTAACAGAACGGAAGTTCCATAGACTAGTGATACAGAGTAGCATCACTAGTGTCCACTTGCTCAGCGTCATTTAAAAGTAAAATTTGTACTTTCTAGGTGCGAAAATCGCAAAGCGTGGAACATTTTACCGGCGTTTTCCCAGATCAGTTTATACTGCCTATGTTATCATAGGCTTTTCAACGAAAGACTAAACTGAATATAAAACACAGGAGATCTTGCAGAAACATTCTTCATTAAAATTTTAACCAATTACACTCTCGCCCTTCCTGCCCTTTTAGTATATCCGCCTAAGTACGTAAGACGTTTTTTCCCAATACGCACTTCACAATTCAGATTATGTTCATCACAAGCTGCTGTGTTCTTTTAGCAAGCTAAAATACCTGTTTGATATTACATACATAATTAGCATAAAAATATTAAAGTACCATTATCGCAGCGGGAACGTGTGTAACGTACCTACCTTCACTACGCCGATCGGAAAGTGTCACGCGCCACCTATTGACCACACACCGCAACGGAATGCATTCGTTTGTGATTGTGCGCGAACATAGGCGCGCAGTGGATCTCTCGCCACTAGCGCTGGATGCAATGCTTTTTTTGTAATGCAATTTAGGAATGCAAAAAAAGCATACAGTAACTAACTAACTAGTGAACCCACGGACACTGTGTGCAAAATGGGCACGTGTGAAATCGTGAAATCATGCAGACGACCGCAACGCAGGTGTTAGAGTTAAGACTGCCTTTCGTTCTACGAGTGACTGATGACCTGCTCAGGTAAGTAGGACACATTTCCTCGTCATAAAACCACTTACTATACATATAGATGAAATAACTACTATAATTAGTTTTAATTACTACAACATTTAAATAGTTGTACCCTGTTTACGCTGCTAAATGCATTCTCCGGTGCATCTGGGCTGATTTCAGATTTAGGGTCCAGAGCGATGACGTCAATAGGTCGATGGGGACGGGTAGCAGTCCTTGCTGCACTCCGCACTCCTGGAGTAGACTGAGCCGCGGCAACTGTCCTCTGTGGGGGTGGATAGTCGTTCTCCACCTCGGGTGCTTCGCTCGTCACCATTGTATTTGACTCCTGTTCATTTTTAACAAATTATTAAAATAGTACGCATCACTAAATTCTTGTATTTATTGGAGTAATAACGCACTTCTTTGTTTCCATGCGAAAAGCAGGTTTTATGATATTACGAAAAAATATGAAGTTACGAGAGTAAATAAAATAGACGGTATTCGCTGTTAAGTAGCCAGAGTTTCTAGGTTTTCAAGATATATTCGTTAAAGTAAAAAAGAATATTAAAACTTGGAGATGTAGATTATTATTGCGAAGAAAAAATGTAAAGGTACACAAGAAATTGAAGCAAATAGAAATGTACCTCCGTGTCTAATAAAATAAAAACTGAAATGCTGTAATATGTTTAGTCTTACCTGTGTATTCAATCGAGGTTTTTCATTGTCAGGAAAATTGTGTAGAAAACTGGCAAGAAACGCGACCGGGTCTTTGGGCTTAACGTTAGCCACTTCGGTTAATCCTTTAATTAAAGGATCGCCGAGAGCTGTAAAAACATTATCCGTATAAGGGCTCTTATTCTCGAATGGTTTCCTATGATCCATTTTATTTTAAACTGAAATAATCAAAGTATTGCTGCTTACACTTAGCTAGATATCTGCCTTCCTCGGTATGAAAAACGGGAATATCCATATGACTATTAACAGCGTGGTTCTTACCTGAAATGTATCAATTATTTACTGATGGCCTTCATTGCATGTGTGTCAGCTACTTCAAACACACCTGTGTCTGTACATGAAACAACACAGCTGTATGTGAGGTGGTGAACGAAAATAAATCTAAAGTGGTAGCGGAAAACGTAAGGTTCAATTAGCCCGTATCGCATAATTAATACTTTCTGCTTTATTGATCGAGTGACATATGTTCACATTCGTTGTAATTGATTTTAACCTCTAGCATGTCATTATAATATAATTCACATTATCGCAAAACATCATGCGCTGATATCTTTTTTTTAAAGAAAGAGGGCAAACGGGTATGCGGTTTACCTAATGGTAAGTGATTACCGACGCCCACGTACATCTACAACACCAGAGGAGCTGCAGATGCATTATAGATATTTAGGGATGGGAAAGAGGGAAGAGGTGATTTAAGGGAAAAGAGGAGATGAAGCGGACCTCGGGTTACCTCACTCATCGAAAGAAACGCAGATGCAAAAGGTGCCACTCCTTCACGTCGGTATTCTGCGAGGTTGTGGTATTACCTCGGTCGAGCCGGCCCATTCGATCAGCAGCAAAAACCGCCGCTTGGCTCTATATTTATATAATTATATATATTATGTAAAATTTCGACTCGATACAAGATTTCGTAAGTCAGGATTAAGGAGTGAATGTTGGAAAGACAATAGTAGCTTGTGGTGAGAGTGAAGAAAAATGCATAAGCTTCTTTATATTATAAAATTGATTTGTGTAAAAGCGTGTAAATTTGCAATCTAATCACGTCTACACATAATATCACAACAACACGCGATAAATACGTTATATACTGACCTAATGTTTAAAAATAACTTCAACATATATTTGTGAGATTTATCCTCTCAGTATATTTCTAATATAGCTCACATATGTCTTTCCAACACTTAAATATTCTATCGAAATAAATTCCTTAACAAAATGTTTATTAATTAATGAATAAAAAAGTAAATTTCCATTTCGCTCAACTTATTGTTTTTCACTAATATCGCGGCAATGAAATTCTGTTAAGCTATTTCTTTTTCTTTTGAAGATGTTCGTTAGCATTGTTGTTATATGTACTGAATTCTGCATTGATAGGTCTTTTTCTAAGTGAAGAAGATTAGAAGTAGCAGTTGTGAAATCATTGAAACAGTTTGATTCGTTGATGCTTAAGCATTGATAATTGCTTACTCTTGCTATTTCCGGGCTTAATGTTTCTCGATATTGCAAACCCCTCACAGCACACAAATGTTTCATGTTATCTGAATCTTTGGACAATCCGGGAAAATTTATTATCAGACTAAAACGAATCCCAACACCTAAAAATGTCGGCCGACTAGATAAGAACCCAAGCTTTTGATCCCAAATAAAATCCAATCGCTCGTGAAGATATGCCATTATGAACGCCGTTTTACTATATGCTATACCAACTTCTCCTGGAGCGTCAGTGGGAGTAGATATTAAAACGCGTAAATGATCATGTACATTAATCCAAATCGCAATTGTTTTGTCTTCATTTACGAAAACCCCACGACCGTATGGCCAATGTTTACCGTGAAGTCGAGTACAATCATCAATTTCTTCTCTGTCACATAGAGCTATTAGTAAACCATTCGCTGCTAACATTGCACATATTTCTGATGGTTTCTCTAACACTTCGTTTAATGTATAATAAGTACCGCCATTTTGATCAGATTCTGGATTAAATTGTTCCATTAACGTTGAAAAATTTTCATGCATTAATATAGTAGTCAGAATTCTTTCGACCGTCTCTAATTTACCTACTTTGAGATTTAATGGTAATTCAAAGTGACTTAAATTTCTTGAGCATTCTATATTTCCCGAGAGAATAAATTCTTCGCTTGGATCGATATTTAATTCGACAAAAGGTTTAGATGCAGATGTCGACATCGGTATATTTTTATCAAACTCAGATGGAGGATGAATAGGTAAGTCAGCACTAATATTTATATTGTGAAGATCTTTAATTAAGGGAAATAAAAATTCATGAAAAACTTCGTATACGTAATAGTCAGGGGCCGTTACACCGCCGGGGAAGTCTTCTTCAACAGTTTGAATAACGTTTTTATTGGCTGGTAGTTTTTTTACAGCGGGCCACATGACATCAAAGAGGTCATGATCAAGTTTCGTTACTCTATATCGTACCACATCAAAGATTTGTCGTTTAAGAAATCTACCCAGTACAAAGGGAGGAGTCGCCTTATTTGATGAAGCAGAAAGGGGAGTCCGTGATGGTTTAGCCGAGGCAAGAAGTCGATAGCAGCGTTCTAGTGTATCTAACGCTTCGGGCGTATCCAAAATCCGTCGGGAAGAGACATGGTCCTCAGGAACTATGTTAATTAATTCATAGTTAATTCAAAATAATATGTAAATATTTAAAAATTTTTACTTTAACATACATACCCTTGTCCGCCAACATATTCTTGGCTACCTCCTCACTTATTCCGTAATCGGTTAATAACTGTTCATGAGGTAATAAATTTGGATTGTTTAAGTAGTCTTCAGCTGATTGACCATTCTAAAATATCGACATGCATCTGTATGGTTATGTTATGGAAAATACAGAATCTTGTCATAAAAATTAATAGAAATATTTGAAATGAAACTATTATTTACGGATGGTATCGCGTTTAATTTTGTTTTTATATTCCCGTTGTTTTGATTGCTTTACAGCAGCCGTTCTCACGGGGAGACTGGTGTGTTAGAAGTCCAGATGTCATAGTAAAGGTAACTCGGGCTACCTTCAGCATTTATTTATTAATTTTTATTGGAGGAAAACACATAAAAAATGGTCAAAACAGATCCAAACTACCAGTACGCCTAAAACAACTAGTGATCTAATTAAGAAATACTCCGAAACATTTAATCTAGACGTAAATAGCTTAGTACCATCCTGTGCCAAACCATCGAGGTTGTATGGGTCGCCTAAAATACTCAAAATAAAAACTCCACTACGTCCTAAAGTAAGCCAAATCGAGAGCCAAAAGGATTCATACCATTTTGTCAGTGAGATAAAACATCTACGTCTTACTGACAATGAAACTATGTTTAGTTTTGATGTACTGTCACTATTCACGTGCCTACCCATTGAAGACTACATTTCAACTGTAACTAAGAAGCTAGCAGAGAATAACATGCCAATGGAATATGGTGTATTACTTAGACATTGCCTCACATCTGGGTTTATGTCGTGGAAGGAAGAATTTAACAAACAAGTAGACGGTGTGGTGATCGGCTCTCCAGTATCTCTCATTGTCGCCAATATATTCATGGAGGACTTTGAGGAGAAAGCCCTTAATACTTCTCCTGTAAATCCAAGATTCTACAAGAGGTATGTAGATAACACTTTCACGATTTTACCATCAGACAAAGTTACTGCTTTTCTAAATCACCTAAATTCCATAAACTCCAAAATTTTATTTACAATGGAGTTAGAAGCGAATAACTCGTTAGCTTTTCTTGGTGTTAGTAATTCGAAAGCACCATAAGCCACACTGTTTATAGGAAAAAGACCAAAATAATCAAATATTTAAACGGTGAATCCACCATCCATCTCAGTTAGCTACTGTCGGTAAATCTTTTTTTCAGAGCGCACGAGGGATCTCCGACAGTAAACATTTGTCCACCGAGCTTCAGCATGCCGAACAAGTCTTGCACGACGCAGTCGAGCGAGTACCTGCTGTTTTACCGTATATCAGTGGCGTTACAGACAGCATTAGCTATATCTTGAAGAAGGCTTCTATAAAAATGTTTTTCAAGCTGGCGAAAAACATAAGGCAGTTTTTACTATCTGTCAAGTGCAATATCCCCCTACAAGATGCAGGAACACTCCTGCATCTTGTAGGAGCTTGATTGTAAATATGGTCTCTGTTACATAGGGCAAACTAAAAGATCTGTAAGGACTCGCATTTAAGAACACATAGTTGATACACACAACATTATTTAGTTGTACTGAAACACCTACATATTTGTATTTAGTTAAATTGGCGAATGTTAGGTACCGATGATCAGTGTTTAAGCTTTCCGTAGGCACCCTAGCGAATTTTTTAAGCAAATACAAATCTTACATCATCTAGGTCTTTTGAGTTGGCACCAAGCTGTTGTAATAAATTGTAAAAATGACCATTGTCCGGTATTACTGCTGCATAATGTAAGGCTGTTCTTCCTTCAAAGTCTACAGCAGATAAGGTTTCAGGAAATCTGAAAATAATTTATGGCAAATTGGAGTTTATTTTACAATAGTAAAAATAAAATTTGGGGTTAATAACAACTCACCTCCCTCCGAGATATTTAATAATATTTGTTTTTCCAAACACTGTAGCTACGTGTAGTGGGGTAGCACCATTAGGTGATATGGGATCTCTAGCAATTGCAAATTTTCTTCTATCCAAAGCTGTTTGCAGATCTCTTATATTACCTTCTCTTGATGCGATATGCACGCGGTTTATTTTTTGCTGTATAAAATACGTACTTAATTTTAAATTGTTGTTTAAGTGAATAAAAAGCTATTGAATTCACATCTTACCATATATGTAGGCACGTTTTCTAAGAACGCTAGTAATTCTGCATTTTGTGAACATCGTCCAATCAATCTAGACCCTTCACCGTTGAGCACCAATGTAGCTAACATTTCCATATTGGCACTATTTATTAATTCAGTCACTTCTGAGTCAATTTCGCTATCCTGTACAATTGCAAAATTTTTATTTAAATGTTGATACTGAACATGAAGTTAAGAAGTGTATTTATGTTTTTGTGAAGGCATTCGCGAGCTATTCCATTTTAGCATACATAATCTACACTAAAAAGCTAGCAAATTATTCTATGACAGTGGTGTTACGAGGTGTCTGTGAGAATTTTACCGTGCAACAATGATGCAACTATTCTAAAGAACACCACAATCAAGTTAACAATTTACATCATTACCTTGCAGTTTGTTGGGATTTGCGATACTTGTTTGTAAAAATTACGAGTATACTTACTACAATAAGTATATCTCCATGTACTGATCCGTCTTTTTGTGTCATACTAGCATCTTGCAAATCTTCTTCTGCATCACCACTAATGATACCTTCTATAAGATTTTCTTGAGTATTTCTGCCGTTGATCAGGTTTCCTTAATTAGTAAAATAACCAAAAATTTATTTAAAACTTATATGGGACCCTCAAGAATGTTATAAATAAAACAATTTCAACTAAGTAGTTTCAGTTGTAGTTTCACCTAAAGAGGCATTAATTTTACCTCTCCTGGCACTGTTTCTCTGTGATACTTCTGCAGTGCCATTAAATTCCATATCATTATGTTCCAAATGTGATTTTTCTTGTATTTGCACATCATCATCATCTTCGAAATTATCTGTGTTATTATTACCTTCTTCAATTGTGTCCGTATTCTGTCCTATTATATCCAAATCCTTTTCTCCTGTTTTTCCATCCGAACTCTTAGCATGGAATTTACTATCCAAATTTTCACCGTTGGATGTTTTGCGTTCATCTGAAACTTTGACATTTTCTTGGTCTCTATTTAATGGTTCGGTTTGAACAAATTCCTCCAGATCAATTATATCATTTTTTATGTCAGTCTGTTTTTCGGCATTTAAGTGCGATTCTTTGAGTAGTTTTTCGGAATAATTTTCATCGTTTTCATGATTTTCATTATTTTCAATTGTTGCTACGTTATGTTTATTATCATTTTGTTTACCGGATTTTTCAATTTTTTTTTCATTTTGATCTATATCTGGAATTTCAGCATGGTTATCATTTTGTAATTCCACTTCTTTTCTATCACTGCTTATTTTTTTTTCGTTTTCAGGCCCTGACATTACATTCATGTTAGAGGCATTTACTTTGGTATTTTCGGTATTTAGTAACAAATTTTCTTCACTATTTCCATCCATATTTACACTTTGGCCAGTAAAATGGTTTTCATTATTCGTAGTATTAGATACTGAATTGTTATCACACTCACCAAATAGTTCAGTTGTATTGCTGATATTTTTTTCTTTTCCTATATATTCTTCTAAAACATTGTTTGCCTCTGTAACTTCAGATGCCTAAAATGCATAAAGAATAAATCATGCAAATGTTAATAAAAAAGCGAAGCAAATTAATAATAATGCTGTCCATGATGATGTCACATGCATTGCTAACCTTGTGTTTTGTATCTTCATAAATTTTTGTATCTTCTTTCATTTTTGTATCTTCTTCAATTTTCGTATTCTCTTCATTTTTTGTATCTTCTTCAATTTTTGTTTCTTCGTTTAGATAAGACTTTTCTATATCGTCTAATTCTGGTAACGTGCTGATGAGCTCGTGTGTACTACTAACTTTCATAGTATTAGGCTGATGCTCGAACGTCTCTGATAAAATACTTGTGGTATTTTTAGATGATATATTTTCGTTTGATGCCTTTAAGTTCTTCTTTCTGGACTTTTTATTTAAATCAGCTAAATAATCAGCATCCAATAATTTCCAGTCCCAGGACGATGGATAAGCACTCGATGGCGTTCGAGGTGCATCAGGTAAAGTTTTGAATGAATTTTTATCAATTTCCTGAGGTCTATTGATGTAATAACCAGGAGTTTTATTTTTCTAGAAACACAAACATTTAATAAGTAACTGTAATCATTTCATTTCGATAACGTAGAACTTAAATAAGAGTGAATTTAATAAAAAAATAATATGTATCTCTTTTTTGCAGAAGATAAACGTATTTAACAAATAACTGTGATATAACAAGTTGTAATATAACTTTATATTATTTAAATTATATTATTTTTATTATATATATTATATTATTTAAAATTTTATAATCTAAAGAGATTTTCATTAACATGTAAGAATATTAATTGAATGATTTCTCAGATTTTACATGTATTATTAAATGAGTTAATTTTAACTACCTTATAAGGTGCTCAGTAAAATACTGAGAAAAGTTATACTCGCATTGTTTTGCTAAAATGTCCAACTTGCTTTTACCGTAAAAATATGAACGTAGATGAAAAAAGAAAACAAACTAGTAATATACTGTCGTTTCCAAGGAAATATACTGTCGTTTTCTCAATTGGTAATGGGCTCCTCCTCTTCCTAGATGTCGGCTGAGTTGGTGCCTCCCTCTTACAATACTCATCCAGTATAATTACAAGGTATTAGGCATTAAATCTTAGTTTTCAAGAGAGACAATGCATATATAACATTTTTCGATTGAAGTTGTTTCCCACTGACCACCAGGTGGACTGTAGTAGTGTAGTTCGTTTATCTCTCCCGCACATGATAAATTCTGCGAGATATAAAGTTTATTTGCTGATGTTTATTTGAGAGCTAAATAGATTTGCTTTCTAGTGTAATGATAAGTAGAAATAAAAACAAAGTAGCTATGTACCGAGTTTTTAAAAAAAAATTGTTCCTATCTATATTAAATAACCTGATTCATTTCTTTTATATATTGCATATCCTGTTTCTATTAACTATCTTAAAAAAACGTTACCTCTTCTGCAGGAATTTCTTCTGTGTTGCGGAGGCAATTTATATACACAAATTGCACATGGATAAACACCCAGACCCGGAACAAATATCTTTAGCCGATACAAATACATGTCCCGTGCGGGAACGGAACCCGCCCGGCAGCGCTGCAGCTAAACTTTTAGCCACTACACCACCGAGCCCGTCAAATCTAATAATAGAGGTGAAAACTGTATTAAAAATTGAATTATGCATACGTTATCGACAATACTTTCGTCGGCGCCGAGGCCAACAAGAGTGTTGTATGTGTGCTGTTCATCCTTTACTGTCGCAGCGTAGTGGAGAGGAGTTCGTCCATCGCAGTCAACCTCGTTTATGCCTTGAGGGTACTTTTCAATTATGCATTTCAGTATGCCACAGTGCCCCAATCCGGCGGCCTATAAGAAATGTCGCCATTAGTTACTTCGTCCACCCAGTTACTCTGAGTGCTACTAAATGTGAATAAAAATAAATAAGAAATAACTGTTTAAAATGAATACTATTTCATACTTACAAGGGTAAAAAAAAGTAATCAAAAATATTCGGTTGCTATTTATTAATTATTACGTTGTTATGTTGTACACATTTAATTTGGTAATTTCAGAAGCGATAAAAAAGTATTCATAATGATGTTATTCAGCTATTATAATGAAATAGCAATCTGTTATGAGGATTGGCCAGCCAAGTCCAATGTTGTACGTATCAGTTTCGAATAATAACACATTCTTGTAATACAGAAATGTATTGTCCGTGAGGTTATATATTTTTATATTCATTCCATTTTAGTCCTCAAAGATAACAACGTACTCGTATCTGTAACCTTCTTCGATTGAAGTTCTTTATAGGTGCCCATGGGCTGCAGTAGCCAGGATATGGATCCACCATAAGGTGGACAATTTGTCATTCAAACCAATGTTATAGTAAAAAAAGTTTTAATATGTTTTAAAATCAAGGTGGTTTACTAACTTTATCAGTCTATTTAAGTCTACTGCTGAATATAAGCCTTCTCAAGAAAGCGCCAGCAAAACCCAAAATGCATTTGTCGAAAGGTTTTTCAACTCTCATTACGCTGGGAAAGCGGGTTAGTGAGCGCAGCGCTGTTACCTTCGCACTTGTGATGTCGCTCCTCATTCGTTCGGCCAATTTGGAGTAATGTTCGCCATCATTCGGTCGCCCGCCTTCGACTTTTCAGCTAGCAGGGTGCTCCACTTACAGCCGAGGGTGATATATTTGGAGAAAAAAATATATACTTACCATTATACCTCACTCAATAAATCACAAATAAACAGATATGATTGTCATTAAGATTAACCTTATGAAAAGCTGTCATGCTGTTTACATCCCAGCTGGATAGGACTCTCGGCGGCACAGGGTCCGCAGTGAGCTTCATCACTCCCTCTAGATCATTCTGAATGACTGCATTGTGGATATCTCTGATGGTATTCTACAATAATATCAAAAAATCTTCATTGCTACAAACATGGCTTCCATATTATAAGTTTGCAAAAACTAAACCGAGAGTATGAATAAATGTTACGTTTCTGTTTGTAGTTTTTCAGAGCAGAATCACTGCGTAGTTGTGCCACCACAGCTTCACCTTATAAGTCTGAACTACAGAGCATCGGTTTTCGGATAAAATCGGTTTGTATTATACACTACAGAGCTCCTGAACTAAAGAATAATTAGTCCGGAAGCAGCGCGTTGAAGCAAAAAAAAGGTTATTAGGGATGATAGCGTTGATGCTGCTGTAGAGTATTGTATAGCCCGAGGCTTACCATGATATAAGGCACTGCTTCCAAAAAGCGCTTAACAACAGGTTGGCTCGAGACCTCGCTGAGCAGCCGTGTTCCGTGCCCCTCCCACACCACGCGTTGCAGCTTGCCCATGTCGCATTCATGACACCATATCCGGATGTTGTGGCGTTTAATTACCAGCCCTGCGTGATGTCATATTCATTATTTATATTTTACTTTAATTATAGCTCCAAATATGATGAGCCAGCTTAACCACGACCTCGGCGCAAACTTCCAATTACTTATAGTCTTAATTTATTAATTAAAGTAATTAAATTTTTTAACAAAATTTAAGTATGAGTCAGTTACCACTAAAATTGTTTAAACGGAAGCTGTCTGAATGGTTAAAGGATCAGTGTTTTAATTCAGTCAGGTAATTTATTATGGACCAGAACATCATATTAATGTTTGTCATTATTTAAATTTACACTTACACTTAAAACTATAAAATAACTTATTAATTACACAAAATTCCAAAATTAATTATTAACTTATGTATAATTAAAATGATACCTAAGTTAATAATCAGTTTTGCTTTAGGCATTATTTGACTTTTTTTTATAAAAAATTGTACGCTTTTGCAGACAGAACAAATGAAAATAAAATGTGTACATGTTAGCCCATCGCCGCTCTTCTAATATTACACAACAAGGAAAGAAACATATTTAGTCATTAGTCGCCTGCTTTAATACTCATGGTAAGATAACATTCCACACAGTTTTTACAGCCACTCGTAATCGCGAGAGTCCCGTTTGTTAACTAGTTGATGACATAAGCATTTGATTCCAGAATTGTTATAGGTTTACGAGGTGGTACGCTCCTTCTCTGCCTGTATTTTTGCCGCCACACAGCAATGTAACACCTGTTTTCCGGTTTTAAAGGAATAGAGAGCCAATATAATTACGGGCTGTCAGGAATCCCATCTTAGTCCTCAGGGGCGACTGTACCCACCTGTAACCTTCTTCCATTGCAGTTGTTTGCAGGTGTCCATGGGCTGCATAAGCCACTTTCCATTAGGTGGACTTTCAACTCGATTTTCAGCCCTATCTAAAAAAATGGTTGTACTTACATGCAAGTGTAAGTAGAAACTTAATATTACAAACGTAAAGCTTATATGTTTAGTTATCGTTCAATCACGCTTAAAGGACTGAACGGATATGAACGAAATTTGGCAAGGAAGTAAATTATGTTACGGAATAATATAAATGCAGGTGGCATAGGGAACCGTGCTGTTGAAATCTGAGGGTGAGGGGTATGTTCAGCAGAAGACATGAGCTGCTGTAGCGATGGTGGTCATGATATATTCCTAGTTTTATTCTGCTTTACAGCATGTCCACTGCTGAACCATAATATAAACACTCTTCATGAAAGCACCAATAAAAGCTGGTATGCCATGCGTGGAATACTTGCCCATACTCACCTCGCGGGATAGTCGGGCGCGAGCCGGCATCCGTCGGTCGCTAGAGCCACGTTCGTGTGTGTCAGCAGGTTGCACCGAGTGTGGTGAGTTTGACTTTGAAGAAAGAGTGGGTTGTTGGATGCTTTACCTTACACCCCGTCTACTGCAGCCTACTTTAGTCCATTGCTGAACATTGGGCTCTCCAAGAACGCAGCAGGTAAAGCAGCCATATATTTCTTAGAAGGTTTGCCAATACTCACCACCCTGGACAAGCGGGTTGGCGAACGCAGCCTTACACCCTAATTGTTTACAATTATTATATTCTTATTACGAGTATATTAAATTGGTAGTCTATTGGTTTAAATGTTTTATATTCTCAATAAGTTAAGTTGGAAAAATTACATTCAATTACGGAACCAACGGTGGAAGAGTCTGCAACCCCTTCTCTTCCTGTGGTTGTAGTAAGAGGCGACTAAGGGCCTACAAAAGCCTTACAAATCGCAAAGGCTACCGACAGATGACGGGATAACCATCTCAAAAGATACCAGTGGAGTGATAATGGCAGCGACGACTGAGGTGCGAAGTTCTAGTACTGCAATCGCCAGTCCGATTGTCGAGCGTGGCGATTATGGCGAATTATCCTTATAAGAGAGGCCTATGTCCTGCAGTTATTTACTATAGACTATTTACAGGATGCTAAGGAAAGGTGATAGTAGCGTAAGAATCAACCAGTACGACGATTTAGATAAAGAAGGAGCAAATTATGCACCTGATGCTTCTGGATAGGCCTCTAATTTTCCGTAATGGCTACGCTTGGCAAGTTGTTGGCAATCGTTGCACCGGAGACCTCGAACCTTAGCTGCTGCTGTCCATCACCGTAATGAGTATTTTAAGTTTGATACAATTGAGGTGGTCATTCCGCTATCTAGTCGAATGCCATGTGGTTTTTCTGTCAGTACGACCCTCACGGGATGAAACGGGATGGCATATTCTCTTAAGCCTTTTAATTTTTTACCTGATGTTTCTTCCAATTAACGTATCAAGTGAAATAAAATAGTATTTTAAGAAGGGCTTGTTATGTTTTTTCTACATGTCCTTATGAAGAAATTTTGCTTAATATGCGTATAAGTGCCTTCTCTCATTTGAATTTCGAAAGTAGTGGATGTATTTGAAACCAAAACCGGCGCGCGATGACTACACAACGCTTAACTTGAAGTTGAAAGGAAAATTATTATATGAAAATTTCAAAATTTTATAGATTTTTGGAATTTTATATACGTATATAAATATATAATATTCATCATACAAATGTCTGTTTTTGGCGGGATCCGAACCCGCAACTCTCCGCTTCGTTCTTTCACTATATAGTTATAGTATAGCAAGTTTAGATAGCCCAGTAGTTTTTTTGTTGAGCTAATAAGAATTAAAAAGCTTTTTACAAATAATCTATATATTTTTTGTAATTAATTTGACTTATCGTTTGAAACAATAATCAATCATGAGCTTTGATGTCAATAATAAATAGTTTTCTAGAAATGCAATCGATGGAAAAGTTCAAGGCCTTCAAAACCTTTAACCTAATGTCCCCTACATGGGATAAATTACTCGTGTTACTTAAACGTTCTATAATATTGTACCATGATAGCCGTGTGCTAAGTGGAACTGTCTTCGTATTAGGAGACCCGGGTTCGATCCTTTAAGGGCTTATACAAATGAGGTTTTTAAAACTATTATTGTATAATATATGTACTATGTACGAATTTTAAGGATGGTCCAAATAATGAATGAATGAATATACACTATATTCATTCATTCATTATTTGGACACTACAAAACAAAAAGAGACAGAAAACATTTAAAAAAGCAAGTCAGTTAGAAGGTACAATTTGGCTCACCAGTCGCGGTCTTAGCATTATAATTATTTTAAAAAGATTGCATAGGTTTATACATAGCCGTAATTTTTATTTTCAGTTAATTATATTTAATTTTAATATTGATAGTTTAATTTGATATGTTTTAATAAATGGGATCTGAGGGGTGTTAGCAAACAGAGTTTAAGTGGAATATATAAACTTGTTCTCCAAAATCAACCTAACCTGCACGCCCTGCACCCAGCCAACTAACGGACGAGGCTCTGCCGGCGGAAAATTCATCTGACTGTAGCGAACCCAATTCCCACAGGCTACAGGGAGCATCCTCTCCAGTGCGAGGGCAGCGGGATTGCACTTACCAAACCGCATGTTAAGCACGACGAGTGCGGGCAAAGCCTACATGCATGGAATTCCTACTTCCATTGTGCTGATTTACACAGTCTGATTGCGAAAATGAATTAATTAATATTTTCGTATTACCTTTGGATCATGTCAATAGTCTACTGCAAGACAAAGACCTCTTCCATAAGTAGGACCTGCTATAATCTCCACGCTCGGCTAGCGGATTGGCGATCTCAGTACCAGACACCGCTTGGACGCTGCTGTCTGTCATCCAGTGGCGGATTTACACATTTGCCGCCAGTAGGCTATTCAATTCTTGCCGCCTCTACTAACCTCTGCAATTCAATTCCATGGTTTATAATCCTATTTATTGCATGTTCTTCCTCAATAAAAACTGCAATTTTATCATTTGTATCCTATATATATTATAACTATATCCTCATTATTCTATATCTATTCCTTTATTACGAAGTAGTAGAAGTATGCGGAAATCGTAAAGACATGTGATTAGAATTATCTAAATCTAAACCTTACAAATAAAATTTAACGCATCATAGCTCGTCACGCGTTAACTAGATATTTATATAAACTTTTATGATTCAATGTTGAATTGACATTCGTTATATAGTGTAAACTAAAATCCAAATCTATCTATATCTATAATTAAAGTTAAGCTATTCTTCTAAATACCTAATAGTTTGCGCCCCAATGTAACTCGTAGATATGTACATTGATTTTCATCAATCGAACACCGACACGCATCGTCATGTAATTGAATGGCCGCTTGTCCTCATTTGTGGAATTGACTGATTCTGTATTTCAGTTCGTCGAAACCTTTAAATGTTTGTGTCTATAGTTTATGTTACATTGTAATAATGTGGTAAATTAGATAGAAAAACTTCTTTATCTAGTTTATTGGAAATAATTTGAATAAAGAAAGTATGTTTAATTATTTTTCTATTTGTCCTAACTTTTGTCCACAATGTCGGTTTGTGAAAGACGGTAATTAAGTTCACGAGAAATATAATACGATATAAATATAAAACAAGAATCTGTTTACAGATCTATTTTTCAGGATATAAACGTCAAAATTTACGAGTACATATTGTCTTGAACATCTTTAGTATACAGTATCGTCGTGTTCTAGCAGCCTAAGAGAATCTGTCACCTTATTGATATTGTAGGCTGTCTTAAAAATTGGCTTAAGCAAACATTAAGCACAAAGTAAGCAATTAAAGCTATGTTATGTGTAGGTGTCGGTGACGGAAATCATCGTGAGGAAACCTTACTTAATAATTTTACCCGCACTGGAGTAGCGGGATTGACCATTCCCGACTTCAAAACCCTCTCAAATATTAAAAGTAAACCTTTGCTTAACAGTAGGACACTTACAGGCGCCTATTTAATTTTTTACCTAAACAAGTGACGGACAAGTGTATAAAGTGGTGCGGTTGTCGTCTGGTAATACGTTCCAAAGAGAGAGGTTTGTTAGAGCGGTGGGTTGTTAGCCTAAGTCGGAGCCTTTACGGAAAAAAATTTAGACGCTAGCTTTATTTAACTATTGAGACGTGAGTCATGTTACAAGTTCAAATCTTGGACTATGAAAAATTAAGCACGAACAGCATAAAAATTGGTTCAGTATTTTTTGCGTGATGCCTGAACAAACAAGCGGATGTGATAAATAGACAAGCGGACGATAAATGTTTATGTTCGGAGCTAGACACAGCTTATTTAGTTTTATAACACTATAGGTAGATAAAAGATAGATATAAAAGCGTTGTTTTTTAAGAAATAGACATTAGGCTTCCGAAACATTAATGTAACATTTAAACCTTCCAGTAGTTTTTTGTATATAGATAACATTCTGGTCAATCCCAGTAATTTTTCTTGATAAAATGTATCGCAGTTTTTAAATTGACTCATAATTTTTTGAAATATGAAATAGCATCAATATAAGTTCAGTGGTTTTTGAATTACGAGCGAAAACACGTACAAAGTTCCGGAAGAGTTTTTGCGTTCGGAGTTAGGCCTATAAATGACCCCAATTGATTTTTTGGAATACTATCTTCAATGTACAGATACATCCTTATACAGTTTTATAATATTAATGTAGACCTTTTCAAATTCATAAACACATTTTTAATTTTGTTTTTAATGTCAGCTACTAGACTAGAGTGAATTATTTTATTCAAATATATTTTATGATCAGACTTGCTGCGAGCCAAAAGGCCAGAGATTTTATTTGGCGTGCGACGGCTATCAGCATGACTTGACTACTTCATGAGAGGTTTATTGTGCATACATTCATAGGAATGTATAACATCGTGCCTCTACGAAGGAATTTGGGCTGTCGTATCGCAATAAATTACATTATAATATCATGTCAAATACGCCTAATTATTTCAAATTTGATGTCCAAGGAATGGTTTTATATAGACGGACTTACGGAATTAACATATTTTTTTTTTTTATATAGATTATTCAAATCACTTACGGGGAACAACGTCCGAGGTGCGAGACACTTCGTACTGTGTCAATCCAAGCGTGATGAATCTAGTATATCTCTGGATGTGCCTTATATAAAACATAATGCCTATTATTTTTAAGCCTCTTCCATACCATTTTCTACTCGTTTGACATATGATCAATAGACTATTTATGCTTGATGATTTAAAGCAAATTAACCTTAAATTGGTAACAGTGATAACACTACGTACTACTTAGCTAAGTTGCAAGCCAAAAGTAAATTGGTTCGATAAGAAATCATTGCCCGCATGAAAATTATGCAAATATTTTATGCTTACTATATGACATTAACTAACATGGCCAAGGACGTAGTTTTTATTTTTCAAGTTGTCTGAGGCTTGGATACACCCCTTTAATGTACGGACTTGTATCGATCGCGCACACCTGACGCACTCGTTCGATGTAGGCCAATTATTGTGTATTGACTGGTGATGGGCGAGTGTGATTGCCTCGATTGTCTTTTGAATCCGCAATTATTTTTATAAAGTAGCGATATTGTTTTTCTATTTCTGTACCAGTCAGTGTTAATTGTACATAGGATTGATCAAATAAATAATAAGTCAGATTATCCCGTCGGTGTTGAGTTTGTATCTACAAAATTAGATGGACTCAAAATCAACAACTCATGTTTTTTAGTACCGAAGTTTTACGTTAAGAATCCTACTAATATTATAAATGTGAAAGTATTGAAAATAAATTATTATTTTTAGATTTAATGGCGTTTAAATTAATTTTCTTATCCCGACGTAGTGATAGTACGTTTGTTTCAATTATGCATAAACGACTGAACCAATTCTGATGAAATGGGGTATAGAGATATGTTGACGCCCACCGGAGAAGGATATGGGTTACATTTTATCCTGGGGAAGCCGCAGGAAGATTCTCCACGCGGCGAAGCTGTAGGTGGAAATTAATATATTATAAATGTGACATCCATCCTTTATCCATCTCACCTTAACATAGAACTTTATATGTTTACGATAAGTGCAGCAGAAATAAAATACGAATTCGCTCCTTGCTTAAAATTATGTAAAACAAAAAGAAATAATACCTACAATCCACCTGTCTATGGTACTTTGTTCCAAAAAGGAAGACCACATACGATATGTTGGTGGAATGTACAGGGTAGTAGTAACTAACCCTGATATTCAGTGGCAACCTATATAGTATATATTTTATAGACTTTACTCATTTTCCCCCTGGGCTAAATAAATTTCTTAACTCATTTATATTATATCAATTTTAATTACTTACTTCGCAAGTGAAACGGCAGTTAATAATTTAATTAAGATTTTATCAGGTGCTTATAAAAATTTGTAGTTGCATAAAACTTAATCATCGCCAGAATTAGATCGATTCAGAACTAGAACATGCCATAGGTACATACACGTCAGATATACATGAACATTATACTGGTTAGTGATTGAAAGAATCGATATTTATAATTCATACACGACATAGATAATAATAAATATTTTAAATTCATACGAAAGCACGTTATCGAAATATTTTAAATTAATTTCTGTTCTTTAATAGCCTATTAATAGTCTACTGCTGGTTTTAGAAGTTCATATTTTTTAATTTACCACGTCTTTATTAACTTGCTTTCTTGTCTACCTGCCTGTTCGGTACAAGTTTCATTCGCAATCGATTTTAAATTAACTTGCCGAGGAGTTAAACATAGCTTAGAATTAGATGGCAATGCAATATTAACTTTCTTGTTTATCTGTTTATTTGGTTGTCTGTTGTAGTCTGTTTTAAAAACATATATTATAATTTTTAATGTTTTAGCAATAATTTTTTCTCTTTTGTAAGCCTGACAACCGAATTATGGTAGAAAATCCATCCGAATTTACCAAACCCTAAAAATCTGAAGACTGGTGATCATACTGCGCTCCCCAACCCGTTTGCCCAGCGTGGTAAGTGTGGACAAACCCATCAGTGGCTGGTTTATACGGAAGCTTTCTTGAAGAGGCTTTTATGTTTCGGGAAACTACATTTTGAATTATTAATGACTTAAGTCTCAAAATTTGTATAACAATTCATCAAATTTCCGGAAAGCTCATATCTCGTATTTACGTCTTTAGTAACGAACAAAAGCGCAACAAGTTCGCGTGCCAACAACTTGGGATCGTTACTGAGATTAACATAATAGGAGCTTTCACAAAACCCTCCGAAACGAAATAAATTCGCTCACACGATAAGCATCATTACATCAATTTTTGAGTATTATTAGGTGTTTTGATCTGTGATAAGACATTTGAAGGTAAAGTAATTATTCAGTTTCAGTGAGGTTTGTGAATCAAAATTTATTGAGTTTTCTTCAATAAATGACATTTAGGTTCTAGTTCTAAGGTTGCTCAATACATATATGTGGTATATACATAGTTTAATCTAAATAATACATTTAACGGAGATGCAAGACATCCTCTTTTTTTTAATTATTTTTACATGAATTGTATTGCATATATTATTATAGAATCAAATGCATGAGACAACTTAAAGCATGCTACAACAATATTGTGATCCACAAAATTAAAACACAAGTGTACTCCAGACTCGAACAGGTCAGCCTCAACAAGCAGCATCTGTTTACAACTATGACGCATATAAAATATCATCTATATGTCCAATATGTCTAAGTCATCTTCATCTGAATGCAATAATGCAAAAATGAATGAAATAAATGAATGAATATGCTGAACCCAAACCCTACAGACTCTAGTCCGAGGGTACAAGCTCTGCGCTCGCTAAGCCACATGCCCCAGCGTGGTGAGTATGGGTAAATCTTCCATGCATCTCATACCAGCTTTTGTTGGCGCTTTCGTAGAAAGGCCTATATCTAGCAGGGGAGTCCCCTATACAGGCCTATGAAGAATACACTGAACATCTTCTGAAACAGTGCCGATGCAGAAAAGCCGACGATGGGTTGACAATCTGTTCTGATGTTCTATACAACATTATAATGTCTAAGAATAATTTCGTAGATTGATACTCGGAAGTATTTGCCCCAGTGCATCTCCCTTGAGAGATTTTGTGTTATGTTATTAAAATCTATCAATAAACATCATCCCTTAAAGATCTTGAATGTTACTAACGGAATATATTAATAGCGTTATGAAAACCAACATCGCTTTGAGCACTGAAACATAAATGTGGCTGCCAACTCGGTTTTGAATCATTGAAACTAGCAGTTCAAAGACTCGTGGTTGAAAGAGCATAGAACATAGAATGTAATGGTGATTATATTATTACGGTATAAGTAGAAAAATACGACAGAAAATATTGCGTGAATCTAAAATATTGATCACATGGTAAAGTCTTTGTACACGTGTACTTCGAAAGTAACTACATAAAAAACTTCAGATATTGCAATGTTCATTAATCTGAAATTTATGAATATTAATTGACCGCAGAGTTACTATTCTTACTTGCAAATGTGCAGCTTAAGTTATTTTAAGTACTGAATTTATCACGTGCTTGGTGGTAAAGGAAAACATCGCTTTTGCCAAGTAATGGAATATTTACAGGCTGCTACTTTTATATTTTTATGTAGCTAAAAGGGGTGTAAGAGGGATTATATTATCTTTTTTCCGAACGTGACTTCATCTGCTTACTAACGGACGACCGTCTGATGACAAAAAAACTGCCAATAATGCCAAACCCAAATTCTACAGACTGGGGAGAAGCGTCTCTCATGCAAGGTTGCAAACTCTACAAGCCAATCCTCCAGTCCAGCGTGGTGAGTACAGGGATAATTTTCTGCACATGTTACGATAGCTTTTTTTGCCTGCTTTTTTTGAAAAGCCAGAAATGGACATATATAGGCGGATGTGGAGAGATATAGATGTAGTTTTTTTTTAAGAAAATTTATTAATTTATTTTTAGAAAACCTTTGAAAAAAAAACAGGTTTTTTTTCAAATATTTTCATCCGCACAGGGTTCAGGATAAAAAACAGAGCTGTAAATACTATCGCTAAAACAATAGTAACCAGCGTTTACCTTTCTTTACTCGATGTTATGCGAAAAGATTAGGCGTAGTACATAATTAGAGTCGAAATAGTTAAAAGACTTGACTGTCCATACATCGAACTCACGAAGTTTGGATAAACAGATTGGTAACAGAGCTGCGCGCTAATTATAATATAGTGAAGTTACTGTAAAATTAAATGTTCATGACCACGCAACATTGTAACAACCCCGCCTTTGAAAGCCAAGCCTTTATCTACGCGCTACTGGATTATACGTTTTCATGAATTGGACACGTCAACACAAACAATATCCACGACAATGTAAGCAATGTTTTATTCACTGCCTTTTACAGACACGAGGGTAATTACGAATTATTTATATCTAATATAATTTTAAACTAAAAAAGAAAGAAACATACGAACCAAACCAAAAGAATAATCTGTAATGAAAATGGGATTCAAAGTGTCAGTCATAAGAATAAACATGCGTGCCGATGGTTCCCCGTATTACTTTGTTCAGGAAGGTTAAAAGTCTGGAACTTTGTTTTAATATTTCTTTTATTAATTTACAGATACAAACAGTTTTTAGATTGATCAACTTATCACTTATTTAATTTTAATGAAATTACTACTACCGAGGTGGAGACAAATGACGATGCTTCAGATTCAAATCACCTAAAGCTTAAATGCATGTGCCCAATAGATACACCAAGAAATAGTTACGGAAAATTTAGGTTATTAGTGTCTCTTAAACTGGACCGGGCTATATCCAATGACAATTTCGTAACCAAGCTTGGACGCAGGTCAGACGCCGATTTCTATCATTACGACAACTTTCAATTAATACCGGAAGTTGTTAACTGCACAAGATATATTCATCATCTTCATCACAGCCTGTCACAAGTCATAGGTATCTCTTCAGTGGACTAAAATAGTCTGATGTTGAAATAGCAATGCTAACACTTACCATAACTAATATTCCTGTTAACAACTTCTACTAAGTCTAAAGAGCTTAGTCAAATAACGGGCTCGAGCCCGTTGTAAGGTTCGAACCTTTGACGTCGTATTTCGCACACCGCACTGCGCCTTTAGACTATTGGCGCTCCATTTGTATTATTGTATTACATATTGATTGCGATTGGAATCAATTCGCAAATATGGTAGGCAGGTATGCTAAAGGTATGTAAATACCTTGAGGCTCACTTTTTAGGAGTCAGTGGATTTTCATATGACTGTATTATTTTTAAAGCCTTGTAAGTTCTGTGTAATCCGGATTAAAACGGATAGATTTAGGAACGACCTCCATATCCACAGTGAAGACGGTTTATACTTAAAACAATATTTTTACGGTACCGGTAGCGTAGCCTACGCCATTCTCGTTTATATCTTTCTAAGCATATCAAAAAATTAAGTTAGGTATTTATATAACAGGTCGTATAATTCTGTAAATATGTATAAATGTATAGTAATAGTGTTTATTTTTTATACTCTTTGGTTTCCATTACACAATCTAAATCGATTTTAATTCGACACACAGCATAATTAGACGGTTCTCCCGAGAATTGATTCTCAGCGATAGGCTCTTACTCTGAACAAATACTCCATGATCTTTTTGTTACAAATATTATAATAACTAATACATTTATTAGAATTTTAATTTAAATATATTAATGTTAAAAAAAACTTTGATACTTCCCCATTACACAGTTTTTACCTTTTTTTTTATTTTTGGGGATGTACTGGAATGAAGATTATTTAGTGCATATTTTAGTAGTCTAAAGAAAAGAAATACTTAGATTCTCTGCCACGATTGTTATTTACGTTTTCAATAATGAGAGAGAAGTGTAGCAGATGTAGTAATATCTACTCTGTATGCTATGTAGCTAGCTCTACGCATCGTAGGACCCTGCTACAATGAAATTCCTCTCAATAATTATTTCATATTGCCTTAATACGATAATAAAGTACGACGTTTTATTAAATATTTATCTTTCTTAGTGCATGAAGCTTGTGTAATAAACGTGTATAACAAAGTCTGATGACCTCTGATTTTTATAAATATTTTCATTATGCAATCATCAATCAAGCTTTAAAACTTTTAATTTATATTCTTTATAGGATTAGGTCAATGGAATGACTCTAGAAACCAAAGGCCTGTATTAATATTCCTTGATAAGGATTGCTAAACAAAAGAATTATACACAATAGTAGGTTATTCATAAATCAATTTTGTGCTACAACGTAGAAAACTCGTGTTCTTTTATTAAACGGACTAAAGGTCTTTCATGATTACTTTAGCCATTGGTTGAATTATGCATATTGCCCACACGTCCCTTAACTCAACATTTTATTATTTAAATTGCCTCGTTCGTGGTCAAAATTGAATGTTACAGATTTTAAAGCTACTTGTTTTTTATTAATCAAATAATTACTATGTTTAAATATTCCAATAAGCATAATCAAAAAGTATTTTTAAAGATTTAAGGTCGTAAAAAAATCGGGATATGTAAATTCCTTAAACCTTCTGTGTGTTTTGTCGACTTATCAGATAAGTAAACAATTATTAAAGTTATAATAAAAAGCTTTCTAGAATCTTTATACTTAAACTTATGTGTTAAATATTTTCAACGTATTAATTACTTTGGTTAAGTTTATCATATTTATATAAATTATTACATTAAGAGAGCTATGTTTGTTTTAAAAATAAAATTAAATATTTTGACTTATGAAAAAATATATAAGGACAGTTCTACTAACCGGCTGGCGGATTGTTGCGCGCGGGTTGCGGCATGTCGGCAGCGGGCAGCGCGAGCAGAGTGCGCGCGGCGCGGTAGTGTGCGAGCGTGCGGCCGGCCGCGTCCCGCGCCCCCCGCGCCGCGCCCGCCCGCTGCAATAGCGCCGCCGCCGCCGCCTCGTCGCGGCACGCCGCTGTGTAGTGCAGCGCTGTTCGACCCTCCTACACCGTCCGTTGCATATGATCAGCGTTGACAAATGGAGCTGGTGTGTAGTCTTAAGTTCGAGATGAATAATTATAATCATGAGTTAATTTAATACGTTGCTTTCAGAAGTTGTTATCTCCGTAAATTACAGAGTGGTGAGCACGATGGATATAAAAATGTTAACATTCTGCCGATCGTATCGGGGTTTGAGATTTCAGGGAAGGTATCAATACCAACAGGCGCTGTAATATTACATATGTTACCAGACCTGTGCCAGACGTATATTCGTTTCAACAATTGATGCTTCTGTTAGACTACAAAATGACATAGAAGACCTCCTTCTCTTCTGAAGTTTGACATGTAATTACTTTTATTGTAAATCTTTTCTATAATGGATTTAAATTTTTCCAACCTTAGTGGTTGCTCTCTTGTAAAGAAGTCCATTTTAGTACTAGAGATTTTACAGGTAGATAGCATCGTGTAAGGTAGAAAAACTATGAATGTATCGACTTGGGGTAGATCAACGATGCTGGATTTCAAATTATCAACTCTCAATTAAAAAGGTGCAGGAGGCCAAGCATTTATCAATTAATAGTACTATGTATAAACATTGACAACAACATGAAATTACGCTATTATAATCGTTCCCTTTGTCTCAAGTCCCGCAGAAAGCATAGGCAAATACGACTGTAACCTAAGAGCAACCCTTTCATAAAACATCGATGTTAAGATGTTTGCCGAACAAGAAGAATAAAAAAACTTTACCTTCTGTTATCAGCCTATTTTTCTTGTGGTAAATTCAGGACTTAAAATTGCTGAATTTTATTACTGGAAATCGAACCCAGGCCACTCGTCTACTACTACTACTACTACTACGACATTTTATAAGCGGCGGCTTTTACTGCTGCTCGAATGGGCCGGCTCTACCGGGTTAATACCGCGGGCTCGCAGAATACCGGCGTGAAGTAGAGGCATCTCGTGCTTCTGCGTTTCGTTCAGTGAGTGTGGTAACCAGAAGCCCACACCCCCTCGCTATCCCCCTCCCCACCCCCCTCCACATCCTACCTCCCACCCATCTCCTAAATACCCTTAAAGGCCGGAAATGCACCTGTAGCACCTCTGGTGTTGTAGATGTATGTGGGCGACGGTAATCACTTACCATTAGCTGAACCTCATGCTCGTTTGCCGCCTATCCCATTAAAAGAATACTATGAAATTAAATCGAGCGCCATGAGCACAAGGCTGCCACTGTTCTAACTTCGTACTTGTACTTAGTACTTGTTTCTAAATTTATATTAATTGAAGTACCGATTTTATTTTGAAAACTGTTAAGTAATAGCTTACGGAATCCCTTTGATGCACAAGGTACGGATAACTTTTGACGAGCCACTCCATAATGTCGATATAGTTGTAGAAGACTGCTTTGTGAATTAGCCCAACTCCAGCCTCGTCGTAACAAGTTACACACTTATTGTGGTTGTAATCCGTATCTAGTAGTTCCTTAAAATTAAAATACATATTCCTTTTTTACTAAAACTGATGCAAATCTTGAGCTTTTAAAGTTCGTTTTGCTTTAGTATATAGCAAAAAGAATTGAAACTTTACCAGGTGTATACTGTAATGCCATTATTGTATGTGCTTATTGTGCACGATGCCTTACCATAATATCACTGTACTTTAAAGGTGTATGAATTTTGCAAGCTGTAAACAAAAAGAGGCAGTAAAGTTGGGGATCATGCATCGACACAAAGATCTGAAGTGTGAAGTGTCTGGGTACTACTTATCACAAATCTACTTACGGAACGTAGCGATTACGGTAAATCCTCTGTAATTAGGACATGAAAAGAAGGGTCTTTCTGTGCCAAGGAGACCTTTGGTACTAACCTTTTAAATATTTTAGCCGCCAATCAGCAGTGCAACTAATGTGGCACCCTGTATGAAAGGTGTACTGAGCTAGTTTTGTATATAGCAGGCTGTGAGGCTACCATCTTAATCCTCAGGAGGTCCTCCTCCAATGTATCTGTAAACTTCTTCGATTACAAGTCCACGGGCTGCAGTAGCCACTTACCATCACGTGGGCTTCTAGCTCGTTTGTAAAAAAGACAATAAAAAAGAGCAATAACAAAAACGAACTGATAATAATGATGATGATACCTTTAGTTCAAGCAACGATCCTTTTTCTACAGCAGCATGAAGCGCGTTGCACTTGTCAATCAATTGGAGCAAGTGCTGAGGTAATGGAAGGGCCACAGCTTCGGCCAGCAGCCGGTGCCCCTGACCAGACAGTATCGCACGCTCCAGCTTGCTATCTGCGCCACTCAGATTCCACTGGCGAAGCTGTACTGCTGGTATATCTAGCACTAACAAAATATATTTTAAATAATCATCATGAATAAAGTTCAACATTTTTCTGCACTTATTAGGCAACGCCACCAATAACATTTATTCTGGTTTTAATTCTTAAACATTTTTTGAATGAGATAAAGATTAGTATCAAACTGTATGCGAAACAATCTCATCAAAATTATATATATTCATGTAAAATTATGAAGCTTAGTATTTATTTATAATCTCATCTAATTAAAATTAACGGTACCAACATAACGATTTTCAGCACAGAATAGAAAATAAAACCCAACCCATTATTCCGACTTGAACATCACATACTTTTCAGTTCTATATAAAATGCATCTCACGAATGATTGAAAATACACTGAAGTGTTAAAATAGCGTTTATTTCATAAAATAACACAGATGTTGTAACTAATTATTTTTCAAAATTATTTTCTAAATACCAGATGGCGATTCACGTAATTTTTATTTTATAACATTTTTGCAGATAAACCAACGTGTTCAAAGTTATCAATGAAGAGACTCACGTAAAGCTGATATAAGAATAAGCCTTTCAAGGTTAAGTGTAAGACTTTTCACCTATTGTTCCTATCTGATTTAACTCTTTCTCTGATAACTTACAGAATGTTGTTTTATATTATAAGCTCTATTATTTTATTCATTAATATAACTTTAATTGTTTTACTACCGATCGCATGTTTCTCTTAAATATTGTGATTTTCGTATCGTGATTGTTCAGTGACAAAGTGTTCGCTTTAAATCATAAAACGCAAGAAAACCGAGTTCGAACCGTTAACCAGTTCAGTGAAACCAGAAGATTGCACTAAACTGGTTCACTGCGATGAAAGTACTGCTTCAATACAAGCTCTGTATCTGTACAAAAATATGTTAAAGAACCCATTGCCCAGGAGTAGGACGATGTAGAGGCGTTGTGCCTATTATTTTACTGTTACATTATCTTAGTTTTGTGTATGAACTGTTTTCCGAAATGTGGTAGAATTTTACTGGCATGTCTAAGTGATTTTAAAAGAGAGTCACATGTCTGTAACCTATTACATACCTTAAGATAATCTGTTTTTAGCAACATTAATTGATTAGTTATGGAATCTAATTAATTTAACTATAATATCTCTTCAATAAACTGCATGTCTAGTTTTTATTTAGCCATGAACCATTTGGCTTGTTTTAAAATTAAAAATTAACTATGAAATAAATAACTATAAACTACGTACCTGTTTTGTATTAAGCCCATACGTGTAATAGGTACGTAGCTCGTAAAGGCATTTAGATACTACACGACCGATCAATAAGTGACACTGTCTTCGAGACACTGTTAAAGCAATGTACAGAATAATAACCTCAATAATACTGTATATCAGATTATAAAATTAACTGTATCGCAGCAATTTTGACAAAATTGTATACGATATCATTTCATTTACTTTTAAATAATCCTTTATTTAACTTCTTTCTTCTTCTTTATCAACCTGAATAAGTGCTGGACATAGGCTTTTTCACGAAACCGTTAATAAAAGCTAGCATACCATGCATGGAAAACTTGCACATATTCTCCCCGTTGGGCAGGTGGGTTGGTCATCCCTGTGCTGGTACCCTCGGCATTAGGGCTCAGCATAGTCTTGTCCGCTAGTGGGCAGCAAAAAAGTCCCATTCCGTTTATTGAAATTACAACCATTTCCTAATACTTTAATTAATAAGTCCTAAAGCAGGAATCCTTCATGTATACACATGTACTACTACTACTACTACTACTACTACTACTACTACTACTACTACTACTACTACTACTACTACTACTACTACTACTACTACTACTACTACTACTACTACTACTACTACTACTACTACTACTACTACTACTACTACTACTACTACTACTACTACTACTACTACTACTACTACTACTACTACTACTACTACTACTACTACTACTACTACTACTACTACTACTACTACTACTACTACTACTACTACTACTACTACTACTACTACTACTACTACTACTACTACTACTACTACTACTACTACTACTACTACTACTACTACTACTACTACTACTACTACTACTACTACTACTACTACTACTACTACTACTACTACTACTACTACTACTACTACTACTACTACTACTACTACTACTACTACTACTACTACTACTACTACTACTACTACTACTACTACTACTACTACTACTACTACTACTACTACTACTACTACTACTACTACTACTACTACTACTACTACTACTACTACTACTACTACTACTACTACTACTACTACTACTACTACTACTACTACTACTACTACTACTACTACTACTACTACTACTACTACTACTACTACTACTACTACTACTACTACTACTACTACTACTACTACTACTACTACTACTACTACTACTACTACTACTACTACTACTACTACTACTACTACTACTACTACTACTACTACTACTACTACTACTACTACTACTACTACTACTACTACTACTACTACTACTACTACTACTACTACTACTACTACTACTACTACTACTACTACTACTACTACTACTACTACTACTACTACTACTACTACTACTACTACTACTACTACTACTACTACTACTACTACTACTACTACTACTACTACTACTACTACTACTACTACTACTACTACTACTACTACTACTACTACTACTACTACTACTACTACTACTACTACTACTACTACTACTACTACTACTACTACTACTACTACTACTACTACTACTACTACTACTACTACTACTACTACTACTACTACTACTACTACTACTACTACTACTACTACTACTACTACTACTACTACTACTACTACTACTACTACTACTACTACTACTACTACTACTACTACTACTACTACTACTACTACTACTACTACTACTACTACTACTACTACTACTACTACTACTACTACTACTACTACTACTACTACTACTACTACTACTACTACTACTACTACTACTACTACTACTACTACTACTACTACTACTACTACTACTACTACTACTACTACTACTACTACTACTACTACTACTACTACTACTACTACTACTACTACTACTACTACTACTACTACTACTACTACTACTACTACTACTACTACTACTACTACTACTACTACTACTACTACTACTACTACTACTACTACTACTACTACTACTACTACTACTACTACTACTACTACTACTACTACTACTACTACTACTACTACTACTACTACTACTACTACTACTACTACTACTACTACTACTACTACTACTACTACTACTACTACTACTACTACTACTACTACTACTACTACTACTACTACTACTACTACTACTACTACTACTACTACTACTACTACTACTACTACTACTACTACTACTACTACTACTACTACTACTACTACTACTACTACTACTACTACTACTACTACTACTACTACTACTACTACTACTACTACTACTACTACTACTACTACTACTACTACTACTACTACTACTACTACTACTACTACTACTACTACTACTACTACTACTACTACTACTACTACTACTACTACTACTACTACTACTACTACTACTACTACTACTACTACTACTACTACTACTACTACTACTACTACTACTACTACTACTACTACTACTACTACTACTACTACTACTACTACTACTACTACTACTACTACTACTACTACTACTACTACTACTACTACTACTACTACTACTACTACTACTACTACTACTACTACTACTACTACTACTACTACTACTACTACTACTACTACTACTACTACTACTACTACTACTACTACTACTACTACTACTACTACTACTACTACTACTACTACTACTACTACTACTACTACTACTACTACTACTACTACTACTACGACATTTTATAAGCGGCGGCTTTTACTGCTGCTCGAATGGGCCAGCTCTACCGGGTTAATACCGCGGGCTCGCAGAATACCGGCGTGAAGTAGAGGCATCTCGTGCTTCTGCGTTTCGTTCAGTGAGTGTGGTAACCAGAAGCACCCTCGCTATCCCCTCCCACCCCCTCCACATCCTACCTCCCACCCATCTCCTAAATACCCTTAAAGGCCGGAAATGCACCTGTAGCACCTCTGGTGTTGTAGATGTATGTGGGCGACGGTAATCACTTACCATTAGCTGAACCTCATGCTCGTTTGCCGCCTATCCCATTAAAAGAATACTATGAAATGAAATCGAGCGCCATGAGCACAAGGCTGCCACTGTTCTAACTTCGTACTTGTACTTAGTACTTGTTTCTAAATTTATATTAATTGAAGTACCGATTTTATTTTGAAAACTGTTAAGTAATAGCTTACGGAATCCCTTTGATGCACAAGGTACGGATAACTTTTGACGAGCCACTCCATAATGTCGATATAGTTGTAGAAGACTGCTTTGTGAATTAGCCCAACTCCAGCCTCGTCGTAACAAGTTACACACTTATTGTGGTTGTAATCCGTATCTAGTAGTTCCTTAAAATTAAAATACATATTCCTTTTTTACTAAAACTGATGCAAATCTTGAGCTTTTAAAGTTCGTTTTGCTTTAGTATATAGCAAAAAGAATTGAAACTTTACCAGGTGTATACTGTAATGCCATTATTGTATGTGCTTATTGTGCACGATGCCTTACCATAATATCACTGTACTTTAAAGGTGTATGAATTTTGCAAGCTGTAAACAAAAAGAGGCAGTAAAGTTGGGGATCATGCATCGACACAAAGATCTGAAGTGTGAAGTGTCTGGGTACTACTTATCACAAATCTACTTACGGAACGTAGCTATTACGGTAAATCCTCTGTAATTAGGACATGCAAAGAAGGGTCTTTCTGTGCCAAGGAGACCTTTGGTACTAACCTTTTAAATATTTTAGCCGCCAATCAGCAGTGCAACTAATGTGGCACCCTGTATGAAAGGTGTACTGAGCTAGTTTTGTATATAGCAGGCTGTGAGGCTACCATCTTAGTCCTGAGGAGGTCCTCCTCCAATGTATCTGTAAACTTCTTCGATTACAAGTCCACGGGCTGCAGTAGCCACTTACCATCACGTGGGCTTCTAGCTCGTTTGTAAAAAAGACAATAAAAAAAGAGCAATAACAAAAACGAACTGATAATAATGATGATGATACCTTTAGTTCAAGCAACGATCCTTTTTCTACAGCAGCATGAAGCGCGTTGCACTTGTCAATCAATTGGAGTAAGTGCTGAGGTAATGGAAGGGCCACAGCTTCGGCCAGCAGCCGGTGCCCCTGACCAGACAGTATCGCACGCTCCAGCTTGCTATCTGCGCCACTCAGATTCCACTGGCGAAGCTGTACTGCTGGTATATCTAGCACTAACAAAATATATTTTAAATAATCATCATGAATAAAGTTCAACATTTTTCTGCACTTATTAGGCAACGCCACCAATAACATTTATTCTGGTTTTAATTCTTAAACATTTTTTGAATGAGATAAAGATTAGTATCAAACTGTATGCGAAACAATCTCATCAAAATTATATATATTCGTAGCAAAAATTATGAAGCTTAGTATTTATTTATAATCTCATCTAATTAAAAATTAACGGTACCAACATAACGATTTTCAGCACAGAATAGAAAATAAAAACCCAACCCATTATTCCGACTTGAACATCACATACTTTTTCAGTTCTATATAAGAAATGCATCTCACGAATGATTGAAAATACACTGAAGTGTTAAAAATAGCGTTTATTTCGCAAAATAACTTACAGATGTTGTAACTAATTATTTTTCAAAATTATTTTCTAAATACCAGATGGCGATTCACGTAATTTTTATTTTATAATATTTTTGCAGATAAACCAACGTGTTCAAAGTTATCAATGAAGAGACTCACGTAAGAAAGCTGATATAAGAATAAGCCTTTCAAGGTTAAGTGTAAGACTTTTCACCTATTGTTCCTATCTGATTTAACTCTTACTCTGATAACTTACAGAATGTTGTTTTATATTATAAGCTCTATTATTTTTATTCATTAATATAACTTTAATTGTTTTTACTACCGATCGCATGTTTCTCTTAAATATTGTGATTTTCGTATCGTGATTGTTCAGTGACAAAGTGTTCGCTTTAAATCATAAAACGCAAGAAAACCGAGTTCGAACCGTTAACCAGTTCAGTGAAACCAGAAAGATTGCACTAAACTGGTTCACTGCGATTGAAAGTACTGCTTCAATACAAGCTCTGTATCTGTACAAAAAATATGTTAAAAAGAACCCATTGCCCAGGAGTAGGACGATGTAGAGGCGTTATTGCCTATTATTTTACTGTTACATTATCTTAGTTTTGTGTATGAACTGTTTTCCGAAATGTGGTAGAATTTTACTGGCATGTCTAAGTGATTTTAAAGAGAGTCACATGTCTGTAACCTATTACATACCTTAAGATAATCTGTTTTTTAGCAACATTAATTGATTAGTTATGGAATCTAATTAATTTAACTATAATATCTCTTCAATAAACTGCATGTCTAGTTTTTATTTAGCCATGAACCATTTGGCTTGTTTTAAAAATTAAAAAAAATTAACGATGAAATAAATAACTATAAACTACGTACCTGTTTTGTATTAAGCCCATACGTGTAATAGGTACATAGCTCGTAAAAGGGCATTTAGATACTACACGACCGATCAATAAGTGACACTGTCTTCGAGACACTGTTAAAGCAATGTACAGAATAATAACCTCAATAATACTGTATATCAGATTATAAAAATTAACTGTATCGCAGCAATTTTTGACAAAAATTGTATACGATATCATTTCATTTTACTTTTAAATAATCCTTTATTTAACTTCTTTCTTCTTCTTTATCAACCTGAATAAGTGCTGGACATAGGCTTTTTCACGAAACCGTTAATAAAAGCTAGCATACCATGCATGGAAAACTTGCACATATTCTCCCCGTTGGGCAGGTGGGTTGGTCATCCCTGTGCTGGTACCCTCGGCATTAGGGCTCAGCATAGTCTTGTCCGCTAGTGGGCAGCAAAAAAGTCCCATTCCGTTTATTGAAATTACAACCATTTCCTAATACTTTAATTAATAAGTCCTAAAGCAGGAATCCTTCATGTATACACATGTACTAAGTAAATATTTTTGTGAAGTTTTGAAATAAGTGATTATATAATTATAAGATTTGGTTATAATAGAGAAAGTAAAAAAAAAATATATTTTAATTACTAATATGAAAAACAATAGTGTAAACACCTTGTAGCTGGAGTTCGCATGTACACAGCTAACTTCATAGCGTTAAATTACAAGATTTATAATTTAATTGCCCTCAGAGTGCGCGATTTATCGCGACATCTTCTGACGTCACAACTTACATGCTTAATTTATACCTTTGCTTATTTGAAACAGTCACTATACATGTGTATTAACTACTAAAAAAAATTATGGACTACATTTTGTGTAATAGTTAGTATTATTTGCTAGATTAGCGACGTAAGAGAACCTTTCATTTTCATCACGTGTGTGCCGTAAAATCGTTTTAAAGGTATGTCAAAAAAATGTGGCTTCATCAGTTGATAGAATAAAAAAGTAAAAAGTAGCAACCTAAGTAGCCCAATGCTGGTCAGAGTAAAGTAAAGTACCAGCCTGACATATCAATACCATGCATTAGGTATTAACACGACAGCATTCCCACACCACGGTGATTTGACGAGTTATAAATATAAATTATCGCCACCGAAAACTTGTCCGAAAACTGTGCTTGAAGTATCTCACATAGTCACTTCGTTAAATCTATATAATAATAGAGTTCCGTAAAGTAACGTCTGTTTCTATTTACCACCATGATAATAAATTAAGATAAAGGGACGTTGTCCCTCGTTGCAGGTTTTTCATTCTTTTATACATACATTAAAATATAAAGAATTAGCCTAATGCAGCAGCGGGGCATACGCCTATATTTTTAAAGGACTTAGGTGCTGGAAATTGTCCGCCACGCTGAGCCTGTGCAGGTAGGAAGACTTTCACATTACATAGCCTTGAAATAACAATTGTTGCTTGAAATTCTTTGCTATGAGGCAACAAATGGTGTTCATGCGCTGCAGTAGCTACTTACGGCCTGTTAGTTTGTCACTATTTTTTTTTTAAATATATCACTAAATTTCACTGCTCACGCATGGCCTGTTTAGTTTTAGCTGTAAGCTTATTCACTATTCATACGAGAATGTGAAAAAATATTGAATTATTATAAACAGCTTCAGTTGCGTGAATTTTTATGCTAATTCAATAATTGAATACATGGTTGTGACGACGCTTTTTTTGCTTGTATTAGATTTTAATTTTTCTTACGTCAACTTGTGCTAGGTCAAATTTAATTATACTATTTAAAATTTCTTTTTTAATTTAAATTCTTTTTAAAGTATAAAAATAAGCAGCAAAGTCAAACATTTTTGAAGGTAAGCTCAATATAGGGCATGGAAACTAATTTGATATCCGTTTATTTGGAACTTACCGTTCCAAAGTAGTCATTATTGTATAAGTATTGTCATTATAACTAGTATGCGGGTTTCCTACCCGCAATTCCTTTCGAATGTATGTATAGGTTAATGTCTAAATAAAATAGTATCATAGCTTGCCCATATTTGCACGTTATCTGCAGATGTAATAGACACCGAGCTTTAATATCGCTGTAAACATACTTTGACGATAGAGACAGGAGTCAGGCGATAGGGGTGTTAATGACCCGCACTATAGATAGCAAGTGACATAGAGGAATTGCTACGGAAAGCGGTTTATAATTTGTTAATGTAACTTTTTTCGTATTGAGTATATTGTAGTTACATGATGATACACTAAAATTGAACCAAAGAGTAAAATTGGGAAACATTAAACTAAACATGATTTTCTATACAATCTTTAAAGTATCTTCATTTAAATTTTCATCGATGATTAGGTTAGGTTATTCACCTAGGAAGAGCAGACGGTCAAATAATTATTGTTTGTAACATTTAACCATTATGAAAATGGCAAATAAATATTTTAAGTGTAATAAGTAAAAATGACACAATATACATTTTATCCGCCTGCAAATTTTATTCTGAACATAGCATGCTCTTTAAACTTTTCCCAGCTCTCTACTAGGGTTATTAAAAGGTCATACATTTTTCCTTAGTTATTATAACCGATAATGTTATAAGAGCGATGAAAATGTAAAAAATATGTATACATATATATTTATATGTTCAATTTACATTACTGTAGAATCATTTAAATAATTAAAATTTCTATAAAAAGCATTAACAGACAGTAGGGAGTGATAAAATATCACGACATAATATCGGATGCTCGGACGCTAGGCACGGGGGAACGGCTCGGGGCTCGGGGCTCGGACAACACGCGATTGTTGACAGGCAATGTCTGACATGCTTACACAACAATTTCTTCTCGAATGTTACTGAAATTTAAATTTTATTGCTTGAGTTTTGGCCAACTTCGTTGAAAGCCAAACAAAAAGACGTATTATTTTTAGATGGTACAACTACGTTGTTTCTTACACCTGTTTCTTCTCCATCAGAGGAACCTCACTAAGAAACTGTGATTGATTTATAAAAAAAATGGCAATTGACAAATGACGACGAAGAGAAATTGGTTAGTTACTTACCTGAAAGATTTCTGTAATGTATCTCAAACTTACATTTTGGAAAACTGTAATGGACGTACAATCCATTCTTCTTTGCGATTTTATCCATCGGCCTATTTATTATGCTATCTATTATGTTTCAATAATTAAAAAAAAATATTTTTGATGTTAAATATAGTATTTTTTTTGTGGTTTTAAAGGAAAATATGATATCTTTCTTTTCCCGTCATTAATGAGAGCGACATTGTATGAATGAATGTTACTGTACACCACAAAATAAAAGAATACAAAAAAGATTAAAAAAGTTGGTACAAGATACAATTTGTATGGTACGACATTAACTCTGCGTAGCGATCTCTTCCAGGCAATCAATTGATTTTGTTACATTTAATTATTCAATTGATTTTGTTATTTAATTATTCAATTGATTTTGTTCCATTTAATAAGCTCATGTACATAGTTTCAAAGTTTTTATATTCACAATGGTTAGTCTAGAAGGAGTCCATCGATTTTTAGACTAAACAGTACGAAGCAGTCCAAAATGCCTTATTAAACATTTATAGCAAGCGTTGTACTGACACCGTTAGCCCCGCCGAATAATCGAAAGTTCTAATTCGTGATCACTTGGAAAAACTCTTGCCGGAAATATGTCAGTCAAAATAGTATTAGGACATTACAATATCGAATATTTATTTTTAACGATCATTTTACCACAGTACACGTGAAATAAGGAAATAACTTGAAGTGATATCAATTGTGTAAGGAACACGTAGATGTACACGTGGCTTAGAACTACTCCAAAGGTGCACAATAGGTACAACCTCTACAACAAGTTATGCAAATGGAACTAGGCTACTGTTAAATGTCGTACAATATCGTTTATTAAGATATAATATTATTTAATTATTTTAATCCTCGGCTTTTATAATAACATTTGATACGATTGTGCAGGATTGCCCAATGTATTACAGCAAACAGAGAACCTCTAGACTTTTTTTTACCATTTTATATGCGATGTAATGATGCCATTCCTATTTCATAGCTAATTACATCGGGACACTATCACAATCTATCGAAATAAGCGTTAGATGCACAAGACTTACACGATTATTTTTTTAGACACTGTAAATTGTCTTATATTAAAAATGCGCTATAAATATAAAAATAAGAAGGATTTGCTGCTACGATCGGCGAGCTGATTGGAACGAAAAAATTCAAATGCGGGTATGCTTTTTAATCACTACAATGTACCAGAAAATGGTTCTGGAATTGCAGATGCTGTTATCCGAATCTTTCACTATCTACTATCTATTTTCGATTTTAAAGAAACACTTGCGTGTTACAAAATTGAGCTGGGATGACGAAGTCTTATGAGACATAGATACCTTTTTATAACACATATGCCAACAATAGACCTCCTTTTATAACGTTATGCAGGTTGAATTATTTTAGATGATTAAAACTACGTTGAGAAATACAAAAAAAGTAAAGACGGCTAAAAACCCGCTCGTTTTTATCTTTATCGTTTTTAATATTCAATCGTTGTTCCTGTAATAAGTATTATTCCTAATTTATCAAAACTAAATCCTAAATGGTGAGTATGGATAACCCTTGCATGCGAGAATTGCTAGCTTTTTTGGCCGTTTCACATAATGACCTATGTCCAACAGCGAACTTATAAAGAAGATGATATTCGGAATATTATTCCATGTATTTTAAATCAAATTTTATTACTGTTGGCCGCATAAATTACAATTACTTCCAAAAAACACATGTAAAAATCATACATATTTTTTTTATACAATTGCACACTTTATAGCACCATCGTTCGTGATTCAGCACCTTTTTTCATGAAAAAAGGATCGCTACAATGAAATGTAGGTAATGAAGTGTACAGAATATGGTAGCGGAAAGCAACAAAAAAATTTAACGTGGTATACCACAATATAGATACACGATTTACTCTACACAGTCAAAGACATATGAAAAGACGTATTTAGCCATCTAAGCCACTGTCTAAACACACGAGACTCCGATTATTGACGGGTGAACTTAGGTGATCATATATCAATGAACTATTTAGAGGGTGATAATTACAATGGTTAGGAAAGAAAGGGAATATACGATCCTTTCTTCAAATACCAACCTCACCTGCACGTGGAGCATCCAGCTAGCAAACAAACATGGCTCTGGCGACCGAATGTAGGTGGAACATCTATCCGACTATGCCAAACCCAAATCCCACAGACTGGTGATGGGGGCGGTATCACTAATGCGAGTTGGGAGGCACTACACTAGCTCAGCGTGGTGAGTATGGGCAAACCTTTTAAGAAATGTATGCCGGCTTTTACTGGTGCTTTCTTGTAGAGGAAATAGGTAACTGGTATAGGTTGTTAAGCATTGAAAATGGATAAAAAAGGAATATAGGTTGAAGTAGTGTACTAATAGATGAAGATAATGTACAACAAACGAGCACACAGCCCATCTGATGGAAAGTCTACGGCTCACCGATACATGCATCTATCATCGGTCATTAAACAAGATACAGACGCATTGTCATTGATAGAATGCCTCGGTTGCCAATAAACGGCTCTCCGGGTCTGTCCTGCCCAGATCGAGCCTACCCATTCATGCTGCAAATAATTAATTTACCTATAAAGAAATAAAATTTGGTTGGGTTGATATTCCTTACATTATTCGGTAAAGAGTTCATTAGAAAGATAAAAAATCAAATTCATGGTGGTTATGAATCGAAAGAAAAATTCAAAAGTCTAGAGGCTCTTCTTGAAGAGGCCTTTGTTCAGCTGTGGACTTAAATAAGCTGGTAATAAGATACATCATTAAGTTTTCAAAGAAAAAGAAGATAAATTTGTTCAAAAACATGTATTAAATTTACCATATAATAAATTTGTTTACACTGTAACGAAAACAGGAGTCCATTACTCCAAAGATATTTGTTGGGAACATTATACAGTATAAGAAAATAAGCAATACTCTAAATTGGTCTTAATTCCGATTTAAATTTTCTTCGCTGCTTGATAGAGTTACATTGATATTTAATCCAATATCTTTTTTGCTTGGGTTAACCTGAGGACCTTTTTGGGTATTTTCTGGGTCTTTGGCGTCCTCTTGTTCTGAAAAATAAAGTTTTTTTTATGTGAAAAGTATTTTAAACTTAACTTTTTATGCAGTTAAGTCATTGTTATTACCATTTTTAAGCTGTACATTAAGGACGCGATGGTACAATTCATTGAATTTCTTCTGACGTTTCACATTGGAAGGTGTTCGCACAACTAATGTAGGTAATAATATGTAATGTTCTAGATTTGGTTTATGTTTAAAAGAATATTTTCGGCGCAAAGAATCTTTTTTGACTAGTAAACGAGGAGATTTCATATTAACTTTATTGGTAGAAACATTGCTTTCACTGGTTTGTTCATTTGCAATATTTTGAGTCACTTCTGTATATTTTCTATTTTTAATGGTATTGCAAGTTTGAAAGCAACATGTGGGATCTTTCCCGGAATGATATACCGCCGAACTTGGTCCAGGCGAACTCTCATCTTGCTTACACCTTTTTTTTCGTGACCACGGGTATGTTAGACGATCATGACTTTTGTGATTCCTTCGAGGACTGTGATCTTCATGTTTATGATTAGTTACAACGGCGCTGGCGACATTTTTATCGATTAAGTGGATATCTCTATCTTCATTGGACTGTCTACTTTTGTGACTTGCCACAATGATGTCACCAGTTTTACCAACTGGTCTGCAGTTTTCATGCCGATGGTTAAGTTTTACAATTCTGTAATGACGTCGCCGTCTTCTTTCAACATGTGCTACTCGTTCGCGAAGGAGATTGTCGATAAGACGCTGCAATTCGAATCTACTATTATATCGTTCCGAGTGTTGACGTCGTCCGAGTCGTGTATTGGGCCAATGCGTACGACAAACATCTTCCCAAATAATGTCACTAAGTACAGCTTCCCGCGACGGCGTTAATTTTATACCATCGTCTCTTGGTGCAAATTCACCTTGAGCTAAATAGTGGACTGTATCCATCAGCCTATAATCGCGCACAGGGTTAAGCTTGTGTCGTATTTTATGAACTCTTTCAGCAGCCATTTTTGGAATATCATCTCGTTTACCCGGAACAGAAGAGCTTTGGCGCCTGCCACGGGCAGTAATTCCATCGTAAGTTGTAAAATCACGCCCGTATTGCTCAGAATTATAATCTTTTACCACATTAGTTGCTTTAGGGGGAGCCACAGATGTTGATTGTTGCGCATGTCTTTGAAAGGCAGATGTTTCAGGAATGTGGCTATATTGTTCTATGTAACTACATTCAGGATGCCCAGATATGGAAACCGTTCTCATTTTTTCCTTCGATCCTTCATCAGATGATGATGTGGGTATATTGGGATCAAAAGATCGAAATACCATTTCTTGTCTTAAAATTTTGCGTTCTAAATAATCTATTCGACTTTGTAACTTTTTTAAAATACGTGAGGAAACCAAAGTATCATCAGAAGGTGAATTCGTCGCAGTCAATGTCGCTATATCAACTTTTTTCGTTTTCTTCTGATTTTCTGGAAATTCATTCACCTTAAGTAGGTTCATAATTAGATTGGGCTGGGTGTATACATAACATTTTTCAAAGGATCTACCTTCACGATCACATAAGTTACTATGTTCACATAAAACATGGGACTGTAAGCATTTCGAAACAGTTGTTGAATTATCTCTTTTGTTATGATCTTTTAAATATCCTTGAACGTTGTTATCTTTGTCGAGTAAAACAACATTCTTAAGATCATCACAAGTAGCTGAACTTACAAAGTTACCATCATGTGTACTGCGGTCTAAAACGTAATTAACAATCGACGTAAATCAATACGACATTATTTTCAAATTAGAACTATATTATGAAGTTAAGTATTTATGTGTCTGACATGTGATGACTTACGCGTGGGAAAAGATACGTGATCTCCAATGGCGAGACGTGACCTCGTTTTATGCGAAGGCTGTAAATAATTGAATTACAAAATTATGAAATTATTAATACACACATAATAGTGTGTACTTATTTATTTTACCTTTTTTGTATTAAATCGGTCTTTTTCAGCTACGTATAGAGTTTTGATACCAGGTGCTCTCGGTTTTATAGAAACTAGTACTTTTTGAGATGGTTCTTGATTGAGGTTTTGGAATATTTCTACATCTTAAAATTAAAATATTTTCTATTATTAGTTTAAAATAAATTAATTTTATTTAAATAGGAAATACCTAAATACAAATGATTTTTCGGCGAACTACTGGTGATTTTTGCAAAAGAATCGTAGTCAATTTTTCTAATAAATTTTTCCTCTTTATTAGGCAACTTCTTTTTGGAAGGAGACTGCTTATTTTCCATCACATTTTATTTTTTTTCTTCCCAACATAGTTAACTAATAATTTTATGAGATAAAGCAAACACTAAAAATGTTAAAAACAGAAAATTTTATATCATTTTGTCATGACAGTAACGTAATGACGTCTTTATTCTTCTTATTCAGAATCTAACCACAAAGAAGTTTTAATTTATTTATTTATTTATTTGTATCGGGTAACTAAGACCAACTGTAAATACAATACGTATATTAATATTAATATCTTATAGACTAATAGATAATTTTAAACTAAAAGGCGCTAAACACTGTTTTCCATGTTTTATCTGCGATGCATTGCGCTGCACTGTGGCATCGGCCAACTCTTACTTTAAAAAGGTCGCAAGATGGTGTGTTGGAACCCGCACCACAAATAACTTAAAGTTAATTTTGTAACGCGACGCGTCCTTTAATGTCCATCACGTCTTCAAGTGTATGTACTCCATGATTGGTGTAGATGGAAGAGGTACAGCTGCATCTTAGAGGTAGCTGAACACAGCAATGAGTTTGCTCTGCACATCTATAGATCTGCATCTCATCTTATCCATGAAGTCCAGCGGTTCTGCAGGAATGCTAAGATTTCGTTTACTATATTTTTTTTTAATCCATGATTACAACGGCGGTGGCGTTTGCGGCGCTAGGCGCGAATTAAATATTCGCACGTACAGTGACGCGCGTCCAATTTCGAACGCGGATCACAAGTAACCATATCACAGTTGATCACAAGTAATACATCACGAGGACATCTTTTCTATAAGAAGGCATTTTTACTTTAATTGGGAGAAAATAAAGAATACAGAATCTGAAATAATTCATATTAAAACATTTATTAATTCATCAAGGTGACTACGTAATAAATTAAATACTTATTAGTAACATCTCATTTCGAAAATAGAAGTACTATAAAACAAAAAAATTGCTGTCAAAATTGCAAAGCGTGACATTTCATCATTTGTACTTTTGTGAATATTGTTACTATATTTTTGCGAAAACGTGTAAAGTAAAGGTGTCTATTACGTCTAGATGCTTTAATCACAACGAAAATGTCAGAACAAGAAAAAAAGAGTGGTGCCACGGTGGCCGGTGCTTCATCGGTAGTTATGGTCGAGCAAACGTCAGGGAGCCGACACAAGCCACCTTATCGCCCCACTGAACTACAAGAAGAGGCACCAGAATTACACCACAAAAGGTCCCGCGCACCTGCAGTACCTTGTATGTTTCATATGTCATATTAATCTAAAATGCAATTAATGTGTAATAGTTAGTAACAAATCCATGATAAGAGATAACCAATAACGTTTGCCGACTGACTTTAACTTACTGCCTAAATTATAAAAGTTTTGCCAATAAATAATTATGTTTGTAAAACATTTTCTTTACAGTTCTTACACTGTTCTATACAGTTTTTTATTGTAGAAATAACAAAAAAAACTGTATAGAACAATTTCACTACGTAATATTTGTCTTCAATATCCAAATTGATGTATCTGAAATAAAGCTTACTGTGTGTATGTAAAGTACTCGTATTATGTTGATAACAGCCGTAGCTGAGGAGTTGAAAGAGATATCTGAAGATTCTAATGCAAGTAATATTGCAGACATCATAGAACGAAAAGAATGTGGTGAGACTTTTAAGTATTTTTATCTTTCTTTTTACATTGAACAGAATCGTGATAAATCTAATCGGATATAACAAATGTGGAGATCATTTAAAACTTCACTATTACTGTACAAACACAATATTGTGATAGAAAGGATACATTGTGTTGTCACAATATGGGAGTGGGCTACGTGATTTGGACTTTTAAACGTGGTAACCGCGAACTAGTAAATGATGATGAAGACGATGACGTAGGGACGATCCTCCAAAAATTTGATGCGTGTTTTTATTCTTATGTTTATCTGTGTGGGTGTTACATTTATTTATCGCATCATCATCCAGTTACTATGATATAAGGAACCCTAGTTTGGGACAAAACGACACACGTCGTAATCCTAAAGGTTACTTGTTACTTTGTTTGCTTGAAGTTTAAGAATTCAAAGACTTTTATATCGAGAACTATGTTCCTGTAATGATTTCTTGTGTTTACCGACAGCTTTTATTTATTCGTAGAGCGGACCAAAATTAATAAATAAAAGCTGAAGGTAGCCCGATTAACCATGACATCTGGACGTCTCCCTCAGTCCCCCCATGACCACGGGTGCTGTAAAGCACTTGAAACGTCGGGAAAATGAAACAAAAATCAAACGCGATTAAATCCGTAAATTATAGTTTGATTTATATTATTTTATTTGAATATGTTCCTATAGTTATTTTAGTTCCAAATTTTAATCCGTTAAGATGATTGGACATAAATACTCTGAGGATAAAAAGGATATATATATATATATATATATATATATATATATATATATAAATCTCTATGACTTTTTTCCTGGTGGTGGTGAAGATAATTCATGATGTAGAGGAATGATAAGTGTTTCATAAACATTTTCACAGTTTAGTGTCTGTAATTTTAACTAGTTTGTTAATAAGATGAAATATTAGTACTAAGTTCGAGAAAGACCACCTCAAAAATTCCAGACCGAAGTTACACAGAACCGTCAGACAACAGAAGGTCTAAGGTGCGCGTCGGCTGGTACTGGGATCACCGGCCGGGTGCCCAGCGTGACGATTACGCCAAAAATATCCCAACAGTGTTTAGCGCCTTTTAGTTTATATCCCATGGTATTATTATTCTATACTCGGACATAGCGTCTACTTATTTAAAAACTATACAGATTATGTGAAGCTAAAATAGCTTAGGTAAAAATAGGACAAGTTTTAAAATATATTATTGGTTACTTAAAATGTATTCTATTTTTTCAGTGTCATCTGAAAAGCAGAAACAAATGTTGGCGAAAAAATTATCTTCAAGCACCAAAAAGCGTGATATGTCGCCTGAGACTATTACGTTAGCGCCTATGGAAGTGGAAACCAAAGTAGGCTTAAATATTTTGTCACTTGCAGGGAACCGTAATGCGAAATGATATTATCTTTAGATCATTGTCTGGCACGCTAGCTTATTAAACCTAGGTGTAGATAAAGCAGTTATTTAAATGTGATCCGTGCATATGTGTCGTTAAAGGTTATTTTACTTATATTAATTACGACAGAGGAGTATCTTGTGACATTATTCGTGATATTTTTGTTTAATTTATTAAAAAATAAAATTATTTGAACTTATTTCTGTATTTTTGATGATATAAATGATGAAATCTTAGTTTTAGATATTAGACTAAGCAGGTTCTTCTATCATTATCATATTGTGTTCATTCGTTGACTTTAAAATTTGACATGTGACTGTCAAACAGCTAAGACTTTCATCGATAAACTAATAAACGATTTATAATCGATGCATTATTTCAGTTAGACCCAATCGCGCCAGGCCCGCAGCCAATTTCATCTTACGAACTTGCGAAGGAATCCGACGTTCCGCACGGTGCGGAGCAGGCATCCGATAAGAAGGCAGAAGAAGACAGCATACAAGAAGAGATTGCAGAGTTGCGTACACCAGAAGCTGCTAAGAAACATTCCGAATGGGTAAATATTACAACCAATTTATTATTATCATTCATACGCGGCAGCCTGCCCTCTTATGTTATTATCTAATTACAATCCTAATATATTGTTTTATTGCAGCAAATATTGAAAAAATCCTTTTAACCTACGGCGATTTTAAAAATTATTAAAAAAAAAATATCGCGCTGAATAACTTTCTGTAACTTTATAGTCGGACGATGAAGAAGCGGGCGGGCTGCCGCGCAGCGAATCGCGCTCTTCGCGCATTTCCCGCACGGTGCGCCAACTCTTTTGCTGCGGCGTGCCTTACGAGGCCCCCTCAGAGGACGACGTCTCGACACTTCGTGACATGGCTGGCATATAAAAGAACATTAACACCAAAACGCCATTGCAACAACAAGTGTGAAGGAATCACTTTCACCGATGTTACGCTAGCTAAGCCTTTTCAACCGCTACACGCCTTGGACCTAAATGAGTGATGAAAACAAGAGAATTTTAACAGTAGAAACTAACGCTATATATTTTACATAGCTATTTATTACGTTTGCTTCTAAATAAAATTTTGGATATGACTTATAGAATTAAAGAATTATTGATTACTAAAGTTTTTGATTGTGGCGGTTGGGAATAGCCAGCACAACATCATGAAAACATAAGTTATACTATACGAGAACATTTATGCGTGTACTTAGTTGTGTATATAAAATTACTAATATAATCTTCTTTTATTTATTTAATTTATTGATCAATGTGGGCCGAATACCATCAGATTTCAGTCATAATTATATGTTTATTTTGGGGTTATTTAGATTTATACTCGGCTGGTTGGGTGATATATATAAATATGCATAAAATAAATAAGTTATCTTTAATATATATTATGATTAAAATACATAAAATAAAATAAATAAATTATAACCTGACCAGACGGAAGCCCTCGACAGGGGAGACCAGACGACCGAGGATTAGGGGGAAAGGGAAAGAAACCGGCGGACGATGCGAGCGGTATCAAGAAGCACCGCCTTCTGCATATAAGCTCGGAGCGGTGGGATTAACCCATTTGCAGAGACGACTATAGGAATAATTCCGGTCGGCATACATCCCCACATGTCGGTCACCTCGTGAGCCAGGTCCAGATATTTCATTTTCTTATCTGTTTCGGCTTTCACGAGGTTCTCGTCATATGGAATGGTGATGTCGACCAAAAATATCCTCGACTGTGCCCGGTCCATCAACACGATGTCCGGCTTGTTCGCAAGAATCATCCTGTCCGTGATGATGGAGCGGTCCTAATAGAGCCTGGCTTGGTCATTTTCGAGCACGGCTTCCGGCAAGTACTTATTGTAAGGTAGTCTCTGATCCAAGAGACCGTATTTCAGAGCGAGCTCTTGATGTAGAATCTAGGAGTGTCTGTACAGATAGAATTAGAAAGCGCCGAACAACCGGAGATGACATGCCAAAGCGAGTCCCCGGGACGGCGACAAGCTCGACAGATGTCGACAGTGCCATTCCTTAGGATGTATCTCCGATAGTTGTTGGTCTTAATAACCTGATCCTGAATCGCACAGACAAAGCCCTCGGTTTCCCCAAAGAGGTCGTACCGAAACGTAGCCAGTTGAGGTAGGCGACGGTATCTACGAAAGGGTCATGGAGAGCCTTCTAGTACCTCCCATGCAGCTCTTTCTCCTTCCATACAGTCTCCCGGTCGGAAGCGCTCTGTACTGCCGGGTCCTGCCATTGCTCATTGGCCAAGGATAGAGGGGTAAGCCCTTATAACAACTAATGACGTCAGAACAGAATGACTCATCCGGTCTCGCTAGGAAGTAATTACGGAGGCTGCACACTTCGCGATTGTGCATGGTGAGGGCGCTTAAGTATGCCCGCCCACCACGCTTCCGCGGCAAGTACAGCCTCATCACTGACGATCGCGGATGACGCATCCTGTGGGACGTCATAATTGTGCGGACTTTCTTGTCCAGGGCGTTAAGTTCGGTTTGAGTCCACCTGAGTATGCCAAAGGTATAAATGAGGACTGGCATGACCCAGCCGTTATACGCGCGTGGCCGCCCGACAAAAGGCTATTAAACACTTTTGTCAGTCGCGCAAAAAACAAGTCGCGAACCGATTGTTTCATGCCAGCCTATATTATTATTAATATTTTATTAACATAAGTTTCTAAATTTCTGAGGTTTTTGCGATACATTTTAATAGTCTTTATTACATTCAATGGATAGATGGTAAATACTTGTTGTACTACTGGGTTGGCGGTGTTCTACTGAGGTTTGTAAAATGTCTATTTGACCGGTGAAATCCTGTCCTAAAAGGTTATTTCATCGACGTTCAGACGCGCCTTTCTGAAGTCCCCGCAGAAATGACAATGATGATTATGATGATAGAATTCTGCAAATAATACAGCTTTTTAAATGGCGCCTCGAGAGAAGACTTAAAAAGTTAGAGTAGCACTTATAATTAAAACTATTTTAAACTATTGGAACCATACCGACGCCACGATAGCCTAGTTGTTAGTGATCCTGCTTTGGAAGCGGAGTAGTTGCGGGAAATATATATATGTATACATATATAAGAGTCGTGGATGTTTCTACATGTATATATAATTATTTTTGTATGTAGGTATATGTATATATATATATCTTATCACCATCCAGTTACCCAGGAAGGGGAACACAGTTAGGGACAAGGTGACCTGTGCGATTGTCCAAAACAAATACCGTAGCTTCTACAAAACATTCTTTTGACGCGTCTGTGAACATGATTAACTAATCAACCCAATCACGAAATAAAATTTCTGTTCGTTTATGCTGAGAATGCAAACAATTCTTTTTCTGGTTCTAGAATATGAAAACGAGAAGTCATGCATGTTCTTTAGAAAAAAAGGCCTCTGTGGGGCCCTATCACAGACCCGGAACGCCATTTGAACGCCCTTCTGGTATCACCATATGTCTTCCGAAAGTGCGTTTACCTATTTATAATTTTTTACTGTTTTTTATATGTTTAAGTTGGAAAAGATAAAGTTATCCAATTTTTTATAATAATTAGGCTCTCCATCTGCCATGCGAGGCGATTATTTTTATTTGGAAAACATACATAAATATTGTATTAGGTCGGAAAAAAAGTTTTTTTTGATATTTGTATGTAAAAAGTTACTGTAAAATCTTATATAGTATACATATGAAACTCGAAAAAACTTTTTTCCCGAACTAATATAATATTTATATATTATATTGATTAAATTAAAAGTATTTTGGATTATTTAGAAGTCGTATGTTGGGCAGTAGCAGAATAACCGCAAACGCCGTTCCCGACTCTCGGCGCCTTATTCAATTATACGTTGAAATATTACTATTTTATTGATTCATAGTACCTTAAATACCTTCCTCAAATTCGTCATTCATCATCTCTTGGGCTATTTGAAGTTTGTTCTTAATGAACAGAGCAGTGGTAGCCTAATAGCCAAAGCGCTCACTTTAGTTTAACAGAGCGCGCGCGATCTGGGTTCGATCTGTGGTCCTAAATATTGTTAATAGCTATTTTAAGTGTTTTATTTACCACATGCTCGGTGGTGAAGGAAAACATCGTTATGAAACCTGCATGTCTGAGTAATAATAAAATACATTTTTTCGAGGATATGTGGAGTCCGCCAACCCGCACTTCACTGCTCCAAAATCCTCTCAGATATTTGAGAAAGAAACCTTTTTGCTGCTACTTTACTTAATGAACGTTTTTCAGAAATTCTCTGGAGCGGTCAATGTGCAGTCCGGAATTCTCCTTAACATACCGAAGGTAGGTATAAAATTTCCAGCTTTCAGTTTCTGCCTTGCTGTATGGTGGTAACAAGAAAGCCTACCACTCCGTCTATATAATCTCGGAGTAGTAACCCCTTAGAGGGACATGTCTGGATAATGCCATGACTTCCGGAAGTTGCTACGTCGAAAATGTACGACCGTACACAGAAGCGGGTACACCGACCTGCCGAGGCTCAGACGGCCGAATGATGACGGAATATCCATCCGAATATGCCGAACCCAAATACCTCAAGACTAGTGACGGTGACGGGGCGAGGGTACTGGAAATGCGCTCACCAAAGCGCTTGTCCAGCGTGGTGAGTATTGGCAATCCTTCCAAGTAATTTGTGCCGGCTTTTGCTGGCGCTTTCTTGGAAAGGCCTTTGTTCAGCTGTGGGCTAAATGGGCTACACAGATCGAGTACGCCGAAATCGAAACATTATTCTAAGTCCAGTCAAATCCACTAATGGTGGACTACAATATCTTTAACTGAAAAGCAGACCTTAGAAGTAATTACATAATTACTTTATTACAGAAACGCACATTGAGACCAACAATGAGCTTCGAAATGCAGGAACGACGTAATACAATACAAGGTGACACTGAAAACGTTCTGAATGCTTAGGAAATTTGTTTTAATATTTCAATAAATCATACTTTTTATTGTTCGCCTTCTCTTTTTTACCAGCCTCTGAAAGTAAATGCCTCTCTTAACGGGAGAATTTGCCACGCATGGTAGGCGGGAACCACTTATACAACTAAACTTAATTTCAAGTCGAAATCAATTGAAATTACTGAAAAAATGGCATCTCTCTGAGATAGGTGCCGAATTCTCATCATAAGGATTCCTTTGACGCTTTGTAGGCTAGGAAACCTAAACAAACAGACTGCTAGTCATAAACTCTCCACTGGTTTTGCCGTAGTCGATAAAAACATATAAATCACATAACAGATAACGTTTTAAAATTGATTTTTTTAATAATAAACGACGAAAGCGCTTGAGCTTTCGTCGTTTATTTAGCTGCTTTTTTCTATCTGTATCTGACGCATATGTCCTCAACGAACTTAAACGCCATACTGATGCCTTTAATTTTGATAGATAGAAAACCTGGTTTCATTACTGCCATGATAATAGTATTACTATAGCAGGATCCCGATACGAGACTCAAGAGACTCGTTTACCGATTTGTACCGAGCCCTATACCTGAGTCCTGAGAGGGGACAATGTATCTAAATTTTGATTCCTAATCAATGATAATTCAGGTTTATATAGGCCGCAACGACCTTCATTTAAAAAATATATCAAGAGTTATTTATCATTTAAATAAAAGTAATATTGTCAATAATAGCTAATACTAAACGTTTACTATTTAAAATACAAAGGTTAATATTGTAAATGGTTTAAAATGTTGAATTACTCTTAAAATTCTGGGTTCTGGATACCTCTTTTGGATGCTTTAACTTTTTCATGCATCTTTTACGGGATGATAGTCGCAGACGCTTTCTGACAGTCAGAAGGGTGTTATCATACAGATACATCTTACACGTGATGATAATTCCAACAGTACTATTTTTATCTCTTATTCTTCTTTCATAGTTTTCATAATTTAACACCATTTTTAATTAATTTCAGAACCGCACGGCCTTCTTGCCCTATTCTGCATCGCTTGTTTCATGCGTAAACTCTTCGGCACACGGCATTGTATGCAGGTGTCGCCTTGACTCGCCATCTGATGCGTAAGCTTGGCGCCGCGCGCGGCGTTGCAGCTCGCCTCGCGCGGGCTCCAGCAGAGTTCCGTGCTGCCGCAGCGGCATGTCATCTCACGACATATCTATAATAATAATAAATATATAATTAAATTATATATAGTATAAATAATCTCTCACGACCGCATACCCGATAATGTGGACGACAAACGTGGTTTCAATACACTTTTGATCAAAGCTTATTATTTGGGACAATGTGACCGGCCATCGTACATATCGTACACATAGGATTCGAAAATCTCATTGGCCGGTAGGGGATCGAAGTCGAGTTTTCCGTTTCCGAGGCAGATCCCTGTAGAGGTTGTCGCATGGTTAAATTTTTTTTGTGGATCAACATATTATTTCTTATTCAGGCCATTTCAAAAGAATTTTTGTTTTTTTTACTTAATTATTAATCGCTAGTTTCGAATACGTAATATACCAATATGTATTAAATAGTATTTCGCTGGTCCCAAAGTGATATAATCATCTCACCGAAGCTAAATATTCATCGCGACATGCATCAGGACAATCGCAGGTCCAAGTGTTTGGCGGAACGCAAGGCACCGGAGGCTGCGTGAAGCACACGCTTGGGGTCTGATAGCATGGCGCTGTACAAGAGCACTGCTGGCACATAGTGTACACCTAGAATAGAGAATCCATGAAATAATATAAGTATTAGAAACCCAACCACATGGGTAGCATGAAATAATATTATTATCCTCATATTTATATTTATCTACAGTTAGACGTATTTTATCTACAGTTAGATTTAAAAATGTAGATATGTAACGAATTCTTATGAGATATACATTTTCATTCGTAGATACCCAGTACAGAGTATTTGGCGGATTGGGGGTGGACAAAAAATCTCTGGTTGCCGAGAGGACACCCTGGACTAGTGGACAAATCTGACTAGTGAAGCGTTATTCTTATTGTAAAGGCATTGCGCTTACTTAAATAAATAAACAAATGTTTTCGTTTGTGGTGAGTATGGGCAAAACTTCCTTGAACTGCTTGCTTATCAGCTTTGACTGACGTTTTCATTATTATATCGGAAGACCTATGAGCAGCAATTTACATAGAAAGAATGATACAAAGAAAGGTAAGAAAAATAAATTAAGCTTTAATTTTGCTACTTACCAACCATACTGCTCGGGCAATCTCATTTCGGACATAAGGAAGACAATTGCATAAAAGACAATTCTCGAAATTGCTTAGCTCTGGAATACCCAAGTTTTTCTCTATCCCTGTTGCAGTGAGAATAACCTGCACCAAACAAAAATCACCGCAAAAATAAATTATTTATGAGACAGATACCATTATGTCTCATTCACTACCTATTTACGAGTATAAAAATTTAGGTATATCCACTTATATACAAAAGAGGGAGTAAATTATTACTTTCTTCAAATGGCAACCCCACCAGCACGTGGTGCACCTTACAACGCTCTGGCGACCGATTGACGTCGGGAAATCCTTTAGAATTTGTCAAAGTCATATCTCACGGACTAGCGATGGGGAGCAGCATCTCTATCTGTAGCGAGAGTATCGGCACAGCACTCACCAACCCGCTTGCCCAGCGATAAGGGTACGTGCAAATTTTTCAAGAAATGCTTCCTGGCTTTTGATATCGCTTTCTCGGAGAGACCTATGTTTAGTTTCCGTCCGTGACTAGGTCTCCCAGTGAAAGTTTTCCTGCGATAAAAGTAGCCTATGTCCTTGCTCAGGGTTCCAGATATCTTCAAATCAAATTTCATCAACATCTGTTCAGCGGTTTAGCCATGAAAACGTTGTTACGTTTTGTGGATAAGTGTTACCTACGTTTTTTATATTAATATAAGGAAGGAAGTACGGGAATATAGATATGTAAGTACAAATACTTACTTCACTGGCAAAGAACTGGCAATCAGGTGCACAGGTACCAAGGCTGTCGACGAAGGCACATTGCACCACTTTTCCGCCTTGCAGACCCTTTATCACGTTAACAGTGTTTCGCGCCACCGCATATGCACCCGCTAAGCACGCTGTTTCCGTGCAGCAGCCCTTTGCTGCGCATACCGCTTCGTTGCCGCTCATTATACAGGATGTTACACATTCAACCTTCATAGTGATAAGAAATTTGGAGATAATAATATAATCTTCATAAATTATTCAAAACGTAAAATAGCTGACATACATATCGTACGTAGATGGTGAATATAAATAAATAAGTAGATACATATATGAACACTCATTCATGTAGATGAAGTAAATTACTTAGTTATAATATAACACACGAGGAGCCACTCTTACGTAATTCGTCTATACGGTTTCTTCTGTAGGTATCAGCGATAAAGGCGGCGTCGTTTTATCCAATAAACGCTTTAATCTGTGTATAAACGGTTGTCTTGGAAGGATTTTTGCCGCGGTTTTTGCACTCGAAAGCATTCTGAACTTTATCAAAACCTTTCCTTTCTTACTTCAAACCGAGTTTAAACTTAAGTCTGGTAAGCCCAGAAAAACCTAAAACTTTGTTCTTCTTTCATTGTTTTAAAAACCTGTTAATCCACTGCTGAACATAAGTATCTTTATATAAGAGGGAAATGCGAGGACGAGAAATAAAACTATTTGAAAATGTTTGTATGGTTTACGTCGATTTATATCAGGTTTAAATCAAGACGATAAAGTTCATCCTCGAGTTGTAACGGGGCCTGTGTTTTAAGTAACAATAATTTTGTAAGCGTAAAATCATCATGGGAATGTATCCGGTTAATTTGAATTTGAAATGATAACTTTATTATAATCGTATTGTAGATACTGGCCATTATATCATAGGCCAAAGCTTTTCGTAAAACATTCTATGGTACCGGGTACCTTCATTTAACAGCTTGTAAATAATCTACTGCTAGACAACGGCCTCTCCCCTAACGAGTATTTGTCCTAACCGCCACGCGGGGTAATCGGATTTGCGATCCCAGTACCAGACACTGCTGCCCGATTTTTGTCCCGTACTTTTCGAGATGGTTATCCCACCATCTGTCGGTAGCCATTGCGATTTTCTAGGCTTTTTCCTTAGTCGCCTGTAAGTGCACCCTCGGCAAGAAAGGACATAACAACTTCTTACAGACTTCCGTATTCGATACCATATGCTACATGGGATACATCACTGCATGTGATTATATTTAGGTGCAATAATTACAAGCTTTCACCCTAAATATTGGACTTTCGCTTTGGCTAGGCTAGGATTCGAATAGCCTGTATTTATCGATTCAGGAGACAGGTGCTCGCTGAACCACGCGGACATTCTTTTTAATTTGTCTAGTCCAAAGACTATTAACACTCATCATCCTAACCTGTTCTTGCGTCATGGTGCCGGGATGCACAGAAGAGGAGATCACAGGTACCATGGTGTTGGGAGTTGCACCCCCCACCACGGGCACTCGCACTGTCTCGGGCGGCACGCGTAAGAAATCCGCTAGCACCGTATTAGCGCGCACACAGTTCAGTTCCACGCAGCCCAACAACTTGCGCGGGTTGTAAACCGTGCGTAGACGCTGTATTTCACTAACTAGAGGCACCATGCTTTCTACTGGTTCGGTTCCAATTATCGTGAAGGCCTGTGGAAAATATTTATTAGCAACTACGACCACTATTTAATATTTTATAGTTACTTCGTAACTAATGTGTTTACGTGTTACATATCAATCGTCAGTATTGCCAACTATCAACGGAGAATTATTATAGGATGACCGTTCGAGTATTCACTCTTGCTTCAGAAACAGTGCGAGACAGGTTGCGTCTCACGCCTATCACCCAACTGGATTATGTGACGGACAGACATGACTAAATTATAAGAGTCCTTTTTTTGTAATTTGGCTACGTAACCCAGAGAAGAAACCTGTGTATGTATAAAATTGAAAATCATAGCAAAATAAAAATAGGAAATAGAACAAGTAAAGAAAGTACCTGTCAGTAAAAAAAGTAGGTTATTTATATATTTTTTAACAATTTTATCAAAACTGCTAGTCAAATACTTTGTTTTCAAACAGTAGTTGACACTGTCAACTTCAATTCACAACGTCGCTTCATGAAATGTCATCATGCTGATCTGTGTTGGCGCGCAAAAAATGTTAACCCGCAATGGACCAGCGTGGCGGGCCATTTCCGGCTCCTACACCCTCTCAGATATTTGACAAGGAGGCCTTTGCCCAGCTGTGGGCACTTACAGGCTACGTTTACCCTAAATGGCGTGGCGTACCTCGAGGCGTCATATTGAAGTTATACTTCTTTTGGCGCGTTTGAAAAAAATTATGAGAGTGAATTTTTACGATGCGCGCGCACACTAAAATCTAAAATTAACAGGATGAATTAGTTTCTAAATGTCTCTTAAATTATCTTGGTAGTTACACTATTATGGAGTGTATAGTCCCATAGTAACTATATTCAAAGTGATTATTCAAATATTTATGAATCTTTAACACACGTGTTTTACATCAGTGGAGATGTATACAGGTGTATTTGTGTGTGATTTTAAATTATATATGGTGGTGAATGATAATTATAAAATTTATTGTAAGTATTCTTGATGAAAGTGGTTTTTTATGTAATAAACTTTTTAAGTAGGCTTAAAGATATGAGGTTAAGGGTCGTATTCTTTTTATTTGTTTAGTTACGCTAAAGAAGTATAACTTCTTTCGTGGGTACATAAGTAAACTCACACACGTTTTTTTTAAACAATGAATAAAAACATTTCTTATTATATATTAAACAAACTTTGTTTATATTAAAAGTTTTGTAATATTGTTTTATTTTATAGACAAGTCTAATCTGTGTCAAAAAAAAAGAAAAGTAAATCTGAACTACCCTTAACTTTTCGAAAATCCTTCCGTACTTGCCTCAAGGCATCTTAATGATTTCGGCTTACTTGGTATGTGATTCCGTGAATTTTGTTCGTTATTTTGCGTAATTGGTGCATTTACATTTAACACATGACGGCATTTTGAAGTTATAAAACGAAATCTAATCACGGTTTTTGGCATTAAAAAATCATTAGTACCAATTTGCTCATTAGCAATGAACTATAGATCCTGTATATGGATATATATCTAATTAAATATCCAATCGCATCTATGCAACTCTCTTCGTTACCCTACCTTACAAATACAGATATTTCTTTTTATATTTAATACACAGAAAAATCATAACGATAAAATTATGTCTGGTAATGCGTACCTCGGGACAAGTATTACAGATCTGCAATGCTATTTCAGTTAGAATTGGCGCGCTGTTTTCAAAAGTATCGTTTTCATTTCGCGCCACAATTACTACAACTTTAGCCCCCTGTAAACACCAAAAACTTTAAGTTCAAACACTAGTAGTAGTTTAGATAAGAACCTAATATAAGGCCTTATATTTGGTCCTAGCATGTGAAATTAGCGTATTATATGGAAAAAGTAAAAATTTTGGGAGCGAGTATCAATAAAATCTTTGAAAGCGGTTTAGACTGCCTCACTGGTATTGAATATTTTATCTCAAGTTGGAGCCAGGTCCGGGGAGTATGGTGTGTGTCAGAGACATTCCAATCGCAGCTCCTCTAATTTAACGAGCGTCTATCGTGAAGTATGGGATCTACCGTTGCCATGAAGGAGCTGTGGCCTAGAGCAATTGACCAATCTCGGTTGTTTAACGGCTAGCTTTTCCATCATGGTTTGCAATTGTTGACAATACAGATCTGCCGTAATCGTCTGGCCAGATCTTAGGAAGCTGTAGTGTTGACACCAGCACTGGTCCACCAAACGCTCACCAGTGTATTTTACTGAGTCAACTTTCGCTTGGAACAGGATTTGGCCAGATCTTCTGAGTTGAACCACTGTAATGAGCGTTTCTGATTGTTGTACAGTATCCATTTTTCATCGCAAGTAACGATACGATTCAAAATTCTCTCGTTATTGTGACGGTTGAGTAATGTAACGCAGCACTCGATGCGTGTTTGTTGGTGAGCTTCACTAAATTTATGCGGTAACCATTCCTCAAGCTTTGTCGCTTTTCCAATTTGTTTCAATTGAATTAAAATGTTTTTTTCACTCACACTGAAGCCTCCCGCTAACTCTGACGTGGGTTGCAATGGATCCGCTTCCACGATCTCCAGAACGAAAACGTTCGAACCAAAAACAAACCGTACTTTATTTTACAGTAGCTTCCCCATACACATCATCAATCCTTCGAGCTATTTGTGCAGCGTTGGTGCCACGGTGGAATACATATTTGTAAATAACGCGACATTTCAAGTTTTCCATTTTGTTAACAGAAGAACGTCAAAGAAAAACAAATGGCGCGAAAACAAAGTAATCACTGAACTCGAAACAAAAATAAACAAGACTATATTTGAAATACATTTGAATATGGAATTTCTAACCAAACGCCAGATTATTTGAGATCAAAGTGGCCAGTTCGACAAAACGCCAATTTCATATGTAAGGACCTAATACGACGCATTCCCAAAAAAATTGTTGTTTATTGCTGAGTTGTTCTCATCATTATCATAGTTCAAAATGTTACAATAATGTCTTTATCTATTTTAAACATTTCTTATATACGCACAATTATATATGTATGTTTTAAAATAATACCATAACCTTCAATTGTTTTTATATATTCTTGTTTTATATACTGTGTACAGGCAGGAAATTGTTTTAGCATTATGATCCTATTGATCCTATATTGTATAAAGTTAAATAAATAATAAATAAATAAATACATATCAAAGTTTTCCGTAATTTACCTTAAGCGCGTCGCATAGCAAATGGCGACCGGAAAACGATGATACTTTGCATTTAGTGTCGACGTGGCTCAATTCCATGCCATAGCCGCAAGTAGGCCGTATATCGTACAGGGCTATTTCATCCAATAACGGGCATTGTTTTAATAGCAATGCTAGTGGCTGCCCTAAAAACAAAATGATTACATAGGTACAGATATTTTTGATTAAACAAATTTACAGAACAAAATGTTATGAAATATACCATACACTCAAAAGGCAGTGTTATATTCTTATAGGTACGTGCCTTATATTAAAAAGAATATATGTTGCCATTTTATTACAGCTAGAGCCATGCTGCAACAGTAATATCGCTGCACCGCGAATTGGTCGTCTTATATCTGGTAAGTATCACATATCCTAAGGGTGGTTGGATGGTTATGATACACAATTCAGATAATTTATTTCGACATAAGAAATACTTTTACAATAAACTTTCTAATAGAGAACAAACTATAATAAAATATTTATAAACAGCTTGGTAGCGATTAACTCATTCCCAGGAGTTCAAAACAAACTCATCCATGTGTTCTTTAATATTATAATAACCCTGTAAAAACATTCTTAGTTTTACAAACTTTTTAAACCTTTTGACAGGAAGATTTTGTACACTTACTAGGATTTTGTTGTTGATGTTGTAGAAACGTAAACGTAATCCCCACTAATGAGTTACTAATTCTATGGAGGCGAGTAAGTGTATGTTTGCTCATTATTCTTATTAAACATTTTTATGTATATACATAATATTATCATATATAAATACATGTTTATACTAAATTTAAAAAATTACACAGATCTACTGTACTACGATTACTAACCTGTATGATAAGCAATAATGGCCAAACTTCCTACCTGGACATTGGCATAAGACATGCCAATGTCCAGGAGTGAACTAAACCTTGTCAATGCCAGTGAAGCACCGGGGTCAACATTTCCCTGATTCTTGACCCTCTCCAAAATAAAAATACGTACGCATGATTTTTATAGGTAACTTTACTTTTACTGCTTACCTGTATTTCCAGCTGCACCACAGATTGTGACTTTCATGCCAACCGGACAGGTGCTATATTGACGATCTATGAATAAATTATTTTTCCCGAAATGTTTCGTACAATTATTCGACTTTAATATTCTGAACATATTGATTCTCCAAAAGGCAAACAAACTCCTCCAGTTATTCATGTTTTTCTCTTGTTTATTATGATAATATTTTTATTGTTATGTTTATGTCAAGTTAGCATTATTAACTTTATACTATTTATTTTATAATTTAGATTTGTAAAAAAATGTCATTTAGGTGTCATTATAAAATCATTTGATTAATGGTATTTCTCTGAGTAATGTTCTTTTATAATAAACTAATACTACTTAAGAAGTCTATATATGTATCAATCTAAAATTCTTGAAAATTCAGAAAACCAACCCAACACGTACATATCCACTACGTTTTACCTATATCGACAAATCAAGTTGTAGTGAGATCGCAATATTTCAAGGATCCATTTTTTATATTACGCTGCTTATACGATTATTTCGCTGCTTATATAGTTCAAATCAGTCCGTCGAGTCTTATTTTACAAAACATGATATAGGAAGAAACCGCACCATTGCTATTTAATATGACAATGAGTTGGCGATTGACCTTTAGCGTTTATCTAATATTAAGTGTTTAATATTAGATCAATTGCTTAATCTATCTACAATGATAATGAATTACATATACTGTTTTGCGTAAATCCATCATGAGTAAAAACTTTTGAATTTACATGTCCATTTTTAATTATTCCTGTAAAATTAATACAAGATCTGAGTGCTATTTCCTTTCTCATCAGTCTAGGTTGCTTCTCAGTTTCAGCTTCAGTTTGAAATCAGCAGAAAACTGGCTCTAGCCTTCAAACCGAAACACAACAGAGATTGCACTGCTGATTAGCGACAGAAAAAGGCAACAGGTCTTACCTCACCGGACTCTTAAGTATGCTTTAGATGTTAAATGTTCGCACAGCACTATTAATTACTTGCTGCATCACAATGTTTCTCCCATGTAAAAGTTCCCTTAAAAAGGCTGAGTCCGAGTCCCACCGGGGTAGAAATATGGTCCTTTTCCGCCTAGAGTGGCTGATGCTGGTGGTGTCTCGGATATGTGCGCTGGTGTTCCCGCGACCCTACTGAAATGCAGCGATAGAGTAACACCGTCTTATTTTCGACGTTACCTCTCCTTGTACCCGCGGCAGCGAGTAGGCGGTAGGTAATTCCCCACATATAATGGTAGTAAGAAAAAAAAAATCTTATTGGAAAAAAAGAAAATTCTACCAATAGAAAAAAATACATTTAGGCGTTTTCAGGCTACTTGGCGCCAAATGTTTGCCGACTTGAACCGGAATAAACTTGGCAACACTACTCTATGGTAAAACCTATAATAAATGATTAAGCCAAAGAGAATGTAATCACTTCGTACCACTACGTTTTACTAGTTTACTACTACAATACTTGGAATAATTCTAATCACTAATAATTTGAAATTCTGCCATATGTGATTGTGCAAATACGTAAAGTATTTAATTATTAAAATTTACTATTTTTATTATTAATACGACAATTTAAATCTGCCGACTTGGAGAAATACTTTAAAATGGTGAGTCAAAACGACTCGACGATTTATTTTTTATTTCCAATTTTCATAGTAATAAATAAAAAAAAATCATTTCTGTAAAAGAGTACCGGTACGTAGCCATTTTGCTGTAATTTAATCCCCAATGGCCGGTCCGGCGCCATGTCATGCATCCTATCACATGTTTTTCTAATAATAGTTATTATAGATAATCAACCTCTAAGTAAGTTGTTCAGGAAACATTGTTTTTTTATTTTGTCACTTATGTAATTCTCAGCTTGCAGCATGCGATGTTAACAACAATAGTACTTTGAAAATAACTTATTAATAGCAATTACAAATCTATAAGGTTATTCATTGTGCCGTTTAATATATTTTTACAGGTTCTTCAAAAATAATTGTTAATATTAATAATATTTAATTCGTTAAATCTTAGATGGACGGCGGTGTCGTTCATTCACACCCCGGAGTGGGACATGGTGGAGTACCCGGCGTAGTTCATGGTATGCCGGTACATGGTGCCGGTCCAGACGGTGAACACGTGCCACACGGACCGCGTCGTCGTTACCAGAACCGTCCCAAACCACCCAACAGCTTGCCATTGGATGAGGCTGCTAAGAGGGTATGTGCGAAATTATTTTAATGAGGGTAATTGTTAAATAAGGATAGTATATTACATAGCGGTCAACTTAAGCCTTTATTGTTGTCAGTGGACCAATCAGTCCATGCCCACGGACTGGGACTGGGTATGGATAGATTACTAAAATGTTTCCTTCTGTATAAAGGAACCATTTGTTAGTGTAAGATAGAAAAAATCCACTTCTAATGGTAGGCAACAATAATATAATATCTATAATGATTTATATTTTGTTTAGTTGTGTGATGCTGAGAGTGGTATAGTATGTTTTTTTGTATAGGCCAAGTAATCATTCTGATAAGTTATTTATTTAATTATTATATCATATAAATAGTAATATTGTTTTACACATTAAACACATTTTGCAGTTCATACTAAAAAGTATTATCAGAAGTGTGTTTTTCTCAATAATACTTTTTCCAATAAGACTTGTCAATTCTCTGTTGATGTTGTAAGGGTGATAAATAAAACATCTTTATCTTCAAACGTCAATTTCACCAGCATGGGGTGCACTCCACAAGTGCTAACAAAAGAGACTCTGTTAACTGAATTATGTTGGAATATCCATTGCTATCTGCCTAATCCAAATCTTCCAGACTAGTGATAAGGAGCAGCATCACTAGTCCATTACAGCAATCACCAGCTGTCTTGCCCAGCATGGTGAGTACGGGAAATCCTTACAAGAAATGCATGCTGGCTTCAGCTGGCAATTTCTCGAAGAGGCCTATGTTCTGCAGTGGACTTAAATAGGCTGATGAAGAAGATCTAATAAGGTAAATTTAAAATCTGAAAACTCCCAGACACAATACCAGATAAGTAACTCTTGAACCATTTTTCTTTTAGGAAATGGAGTCTCTTCCTTCAAAAACACCAGTATCAGTCTTACAAGAATTATTGGCTCGCCGTGGAACAGTGCCTAAGTATGAGCTTGTGCAAATAGAGGGAATGATACATGAACCAACATTCCGTTATCGGGTCACAGTTGCCGATTTAGTAGGTAAGAAACATGTAGTTTTTTCTGAATTATTCATTAATTTTTCTTAATAAACATTACACTGAATAACAAAGTAGTGCCTACAAATTTCCATAAACTTTATTGTATGATTAATTCCCCAAAGCCATTTATTCTTTTATTTTTTAATTACATAGAACAATAGTATGATTATATGGAAACTTTACTTAACCTTTTTAAATTAAATATAGAAGAGTAAAGTTTATGCTGATTATTTGCAATAAAGTGTTATTTATTTATCTGTTCAAAAAAGTTTAAAAAGATTTACTGTAATTATTATGGCTTCAATATTGTGTTTTCAGCAATGGGAACTGGGCGTTCTAAAAAGGAGGCAAAACATTCTGCAGCAAAGGCATTGCTTGAAAGGTTGACTGGTGCTGCTTCTGCTGATCAAACTGCTAATGGCAATGTGCCTGAAACGTAAGATAAAAATTGTTCATATTGTTAATGATCTTGATTTTTGGTACCATTTTTAAAGAATCTCATTTGGGAAAATAAACATAGTGTCACTGCTATGAACTAAATCAAATTATTCGTTGTATATTTGAATGTTTTAACTTAAAAGTAATTTCACAGGTTTTAATGATACAATTTCTAAATGGTCCTTGTGTTTCTAGAAGTGGTATAAATATGTTTGAACATAATTGAACAATTAATGAAATAATTTGTATGTTTGTGTTTAATCATGCTTTTAAAGTTATAAGTGAAATTTGGCAAATACGTTGATTATGCCATAGAATAGGATATAGGATACTTATCATCTCAATTCAAAGGTCTCTTGGGACAAGATACTGTGCGGTATTGACTGGTACTATAATAAAGTAATAAAACGAAGATGTTGTCCTTGAGTTAGAGCTGGCTAAAACCAAAGCTTTTTGTAGTAAAGGTTTTTTAGTGCGGTGAATAATAGGAGTTAAAGGATGTAGTTCCCGATTTAAAGGAGTGGTCACTTTGAATTAAAATTAAACCTGCATGGTCCAAGATTCGTGATTGAGCTTATTTTACACAAAAACTATAACATCCTAAGTTAGTTTTTTAATGAGATTCTATTGATTGACTTTCAATTGTTTTTACATTCTCTATTTGTGTTAAAAATGGAGAATTTAAAAATTAGAGTAATTTTCGAATACGAGTTCCGACGTGGTTTTAATGCAGCAGAGACAGCTCGCAATATAAATGATGGGTTTGACGAGAGTACAACTAACTAATGTACAGTACTTTATGGTTTAATCGCTTTTGTAGTAGAGCCTGCAACTTGAACTAAAGACAAACGAAGCCATAGAATTGTACCTGTTTGGTGGTTACTTCATGGTGTAATTCACTATAGCTCTTATAGGTGTCAGTAGATGTAGAATTTCTCAGAGAAACAACCCTGACCCATCAATCGATCGCTATTATTTCGCCATAACAATGCAAGACCTCACTGTACTCTACATACTGCTTTAATATTACAAAACGTGCAGTTAGAAACCATATGTCATCATCATTCATACTCGCCCCCATCCGATTATCATTTTATCTGCAATGTGTATGTTTTGTTCTCAGGAAGTGTTACAAAACGTATTTAAAGACTTTGAAGGGTCCATATCCACAGAGTTTGCAACATAATTTTTTCAAGGAAATAAAAGTGTTAGAATAAACCTTAGTTAATTAATATCTGCATGGCATATATTAAATGGAAATAAATTCTTGCTGTTTTTGACTTTGATTATTATTATTACATTTCATTTTGCATTTCATACATCTCCATTTTGACATAAACTCTACTAAATGTTTGTATTGTGGATTATTTTTAATTTATTTTCAGTGTGAGATTTAATTAAAATTAAATGCATTTTTTTTTAGGGGAGCAGTAGTATCACTGTTTGAAGATAAGCTGATGGGCAACCCTGTGGGCTGGTTACAAGAATTATGCATGTCCCGGTTTTGGCCTCCACCTTCCTATCATGCAGAAAATGATGATAATGTAAATAGACGTGAGTAACTTACAAAATAAATGCTCTTATTATGAATTTAGAAAACCTTTTTTTATGTAAAGTATAAATGTTATGAGCAAGGCTTGGAACCGGTTCAAAAATAAACCATAATGAAATGTTACTTGCTTTCGCGTCTGACGCTTAAAATCTGGTGAAATGAATCCAATAACTTTGCAGCATAAAACATTCTAGAGTTAGTTGTACACTTAATGTTAATATTTTCATTTTTAAAATTCTTTATAAATATTACGTAGGTATTTAATCAATCAAAGTACAGAAGTATAATAATGGTACATCCATTATTATCTTTGCACTTTTGCCAGTTTATAGGTAGTTCATTGATTCCATTGCTAAATCTGACGTGTTTTGCGATGTTCACCATTATTTCATCATTGTCAACTTGGATCTCCGGCCGTCCGCGGGGTCAAAATCTCCAGAACGAAAACGTAACGTGCATTCTTTAACAGTAGCTTCCCCATGCACATCATTAATCCTTTGAGCTGTTTCTGGAGTGCTGGTGCGACGGTGGAATACATATTCGTAAATAACGCGATATTTCAAGTTTTCCCTTTTGTTAACTGAAGTATGTCAAAGAAAAAACAAACAGTGCGAAAACGAATGAATCACTAAATTCAAAACATAAATACACATGCATAAATTTGAAATAGATTTGAATTTGGAATTACTAACTAAACACCAGATTATTTGGAGATCAAAGTGGCCTGTCCTACAAAACTCCAATTTCATATGTAAGGAGGACCTAATATTCTATAAATGTCTCTGAAAGATAATATAATCAATTATCTTTTTGTCATTTGAAATAATGTGCTATATTATAAATAAAACATTAATTGCCGATTTATGTTTAATAATTATATTTAAAAAGTAAGGTTCATGGTTAGGTTTTATATTATTATTAATTATCCTTAAAATAATCATGAACATCACTTCAAATTAATTGTTGCTAGATAAAACTATTTATGGTAACAATGATTGGGAATCTCAGACCTGCCTGTAACCTGTAAATAAAGTAGGTACTGGAAATAAAACTAATTTTATATGCATTAAGTTTTGAACTTCTTACTGGAACAATTTTTCAACTTGTGGACACAAATCCATCCATACATGAAGATATGCACACTCCCTTTAAATTTAATTAAGTACAAATTACCTACATAAATGTAAAATATATTTCGTTCTTACTCTAGAAAATATCTATTGTAACATTGCTCTTATTTTGACAAATTGTTTGTTGTTGTTGACTTGTAGGTAGTAATCTGTAAGTAAACAAAAATTAATTAATAACATTAAATATGTACTATAAGTATCTAGTAGCTACACCTACCTATGTGAAATTAACAGTAATTATTATAATAACTAAGTTACTCAGCTCTCACGAAGTGGGTATGTTGCATGTTGATTGGTAAATATATGTTATATTTATACAACTTTTGTATGTGGTAGAGCCATGCAGTAGCTTTTTCTACTGCTCGAATGGGCCGGCTTGTCTGTGGTAGTACCCCGACCTTGCAGAATACCGGCGTGAAGTAGAAGCATTTTGTGCTTCTGCATTTCGTTCGATGAGTGAGGTAACCGGAGGCCTACTCCCTCTCCCATACCTGTGCTCATCCTGAGGTGGGAGATAGAGGAATGGGTCCTCTATCTCCCTCCTCATCCATCCTCCCATTCTCCAAATATCATTAAAGGTCGGCAACGCGCACCTGCAGCTCCTCTGGTGTTGCAGATGTACGTGAGCGACGGTAATAACTTCTCATCAGGTTACTCACTTGTTTGCGCCCTTTCCCAAATAAAATAAATCAACCAATTTCGACATGTTTGTTTACGACTGAATTGTTGTTGTACCACACACCAAACGGCTGTGCATTGAAGGTAGATGGTAAAAGCTGTTCGTAAACGGTTTACTCAACAAAACCTATTCTATGAACTTTTGTTGTCTAAAACAACTTGTGGTTAATGGTAGAACAAAACTGAAAAGTAAAATACTTAGGTGTATCGGTTCGAATTTTTTTCGGTTTCCACTCCCTGGTTATGGGGAATTAGAAAAAACTACTGTTTACCTTATTACTTCTTAATATAGTCATAGTCCCTGGTGTGAGAACTCACATATTATCTTGATAATTTACTTGAAGGATTGATTTCTGTGGGCCGCAATCCACTTACCAGTGTTCTTTTTGACCTTTAACCCACTTAAGACATGTTGTTAGAAAAATATAAATTAAATACTATATGGTATTTGGCTCGCTGTTTTGTAAAAGATATCAAATATAACATTACTTACAGGGTTACCTCATGAACGCCAGTTTACAATTGTTTGCACACTTTTGAAGCGTCGTGAAGTTGGTACTGGAAAATCCAAAAAACTGGCAAAACGGCAAGCCGCATACAAGATGTGGCAAGCACTGAAGGATAACCCTCCAGAATCCTTCCAAAATGAGGAAGAGGTAAATTAGAATAAGTCAACTTGTTTCGATGATGTGGTCTTGTTAGCAAAATTTTCTGTAATATGTATCTAACATCTACATTTGGTTTTCCTGGTAGGTCAGTAGTAATTAACTGGAACAATTTGGGATACCCTCAAGTTTTTTATTTTGATCAGGGTTTGACATGTTCCATACCAAAATTAATATTTCGATCTTAATATTCCATTTGAAGTATGTAAAGGATACACACAGTAACATAACTTATTTAACCTTAAATTTTTGGATAAATTAAATGGTTTGTTGAATTTTTTTTTTATATTGTCATTTCTGTAACTGAAGAAAATATGGGTAAGATTTTCTTAAAAAATTGGCAGTGACCCTGGATGGATTATAAATTTATTATTATAAAAATTGTGTGATAATCCTTTGCACAATTCTATATTAAAAAAATTACTACTATTACCTATTTTGAAGATAAGAGCGCCAACCTCCCTGCTAAAAGTGCATGCACTACTTGAACATGTAGAACTACAGCAGAATATCCGACACTGGGTAATATACACCACCCTTGTCGAAAATGGACACAAGGTATTATCAAGCAATTAGACTGCAATGGTCAACCGCCGAGCAAGTGGTGACACAAAGAGAGTATAAAGTAGTCTGGGCTAGGTTGAGTTTGCTATATGGCTTCCGACTGATGGAGAAATAGCCATCTTTGATATGCCAGACCTAAACTATTCAGACTGGTGATGGGCTAAAGCATCTAAGGAGCGAGGCTCTACATACTGCGTTTGCCATTTGGGCAGCCAGTTGCGATGATTACAACAAAACCACCTATTTGTAGCCTGTGTTTCCTGAAGCAGATGGTTAACACTTAAAGAAGAAATAATAACTTTCTACTCAATTCATTTATTTTTCTATGTAGACTCAAAATAATATAGTCACCAATGACCAATGACTATAAATTTGCAAGCCATCACAGTCTAGTGGCTCCTTTGTAACATTCTCTTGGAAGGTTGGTAGCACTCAGCCAGGTGCTTTACTATCTTTCGGTAGGCTCCTACAAGTTTGAATGGAACAAGATGGTTACTTTGTAAAATCAAGTATATTTTAATAATCCGTGTTGTGTTCTAGGGCGGCGTCGCGGCCCGGTATGCTGACTTGAAAGATAGTAAAATCTCCACACTCACAACAAGCCACAGCCACAAGGTGTCACAGTTTCACAAACATCTTAAACAATCAGTCGGCCCTAACCTGGCCAAGTTGCAGGTATGCTAAATTAAAATAAAATATTCATGTAGCTTACATAATGGGCAGACATTACATCATTAAAATTATAAGTTGCTAACCAAATAACCTATCTTTTCTTTACACAGGTGACTCCACTGAACAACAAAGACTTTAACTTTGTCCAGTTTCTGCAAGAGATAGCTTCTGAACAGTCTTTTGAAGTGACATATGTGGACATTGAAGAGAAATCAATGACAGGACGTTGCCAGTGTCTTGTGCAGTTGTCAACATTGCCTGTGGCTGTTTGCTATGGATCTGGTCTGACAAGCAAGGATGCTCAGTCATCAGCTGCTCAGAACGCACTGGAGTATCTGAAAATTATGACGAAGAAGTGAAACATCTCTTTCCTGCGACATCAGTTATTCATGCTTAGTGGCAATCTATGCTTATAACGATTTAATTTCAAGCGCATGATTTCAATTTTTAGCTCTGAATGAAATTAGTTTAGTGCAATGTGCAGATAATATTGAGTAAAAGCATAGAATTGCCACTATGTTGGATTATGATTGATGTCGCTGGGTTTGAGTCTATGTATCTTCACCACTTCCCATTTTATATTGGCTTTGTGCCAATGTGCTGGAGTCACTTCGGGCTATGCTGTATAACTGGCATATTTGCAGTAAACTGAACAGTGGGTAAATCAAATATTTTTAAAAAGTTCTTCAAAAGACAAAATTCAACTTTTCTGATGGTATACATTGAGAAAATGAAATAAAGTAAAATAAGGTTAAATTAAGTACATATTCATGAACTTAAGGAAATATAAATTTCCTATCAAACATATTTCTTAACTAGGTATCTCTGACAGAGAAGAAAACGGCGAAGAATACCATAGTTTTTTGGTCATTTCTTCAAGCTATTTTTGATAGTTATAATTGTTTACATTAAAGCACATATATATAGAGAAGCAGACCTAACATATGTAATGTATGTATATAACAACTTTTTTTGTTTCTTTCCCTCCAACATATGAACTTCTATACTGTCACTTTTCTACTTATGTTGTAAAGCACCGGCACACATCAATATGACGAAAATACTATTTATTTTCGAGTTATGGTCATAAATTGTATTTAAGGGTTACAATGTATGAAAATTTTTAAGTTAGCAGCGTGGGTGGGACGCGGAAGATTATGCGAAAGGAATGCCTAATAAAACATTTTTAACTTAATTTACTTGATCACTGAAGCTGATTACTTAATAAACTGCATAAACACTAACCCCTTAGGAAGTCTCTCTGGAAGATAAACAAGTGGTAAGCCTGCTCGCCGTGTTTGCTTTCTGACATTCTTCGCAACCCTAACCGATAAGGGGCTTCAAGGAGTTTTGGAGTTTACATAACTCTTCACGAATCATAACAATAGAAGTCCCATTGTTTCAATACGTTAGTATGTCACATCCAGGGTTATTTGGTTCGGCAGATTTTTACCTTACCCTGACTAGCTGATTGCGCTACGGTCGCCAAATCTCTTTTTTTTTTTTGGATTGGGAGTGAAAAACTAGGTAACAGTTCACCTGATTTTAACTGGCTACTGCGGCCTATAGACACCGGCAAACAATTTCAATCTAAGAATGTTTGAATTTAATGTCAGATTCGTTGTCGCCCCCTGAGGATTAAAATGCCTCGATGTCCGTAATAATACTGGCTCTATATCGTTCAACCTGGAACACAACTGTAATTGGCACTGCTATTTAGCAGCTGAAATTGGTAAGAATGTATTAACTTCCCAGACGGCTCCTAGGCAGAAGAATTTAATTTTATTTGAATTTATCCGTAAATATTTCTGTTCCGAATTAATAATTAATAAAAAACTGACAGTAGGCGGGTTAACTATGACCATCAGAACATCATATATCTCAGGTTTCCGTAAATTACCTTTAACAGGAATAAAAAGTTAAATTAAACGCGATAAAATTTGTAAATAATAGCCTCAATCATTATGTTAACAAATAAATATTAATATATTAAGGATTATTACAGATGCGGAGTTCGGCCTCTTTGTTATTTTGCGAGTTTAGTATGAGGGCGTATTTTGGCACGCATTCTTATATTAGATCTGCTTCACTTTATCCGCCGGGGCTATAAAGAAATTATTTTACTCCCATGATATTGACTGGAACATAAATTTATGTACAAAGCCTCCGATAAAAAAAAAAAACTTCTTTAAAAAGAGAGTTTTTTAAAATACTGCACGGCGGAACAATCGCAGAAAAAGGAGACGTCAACGTGATTGTTATAATAATGTGCAATTTATATAAAACCGACGAGTGCTTTGTATGTATGTATGTACACAAAGCCTGTTTGTATTGCAATCTGCTGTGCATAGAGTAATTCAAATACGTAAAATATACAGCACGGAAATGAAACCGATATCAACTTGTTTGTATGAACGAATAAAAATTATTCTTCGTCGTAAGAACCCTTCACATGTCATAACTTTTTCTTTCTTAATTTATGGCTTCTCTGTGTCATAACTTTGAAACAATTTAAATTATTTTGTTATAAGTCGTCAGGACTGATACTAAAAAAGTTAATTTCGTTTAGTTAAATGTCAATTCTTATTTGTTTCACAATGTACTTAATTTTGATACACTGTCTAGTCTAAGTAACTTCAAATCAGAGAAGTGTGCGGTTACAACTAAAGTGTGTTCCAATTAGTATACAATCTATGGATTGTTCCAATCACCCGCCGAATTTACCCACTATCTTACATTTCGCAGAGAAAGTGACAAAATAACACTTTCCTCTTCACTGCTAATGTGCGAGTAAATAGCATAGCCCGTAAATTTTCAGATACAAAGTATGGAGTGGTCATGTAACAAAATACAAGCTATACTTTGCATAGAATTAGTGTAATTTTCCCAGCGTGGAAATTACTCAATAAAATATAAAAAATGTAAAAAAAATCTTATAAAATATCGTAAAAATAATAAAAAAAAGTGTGGATTATTTCCAGTTTAATATTCAGCATTAATTAGCATGTTTTTGCATTCATAATTAAACTAAATTGTTATCTACTTATCCAAATTCTAAATCTTAGCTTTTAATGTATATTTATAATCATGGAATAGCCAATCGTATTTTAGTTAAACAGCCACTTTGTTCATATTGTATGTACTTTTGTTTAGTCTGGTGTGTTAAGGTTTTTCTAACATGCTGAGCATTAAACGGAAACAAAATTCTCAGCTGGTTTAGTCTTGTGGACGAACTGCTCGACCTTTGCTTTGTAACGAGCTCCAGTGTTGTGGTCAAATTTACAAAGTGCCAGGGTTGGAACTTGCAGGTGACGTTAGGTGGCACTTGCGAAGTGGCAGGATAGCATTTTGACTTCATTTCAATTATAACCAGTGGACATATAGGTTTTCTTTTATACATGATTGAAAACTTTGCAGGGAAGCTGAGAACAACGCGTTAGAGTGAATATATTACTGGAATTAACGGTTGCGAAGTTAGGATCCCTTGCCTGTGAAAATGGGCATTATTTTAATGCAAAGTATAGAGGTTGTAACATTTTATACCTGTACAGTATCGTCGTCTTGCTGTCCCGTCGTCGATGGCCCGCAATGACGAGGGTCCTGCACGCACCCAGTTTCTTTTAAATTGAATGGTGTGAGTTCAGCCTGCCCTTGTAAAAACATCGCACTGTTCAAGTTAGAAAAGACTAATTGGAGTAAAGGAATGGAGTTCTGTTCAACCAAGACCAACTAAATAAAATTATAATATCCGACCATCGGGTATTCGAAGTTCACGTATTATGTTTATGTTTAGTCAGTCTTGGTTTTACTTTTAAATAAATAATAAAATATATTATACAAATATTGTCGCTGTAGTGGAACATTTTCAATCTCGCTCTTTGCTAGTTGTAATAATGTTGTTTCAAATTGTGAAATATGATGTTTTTGCTCGCATTGATTGTTTTTTGCTCTTATATAATAAAAGTTTGGTGTTGCTTGAATTGCCTTTTTGTCAGTTACTTTCCTGAATGTTTTCATACTGTACCACTATTTCCAGTGTACAAAATTAATTCGATGATTATGATGGTGATGATGATGTCATCCTGCCCGATTGCGACCACGGCGACAACTTCTGAACACTATCTGCAGTGGTCAACTGCGCAGATATTATTACACTGAACACAAAAACCAGATCCAAAAACCAAGAATCTGTTTTTGCACGAATATTAACTTCGGCTGGGATTCGAATCCAGAACCCTGGTTCAGCAGCGAGGAATCTTAATCACTATGCCACGCGGTTATGCAAAAAATTCTTTAACGAGAGTATAAAGTCGTATTTTATTATGTATATTTCGTAAAAATAGAACAATTTAAATTTTCCCGACATTCTTTGACTGGTTCATCCTACACTCCTGAAACTCCTAGTTCGGGTACCAGGGAACGAAACTAGGTCAATCGACAAGTATAACTAGGCCTCGGATCGAGTATACGTCGAAATCAAAAGACGAAAGTATTTCCAAAATGAAATTACGGCCTTTTCCTTAACATCCTGTAAATATAGTATATAATCGCCAAGCTCAGCAAACGGATTGGCGATCGCAGTACACCGCATAGCGGAGACACCTAGAACCTTGGATGCTGCTGCCCTTCATGGGTTTGCAAAATTTTGGTCTGAGGTCTGTCTGCAGCCATTACTGTTTTTAAGGCTTTTCCCTTAGTCTCCTCTTACGACACCAATGGGAAAAACGTGTGGAAGGTGATGATACTGGTGGCTTAGGACTGTTTTCTGGCCATCATTGGGGAGAGTGTACGTTATTCTAATATTAGTATCGTTGTATACAACGTTTAGGCAAATTAAATAAAAATTACTTCAACGCACTACTCTCTCAATTGTATGTGTAGAACCGAGTACTACGAGTATACCCAGAATACGCGGGGCAGACTGAGCATCCACGGATCACATTACATTGGAACAGCAACTAATGCGAGCTATACACCTGCAGTTAAAACCGTGATTAACTGTATAGTTGGACATTTCAGTTTTACTTACGTTATACACGTATGGTACACAGTTAAAACTGTGCAATCTGTCAGTTTTTATTTTCATGTCCTCAAAGGACGACGCTTTAGCAGTTGAAGGTATGATGTGTGTATTACAAAATATTAATAAAAAAACGATGCCACTTTCTTACTTTGAAGTATATACTTACTTTAGAATAACGTGCTTCTCATAAGCTGAATAATTTGTCGCAATTAAGATACTTCTTACCATAGATTAATAGTAGATACGGGAACTCTTTATTTTTGAATTTCCACAACGAAGACATGGATTAATACATCTGTATAAACTCATCGAGTCACATTGATTAGTCGCTATGACCGATGCTCTGCAGATAACAATCACATACAATACTGCGGTGAAACTGAAGAAACTGCGCGGTTTTTCTGCAGCTCACTTAGTTTCATAGTATTTATATCAGTTGACAGTCGATATGTACAATTAAATCGCAGTTTTAACTAAAGGTACGTAATCCCGCATATACATAATATGTCTAATTCAACTTAGTTATGCCTGTATATAGAATATAGATCATGGAAGTACAGGGCGTTTACAGCAAACTCATCTTGCGTTCTGCGATTGTGAAAAAGTATGCGAAGTACATCGCGCAATAGGGTTGGTGCTAACTGAAAATCGGCGTTGCGGTATAAAGTCGACTGAGGTCTCTGTTAAATTATATATTTATCTTTTACTTATTTATTGTTTTTACTGTTTAATTGTAATTCTTGTAACTTTTGTGTTGTGTAAATGAATAAACCATATCATATGAATGACACGTGTAAAGATTACTATTTAAATATCTATTTATACCTGAGAGGTAGAACTGATAGCCGAGTAATTCTCGGCAACCGAATCTCGAGACCCAAGTTCAATTGCGTTTGTGAAGTGCTCTTACCAATAAGTTTTTCAAAACGTAGCCCCTTATAAGTCCTGGTGAAAAGTAGCTTAAATATACTAAAATCAATGCCTGCCTAGACTTCAGACCATCCCAGTATTACCCAGTAAGAGCTTATTTTTTAGACATGGGTGGTGTACGCTCTAGTACCTAAGTACATTAAGATCGTTAGTCGTACTTGAACCCCCCTTAACGTTGAGATTAGTGTATTTGTTGTTACTTTAAGTACAATAGTCTAAATAAAGTAATGAAATAAAGCTGATATGATAGACCAGAGCCGACCGCAATGGCAGTTCTACTCCTTAGGAGAAGATCCTTCCTCTCTTCACCCACACTGAATACTGAGCGCTTTACACCATCTTCCAATTCAACGTTAGCAACGTAACCTCCTCAACTCCGTCACTCAAGGGCCATCGGAGCCATTAAATCGAGTACACGGAACCACGAGCTTTCCCGGTCCTTTGTGCAGGATCTGGTCCATGGCTCCGGCACCGATCACACTTCCGGCCGCAGAGGATAGCCAAATTTTTCAGACTATCTTGTATAGTAAACACTACAAAAATGTTATTACAGAAGCTTAATATTATTTCAAAACCAAAAATATATGTTTTTGTGCCTACAGGTGTCCTTCTGTTTGGATGTTGTTCAATATAGACATTTTGCTAAGTAGTGGGATTCCGATACTTTTTTTTATTTTTTGGGTACTAACAATAGAATTTGTACAGAACTTGGCACTACTACACTCTTCAGGGGTTGCTCAAAATATGCCTACCAACTTTTGGGTCTGGGTCCGAAATCGGACACGAAGAAAATAATAGATTGATTTATGGCTTGATTCTAGTGTTAATGGCGGTCGGTCACATAATTAATGTTGCAGTACTTTCCAGAAACTAAAACATAATAAATAAAAAAATTCATAATAATGTTAACTTTTATTGATTTAAAGTATTTATTTTGAAGTATAGTCGTATTTAAGTTTGGCTGGACACATTTGACAAAAAACACTCGCGAGTTAGACTTAATTTGACCCACTTTGTACTTTTTGTAAAACTGGTAACACAGCAAATGTCAACAGCTTTTAAAACAACGACTAAGTATGACATAAAATTACAATAGAATGTTATTCATTTTTAATAAAATGTGAATATGTTGTGAGTGGTAAGAGTTAAGAAAATAATATGGAAGTAAGTGAGCGTGGAATATTAAATTACGAAAGCTTAAAAATACGCGTATCAATTGTAACTAAACAAAATATTGCTGATTGCTTTAAATCAATTACTTTCGAGGTGTATAAATATTTTTACGCGAAAACTTAAACTCATTTAATTTTGTTTTTCTTGTAGAATTTTGACTAGGATTTAAGTTTATGGTACTGTTATTTCGTACTATGGTAAAAGATTTATAAGGATTTCTGTATATTTCGTTATCTCTTGACAAAGTCCATGTTTCTTTTTCTTTAGTGGGAGTTAACACTGTATCTTGGTTTTCTTCAAAAACATTAATATTCAAATTGTCTAATATATTTGTATTCTTTTCTTCAACCGATTTTTGACTCGATTCTACATCAAGAGTTCTAAAGTTTCGATTAGGGGAGAATATATTGTCGTCACGAAACTGCGACGGTGGAGGGATAATGTCGTCTTGATTTAGACATTCCAGGAGCGCTTTTGGATTGAACATTGTTTGACTCATATGAAAGTAGTCATTTGACATTTCTACTTGTTCAAGTCGTGGGCTTTCTATATCACTAATAGGCAATTGTGTGTCAGACGTTTTTAAATCAAGTTCAGATGGAACGATTTCTGAATGTGTTATTAATTCATTCGGTTTGTATGCATATTTATTAATTTCTATATTATTGTCTTTGGAGATATGAGACTTTCTGGCTTCAAATTTAAAATGTGTTGGCTGTGAACACGTTTGACTATTTAGACAGTTTGATTGTTCCAAACTTGGTAAATCTGTGATTTTGTACGGTCTTAAAATTTTTTCACATCGTTTTAGATTTGTGTTGCTTGAAGCTGAGCTTAGCACTTGATGATCTAGTTGCGTATTTCCGTTCAGTTTGCTGAAACATATATACATTTAAACAGATATTAAAAAAAACGGCCATATGCGATACGAATTCGCGCACCGACAGTTCCATACAACTGGCTGATTTTTATTATTTATTGCTTTACGTTAGAGTTAGTACTATAATCATAAGTTTAACGCTTGTATGCTTACAATATTACCGTGTTTACAATAGAGTCAAACCAAAAAACACTTTCTTGTATGGGCTCACCTTAATTTTTATTTTTTTTTTTTTATTATCTGTTAGTATCTCTACCATAATTACATTCATATTCTGTGAAAAACAGTATTTAACCGGCTACCTATTACGGTTCAAAAGATGCAGTTCCAAAGGACGGACAGACGGACTTACGCGCACGCTTAGTAAAAGGGCTTCGTACGGAACCCTGAGTGAAGTAGCAGCCTCTTCATGTCCCACAGCTGGGCAAAGGCTTCTTTCCGGTTTAAAGCTTGAGATGCCATGCTGCTCCAGTGAGAGTTGTCTTACTTCACATGTCCTTAAAATAATAATTATGTTCTCCTTTTCTATGAGGGAGGTTTTGACATAGTTGCCACACGCCTGGCGAGTGGGTTAGCGGTCGCAGTTTTTTTTTAATACTAGAATGCAGGAAGATGCTGCAGCCTTTTGCTCTGTCGGCTCTTATCGATATCCACGGCATCCTGTGGAGACGGGATGGCAGATTATTTTATACCGCCTATTCTGTGGGCATATAGGTTTTCTCACGATGTTATCTGTTGTAAATTCAGCACTAAAAAAATTTAGTTGTGCCGTACCGGTATTCAAAGCCATGTGCACATATGCTTATAGTATAAAATATAAGCGTAGTGCTAGTATCCTTGCACTAGAAATGCTTCCCTGTCATGAGTCTGTGAGATTTGTGGTCGGCATAGTCGCATGGATTTTCCGCCATTTATAGGGCGCCAGAGCTTCGTCCGTTAGTCGGCAACGCAGCGCGGGTGCACCGAGTGCTGGGTGAGAATGAAGTTGCGAAAAAAAGTTGGTATATTCCCACTTACACCCCCTTTTCCCTCCTAATATAAATTATAAATTTTTAAGTATACCTGGAAATGAGGTTCTTGTATTTAAGTATTATGTCTTTGACTGAGTTATTATTTTGTTCATTTTGAGACCGAACATTATCTTCTTGGACTTCTTGTTCTTCTTGAATATGTGACTGCTCTTCATAGTTATCATTTTGTATTGCATTTTGTATTATATTGGGCTCCTCTATAAGTGTATCAAATGAAACATCATATATAGGTGTTAGTGATTCGTTACTCGGGTATTCAATTTCATTTTGAACTTCAAGCGGTTTATTTACTAGTAACGTTGATTTATCGCCCAGTACCTTATAGTTAGTTACATCAACATCAATATTTAGTTTATTTATTACGCAGTAATCCCGTTCAAGATTACTTTTTGAAAGGATATTTAGATGAGTTTTTGTAAATGAATACATTTTGGTATAACCAGATGCTTCGGCGATTGTACTTTCTGTATCGTTATGTACATTCGTTTGAAAAACAGTATGATAATTTGATAGTACTTTATAAGTTTCCTTATTGTTTTCTTCTTCATTAATGCCTAAACTTAAATCATCTTTATTAATAGTCTTTAATTTAGTTGCTAGATGACAACTTGCTACGAAGTTTATTGATTCAGGTGAGGTATTTGTCAAAGGAATGTTCATTTTATACATAATTTCTTTTAACATCGATTTGATGCGCTTGTCGTTGGGATGTGAACTTTTTATTAAATTTAGATCAAAGTTGAATAAAGACTTTAGATGACAAGTTGTATAATATGATTTCATACTGTTAAGGATAAAATTTTGTTTTATGTCCGATGTTATTAAAAATTTATCGCCATTAGAATTTTTAATTTTGCCGTCACAATTCTTATCTTCCACTTTTTGATTTTGCTTTTTGTGTGCTACTTCTAATCCCTGTTGTTTACATTCACTAGTTTCCGTTACATTATTGTATTGTGACTTCAATACATCACCATTTTCTCTATTTAAAATATGATTGGTGATGGTATTTACAACGTCACTATCTAATTTTATTTTCTTGTTGTTTAATAACTTATCAACATTGTTATTACTCAACTCAGTGTTTTCTTGACATAATATTTCAGTACGTTTTTCTTCCAATAAATTCGTTACATTTTTTCTTGTCGAGTTCAAAGTTATTAAACTATTTTCGCCATTAGAATTCTCTAATTTACTGAAGCAATTCCTATTAAGTTCTCTTTGTGGCAACTCCAACTGTTCTTTATACTGGTTACATTCTGTTACATTATTGTCTTGTGGCGGCGGGATGTACGTATTTATGACATCATTGTTCGCAGTTATTTTCTTCTTATTTGATAATATATTAATATCGTTAATGTTCAGATCAGTGCTATCTTGTGGAAAATTTTCGTTATGTTTTATTTCCAATAAATTAATAATATTTTTTTTAGCCACTTTAGCACTTTGTTGAGTTTTTTCTAAAAATCTATCGATGTGGCATTTTACAGTATCTGCAAATGTATTATTATTACTATAAAAATTTACTTCCTCATGGTCGTTATTTGCTTTTTCTTCTATTATATCAATGACACTAAAATTAGATTTTTCCTTGTTTCTCGTTTTTTTCCTGTGTTCATTATATTTATAATTGTTTATAGTACTAATATTTGGTGACTTTTCAACGATTGTAGTAGAATTTACATCATTACACAGCAGTTTAACTCTCTTGTTTAATATGACATCTGGCGCATCATGTTTGTGTATTTCTTTTTCGATTGTATTTAAAATAAAATTTATTTGCTCATCATATTCATAGTTTGTCTCATCCATTTTTTCGTAATTGTGATTAATATTTTGTAATACAACTGTTTTAGTATTTATTTCATTTGCTGTTTGATCTCCTTGTAAGTTAGTATTATCTTTAATTGAATTGAATGCAATGTTTTCTAATACCATGAGATTAGGCTTTTCATACGAAGTATTAGGTTCTTTTGTTTCTTCTTTCATTATATTACAGGCTTTTCCGAACGATTGTCTTAAAGATTTAATATTTTCAATAATAGAATAATCTCGTTTCTTTTTTTCTTTGGAACATGTTGCATTACCATGACATTGTTTTCTTTTACGCAAATTAAAAGTATCTGTAATTTCAGTGTGCTTTACATGTGTTGTTTTTGCTGTTGTATCTTCAAGAGAAATTACTTTAGTGCCCTTTGTATATAGTGTTTCTAAGTCATTGAATAGATAGTCACACTGAACGTCGATTCCCGCTAAAATTTTATACCATTTTAATTATTACAATATCAATCTTTACAATTTTTTTTACAAAGTACAGTACTTTTCTCTCATTTCTCCATTAGGAGACAATATAAATTAATAAAAATCGTAATTTAGCACTTCTGCTCTAACATTTCATATCTCTACTCCATTATAACTTGCTCGGTTCTGAGCCAGAGCCTTCTATTAATTATAATACTTTGCAACCCACTTACCAAAATTTGAGCTAATACAATGGGCAATAATCTTGTGTTCATAATTATGTCTTCTAATTATTTCATACGTGATTTGTCCATCATAAACGCTTATCAAATCTTTGTCTCTGGAAGTATAGTGTAAATTTTATTCATTGATATATACTCACATCAACACGGTCCAGGCATTTGCACATTAGCCTAACTTAAAAAATAACATCCTTTCAAGTTCACGTCTTCGTGTTCTTGAACGCACTTTTTTGGCGTAACCTTGATTTAGGTAGAAAAATTCTGGTATAGGCGGGGATAGGCCTTGGCAAGAGAACTGACTGCGTTTGGATAATCAGCAATTCAACTACTGCAAAATATCGTGCTAAGGTGCTGGAACCTGTAGTCCAACCACACCAGTTGCAAATACCTTATGATTATGCATGATAATGCCCGTGCACATACGGTTAGAGTGGTAACTCAGTAGCTGCCGCAACCTTGGACTGTCCCGCCCAGTCTCCAGATTTAAATTCGATGGAGCACGCGTGTGATAGGCTACGAAATATACCCGAAATTCTGGTAACTAACAGTGAACTTTTCATGCATTTTCGAACTTGGGACCTTGTTCTACAAGGATACATTTATAACCTCATTTTGATTATTAATAATCGTTGCAGGTGCGTTATTAACATTGGACGTGCTTTTACAGTTTTATAAATAGACGTAGATGAGGAGCGTAAAAGAGAATATATCGTCTCATTGACATGTACGTGGTGCACCCGGCGGGCAAACAAACGAGGTTCTGGCGACCGAATGATGACGGAATTCAAACGAACTTGCCGAATCAAAATGCCACAGACAACATAAGGGGATTAGCTCTGCATTCACCGACCCGCTTGGCCAACGTGGTGAGTATGGCCACCAACCAAGAAATGAATGCCGGGTTTTGCGTGGCGTTTTCTTGGAGAGGCCTAGGTTCAGCTTTGGGCTAAACTGGCTACACAGATCTTCCCTATGAAGAATGCCTCACAGCCTGTTATAATACTTATATATATATCGTATATCTACCCAAAGACCCAAACGGCTCCGAAACAAGAAAAGGAGTCTTACCACTAAACATAATTAGTAACCATAGGTACCACAATTTTTGTTAAATGATTATCTTCCGTTACTATTCTTTTGTTTATATGACGTGTGTGTGTGTGAAAGAAGGTACGTTTTTGAACGAAGGTTCAATTTCCTTTCTTGAACGGAGTAAAATGAGCTCTTTTACGCGGAGTAAAATGAAGAATAGTCAAAACTGAATATAGCATTAAGATACCTACTTGAAAGAGATCAGTAACAGAAGATAGTTCTCGGTATCTCCGATAATAATGTAACATTTGTGATTAGCTCCGGCCGTCAAATGTTCCATGTTTTCCGCTAAATGGGTTTGATTTAATAACGTCAGTTGTATTTTCACGCTTGATTGGTCTACAGGGATGATCGTGAGTTGATATTTCGGCAGAAAAGTTATTTGTTTACGAAGAATATTGCCTGCTGGTGGGCCTTTATTCATTATCTACAATAAAACGAAGTGCAACTTAAGAAAGATTAAATGTGGATCCTTTAGTTGCAGGATAAACGCATTTTTAATACAACGTTATTTCCATGCTTGTAATTCGTTTCGGAGTATTTTTCGTATATTCAGAATCTCGTAATGGTACATTATAACAATGTACCATTACGAGATTCTGAATTTATTAGTTTACAAATATTTATTTTCCTACATTTTGTACGTTTAGAAATAAGTTTTTTTGTTCCATAGTTATCTTATAAGTACGTTCATCATCAATGTGATTTGATTATAGTATATTGTGAAGAAGGTTTTACCTACCTATGATGTAAATATACGGTCTTTATTGTATAAGTTACTCAATAACTAACTCTTTTAAAACATTACCAAACTTAAATGTGGGATGACAAACTTTATAATGTTGCATTTTTAGTTTAACGGATATGATTAAATAATACTACGTTGATTTATTATTATTGATGTTACATAAAATATTTGTAATAACAATACGTAATAAATTATGGTTATTTATACATACTTTTTAGACATTTGAAAACAGAAAACATTGAAAAACGTTTTCTGGCAAAAGTTAACGACTAAGTGTATGGAGCTTAACAGTACCTAAAAATCATGTTCATGATCTAACTGCTTGGGGATATTATGTAATGGGTACTTTCCAAATTCTTATTCAAATGTCAACATTGACCCGCACGTGGTGCACTTGCTGACTAGCGGACGAGGAAGCTCCGGCGACCGATTAATGGCGGAAAATATATCCGAATATGCCGAATTTCAAATCCAAAATTGACGAGGAGCAGCATCTCTTGGTATCTTCCATGCATAGCACAGCATGTATGGCACGCACGGCAAGGTATATCTCCAGCAGTAGAATGACTCAAGCTGATTAACAAGAAAGAAGATCTAACTGCAACTTACTGAACAGGTTTTATAGATAGTTCCGCTCAAGGGGAGGGGGAGCTTCACTAACACCTGTACGAATCAAAAAACTTTTTTTCAACCATTGATATTATGTGGCTCTGATCACCACGTGACGAATAAAAAGCATGAAAGCATATATGTACTACAACTAACACTTTTACTAATTATTACTTTCTCTAAGAGGGATGTAACTTTATATGAAACTAATTCATTTGTACAGAAGATGTGCAATGCGTTATAATATTAACACACTGAAAACCTGTTGAAATCGATAGGACCTACAAGTAAATCGAGGAACAAATAGAAAAGTTTATTACAATTATATATGTTCTTACTCTTTCTAAATCCCTTGGGTGACTCTCTTCCAATAGCATAAAGTTTATTTTCCCGGCAGTTGCTAACAAGGTACTGAACGTAGGACCGATGCCTTTTAACTGCTTGCTCACGTATATGGAATTCTCCCAAAGATGCGATTCAATGCATTTTGCCAGCACTACCGAATTTAATACAGCCTGATAATATTGCGGGCTCTCTCTTAGCACGTTCTGACGAGTTACATAAGCCACTAAACCTAAAAAAAAGTTAACGTACAATTTGATGATACAAAATTTTAAATTCATTTTTATCATAAAATGTTATAAACTGTTTAAAGGTGTGACCTGGTCCGCTGAGATTTACTATTAGTTCTGTTAGTAGATCTCAATGAAAAATACTTCGTTTAGTTTAAAAGCCTTTGAACAGTCCAGTGCTGGACATAGACATCGCTATAGGCACCAGCAGATAAATTTTCTTTAGAAAATTCACCGTCCAATGTAAATAACATTGGAGTATTCGTAACAGATTTCTTTGTCATATTTCAATCCAAGGATATCGTAACAACCCGACAAAGACCGGTACTATGAAACAGCGAAACATTCGGATGCCGCGTCGAACATTAGGGGGAATCGCAATACATCAAAATCAAGAAATATTTGATCTCAGGACCAATAAATCAGATAAACAGTACCTGAAATCTGAGCCATGAATTCACATCATATACAATTACCGTCCTATATCGCTTCATCGCGTACTAAGGGACAATAAAAAATAATAAAATAAATACGCAAAATCTTGGCTGACTGTTTACGTCTGTTTTAAGTTTCAATTTGTGCTTCTGCTTATTTCCACTTCACTGGCGTATTGTGACAAGGCATTAAAGAATATTAGACTTACATTTACAGATGCGATCAGCGATTCTCATTACTTTCATAGCCTCCTGATTTAACGAAGGTTCGTGTATTGGAAGACAACCAAGGACCGCCTGAATTATGCTGCAATGTGGACGTCGATAATGTTTACATATATTTTTTTTTTGAGCATTGGAGTGACACACGAGATAACTGTCTATCCAATGGTGGTAAATAAGTGATTACTGCTGCTCAGGGAAACCTGCAAACAACTCCAATCGAAGAAGGTTGTGTGATGTTTTGTCACCCCTGTGGGTGACCCTGAGGATCAAGATGGAATGCCTCGCGACATTTAATTAAGGTGACTATCTATACTGTTCAGACCGCAACACAGCAATGGTTCTACTGCTGACTTGCGACGGAAATGGTTCTTACCTACCCAGACAACAAAAAACGAGTACTTAGGCAAAGCGATTTCACGGCCTATGTCCAGCTGTGGACCTATACAACCAGACAAAGAAGAATGATAACATAATATTATTAATTAACAAAAATCTTTAATTAAAGAACTACACCATACAATTATATGCGACTGGTCGTTGCCGCTGCTGAAACCAGTCTGGAAATGCAACCAGCATTCTTATTAATATTATTATATCCATGGCGAGAGCGATAGGCACGCTCACTAACTGGGACATGAACGTGTTACGTCGCGCTTGCACCGACCAAAACCTTTCTCTGTATATTGGCATATTGGCCTCTGGAACAATTTCGCACACATTCGCTGCCCCACCAGCGAAAGAGCACCTCGTGAGAGAACATATTTTCTCCCTCTCCCTACTGTGATAATTGTACCTACTCTGTGATAATTGTAATCATTGGAAAAATAATATGTAGTATATAGATTCTGTAAAAAAAATAACTTCAAACACCGTATCTCACCAATTAAGTTTCATCTGTCTCGTATTAATCTTGCCCTTCATAGGAAATCGTATAGTGGCAGTGTTGTTACTCCGATTGAGTGCGTTGAGACATCTGCGCTCGTCGACGCGAAGGTGCATGTCAGATAGCTCGTGGCTCTCGCAGACTATCCACAATAACTGTTCTAGCGACTCGTTACCATTTATCTAGGCGAAAATATTTGTCGAGTTTGAAGAAACAAACGGTATTTTTATATTAAATATTATTCGTGTAGCTGGAATATGATACAAGGATAAAGGGACGGCGGCTCGACGCTCGTCAGCGGTCGGTTACCTCTCCGAGTTGAAATCTGAATTGAAATTTATAAAACAACAAATGACTTTGTAACTACGAGTAGCTGTAGGATGCATTAGGATGTTTCTACAAAGGAAGGTAACTATTTCTGGATTAACCGCGTGGCTTAGATGTCAGCGTACGCGACTTCTGAGTCATAGGTTTTGGGTTTGAATTGAAGCCAAAGTCAGTCAATGTCGCCGTAATCAAAATCGACCAGGAGAACGACACAAGAGGGAAATAATACGAGTCGCAGAGCATTTGGATGATATGGTTCTATTAGCTCTTCTGATAGGTCCCGCAAGGCAGTGATGGTAATGAGATCGATGCCTAACCGCGGAATATATGATAGAGTTGTAAATTATTCTTTTCAATTCTTTCAGAAAATATTAACACAAAAGGTAAGTTTACCTACTCGTCCCCGATCCAACGTTTTTGTGCTATTAGATCGAAGTAATGGTCAGATGCAATGTCTGAGACAAGAAACAATACTAGAAAACAATTATTTTTCTTTCAATACAATTAAGTTTTTTTTCATTCGAAAACTTTTTCATTTGTAATATTAAGATAAAAGAGTTTCATCAACATTCAAGAAGTTATTTTTAAGTTTAATCCGTCCAAACATACATACGTACGTACATACAAAGAATTTTATACTTTAATAAAGAAACAACTACACTTTATTTTCGGCACAATAACGATTAATTACAATAATAAAATTTTATTGGGTCATTGACATATGTACTCGACAATTTTATTATAATTAATGACTGTTTGTGGGATAAGAAACAAAAATCTATTGGCGTTTTATGTTAGTGGATGAACAGTGGCTCGCTGCAATTCAACTTCAAATCAACGACATTGAACAAAATATTATTTTTTTAAAGATGTAAGTTATTGGAAAAATACATATCAAATATTTTAATAAAATCTATATAAATCACCAAAAGCCTTCTTAATAATTTTTAAATCTATACAATTATAAATATTGTAAAATAAAAATAAACTTAAAACCAGTGTACGGCGACGTTTGGATTCAAAAGATGTACAAATTTTGCAGACCTTCTCATGGAAAAATCCTAAAAGCTTTTTAATTAATGGGATCGACGTGTTCAAGTATTATACCTACTCCAAAATAAGAAGAAAACATTTAGTGTTAGTGTAATAATGAATTAAATGAAAAAAGACATATGTGAACAGTGGCCATGTTGATATGGAAATAAAAATTATGTTTACATATCGATAATACATATATAATTACTCTTATATATATTTATTTACTATAAATTTATATATTTATATTAAATGAAATAAATGTAATATATAATATAGTTTTTCCACCACTCTGCATTTCGACAAACAAAATGCAATTGGGACTTGAAATTTGTAATGTGTTTGTCGCAACTTTTGTCCACCTCCGGTTGGTGTTTCTATTATATAATATAATTTTTTTATTACAAATCTATGAAAAAATATGAAAATGTCGTAAAAACTAACCCAATCTCAACAATCAAATAAATTGTTAAGATATTTTTTTTTAATAGTCAGCTAAATGGCCTGTAAATGTCCTAATGCTAGGTAAAGGCATAACCCTCTAAATATTATTTGAGAGGGTTTTGGGAGTTGGAAAGGATCCACCACCCGACTCCATCGGGATGGCGGACTACACATGTCTTCGACATAGTCTTTTCACAATTTTTCAGGTTTCCCTACACTATTTCACTTCACCACAGAGCATAATGGTAATTTAAAAAATTCAATTATGTAATTAACAATTCGGGTGTTGCTGTTACCAGGATTTAAACCTAGGTCAATCGCGTACTATAAAGTTAAAGCCGTTTCATAATATTGTTGTTGAACACAGACGTTATTTGCCAGCAGATGGAACAGCCACTCTTTACAAACATCGTACACATAATCAAAATATCACAAGTTGTTAGCTAATCGTAACTCTTCTAATACTCATTATCTAATGCGTAGTATACGCATAATGAATAAAGTAAATAATACACATTCTCATTAGTCGTATTCTACGACCTCCATGGTCAGAAAGTTGTCACCTGGCCCCCAGCAGCGCATCAGGTCCATGGCTCCACCGCCGGCACTTCTCTCCCCCGGGGTCTCACCGCGAATGCATCAGTGTCGCCCCGCCAGAGTCGCAGTGAATAGCGAGAGACATACAGCAATACCTAAACTCCTCTTCCCTCGCAGGGATAACGATGTAAAACAACGAAGCCTTTGACGCATCTAAAGTGGGTACACCAAGTCCACTTGTAGTGGCCAAAACGGCCTGGCCTTCTCCGCTATGTCAGGCCAGCCATGAGCCTTGTAGGTGCCACTGGGTTCACCGTGGGTAACCACGTCACGGCTACTGAGCCCCACACTACGGCAAGTACGTAAGTAAGTATTCCGTGATGTCTCTCTATCAAAGTAGTAACCATATTCCCCAAGTAAAAAATTAATATATTTTAGAATTTTTTACAAAATAAATATTTTGTTAAAAAATAACCAAACTTAGTTATCAAATATATTACCTATGTACACACTTACTTTCATAATATGTTTCATGGTTTCCAAATCCAAATAATAAATAGACATGAGACGGCCCGCCTCCGTTGACTGTATGCAACTCGCTTCATCCATTGTTATTAAACCTGAACTTGCCAAGCCATTCATTGCTTTTACACACAGCTCTGTGAATACACACATTTTTATATAAAAAGCATATGATGATTATAAAAATACATGCGGCTGCCCGCAGTTTAATTGAGATAAAAAGTATACTATTTTCTATTCCATGGAAAAATCTATTGGACCTATATAAGCCAAATTCAGTTTGTATCTGTTCAATTCTATAAGCGTGCTTGAAAGATAAATATACAAACTTTCACATTTGTAAAATTATGTATGATAAAACAGTGTATACTACTTCTGGAATTATAAGGAACATTTTTAAAAAAAGTTCAATCAGAATCCGTGAATTTGATTTTAAGTTAATTTCATTGGATAAAAATTAATTAATTTTAAATGTATATTAGTATAGATTAGCTGGAAGCCAATGATGAGTGACAGTGACGTAAAAGTAAAAAGTAGCCTTTACTATAGACATACTAAATGTATAACTTAGTAGTACACCACATAACGAAAAGTTGAAGAAAATATTTAAAAAATAACGTAAATTAGAAGGAACAATTTTTTTCCTAGTAATCAAGTTATTAATATTAACAATAACATGTTATTATTATTTATTACTCACAATTAACTATTACTTAAAAAACAGGATTTTGATTTTGGATTTGTGGATTTTGTCCACCACCAAAAACTAATTCTGTTAGAAAGACTCTCAACGTGATTCTGAAAAAAAATTATTCTTCTCGGCTATATATTTGTTAGTGGGCTGACAAGTTGCGATATTATTTTTAACGTTTTCAGGTCCAGACTCAAGGCGGATCAGTCCAGTTTCATTATTAGTACGAGCTTCGCTTCTTCAACTTACGATTAAAATGGCTGCACGTGTTCCTGAAATCTTTCTTTGATATGAGGAATGTTAGCCGACTATCTAACAGATTTAACTTCGAGCTCGTTCAAATTTAGTAAATTAAATATATTACGTTAAAGGACTCGTCCCTTAACAATTGCCTGCCGAAGCAATTTTTGAACCACATTAACACTTATTAACTACATATTATTGTAATATCCCTATTTCACGTGGTCCTCATATTTACTTTTATTGTCTCTGGGGAAATCTTCAAATTGGTATGGCTACTCATAAAATGTCATAGTAACCCGAACAACGTACTATATTTATTAAATACAGCCGGATACTGATTAACTCAAATGCCCCGATTACTTGTGAAGATTTTGTAAGGTATTGAGAAAGTTAACAAACGTGGAAAGCCTATAAATGTATCATCAAAATTTTAATGTTTTAAGTTGGAATAGAATCAAAACTATAAAAATATTAATAAAACTATAAATAAAAAATAATAAAAAACTTCCATACGCGCATTGAAAAGAAGTAACACAAACAAGTTTCACTACTTTATGGATTCGCGAAGCTTAATTGAACACGTAAACACTTATTTTGTACATACATGAATATATTTTTTTCATGAAATACAAATTCTAATGTAATATGGTATTAATTCATACTTTGTTTAAAAATATGGTAGTTTTAAAAAAAATTAAACATAAACTTTAGTTACGTTGTTATGTTTATAGTATAGTTCATTTAATATTTATTTATATAAATATGTTGCTTAGTCATTACTCCTAAGACGTAACATTTGCGACCCAAAGACGCTTGTTAAAGCATCTTCAATGACATTTTAGTATTTATAGGTAAAGGATATTTGTAGTCTTTAAATTGACGTAAATGTTACAAGGTAAGCGAAATTATTTATCTTTTTGATTAAATATACATTTCAAAATTCTTTTAGCAATAAATTAGAGGTATTTTATTTTTTGTTTAGAAACTTTGGTTTCATATCTGTGTCCTACCCATCTCTCATCTAACACCAAATACTTTTACCAACTGTTCTTGGTAGTATTATATTGCCATTTTGTTAATTATATTGCTTCGAAAATCGCAATGGCTACCGACAGTTGGCGGGATAACCATCTGCAAAAACGGCATATCAAAAAAAAATTGCCGAGGCAATTATAGCAAATCCTGCTTATGTAAGAACCCTGCAGTGGACTGTTTACTAGCTGTTAATGAAGGTAAAGATACTTGTGTTGTAAGGATCTTCCAACAGGTCACAAAACCTGTCTATTTCTTTCCGTGGGTGTCATAAAAGACGACTAAGGGAAAAGGCTAGAAAATCCCATTTTGAGCTCCCAGAATACCAGGAGACGGGTTCACTACCCCATTCGTTCTTACTCTCGGAGAGACGAAAAGTGGGTTACGGAGGCCCGTTTGGCAACCCCGTGTCGTGCTGAATGTAAATCCGTATTCTGTGCCTAACCCAACCAGTGAGAGACATAAGTGCTTATGCTTATTGTAACTTACACCTTTAATTTTAAATGAAATTATTATTTACGGATTTTATCGCGTTTAATTTTGTTTTTATATTCCCGACGTTTCGATTGGTTAAAGGCAGCCATGGTCACGGGGGGAGTGAGGTGCTAGACGTCCAGATGTCATAGCTACCTTCAGCTCTTATTTATAAATTTTTGGTCCGATCTACGCAGAATGTTATATGTTATTTTATATAATAAATAAAAGCTGAAGGTAGCCCGAGGTAACTATGACATCAGGACGGCTACACCACAGTCCCTCTGTGACCACGGCTGTTGTAAAGTTTAAAAGTCAATAACTTAAGCACAAGTGCTGGACATAAGCCTCTCTTAACGGATCGATTCGTCATAATCGTCTCCTCTGTCCGGGTTGCCAAGGTCAATACTACGTACACCTTGACACTGCTGCACTTCATCGGTCTCGCATATTTTGAGATGGTTTAACCAACGTCTGTCGGCCACTATGTGATCTTGAAGACTTTTCCCTTAGTGGACTCTTACTACATTCAAGAGAAGAGGGTGACAGACTTTTTGGCAGATCGAAACGTCGGGAATATAAAAACAAAATTAAACGCGATAAAATTCTTAAAAATAGTTTCTTTTTAAATGTGTAGTGTTCGCGTAAATTCAAGAAATGATTATGTTAAACCATTAATGTTGGTGTACGTTAGTTGTTGCTTCAATGTGTAACGCTCTTTTTGCTGGACAGTAATAATCTGTTGATACTGCTTATTTAGATACACAAACATTTACTGCTATTTACAGCTATTTACAGCTCATGCCAACAGGTTTTAAGCCGTAAAATTAATTTTGATTATGGTAATAACTGTTTTAAAACATTGGCACGTAATGGTGCCTTGATGACCGCCTATTTTAATTTCTACTAAACTTTTAATCAGGTATTTCTTTCTCCAACTGTTTTAATAAATATAAAAACAATTTCAAAATAAATATCAAATCTACAGATGCAGTTTATCTAAATAAAACATACACGGTAGTACACTCTCTGATCAAGTTGAACATGATATTCAATTAAAAACATAATCTGTTGTATACTTCAAACGCGTTTATTCTTTCACTTAAACCTAGGCGATCCGTCTGAGATCGCGTGCTTTGATTATTCCTCAGGTGGGCACGTACATTTAAGGCAACAGTCATTCGTCTTGATCCGGAACTAGAAACGGTATAATGAAATGCGCCATAATATATTCATTACTTTTTGGCAGTAACAAATTTAACATTTCGTCAGATATATACGCATATTTTGGATCAATGTAAGGAACCAAGAGAGGTAAGGTAATACTTAATGTATTTATTACCAGAAATCATAGTCACAACCAAATTGCACCACAGAGATTCAACAACTTAATTGTTCATATAGTATTTTTGAATTGCGTTCCAATAAAATTTGAGTCCTTTAAGACTCAAGTTGGCCAGCAAATTAATAGACCGATCAATTTATGTTTTACGACCGATTATGATACATCAATCAATTTATTCAAAGCACAGGGGATTTTACTCAAACCCAGTTTGTATCTATTTGTTATTGCAAAATTTGTAAAACAACACCAAAAACTCAAAATAAAGATGATGTAACTAAAACACCAGATACCCAAGTAAATTAATAACATTTAACGTTGTAACGATATACCGATATACTAATAAATATACACACTTCAGGAAAATTTGTTACTGGATGGGTAAAATTATATACAACAGAATACCATAGTCAATAAAAGACATGCTATCAATTAACTTCAATAAAATATATATCAGTGGCTTCTTCAAAGTACATTTTACTCTGTAGATAAGTTTTTAAATTACAGGAGAAAACCATAAGCATAAGGGTTATACACAGAACATCTTAGTCTAAACTAATTAATATATTGTCGTTGACATTAGGAATTGTATTACATAATTTAATTTAGTTTATTTTCATGACAATTTAAATATTTAGAAATTATTGTGATTGATGCTGATGAAATATGTAAATATTTGCATGCTGTTATAAATGGCTGAAATAGGAGGAATCCTTAATATATTGTCCACCACTGTAAAACCCTATGAAAAGTAAATATATAGTAGTATTGATTTCATTATAGGTTGTTTTAACTTAAACAAAAAACAGAGTTAAACGGTTGTTACACTCTATTTTAATTGACAGAATGATCAAAAAACACTTCTGGTCACCTATCACTTTACTTATCAACAAAGCAGATTGTACGTACCCTCAACTTTCTTCGATATATGATGAGACGGTGCAGTCAGTGGTAGACCTAAATACTTCCTGGGATCGCGCGCCGCTCGTACGAACAGAAATGTGGACCGCAGCCATTGCACGCATTGGGCCACATCGTTCACTGTGCCTAGCGCTGCTTCACTATTCAGGTTCTCTGCCAAGCGCTTGTGCAGGTAGCTTTGTAGCGGTTCACAGCCACCGACAAGAGCTTGATACCTTGCCTATATGTCACAGTTACTGTTAATGTTTTACATTTGGAACAAGATTAAGACTACGCTGGGTCATGTAAAACGGAAGTCCGTAATCTGGTATCAGCTATAACTGCCACCTGCCAAAAAATCTGCTACCCTCTTCTCGTGAATGTGGTAAGAGTCGACTAAGGTAAAAGTCTTCAAGATCTCATAGCGTCCGACAGACGTTGGTTAACCCATCTCAAAATATGCGAGACCGATGAAGTGCAGCAGTGTCAAGGGTGCACGTAGTATTGAACTTCACAACCCGCTAGGCAGACTAGGGGATTATTGCAAATCCTCCCGTTAAGAGAGGCATATGTCCAGCACTTGTGCTTAAGTTATGGACTTTTGAAAGACTGATAAATAAGAAGAATATAACGAATTAATTAAGTAGATGACTGTATAAAAGTAATAATAAAATAATTCCGTTTAGGTTTACTAATATAATGTTATATATGTCGAAGGAAATATTTTATGGTCTAAAAAGATTGAACGCAAACTATGTTTCTCTAAGATGACTTACTTGTTCATGGAAAATTACAGTTTTAAAATGTAATAATAACTAGTGTGGCAATAAATAATAAAACAATTAAGTCAGTCCCTGCAGATTGAGTGAGTGAATCGAACAAAACGCTTGCTGTTGTGATACGCAGATGTGCTCCTTACTGATGAAAAAAGTTTACGATGGAAGAGCACTACATCAAGCAAAATGACATAGTGTATGTTCACAGCTCTAAAGAAGCCTTCTAACTTGTTGGGAAAGTTTAACGGCCTGTATAAATCTTGGTTTGGTAGGGGGGTGTCCAACCAAGAAGTCACAAAGATTATTTTTGTGAAAAGGAATAAACACTTCTGGCAGAGTTTATCAAGTTACTGTTTAGAATCGCCTCTCAGTGATACATTTTTCAAAAATGTATCGTGGACTTTCCTGCAAGACCCCGGTCACATGACACGTACAGCTCAGAGTCCAGATCTGAACTCGTTGGACTACAAAATGTGATGTGTAATAGAACTTATGGCCATGCTAGATATAATACTTTTTGGTATACCTTGGAAACTATACCGCGGGTCAAGGCTGGTTATAGTTGGCAAATAGTTTTCATTTATAATTATACTACAATGACGTTTGTAACAATGAGTGTGTTTTAATTTATAACAATTTGCACAATTTTTATAAAGACGAATAAAGTTTTCGTATTAAGAAATTAAAAATGGCTTTGAGTAAAGCCAAAAAACTTGCAAAATTACACGCAGAAGCTGAATCAAGGAAAAAAATAAAACGCGATGAACTTCAGCGTGATATAGCTGCTCAAGCTCGAAGACGCGGTGAATTAGACAAAAAATGGCGAGAGATGATGCTTAAAATAAAGGAACCAGTCTTTAGACAAGACATCGAGGTTATGTGGCATACTTTTGAGAGAACATATGATAAGAAAAATCATGTCATAAACTACACAATGAAATTAATTGACCTGTCTGACGATCAGTTCCAACGAACAGTGGCAAGTTTTTGTGATACGATAGATACTATGATTGTGAATTTTTTGTCTGGTATTGAAAATATATCTAAAGAAAATGACTGTAGAATGGCTGAATTGCTGAAATCAGGTGAATGTGACGCATCTAATATCAGAACGGACCACGATGCAGCCGAAACACATTTACAGTTATTAATTTACCACGGACATACAACGGCTGATTCTCTTGCTTGGACAACGCGAGGTGAAAACTTAGTAAGAGAAGATGAGGAAAGTAGTAAGTATAAAAACGTTCGCGAAAATCTTCGTTCTCTTCTAGAAAACTCGTACAATTCTATGTGGGACGATTATAAAGCTGTGCTAAAAAACTACGTTGTGAAAACTGCCGCCAATCAAAAAGAAGTGCGTAAATTACGCCGTAAAGAAAATTTGATGGCAGATATTATTGCATCTCAAGGCAAAAAAATTGCCGATAGCGATGGACTGCTTAAAAAGCTGAGATCAGAATTATCAGCATATGAAACAGGTACAAAGCAGGCAGTATTTCGAGACCGCCGAGATAGGCACCGATCAGCTTGCTTTAGGTTAAAAAAGATTTTAATGGATGGATGTGATACAGATGAAAAACAGATGGCGAAATTAGTAAGTGCATCAGATAGTGCAATAGAATGGCTAGAAAACGGTCATAAAAGAGGAGAGAAAATACTTCGCCTTGCTGCATTATGTCGAAAATACGAAACACAACGTGAAAAAGTATTGCCTTTCGGATTGGATTTACCTCATTCTCCTACGCAGCCTAAAACCGGACAACGAAAACTTCATTCAGATGATTCCTTAGTTTTGAAGGCGATAGCAACGACCAGCGGTTTAACGAGGCTTTGGCAACGCATAGCTCAAGCCGAATTGACACGAAAAGCCTTAGCGCGTGAGAAACTTTTGCTGGAAGAAGAAAATGCTCTTCTTCTTAGTAAAATACGAGAACGCAATGAAAATAAATTTGGACCTGAGTCAACAAGTTGCATTTGCAACAAGCCCGAAAGACTGGGCGTTGTATCAAAACCAGTTCCGATTGACGGTAGATGGGAAATGTCTAAATATAAAATCCGCTAACTATAATTTCCGAATTTGTGTATTGGTTTTTTAATTTATTTGAATAAATTATTTACATGTTCTTTATTATTTTGTATTCAAATAATTTTATAACTAAGCATAGAAGTGAATCTCATGAAACATTCGTATTTATTCTGTCGTATGACAGCAGTCTGCGCGAGCGTTGCATGTCGCAATGACGCGAGACCTACACGAGGCGCAGACGATGTCACTATGACCTTACCCACTTCTAAAACCGTGGGACAGGTAACGATCGATAAGCGTTTTAAAGCGTTGTGTTTTAATATTTTAGTTCTTGTAGGTTGATTTTATTTTTGAATTACGAATAAAATGCCTCTCAAAGTATTGCGAAATATGTTTCTTATTAGTTCTTTAGTGTTGAGTTTGTTATCGTTAAAAGATCGAAGCAAAGAAAAAGGTTTTCATAATAATTTCTAGTATTTACGCGAATACTACATATTGAAACCCTCTCTAAATACTATGAAATACATAAATAATAGTTTTGTTTCAATCAAAAAAATATTTTTCAAATATTTTACTAGGGGATCCTTTGCTGCCTAGGAGCCGTCTGGGTAGGTCTCTTCACATGCAGCAATGCAACCACAGCTTTTGTCCGGTTTAAAAGGTATAGTGCGCAAGTATGATTACTAATTTAGAATAACTATATGATTACTAAAAGAGAATACCTGCTCACTATATGTGATTGTGACACATACACGTGATCTTCATTATATGAAACGGCTAATAAACTGGGATTGTAGCATGTTACAGTGGTTCACAACCCTCAAGGTTATATGTGGTTTTTATATATTATTTGAGGTTTTACCTGGGAGAAACAAATTACAATCAAGTATCGTAGAAATATTTTTTCTAGGATATGCTGGTTTCCTCACCGAGCACGTTGTCAATTAGTGCTTATATTAGCAACTAGAAATAAATAAACAATATTTATTTGAGGAGTATAAATGCTGTACGAGCCGGTCAGCACTTTAGTATAGAAGATTATTTACGCCTGAAAGGAAATAGACATCGGAAGTATAGCGAAAAATATGTCTAAACAGTAGGTTATTATTTTTTATTCTAATTATTAAAGTAATGATCTAAAAAACTTTAAGCGTTATGGAACAAAGGTTTACGATTGACAACCCTAGTACCAAAAATATAGTGATGTACAAACCCTATAGATGTTGCGATCAGCCTTAGTATGCGGTAAGCCGATGGATTTATGTAATTCAGGACTGTGATTTGGGTATATTTATAGGTGAGACGAATGTGGAGTAGCGCATTTATGGGATGCAAGGGTGATAACGATAATGATATAATATTATAAATATATTTTATATTGCTACATGAAACACTGCGGAATTAGTATATTTCGCGCCGCTTATACTTTAGGCCTCAAGTTCTTCTAACTTATTGGTTAATGCAAGTTCATATGGTATTAAGTTTTACATAGATGCACAATATACGGAGGACTATCGTTGCCACATTAACCTTGCCCTTTTGAATACTAAGAAATAAGTATTCAAGAAAATATCGAAAATGCTACTACAGTGTTCATTATTTTAATTGTTCTTGTAGTTAAGCGATAAGATGCCTCTGAATATTATTCTATGTAATTACGAAATTTTAGATTACACTAGCTGGCTCGGCAGACGATGTTCTGCCCTTTCCGGTAGGTGGTACGATGAGATTCATTTCCTAACTACCTAATAACTCGACCACATCTGTCGGGTCCAGATTTTGTGATTTTCTTTTGTTGCACTAAACCTTCATTGTAAATATGATCAATTTTGAAACAAAAATATCGTATTCATTAAATGACTGCCAAATTGACTGCAGTGATATCTTTCGGATTCTAGCATAGCAATAAACCATCGTTTTAACAAAATGAGTATTTTTTTATTGACCGATTGAGATCATATACATTTTGTGAATATGACCTCAATCGGTCAAGTCGTTCAGAATACGATCACTAACGATTATATAATATATAAAAAATATTAAGAAACTTGACTTGTGTCCATAAACATATAACTGGACGTGTCGTTTAAAAAGTATTTACGATTGAACAAAAGACAAGCGTGAGAGACGTGCTTGCGCATCGTAAAAATTCACCCAAAAATCATAATTTTTACGATTTTTACGAACGATTACGATACATATTTATAAAGTACAACTATAAGAAAATAAAAACAAAGTATATGTCATCCCACACGTAACTAAAACTAACTACTATAATCAAAAAAATGTCTTAAACCAATGTATTTCGACCAGCCTCGCTATTCGAGCGATCGGTTTTAATTTGAAGTTACTCCAGTCTCAATAATTTGTCAGATAGCGTCGTCGTAGAGACAAGTCTAGTTTTCTACGAAACAATATACGATTTACCTTAATATGTCTTTACTGAATCCTATCATCCAATGGAAATGCTATAAACACTTGATTAGGCCTAGAAATTTAAGAGTGGACGGAAAAGCGTGTGTAAATGTACATCAAAATCGACGTTCCTGAACAAGCGTCACATTGGTGGAGTCGCTACCTTATTGAGGTGAACAACGGCTATCACTATTCATGAAATTGCAATAAAATCTGTGCCCGATAGGTTCTGAAGTTGTTGAACGAAGATATAAAAAAAAACAATCGATTGCAAATCTCGATCCATAGAAAAATCGATTTCGGAGGGAAACGGATATCTTGAAGCTGGACGTGGTCAGGAATGGTGAAAGAAAAGCAAAACCTGTTATGAGAAGCCTGAGCCGGTTAGGTGATTATTGATTATTTAGCTGTGATTATTTCGATACGATTTGACAACGATCAAAACTTCGTGCGGTATTATTGGCTGATGAGTGATGAGTGATGACACATACACTAGACAATTAGCCGATGACAAAAAATGAGTGAAAAACTTTATATAATTAGTATAAAAGTAGAGTAGCAACCTGAAAGTGCCCACAGCTGGGCAAAGATCTCCTTCTCAAATATCTGAGAGGGTTTTGGAGCCGGGAAGGGCCCACCAAGCGCCAGTGCGGGTTGGCGGGCTTCGCATTACCTCGAAATACTATTTTTTATTATTTGTCAGACATGCAAGTTGCACCGGCGAACACGTGGTAAATACAGCACTTAAAAATGCTAAAAAAAAAAATTAATATGTATAATGCAAATTCGGTTTTATTTGATTCCCTCGTATTTATAGTGACCTAGATTTGAAATGAAGTGAAGGGTTTAAGTGGGAATGTAGGATTATTTTCTCCAAATCCCAACCTCATCTGCACTTAGTGCACCCCGCTAACAAACGAGATGGCGGACGATCGAATGATGGCGGAAAGTCTATCCAAATTTGCCGAAACCAAATTCCCAAATAGATGGGGAGCAGCATCACTAGTGCGGGTAGTAAGGGTGTCGGCACAAATTCTTTTGCTAAACGTGGTAAGTATAGGCAAAACCTTTAAGAAATGCAAGTGGGAGCTTTCTAGGAGAGGCTTATTTTAACCAGTGTCACCTTAATACCAATAAATATTCTTTTTAATATTTTTTACATTCCTAATTTGAAATTGTAAATTCTCTTAGGCCCAAGATGCACCTAAAAATATTTCAGCTTTTTAGGTATTTTCGACGTGATTCAGTCGAGGCAACATCTTATACGTATGTATGTATTTATAAGTATCGAACCGCGTCGGCTTCCAACGAACGAATCTCTAAATGTGAAGGAATATATGTAAACCTTCTTCATAAAATGTTCTAAATGTTGATAATACCGGATTAAAACCTACTGAGAAATTTATACGTTAAAGCGAATACACAGCCAAACGCAGATTGCGACTTTGTTTTTACTATATTATACTTTACTTTAATATACTTTATACTATTTAAAGATAAAAATGATTTCTTACTTATATTGTTCGAACAAAATCAAATATCTTTTTAAACCATCAGCCCTTATTAAATCCTTCTAAATAATTCAAATTATATATAAACTAAAATAGCATACTGCATACTTGTGATTGCCGCTGGGAAGCCTTACCTTCGCCCGCATAACCATGTAAACTTTACCCCAACGAAACCCACGAAGGTAATAAAAAGTATCCCAGTATCCAAAGTTTTCATCCATGAATACACGCAATAATCGACCTCTTTTGCAAATCAAATCCGTTGAGTCTTTTAGGCGTGATCGAGAGTCTAACATACAAACTTTCACATATACTATTATATAATAATATTATTAAGCATAATATTTTAGTAAATACTTTTTGATTTAACTATAATGAGTTATGTATAAAAAAATCCTACTATAATTTAAAAGGCTAATAGAAATAAATAACACACGACTATATCCTCAATTAAGCATTCACGTAGTTTTATTATTAAAACCAATGATTAAAACTACATTACATGAATAAGGGCGTAATTATGGAATTAGCGATGATAAATGCGTTCAGGAACAATGAAATGACAAGCGTTCTTCGATTGCACACTGATATTTGAAGCATTCCACACGTATGTCATGAATGCAGTATTTGTGGATACTTATAGTTATTACAGAGATAATTATAGCTTTGTACAGACTGTAATTTGTTATGGGTAAATAATTAAACATAATTTTTTTGGAATGCAAACTTATAACATCAAAATAACAGAACAAACAGAAAACGGATACGGATTTGGAATGGATTATAGAGCCGTGGAGTGTATAGCCTTGCTGCGCTACACGACAGGATGGCGGATTCTCACCTATTCTCGTTTTAGTTTTCTCAAAAATAAAGTTACGTAATGAAGGTTTTCTTCACCGCTACGGCAAATTAGTGGTTTACAGTAATGCAATTAGCAATTTATTAGATCCTGGGAAGAGGAACCTAAATCCGCAAATATGAAAGGCGCGCAACGTGACCCTTGAGCTGTCATGGCTTTTAACTATAGACTTGGTCATTGACTTAAAGATGATTATAAAGTGCTCTAGTAGAATTTACTGATGACTGCATACCAGAAGTTGCGTAGTGTATGTGGTATATTATGAACTATAATGAAGGAACTTAATTACTTACACTGTGCTATAATAATCTACCTTACTAGTGTAGTACTGAAAGTGTCTGCTCTGATACAAATGTAAGATTTGTCCACTTCTTTTCGCCAGACACGGGGTCAGCTAAGAAGCGTGTTGTAAAATAAATATAACATCTTGGGCGGAGGTACGGTAGCCACTGAGCCATGCTGAGATGTGGCCTACGCGTTCGCGGTAGATAACAATTAAGCTCAGAACTAAATATGTTATCGCTTCCCTTTTAGATATATTATCATATTTAGAATATTAGGTTCATCAGATTTAGAATTAAGTTCGTCAAAGGTGTAACTGTTCTTATAGACTCTACTGTAACACTATATGTATGTATAATTCTTATTATAAAAACTGTAATCCTTGAAACCCAAAATATGCGAACAAATTCTCACTATCACTTTTTATTCCATTTAGTTTTGGGGAACGTGTAATTCTAATCTGAGTGGAAATTAGGATACAGGTAATATAATAAAAATGGACCCTTATCAGCGGAGCACTTTGTGTCGCTTATTGTCAAAACTTTGTAGATTTATTATGTCTACTTAACTTTTATCAACTTTATCGAATATCTCAAAGTTAGGGGAATTGAATGTATTTAGATATTATGAATAATTTCAAACCAATAATCTTTGGTATTTACATTGAAAAGTACTTTATTTATTTGGCAATATTTATTAGAAATTCGACCACATATTTTCTATCGACAAGCATAGATTAAAGAGAAGAAAAAATTGGCAAAAGTATTTATTCACAAGGGTTTTTATATTCATAATTTAGAAGTGTAGATTACCTTTTAAGACAATAAACGCAAGAATTCAGAAAGAGATCGTGATCGTCCACATTACATAACAATATTTTGGTTATGTAATGTGGACGAAATTAAACCGCTTATTATTTTACTTTTAGCTTAACAGTCTGTAAACAGTCCACTGCTGGACATAGGCCTTTCCCATGAGGAGGATATGCTCACGGCACGCGGTTTGGCGATGGCAGCACCAGACACCTCGCGCCTTAGACGCTGCTGCCCGACATCGGTCTGTAGTCTTATTTTTGGTCTAGTATTTTTCAAGATGGTAATCCCGCCATCTGTCGATAGTCATTGCAATTTTGAAGGCTTATTACTTAGTAGTGTCTTACGACATCAACGGGAAGAAAGGCGGTGGTAAATTGTGACGTCAATACCATACGAAAATTATTATCTTATATAGTTTTAATTTATAGTAATAATGTCATCATAATTTAAGCCTATCACAAGTCCACTGCTGAACATGCACGGAGCACACAAAGCATGGTCCTAACCCACCTGCATCAGATAATAACAAATGATAGATGTGAGCTGTCGGCAAACATTTAAAGAGCGCGCAAAGTTCATAAAGAGACAGAAATGTGAGTCACTTCCTTATCATGAACTAAGGATGACAGTGCGTGTCGCTTTCACCGGCGTAGGCATGCTTCAAAGGATAACCTACAAGTTCTTCCTTGTCCCAGTTTATACAATAAACTGTGTTACAACAAGGCTTACCCAATATGTTATATGGGAAATAAAAGTCATGGTCCTTTGTAGAGCATAATATAACTTTTATGTTTACAATATATTCTAACTCGGGAATCGTGATAAGAAATTGCCTTATAATTGTCGTCTAGCGAGGCTTTTCCGACCACGCATTACACATTTAGCGTCAAAATGTACGAATAATTGAAGATTCACGGTCACCCCACACGATGCTTTAATTGCTTGATAACCGAGAAGCACTACGTAAAAGATATTACAAAATAATTGTTAACGATATTATCTTGTTATTCTTTTCAAGAATCGTTTTGCGTTACGAAAATATTCGTTTCTAGGGAGTTAGAACAAGCGATATTAACGGCTAATTGTTCTAACGTTTTTGTTGATCGCGTATTCAAGCAGCAATGCATATGTCGGTAAAGGTTTACGCGAAAACATAAATATAATAAGCATTGAAACGAGTTGGTATTTAGACACGGCTATTGGTTTTTAGTTATCAACATAAACCTGTGTGCGTGGAGGGACATTCATCACGAGAGGGCGACATTGCGGCATCTTCGCAAGCGTAAGGGGAGTCGTGGGGTGCGTATATAAGTGGCACACGGTACCGGGGCGCGATATCAGTCGCTTTCAAGCACTCTAAAAGGCACCATTGTCAACAGCAGCAATAGTTGCAACAGTGTTTTGTGTCGTATCAATAGTGTTCACGCGTGTAAACGGTGAGTTTTTAAATTTGTGGTAGATACAAATAAATTGTAGTTGAACATAAGCTTATCAGAGCTTTTAAAATGTAGAGCTATATTGTCTTCAAAATAATTAATATAGTTTTGTTTCTTTTTTTTAATCGTAAATAGTATTAGCTAATAAATGATTTGATAATTATTTCCATATATAACAATAATTGTTTATTACGAGTATTTTAAAGCAATTATTAGTTTTAACTTATTAAATGACGGAGGATTTAAAATTCTAGATTAAGAGTAATGTAGACTTAAAGTAAATATCAATGACAAAATTCATAGTTTCTATTATATTTGTATACACAAATATTCGCAATTTTCCAGAGTAAAGTAAAGCAATATCTGTCAATATTTCACTTCTGGGCAAATGAGCTTCGTCAATATTTGATAGGGTTTTGCAGCTGGGAAGAGTCCGACACGATGCTCTAATGATTTGACGGACATGTCCTCGAAATATGGTAAATTCAGCACCAAACTGTAATTGATTGAGTGATAGTGGAGGCATAGGGATTCGAACCGAGTGGATTACTAGCGTACTATGATATTAAAGCAAACGCCCTGACCCTTGAGCTACAAAGGTTAACAGACATGCGCATCCTCCTCGTGCTACCATATAGCCACAAAGACTTGGTTCTTGGCCTTAAGTTAAAAAGTCAAAAGTCTCGTGTAGAGTCGAAGGCCTTAACTTAAGGTCTGCCAATACGGGTAGATAGATAAACTAGTAATGTCCTTAACTTCCAGTTTCATCCCTTACCAGTGATATAAAAACCGTAAAAACCGCGGTAAGATTTCATTTAGTTTCCATATATAGACAATTGTTACGAAACTATGTAAGTATTTGAAGTTTTTAAGACTTCGCCAATGTTTTTAAGAAATCCCACAATGTTTTCCGCCTTTCCTTAATCAACAAGATGTTACCATTCAGCTATCAATTGCTCAATCACTGGCGAGAATCTTTTCTTCCTCTTCTTCGCCATCAGTTTGTTAATAGTCCACTAATGTGCATAGGCCTCTTAGAATGCGAAGATTTGCGATTGCGATATCAATCGCACGCCAGACAGCCGATACCGGGCAGCAGACGTCGAACACTTTTTAGAGTCACGTTAAAACTAGCTTTTAATGATAATGCATTATCGTTATAACGCTACGTAACAAGTTCCGTGGTCAATAAGGATATTGATGTGAAACTAAGAAAATCGAATATTCTTAAAAAATTGTCTAATAATAGTTGTGCTCTAATTAAAGTTTAAAAGTTAAAAATTATTATGGGCTAAAATTTGAACTAAGTTTTTAAGTAATAATTTCGTCTAATTGTGTAATAACAGAAAATTTTCGTAATTACCGATTCATATGAACTACAGTATGTTCATAGGCCATCATCATATGCAGTAGTTACTATATATTGGTTATAAATAAACAATTAGTATTTGAATTTTTAACTCTTAATTACGAAATTAAATGGATAGAACAATACTTTGTCAATAAATCTTGAAAACAATTCTGAGAAATCGATAAATAAATGGGGACAAAATTATTAATCTCTTTTAATTGGCAAGATTTTACTAGAAGCCTTCAAGACCATTGACAATAATGTAGTAAAATATTTTTTTTCGCATATAAATCATATGACACAACCAGCATAAACAATTTAAACACTGCAATATATTTTATCACCTATAGCCCTGTTTTAATTTGTTAGGTCACCTTCAATTTTGTTGACATAAATCGTTTAAAAGGGGCGCTGTGACTTAGGAGCATAAAACAAGAAATGTAAATCCTTGACAACGGGTGGTTCAAGGGCAGCGTACCTGCCTCTTAAGCCGTGGACCATGATATCAAATCCCAAAGAACCCAATATATCAGTAACGCATAAATTATTTCTTTTCGAGTCTGGATTTAATATTATGAAATATTCGATGTTTCTAAGCGTAATAAATACCGAATTATGCACTGTAAAATCAAAGGAACTGACATTGCCCAAGCATTGATGTGGGTCCCAGAAGTAGTGAGCCTCTTACTGGTAAACGGGATATAAGGTAAATTATATTGCCGATAATTAAAATCAAACACGAACCAGAGTCTCTCACTCGTGTTCATCTTTCCCTATCCGATGTAGCGCTAAAATCGGAAGAAAGGTTAGAAACACGGAACAACAAAAACCAATAATTTGCACTAATAATAACTTCGGCTGGGATTTGAATCCTAGACTGATGACTTCGCAAGGAGGTGCACAAACAGCTGTACGACGCGAACTTCAAAAGTATCTCCATGACACTTTCGTTTAAATCTTAAGTTTTGCAAAAAATAATTGGTCTCTCACGACTTTATACCAAATACAAGGACATTTATTTTTAGTCGTCCATCTCAATTTCCACTAGAATTTATTTGTACAATACAAGTCAGATAGTGTGCATGTCGCTAGTGTTGAGGCTAACGCTACAATAGCAGCATAAGTTTCGGAGAACTCATTGGTACAAGCTCTCCACATATAAGATCAATCGCGGGTCTCCTGATTCAGAACTAATCTATAATAGAACAAAACACTTATTGAGCAAATTAATGTTCATAATTCGCTCATTGTTCGATTTTTTGCGCACATTAAAATGCCATTTTCATAATATCATGCCACATATTTCTTTCCATAATTTAATTTCTCGTCGAAATGCTACGCAATCCCACGTTAGCTGCAAGCGTGCGCCAAGACAAAGCAATTGCCCGCAGGAATCAATCACGCAAGGTCAGATAAACCTCAATTATTGGCATCCTATGGTTATTTGTTGTTAAATGCGTTGCAATATACTTTTTTAGAAACCTCCATGAACTTGGTGAGTTCACGTTTACTTGAGGACTATATCATAATCTTAAAGTAGTAAGTGATAAAATGTATAGCGTTATTTATAATAACATTCCGAAAAGTTCGTGAATAAACTGTAAAGAAAAGTTCAAGAGCTTTCTAGTAGTATCCGCTACTTAAGAAGAAACTTTACGTACCCTGTTTTTTTTACTGTTGTGTTAACTGTCAATTTATATGAAAATTGCTAAACACTGCTACTGGATAGTTAAGGAAACTGTTTTGTTTTGAATTATTCATACAAAAATGTATGTATGTTCTAAAAGTAAAAAAAAAACAATGAGTACAGATAAAGGTAACCTTATGTGGTATGATATATCTATCCACTTTATTTCTTTTCTTTTCTTTGTCAACTTGCTAAATGTCCACTGCTGGACATTGATTGATACCTTTGGCAGGCAGATTGGCGCTTTCAGTCACATCGTAACTTAGACGCTGCTGCCCGTCACCAGTCAGTATACATCGGCCTAGTCATTCTTTCTAGATAGTTTTTCCGCCAACTATCATAAGCCTTAACATCCTTATGGCATTTTCGTTAATCAACTTTTATGTGACCCACGGAAAGAAAAGAGGTGTCAGATTTTCTAACGCCGCCACCACATGACCTTCATCTCCTTTGTGTGCTAAACCACATGAATCAACATAATTTGGAAGGTTTGCCCATACTTACTACGCTTGGCAAGCGGGTTGGTGAGCGCATTGCCGCTACCCTCGCACTAGTTTGAGGGATTTTTGTTCCCAGCAAATTCGAATAGATTATCCGCCATCATTCGGTCGCTGGGGCCTCGTTTACCGTGCTTGTCTAACAAACACAATCGCTACCATCACTTTGAAGTGTAACGCTATGTATGGCACTGCACTGAACTTGTCATTCAGAGACATAAGTCATTCACAGGGATTCACTAACTTTAGTGTTCTTCAATCAGAAATATATAGGAGATTACCCTATATAGGAGATGTAACACGTTCAGCAATATAGATGCTATAGACAGATGATGTTGAATTATTACCTATACTAATATGTAACTGCTATAAATAATATGTCACCGCTCTTAAAAGTTATCTGTAGAATATTTTCGTAATAAATTTATTAGAATCTAGTTAACTAGATACTTAAAATCAATTATATCTAATTATACAATAAATGTTTTGTTATAATGACTTATGATTATAGGTAATAAAATAAAGCAATATGTGGAAGACATCCACAATGCATATCTAAATTAAATAATTATATCAATTAATGAAAGCTCGGATCGCTATTTAAGATACATTGACGAACATTCAAAAAGTTGTTTACTACCAAGCAGAACAAATCCTCTTTTTTATAATCTAGTCCTAACATGCATATAAATTATTCAAAATAATTTCACTAGAGACTTTAAGAGTTGTTTTTTTCAAGTAGATAATTTTTTTTTTAACATAATAACCCGATGTTTGTAAAAAATACATTCATAGTCCGCTTTTAAAACAATGCTGGTATTAAGGAAATTTTTCCTAATTGTTTTGGCAGCCAAATGACGTAAGTTTACCTAATTTATTGACGCGTATAGAGAGAGAACAATATTAAAATAATTATTAGTATTCATTGTATTTTCACCGCTGAGCATGTGGTAAATACAGCACTTAAAACTACTATTAACAATTTTAGCGGTGCCGGCACCGGGGATCGAACCCGGGTCACTCACATTACTCACACACATTACCACGTGCTCAGCGGTGAAGGAAAACATAGTGAGGAAACCTGCATGTCTGAGAAATAATAAAAATATTATTTAGAGGATATGTGAAGCTCGCCAACCCGCACTGGAGCAGGGTGGCGGGCCCTTCCGCTCTGTTACAACCCTCTCTGATACTAGTATTTGAGAAGGAGGCCTTTGCCCACCAGTGGGCACTTACAGGCTGCTACTTTACTTTTTTTTATTGTATTTTACAACTTTTATGAACTTTTTTATTTATAACAGCTCTATTAAAGCAAATTAAGTAATTTTTACTTTAGCATTCGTATTTTATATCTTTATTTATTGAATTCTTAACTTACGTACTTATATTTAATTTGTACCTTATACCGCAGTGTTACATATGTTCAGTACGAATATTAGTTAGATCGTTAATTGTTTATTAGAGAAAACGTTACTCTCACTCTTATAATTTACTGTGTCGTGAAGGCAGTTTACCCATACATAAATCGCACATCACAAACACCCATACCCGAAATAACTTGTAGCCCACACAAAAACTTAAACTGTGCGGGTATCGAACCCGAGACGAGCAGCGCTGCAGTCAAACTGTTAGCCACTGCGAAACAGGGTTTATTATTATTATTACTTTTGCGACCAGTTGTAGCACATCTAAGACCATTACCTATATTCAACTTCCCGTAATTACAATTTAATAGCACCTGCTAAGAAAAAAAGTTAACGATTAATTCGTATGTATTTCTTGCAAAAAATAACATTTGATTGAAACGTGTGTGCGTGTGCGTGTGAAACGATCTTGACATTGAGATGTATCAGTTGTATTATCCAAAGATTACATAAATTAAGAAAGAAAAAGATTACTTTTACGCTATGAAACGATTAACATATCTGCTATCATAATGTTTTATTGTTTTTGAAATGATCTAATTAATATTAAAGAGTGCTTAGTGGTGTTGTAACCCGGACTTCTATTATATAAACAATGTATGCGATGCAACGTACGTAAGATGATCTACGATGACAGTCCACATTGCGGCGTATCAATTACGCATCATACATACCGAAGGATTATTATATACATATTATATATTTGTTATTTCAAACTCAAGGCTTCGTGAAAATTATAAAACCCATTGCGTGTACAATAAAATGAACATGATATATTAAAATATTATATGAAGTGACTTTTGCCGTGATTTTTTTCATTTTTTTAATCCGATCTGTTGTTATTAATTTTACCATAGTTTATTATCAATAGTTATATTTAAATTATTATTCATCGTGTTATTGTGAGTCTTAAATACAGTATGTTTTCCTGTTTAATATTTAAATTGCGTTACTGATACATTTATTTATCTAACAAACAGAAATTAGATTTTTGGGAAGTGTCTAATTTATATCTTGTTCTTGTAACTAAACCTTTTTCTTTTACGTGCTGGTTTTATGAAGATTAACTTAATAGTTTCGGAGAATGCCGTGTGGCATGGGCTATGAATCTACCGCCCTCTTTCATCTCGTAGGAGTCGTAAGAGGCGACGAAGAGAGAACAGATAGTGGAATAAGCATCTTAAAAAATAGCAAACTGAAAATACCGTTGGCCTGTAATGGATAGCAGCTTTTATGGGGTCAGCAGCGATATACAATTTGCCTGCCATGCGTGCCTTCTTATAAGAGAGGCCTATGTCCAGCTGTGGGATATTTCCAGGGTGCAGAAGTAGATTTTTTTCAAAAATGTAACAGAGGTTTTTTAGTAATGGGGCGATGTAACATTGATACATTTTTGTATAACAGATGTCTTCAACAAAATGGTTGGTGTGCGCCCTTGTCTTGATCTGCGTCAGCGTGAGGCGGGGTATGGCCGCGCCAGCACCTCAAGAAGAAGCGGGTCCGCCTACACCAGTAAGTAATGACAGGATACTGGCAATGGTTTATATTTAACGTAAGAGAAACCAGTCGTAAGTAAGTGTTAGACATTGTGATTAAAGAAATATTAAAATGTAAATAAATTTTAAATATGCATATTATGTAAGTAACTAAATAAGATTGGTAATACTTTAAAAAAACGTTAACGTTGAATTTGCAATAGGTATAGTATTTAAGCCTCGTATTAGTATAGAGTTAATTGAATCTTTACGAATATGGTAAAAACTCAAGAAGTGATATACTTATTATATGCTTACCACAATGTCTAACACTTTAGAAGAGTTGCATTTAACTTAAGAGCATATCATGCGTCCTTACTAGTTTTAGAATTGGTATTTTCCCCGTCTCATTCCATTAACGGAATTCCTGCCAACTAAAGTCATAACGCGAATTCTTCAAACTCCAAAATCGAAGACCGAACGAGTATTTCGTTTCATAACAAGAAATTTTTGGCACGAATAGAGGCTAGGCAAACTTGTTAACATCACCTTCTCATCACCAACTAATTTTACTACAAAGCTTTGGGAGCGCATTGAATAAATTGTACGTAAGAATTCACTTGCTATATTCTTAATGGTTTCTAGCACGAAGATGAGGAAGGTCGACGGCTTTTATTAACATAATGAGCTCACAAATCGATTGTATCTTTAGATCTATGCTATGAAACATGTGCGGAGGTAAAGATAGATATGTTAATTACATTTTTAAAGAATTAATGCATTAGAAAATCTAGATTTTATATAAGAAAAAGAAATCGCGAATAGTGCATCACTGTCTGTAGAAATTAGGTTAAATTTAAAATAATAAAAGCAATGAAATCAATCAGTTACTAATGTATTTCGCAAATATTGAAAGTCGTTTCGCTTGGCGAAGCGACTAAGCGATTAGCTGTCTAGCAGCACTTCGGGTCGCGAGTCCGAATACTACGGAACAATTATTTGTATTTGCTATAAATTATTGATCCTGCGCTGGGTGTTTTATCACGTGAAAATTACGTCTGAAGAACACCCTCTTCTCGCGTATCTTTTTTAAATAGATAAACTAAAATTCTTTATCCTGTAAAGTTATTTCGTGTGCATTGTTAAAATAACATCACAATTATTGTGATTTACATTGTAAGGTCAGTATCGAGTTAATTACTAGAGTTGTAATTAGAACTTAAGCGCTAAGTTAACACGTCTCCGAATTGGCAGTATCAGGCTCATCTCAGTAACAATTATGTTAACCATGTGAACATTTGCGGCGCGAAGTCACTAATTGGACGCAATTGCGTTCAACCGTCTTTGTGAGCAAACCGTACTTCTTATCGCGACTCTATCGCGATTATGCTGGTAACACTGAACAATAAAGACCTAATAGAATCGCATTGTGTAATTGGAGACACAATTGGTATATGCAGTGCGATATATTTGTTCAAGTTCATAAAGGAATATAATGCAGATACTAAAATTAATTAGCAGTAAGATAAGCTAAATTGAGTAACCAAAGTTCTTTTGTCACGTGTACGATAGCTTTTAATGACTTGCGAAATAAGTTACCAATTAGTTCTAAATTAAGATTACTATTGGACAATATATGTAATAATTAACAATGATGATTTATCGAAGTTCGATGGCTTTTTATATCAAATTTAGAAAGAGAAAATATAAAAGTCCTCTCGCCAAGGTTCACGAATAACAGTCAATTTTAATAAGTATAAAAAAAAAGAAATTTAAGCATAAATTTATGGAAAAGTGTACCACTAAATGCTAAACTCTCCTACACTTGGTGCACGCTGCCGGCTAACAACTGGTGCTCTAGTGATTACATGTGGCTGACGGAATTGAGGAATTCCTTCACACATGTAAATATGCCATGGGCGTCATGGCTTCATAGAAGGCAATTAATGACAAAAATGCTTAACACTTTTAAATATTTTGTGTGGAGTAAATAGAGTAGCGGCGGGCCCAACCAGTTACTTTTTGATGCTGTTAGGAATCTTAATACTGGCCGTATTACCTCTGCCTAACCTTTGAATATCGAACGAATGAATGAAGAAAGCCTACCAATGAGTTTTTCGAAACATAAGTATGATTTGTATTGCTTGAATACTAAGATAGCGTCAGATTCGCCACATGTCTCGATGTTCCAAATAAGATCGGGTGAAAAGTGGGTTGAAAAAACCAAAATAAATATAGTAAAAAATGCTAAATCTCCTATAATGTAGGTATGATCAATCATGATTCATAATCTGATGAACCATATTCTTGCTCAGCACCAATTTAAAAACAATACTTATTATAATCGGTTTAGTAGTTGGTTAAAATAAAGAAATAACACAATAGATTATTTAATAATTCGAGCCAACAAACATCTGCAATAATTTCGTATTTATATTTATGCTTTAGTATATATATGCTATAAGTTTTTATTGTAAAAGGGCCTAAAATAAAAATGACGAAATTCACTATAAGCCGGAAAAAAATTTATAAATTCCAAATATAATTTTAACTAACAATTATTACTAATTAACATGGATACACATTTATTAAAATTTCCGCTATGCGTTAATAATATATTTATTATAAAACCAAAACCAGACAATCACCATAACATGTAGTACTTTTAGTTATACGCAAAATTTTCTCACGAATTAAATCTTCTTCTAAAATATCTTATTAGAATAACTTTTTTTTCCGAAAAACTCTGCAACTCAAGGTTCCCGACATTCGTGTGTTCATTTATATGTTAATTACATGCTCATTGAAATGTTTAATAAAGCTATTTTCAAATGTTTCTATAAAAACTAAAGTATGGGAGGTCTAGGACACGTTGTTACCAAACAATTTAAGATGTAAATTTGTATATTGTTCGTTTTTACAGTTTACAGTTGTCGAGTGTAGTTGCGTATTTAACTAGCCCTATCTAAAAATATTGATTACAAATCGCCTTTTCTTTCATGAACTTCTATTATGTGTAGAAATTGGAATCGGAAGAATGCAGTTGCACCTATAAGAACGACATTAAAAAATAATAAAAATAAGCTCTACTTATTCCAAATACTGGGTGGTCAGAGCTCGTGAATGTGAGACAGATCGTGAATCTGTCGCAGTCTTAGTGTTTAAGCCAACGATACAAATCGTGAATCAAACTCGGGTCTCCTGATTCAGAGGCAGATCTTTTAGAATACTCACGCATCAAGAAGTCTTGAAGAAGGGTGCAATCACGAAAACTACTAAATAGACTCTTAATATTATTTTACTACTAAAAAGCTGTTCCATGGGAGCAGAGACCAAAAAATATAATTAAATTCTAAGAGAAATAAAAAAAAATTATGTAACTGTGGCAAAATACTAATTTTAACATAAAATCAATTTGTATATAAACTAATAAAACGTTTTTTTTTTATCATGCAGTACGAATACAAATACGACGTTGAAGATCCCGAGAAGACTTTGTATTTCGGGGCGAACGAATCTGGAGACGCACAAGGGAAGGTGATCGGGGGATACCGGGTGCTGCTCCCTGACGGTAGACTCATGAACGTGGAGTACACTGTGGAAGGTGACAGCGGGTTCGTGCCTAAGATCAGCTTCGAAAACAACGCAAATCCATTTGCCCAGGGGAAATAATTCTAGACTGTTATAAAGCTCAGTGTAAATACAACAAGAATCCATGGCATGTCAGAAATGCAATTTGTACGATATACAAAATGCTGACTTATTTTTATAAATAGACCACTTGAAAAACGATTAACGAAAAGTACTTAAATTATTTATTATTATTTAAAACTTAAAGAAGGTTTGACGTAATTTATTTTAATAATAACCAAAGCCATGTCCTTGTGAATTGTTGTCAGCGTAAAATAAGTAATTTTAAAAAAAAGTTTTGCTGAAAAAGTTCCCTGATTTAAATGTTTGATATAGGTCAGTTTTGCCATTAACTCTAAGAGATATTTAGTAATTAGTAATTTGTGTAATGATACAATCACACTTGTGATATTAAACTCCATATAGAGTAATTTCTATTCATGTATTTTTTAAGCCATCAATATATTTGTAATAAAAAAATTATAAAGCGTGTTTTATTTTCTTTAGTACACGGGGCGAATACCGTTCTGAATCTGAGAAGATTCAATTTCAATTAAACAATTTTAAGTGCTTAATTTACCACGTGCTCGGCGGCGAAGGAAAACATCATGAAGAAACCTGCCTGCTTGAAAGTTAACAAAAAATTATTACATCGAGGAAGTCCGCCCTAGCCGCACTGAAACCAGCGTGGCTCTAAAACAATCTTCAATATTTAAGAGACCATTGGCCTTAGGCCGCAGCTAGTAAATACAGGGTAGTGGGTATTTGCTAGCTGCTTTAGTTTTTTTTGAATACTAAAGGAAGCAAACAAAGGTTACGACAACTATCGGAACGACACACCTTCCGCACACAATATTTAAAGTCTAACTTTAAAAATTACACTGCTGCTAATTTCTTGGAAAAGGCTAAGTCCGGCTAAGTACTTTCTCAGGTAGATTAGAGTTGTGCTTAGTATTAGTACTCGTATATATTGTAGGATAATCACTCTGCGAAATAAAGAAACTCTGCGAGAAGTCGCTGGGTGCAATGCAGGTGGCAGATGGTGTAGTGGCAGCGAGCAAGAACCTGCCACCCCATCTCATCACATGACGTGTGATGTGATCACAAAGTCGATTAAAATTTGTTCTATCCGATCGCGGGCAGCAGCAAGCGTGACAGACATGGCAATTCGACACTTATGTGTTACAATGGACTGATTAATGGCAATTCAAAAATAAATCCTTCATGTGTAATAATATCTAATAGGAGTTTTTAAGTTACAAATATCACTTATATTACAAACTGGAACGTACCTTGTCCGTGAAACGAGTCATAATAACAGCGGTGGCTTCAGTGTCGAACTGCGGCCGACCGGCCCTTCCCACCATTTGTAGCACCGTGCTGATGCTGTATTCCTTCACAAAGTTTAACGCGGCACTGAATTTTGTAAATGACTAACAGCATAGCTTAAGTAAGCGTTTTCTGTCCATTGAGTGGATCCGGATTATGAGTCTCGACTGATATTTATGCTAACCCTAAGTTATCGGTTTTAGGTCTAGGTTTACTGTAACTGTTCGCATATCTATTATTTTATACAAACAGTAATTATAATATCTTGCCATATGTTGCAGAATTATAATAGCTAGCCATATGTCGCAGAAAATCTCAAAAATCTCACTCTTTCTCCCCATAGGTGTTATAAGAGTTCATAAATTAAAGGCATGCTCCTACTGAGGTAGTGTGGTACCATATTTTTGTTCATGGGGACTTACCTAACGAAAATGGGAGAATACCCCGTGTCCCCGGGCCCAAGACTGGTTAGGTCGGGCTTGCGCCGACCAAAACCCCACGGTGGCACGGGAACGCTTTTACACACAACCGCGCATCCCACAACCCACCAGCTCTAGCTGCTGTAACATCTACAGCAACAGCTCGAATAAGAAAACTTTCCCTCCTGTTGTGGTACCACTAAGGACTTCATCTCAACTTAAAAGAAAATTATAATAATAATAATTTTCTTTTCTTTAAACTAGTTTATTTGGTACTTACCTGATAAGCGCCATTAACATATTGCTGAGTATTCTTAATTATTACAAGATGCGCTGGCAAATTGACACCCATTGCTGGAAATTAATTATTATACTTAGACTTTCGGAGACGTCAGTACACTTACAGACGTACATTTATCATGCACAAACACCAAGAATAATAATGTGCAGTATATACAAATATTTCCTCCGTGCTGGAACCCAAAGCGTTAAAATCTGAGTGTGCGGAAGGGGTGGGGAAGATGACGGAGAGTGCACCACATGCTGGGAGGTTAACCATTGGAGATCTTGATATATTTTTCCCCGTGATCCATCTTTATACCTCATATGGAAAATTTATTGAATCTCTGTGTGTTGATATCGTACCTGCTGTACGATGAGCTATTTCCAGTCGCAATGAAAGATGTCACCATTAACAAAATTACCTAGAGCACTATCGTAATTCAATTAAGTACATCTTACGGTATCACCATACAGTGGCAGCTTATTGCTTCTGCATTCTGAACGGTGAGTGAAGTGATCCGGAGATCGATCCTCGGGACGATTAATTCCATTAGGAGTGCCGATGCAACGTCGCGAATACTGTGGAGAGTCTACAGCAAGGATTGATGTCAGTGTTTGAAAGCCAATGTTACCGATTATTGTAAGGCGCACTGTGTACGGCGTCAACCATACTGACATAAAAAAAAGTATGTCGCATTAACATAAATGCTACTTTAGAAAATACGGAAGCGCGTGATGTTGTAGAATTAAAGTTTTGCAATTATTCCATAGAGCACGTCGCGCGATCTGAAGATATCGTTGTGACTGCGCAACGTCATTTGTGAATTTACAGCTTGTCAAAAAAACTTTCCTGATCGCCAGCTTGCAGTCACAGCGCTAACTTCCAAAGTTTGAAGGAACTTTGGAGAAAGATATCTTGGACTGTAGTTGGTCAGTTTAGATTTTATTGCGTTGAGAAATGCATTTTTCCAGAATCAAACAAAAACGTCATGAAGTTATTATTTTAACAACAACAATTAAAAAAAAAAAAGCAATAAAAATTAGCTAATTAAACGCGATCAAATCCTTTCAAACCATTTTAACTGTGTAGTATTCGAGTTCACCTTACCTGCATCATATAAAAAGTCCCCAACATTGGACATAGTCATAAAGAGAATTTACCATAATCGGCCCGCGCGGCAAGCGGATTGACGATCGCAGAACCAGACGATACGGCACGTCGGCGGTTTGCTTCTTTTTGTCTGGTATTATTCGAGATGGATCTCGCCGTCTGTCGGAAGCTATTGCTATTGTCAACGCTTTGTACATTCATTTAATATAATTCAAATTAAGTTAATTTAAAACAAAATTTTATCTCAATGAAGGTACAGTTCGCTGATCGCAGGGGACTATAATAGAGTGTCTGCTAGTAATCGAGTCTACGTTTCTCAATAGTCGTCACGACTGCAAACCAAACAACATCTATGTTCTGCAACATTTTGCTAGTATTCTATCATAAAGTGCTACAACAAGTGTATAAACAAAACTATTAGCTTTTGTTATTATACTAGTAGCTACATTTTAATTTCTTCGAAATTATAAATAACTTAATATTAACTTACCGAGAGTGGTAGTGGTAATTAGTATGGGAAGGTCACTGTTTCTAAACGCTCGCTCGATATTATTTCTCTCCTCGAATAATAACCCAGCGTGATGACAACCAACGCCACATAATACGAGTGACTATAAGAAAAATAATTATGAGCAGTCATATTATATTACATTAATTTAATAATGATAATGAAATCCTTATACACTTAATACTGTAAGCAGCGGTCCATGCGCTCGTTTTTAATTTCATAGTGATTCAGAGTGACCTGGATTCGTTCCCGAGCACCTGCACCACTAAAGTTGTTAGTAGTGATTCTAAGGGCTGAATATACCAGGTGGTCGGCGGTAAAGGAATCATGAGGAAAGCTGCATGTCTGAGAAATAGTAAAATTTATTATTACGAGAACTGGCGAAGTTCGCCAACAGGAGCAGCGTGGCGGAACTTTCTCTTCTTTAATACTCTCTCAGAAACTTTCCACTTTGCTTTTTTACAGGCCTAAATTGTATTGTAATTTTTCTCTACCTTAAAGAAAAATATACGAACGATTTGATAAAATAGCAATTAACTCTAGAAAAAGTTTTTTTAGTGTAAGAACTGAAACTCGACTACTACTAAAAACCTTTTGAAAATTCTTTGAAATTTGAAAATTGAAAATCTTTTTTCATGACGCAAATATGGATTTTCCTTTACCGTAGTCGGGCAAAACAATAATTTCTTATTAGCCTAACACGAAAATATTGTTTTGACTTTTTCATTAAAAAACAATATTTACCAGTGTGGGCTTTCCATTGTGATATTTCTGTATGATAGGCCACAGTTTGTAGTTAAGAATGATGTCAAATTTGAATAAGCTGGTTCCTTCGGGGCACGGGTAGCCTTCCACGACGCGTCTCAGTCTCACGGGACGACATTCGTCACCAAATCTTAGTAGAAAGTGTACGAAAGACTGACATTAAAATCTAACTTTGAATTTTTAATGTTAATTACAGTTGTCTCTAGAGCAAATGGCACAAAACATAGTCTTCCTTTATAGACTCGTATTTGCGCCACTCACCCAATTCAGCTGCCTCTGAAGCCGCTCCAATGTGTCGTCGTAAACTCCCACACATGGGCTTTAACTCTCTCCCAAGTCAGGGTCTCTAGCCGTCCTCTCTACAAATTCCGCAAGGCTCCTAAACCGAGGGTATGTTTATAGTCATACGGATGACGTTATTTAATGAGCCGTTGTCGGCACCTTTTGGCAAGAAAGCCCTTTTCTTTTTTTTTTTTTTTTTTCTGCATAACGCTTGAAAATCGGGTTTCTAAAATGTTAAATTAAACGCGATAAATTCCGTACTGTAAGTTTCATTTGAATGTCTAGTATCCGCGAAATAAATATAACAATCTTAATTAACTATTCTGGGCTTTGGTCTTACATTATAATTTATGAATCAACACTATTGAATAACGTACACACAACGAGAGGTTCAGGCACACATGGCAGAGTTGCCAACACAAGGGACAGAAAACCTGTGATGTTTTGTTATTTTGTAGGTCCTTGTTTCCTTTGAGTGAGTGTGCCAACTGTCAAGGGATATAACTATCCGTAGACGGTATAGTGTCGTCGCCACTCTATGAACCTACTCCATGAAGGTTAGCTCCTAGAAGGTTACTCCATAGAGTAAGCTCGTTTGTGTGTCGGTAATTTCGAACATATGCTTACCAGACTGAATACAAGCATACAACATCGACGTCGAGGATGCGCGGTGTACTGTGAACGATAACTGAGCGGGGGTAATACAGAAAATCCTCCTTATTAGTGAGGCCTAAAGTTCAGCAGGGGGCTCGGAGGCTGCTAAAGCAAAGAAAACTAGTGTTTCAGTATACAGGATAGTGTAGCAAAGTTTATTTGTTAGAACATAGCCCATAAAACTAAACTTCACTTTTGCTAAATATATGTTGGACTGTCGAGACAAAAATAAAATAATGACGAAGTATTGGGATTGGATTTTCAATCTGTGTATTGCTGCGTAATAAATAATCAATGTTCAGCAGGGGAATTTTAAAAACAGCACATTTCAAATTTCAAACACAACAAAACGTTTTTCAAATTGGCACCAAATGTATACCTTGAGGTCGAGAGATGGCGGAATAACCCATCTCAATAAAAATAATATACCAGAATGAAAACACAAAGAACCGTGATGAGGAGTAGGAGAAGAAGTCCTTTAGGCGTATTGTTATATTAAGTTATGAGCGCACTTGTGATAAACAGCAGGTTTGTTGCTGGTCCCCAACCACCCGCTACATCCTCGGGTTGCTTATCGTGATCTCCCGGGACAACGTCTCCGCGGTTAGCAGCACGCTCTTACGCGTGTTGCAGAATATCTATTTTAACACAATAAAATATTAATAAATCGCCTTATGCACTTGCTTTAATTTCATGGTGATTCAGAGTGACCTGGATTCGTTCCCGAGCACCTGCACCACTAAAGTTGTTAGTAGTGATTCTAAGGGCTGAATATACCAGGTGGTCGGCGGTAAAGGAATCATGAGGAAAGCTGCATGTCTGAGAAATAGTAAAATTTATTATTACGAGAACTGGCGAAGTTCGCCAACAGGAGCAGCGTGGCGGAACTTTCTCTTCTTTAATACTCTCTCAGAAACTTTCCACTTTGCTTTTTTACAGGCCTAAATTGTATTGTAATTTTTCTCTACCTTAAAGAAAAATATACGAACGATTTGATAAAATAGCAATTAACTCTAGAAAAAGTTTTTAGTGTAAGAACTGAAACTCGACTACTACTAAAAACCTTTTGAAAATTCTTTGAAATTTGAAAATTGAAAATCTTTTTTCATGACGCAAATATGGATTTTCCTTTACCGTAGTCGGGCAAAACAATAATTTCTTATTAGCCTAACACGAAAATATTGTTTTGACTTTTTCATTAAAAAACAATATTTACCAGTGTGGGCTTTCCATTGTGATATTTCTGTATGATAGGCCACAGTTTGTAGTTAAGAATGATGTCAAATTTGAATAAGCTGGTTCCTTCGGGGCACGGGTAGCCTTCCACGACGCGTCTCAGTCTCACGGGACGACATTCGTCACCAAATCTTAGTAGAAAGTGTACGAAAGACTGACATTAAAATCTAACTTTGAATTTTTAATGTTAATTACAGTTGTCTCTAGAGCAAATGGCACAAAACATAGTCTTCCTTTATAGACTCGTATTTGCGCCACTCACCCAATTCAGCTGCCTCTGAAGCCGCTCCAATGTGTCGTCGTAAACTCCCACACATGGGCTTTAACTCTCTCCCAAGTCAGGGTCTCTAGCCGTCCTCTCTACAAATTCCGCAAGGCTCCTAAACCGAGGGTATGTTTATAGTCATACGGATGACGTTATTTAATGAGCCGTTGTCGGCACCTTTTGGCAAGAAAGCCCTTTTCTTTTTTTTTTTTTCTGCATAACGCTTGAAAATCGGGTTTCTAAAATGTTAAATTAAACGCGATAAATTCCGTACTGTAAGTTTCATTTGAATGTCTAGTATCCGCGAAATAAATATAACAATCTTAATTAATTATTCTGGGCTTTGGTCTTACATTATAATTTATGAATCAACACTATTGAATAACGTACACACAACGAGAGGTTCAGGCACACATGGCAGAGTTGCCAACACAAGGGACAGAAAACCTGTGATGTTTTGTTATTTTGTAGGTCCTTGTTTCCTTTGAGTGAGTGTGCCAACTGTCAAGGGATATAATATAACTATCCGTAGACGGTATAGTGTCGTCGCCACTCTATGAACCTACTCCATGAAGGTTAGCTCCTAGAAGGTTACTCCATAGAGTAAGCTCGTTTGTGTGTCGGTAATTTCGAACATATGCTTACCAGACTGAATACAAGCATACAACATCGACGTCGAGGATGCGCGGTGTACTGTGAACGATAACTGAGCGGGGGTAATACAGAAAATCCTCCTTATTAGTGAGGCCTAAAGTTCAGCAGGGGGCTCGGAGGCTGCTAAAGCAATGAAAACTAGTGTTTCAGTATACAGGATAGTGTAGCAAAGTTTATTTGTTAGAACATAGCCCATAAAACTAAACTTCACTTTTGCTAAAGATATGTTGGACTGTCGAGACAAAAATAAAATAATGACGAAGTATTGGGATTGGATTTTCAATCTGTGTATTGCTGCGTAATAAATAATCAATGTTCAGCAGGGGAATTTTAAAAACAGCACATTTCAAATTTCAAACACAACAAAACGTTTTTCAAATTGGCACCAAATGTATACCTTGAGGTCGAGAGATGGCGGAATAACCCATCTCAATAAAAATAATATACCAGAATGAAAACACAAAGAACCGTGATGAGGAGTAGGAGAAGAAGTCCTTTAGGCGTATTGTTATATTAAGTTATGAGCGCACTTGTGATAAACAGCAGGTTTGTTGCTGGTCCCCAACCACTCCGCTACATCCTCGGGGTTGCTTATCGTGGCCGACACGGCAACGAATCTTATTTTAGGCACTGCTGTCTCTCGCTCGGAGCAACTGCTGCCCTGCCTTTGAAGCATCTCAATGCGGTGGGTGGACTGCACTGACGACTGAAGAAACACAAGCAGGTACAGTATACTAGCGAGTTGAGAGCTCCTGCTCGCACGTGCTGATCTGACGAAACATTGTTCATTTCGTTTAATTTTTAATTTTGTATGGACCTCCCCGCACCGCTTATAGGTATACGGTTTAGAGAGCTAATATATTTATATTTTATTTTTATTTAATATAAAACTCACAAACTTTTTGTTTTGGTTTGTGGTGACAAATGAGCTAACTGCGGCCCATGGACACGTTCAAACAACTTACAACAGCGACGGAAATGGGCAAAAGTTCTTTTATATGGCAAAGGAACGACAAATAAAATCTAACTTTGAATTTTTAATGTTAATTACAGTTGTCTCTAGAGCAAATGGCACAAAACATAGTCTTCCTTTATAGACTCGTATTTGCGCCACTCACCCAATTCAGCTGCCTCTGAAGCCGCTCCAATGTGTCGTCGTAAACTCCCACACATGGGCTTTAACTCTCTCCCAAGTCAGGGTCTCTAGCCGTCCTCTCTACAAATTCCGCAAGGCTCCTAAACCGAGGGTATGTTTATAGTCATACGGATGACGTTATTTAATGAGCCGTTGTCGGCACCTTTTGGCAAGAAAGCCCTTTTCTTTTTTTTTTCTGCATAACGCTTGAAAATCGGGTTTCTAAAATGTTAAATTAAACGCGATAAATTTCGTACTGTAAGTTTCATTTGAATGTCTAGTATCCGCGAAATAAATATAACAATCTTAATTAACTATTCTGGGCTTTGGTCTTACATTATAATTTATGAATCAACACTATTGAATAACGTACACACAACGAGAGGTTCAGGCACACATGGCAGAGTTGCCAACACAAGGGACAGAAAACCTGTGATGTTTTGTTATTTTGTAGGTCCTTGTTTCCTTTGAGTGAGTGTGCCAACTGTCAAGGGATATAATATAACTATCCGTAGACGGTATAGTGTCGTCGCCACTCTATGAACCTACTCCATGAAGGTTAGCTCCTAGAAGGTTACTCCATAGAGTAAGCTCGTTTGTGTGTCGGTAATTTCGAACATATGCTTACCAGACTGAATACAAGCATACAACATCGACGTCGAGGATGCGCGGTGTACTGTGAACGATAACTGAGCGGGGGTAATACAGAAAATCCTCCTTATTAGTGAGGCCTAAAGTTCAGCAGGGGGCTCGGAGGCTGCTAAAGCAATGAAAACTAGTGTTTCAGTATACAGGATAGTGTAGCAAAGTTTATTTGTTAGAACATAGCCCATAAAACTAAACTTCACTTTTGCTAAAGATATGTTGGACTGTCGAGACAAAAATAAAATAATGACGAAGTATTGGGATTGGATTTTCAATCTGTGTATTGCTGCGTAATAAATAATCAATGTTCAGCAGGGGAATTTTAAAAACAGCACATTTCAAATTTCAAACACAACAAAACGTTTTTCAAATTGGCACCAAATGTATACCTTGAGGTCGAGAGATGGCGGAATAACCCATCTCAATAAAAATAATATACCAGAATGAAAACACAAAGAACCGTGATGAGGAGTAGGAGAAGAAGTCCTTTAGGCGTATTGTTATATTAAGTTATGAGCGCACTTGTGATAAACAGCAGGTTTGTTGCTGGTCCCCAACCACTCCGCTACATCCTCGGGGTTGCTTATCGTGGCCGACACGGCAACGAATCTTATTTTAGGCACTGCTGTCTCTCGCTCGGAGCAACTGCTGCCCTGCCTTTGAAGCATCTCAATGCGGTGGGTGGACTGCACTGACGACTGAAGAAACACAAGCAGGTACTGTATACTAGCGAGTTGAGAGCTCCTGCTCGCACGTGCTGATCTGACGAAACATTGTTCATTTCGTTTAATTTTTAATTTTGTATGGACCTCCCCGCACCGCTTATAGGTATACGGTTTAGAGAGCTAATATATTTATATTTTATTTTTATTTAATATAAAAACTCACAAACTTTTTTGTTTTTTGGTTTGTGGTGACAAATGAGCTAACTGCGGCCCATGGACACGTTCAAACAACTTACAACAGCGACGGAAATGGGCAAAAGTTCTTTTATATGGCAAAGGAACGACAAATAAAAGAGCTAGATGCTCATCTAATGGTAAGTGATTACCGTCGCCCACTTACATCTGCAACACCAAATGGGCTGCAGGTGCGTTGCCGGTCTTTAAGGATACTTGGGAATTGGGAAAGAAGATAAGGATGGAGGATGAGGAGATGCAGTGCACCGGTTACCTCACTCACCGAAGGAAACGCAGGAGCAAAAGATGCCTCCACTTCACGCCGGTATTCTACAAGGTCGTGGTACTACCTCGGTCGAGCCTGCCCATTACAGCAGCAGCAGAAGCCACTGGCTGGCTTTACCTCGTACAAAACAGTAACATAAAGAGTCTAGGCAGGGAAGGAGTCTACCACCTGGCAATAGTGTAGTGTTGTAAAAAATCCAGTTCGTGTTACTTTTAAATTATGTGAAACAGCACAGCTAAAATCGGTGTTTATAAATGAAATAAATAAGAAACAACTTTAATACAAATACACAGGGGAGTGTGGATAGAAGTTTGGTAAGGGGTCTTAGTGAACACAACTCAGAACATAAGAAAATAACTACAAGCAAGTTAATAAAAGATGATGAAGTAAAAGAGATGTGTCAATCATACATACAGAATACATTAAGTTTCACATAATGTATTGATAATTTTATAACTCTGTTCCATACTTGTATAGTTTTCATACGGCTGACGACTGCTTCAAGCACAGGGCCGCGAACGCTGTCGTTCAAAATGTGCACTTCATCGATCAGGAATAATTTGATAACCTCCACCATCCCTCTGTTGTCTCTCCATCGCCGAGTCAGCATGTCCCACTTCTCTGGCGTTGTTATTATAATCCTGCAGGTTTACAATCGAATTTAATTGTTGAATTATATGAATATACGAAATGTGTATGTATATATATAAAACCAGCAGAACTATATCTATACATAGTATAAAAATAGTTGAATTTGGAAATAATGAATAAAAAATACGTGATAAAAGCTATCCCATCTCAGGGACGCGAGCAAAATACACATTTGAAAATCGGTTCGATAGTTTCGGAGTTCATCGCGGGCAACAACAGGACAGGAGAATTATTTATAATAGATAGATATGTAAAAGTGTTTTGAACCAGTGAAAATCTGCATGTGTTGCACTCTTCTAGCTAACAAACTTGGCTATGGCGCCAGACTGATTGCGGATTCTCCGAACCCAAATCTTAGACTAGTGATGAAAAACAGAAAGACATGTACAGGGGCAAAACCTACAGGAAATGTATGGCTGTTTGCTCAGCTTTCTGGGTGTTCTATATAAGGCAATGGATTAAAAAAGGCTCATGAAGAAACGTAATAATGGCTGGTCGATTAAACTAGGCTGTGCCGTGTGGTATCGGCGTAAGGATATGTATGTCGTAAGTAACCTTGAAGATTGCAATGGCTCACGACAAATGGCGGGATAAGAATCGACAAATACCAGACCCAAAAATTTGCAGGCCGGCGACTTCTTCCTCATGGTAGAGGTTTATGTCCTACAGTAGCAGTTAGGTGGCAGCAGCTAACAGGCTGTTTAGGCATGATAAGAAAACTATGGTAGCTGTGACCTACTTTTCTCATAGGCCGTACCAATTTTGCATACCTCTGTTCACATACTACTTGGAATCCCATGGAGACAGCATCGCGTAATGCATATTGTAAACAAGTACGGAGAACAGTAGAAAAATATCGGAATAACATGACAGGAAGACACACAGTTCGTGATTAAAATTAATTTTATTCTTTATTTCCTCAGACTACAGAGCGCTCTCTATCTCATTGCATGATTGAAAAAAAAAAAAATATTAATATATCCCTCGATTTTGTTTGAACAATGTTATTACCTGTAAGGCTTTAGTTGTGAAAAATCAACATCTGTGTCTCCGGTCACTTCGATGCATAACAAATTTAATTTCGTAAATTTCGCATACCATTCCGTTAATCTTTCGGTACACAACGCTTTAATAGGTGCCACTGTAAATAGAAGCTTTAAATAAAAATGTTAACTAATATTTGCACTTCAATGAACAGTCGTAGCTACGCTCTTATGTTTAGATATTTTTTTAGAATTAAACGAAGAAAAAAAAATTGGATTAGAATACATGCCATACAGTTTGACATTCGATATATTTTATTTGTATGGGAAAGAGGGATAAATCAGCAAGCGGAGCTCGGACCTGATGGTAAGTAATTACCTACACCTACGTGCATCTACAACTCCAGAGGAGCTGCAGGTGAGTTGACAGCCTTTAAGGATATTTGGGGAAGAGGAAGGGACAGTGGGGGGAGGGGGAGGGGGAGTGGGCCTCCGGTTACCTCACTCACCGAAAGAAACGCAGAAGCACAAGAAGCCTCAACTTCACGCCGGTATTCTGGAAGGCCATGGTCCTAACCCGGTCGAGCCGGCTCATTCGAGAAGCAGCAAAGGCCGCCGCTTAACTCTACCACCTATAAGATCTTAGAAATTAATCTTTAAAAAGTGGTTATAGGTACTCACTTCTCATAATAATAGCAAAGAATACTAATTGAACAACAGTTTCTCCAAATGTCGACCTACTGAAGTCGGAAAATCCATCCAAATATGCCGTACCCAGATTCCACAGTATATGGTCTAGTACGTGGGTTCCGGCACTGCGCTTTCCAAACCTCATCCCCAACGTCGTGATTATAAGCAACTTTTATTAACTATTTAGAGTTAATACAAGATTATACAGTGAAAAAAAATATAAAAATAACTCAGGCCTGCTGTATTTTAGTTTTATTTTGTTAACGATAGTTTCAATGTCATCTGTGTAGGCTATCGTGGTAGCGTATCAGCGTAAACACAGAAACACAAACATTTGCTTTGGCTGAAATTTTAAGTTAGAACATGACGCCCTGAGCTAAGCTATTCCGGGTATATATGTGCTTACGAAATGTAATTCTATTAGCATTACATTTTGCAAGAACATAGTGCCAACCGCTAAGCTCAGATCGACGGGCTGTGCAGTGTACGTCATAAGCACTATATCTATATTTAACCGGGAAAATAGACCACCTAGACTCGACCTATAAAAATGTTTAAACATACTGTAAATAATTTTGAAGTCTTCACCACATTGTTTATCGTCCATTTCCATAAGTAACTGAACGATGGCCATTTCAAAAATAACCGTTTTACCAGAACCAGTGGGAGCGCATACTACTAAAGATTTATCTGGAAGCAAAGGCAAAAAAATATATATAACAATAACATTTTCAGACTATTACTCATAGGAGTAGGCAGAGGTGAGCTATGAGACTTGCGATCTAAGATATTTAATATTAATATAGAGTAAAGTACTGAAACCGTTATTTGGTACGGAATTGTATTTTGTGTACGACTAAAGCCAGTTGTACACATCCAAAATCTAAATTTCAATAGCACTTTCTTATTGAAGCTCCAGAGAACAAGGTAATTAGTTTGTTTTATGTACCAGTAAGCGGTCAGGAAATTATGCACTACGTGGTTGACAAAGTACCATTTACGCGTCAGATTCTATGGTACTATAAAATGTGTTACAATCATTAACAGAAATATACCATATATTTAATCAACAGTCAAACCCCGATAAAAAGAAAATGGTGGGACTTCCCGTCAAATAATCAACGAGAGTATAGTATAATCTCATTGCTCATTTTTTTATTGGATTGGTGTGCCAAACGAGCTATCAGGTTACCTGATGGTAAATGGCTGCTGCCGTACATGAACACCTGCATGCTAGTTCAATCGGAGAAGGTTCACAGATGTGTTGTCAGCTCTGAGGATTAAGATGGAATGCCTCACAGCCTGTAGTTGTACTGGTGCTCTAAACCTTTCAAACCGGAAGACAACAGTCGTTGCACTGCTAAATCGCGCCAGGAATTGGTGCCTCCTACCCCGAAGACTCCTAAGCAGAGAAGGAGAATACCACCTATTGAAGTTGCTATGCAATATGATGATTTTAGACATGGGTTGCTCGCTTACTAAAAATTTAAGGCGAGTCCTTAATGTCATGTCTGTCTGCTATGCTACTACAGCGGTGGTAATTTCACATAACGTAAAATATCTCGTTCACGGCCAAGGTTTTAGCACTGTATAGATTCTCATTCTTCTTAGTTCACTGATCATACACCTTGCACAAGCTGCTGCTTGTTACCGATCTTTGTTTTTCGGTCTGTCATTTTTCAAAATCACTATTATCCGTCCATCTATCGAAAACCATGAGAATTTCCAGGCATTTGTTAGTAGAAAAATGCTGTTGCATTTTTTACGAAAAGTGACGAAAACATGGTACAATAACTGGAAATAAGGCATCCCAAAGGCGACAATGCATTCGCTGTGGAACTTTGAGTGAATGATTGATTGTTACATGCCGAAGATGCTTTTGACCGATATTGACCACGGAAACTCGTATTATAATCCTCCTAATCAGATTATAGAGCAGAATATGTTATTGAGCCGTAAGTGTACGCACAAACAGAGAGGCACTCACACATCTTAACCTTCGGATACGGGAGGGTAAAGTTCTGAAAGTTCATGCGATAATATCGAAAGTATCAAATACAGTGTCAGGACGTAACACCGTACAACCAGAGCCGAAAACTAATTCTTAGTGTTAAACAAATATTGCTGACATTCGGACCCATGACCAATGTCGCAGGAGTTAAGTACGCTAATCAAGATTCGATCTGTTGATCAACAATGCTGCTGTGTACGTCATGCGGTGTACATCACGCGGTGTCGAATATTTAATTATACGGAAAAAAATTCAAAATGACCTGTTCCGTTAGTAGTTACAGGCACATCAAGATCACGCACACCATCACAGTATTAAAATATATGACAGAGTGGTCAAGACGCTGCGTTGAAAACCACGCCGCAGCGTTGTGTTCAGATAAACATACTGAAGCTTAGGTCACCATTGAAAACAAATACTGTGTCCGTTGACAGTTGTAAGTAAGGGGTCAGTTAGATGTATTTTCTGTGTTCTGTTCGAACAACAGAGACGTAGGTACCATCCATAAGTTTCCAAGCCGTAGCTGATATTGTTATACACTGTTGTGTAAAATTATATAAAGTTATAATAATATACAGTATTGGTGTAATTTTCTTAAATATTGAAACACATTTTATAATATGATTTCAACAAAATACTCAACGTCAACTAATGACCTAATTATCTGAAACCGCAAGCATAGCGTTAATCAATCTCCGCCAATTAAATTACGTATGCTCTAGTTAGGTAATTAATTTCTGAAGTCCCGGCGCCACTTCCAACTAATTGTCAATGGGCAGAATATTCGTTTGACAGCTGAGTGCCGATACTTGACAGCTTGTTAGCCCGTCTATCCATATAACCCATATTTTTTTTGTTATATACGAAAAAAAATCCGAAAATCTGATTGAATACATTTAGAAGAGTATTTTTATTCATTGATTTGAATAAAGAACATAAAAAAAAAAAATATTAAACAGTATAATATCTCCATCCCCAAAGGATTGTTTTTCAATAAACAGGCATTTCATTCTTTCAAATTCTTATCCTAAACGCCGATTGTAATGTCTCTAATATTGAAAACATAGGACTTTGAAACTTCTTTCCATCTCCCATTAGTTATTTTCGTAAAATCCTTTCTTAGCGTAAACCCTGTCGTGTTTGAAAGTCAAAAAAGTTTTATAGTTTTTTTTATGGGAAAAGGAGGCAAACGAGCCAGCGGCACACCTGATGGTGATAACCGACGTCCCACGTTCATCTGCAACATCAGAAGAGCTGCAGGTGCGGTTACCTCACTCACCGAACGAAACCCTGAATCACTTGATGACTCAACTTCACGACGGTACCCCGGTCGACCCGATCCATTCGAGCCGCAGCAAAAGCCGCGTTGGTATACCAAAATGATTTTTTTAGGTTATGTATACATAGTACGTAACCTTTTTTACTTATCGTAAAGTAAGTAAAATATCCTACTAAGCAAATATATTACCAGAGTATAGAGCATCTTCAATAACTCTTGACTGCACAAGGTTGAAGTATTGGTAACTAAATACGCCCCTGTATTTCGGATCTGTAATGAATAAAAGATTTTTTTTCAATTAAAAAAAAATTGGGCACTGCTAGTGTAGAGCAGCACAAATAAAGTAATACTTTACTATAATTATATGAGAAGGAAAGATTTGTTTGTCTGTTTGTTAGTCGGTTTATATCTCGAAAACGATTGAACCGATTAATTTTAAATTCACCTACATATCGCTTGTATACACTGTAGGTTGTTCATAAATAATGAAACCATTACGATGCAGGATGCTCCAAGGAGTTTTAGTCCAACGATTACTAAACCATGACAAACGAAATTGTTGTTACTACAACTACTGAACTGTAGATCTAAAACATATCTACAAAAAATTATGTATTTTAACCGATCCATTGTTACCATTTTTCACTTTCAAAATTTAATTAGAAATAAGGATTCACTAACGAATGTTTTTTGAGTCTATCAATTTCATAGTACGTGAGTTACCTGGTTTAGAATACCCGTGCCAGTACGACTCAGAATATGAAATATTAAGTGATGAGTTTATCACGTGTATTGCGGTAAAGGATATAACATTCTTGTCAGAGAAGTAATAAAAATATGACAGGTGAAGTCAGCCAACCCCCACCGTAGCAGCGTGGTGGTCCCTTTCTGGCTCTAGAACCATCACAAATACTTTTAGGAGGCCTTAGCCAAGCAGTGAATAACAACATAACTTTTTTTTAATTAAATATATTTATGCTATGTTAGTAAGTAACTTAAGTATTTACGGTACATAAAACTTTGCCGTTGCCTTATGTTTTGTTTGCTAAGTATTGCCCAAATATGTTTTGTTTCCAAGTCTGTTACTACTTTCTTTTTCTTTAACAGCCAATTAATAGGTGACTGCAGGACATAGGCCTCTCCTATAGGATGGATTTGCCGCAATCGCCACGCTTGGCAAGCGGATTGCTGATCGTCCACCGGTCGTACCGTCCCCGATCTGCCTAATTTCGGTCTTTCGGTTATTCTGTAAATTTTCAGACTTATATATCCTTTTTTGCTTTAGTTATAGTTCGGAAATGATCACTCAATAACCAAATACAAAGTAAATAAAAAATATTGTGGTGGTATAACAATGCGTTCTATGCGAGACCCGGAATCAAGCACTCCTCAAAAATTGTTAACTCCAATTTTATATTCTATGCCCTCGTCAGTCACGATTGTGAGAAAATCTGATTTTCCGAGAAATTAAATGAATATTATTAATACATGATCCGTATTCGTAATATTTGATTAATAATTATATAAGTCCGCCATCTCGCAGTGGAGCATCGCGGTGGACTCTCGCCGACGCGAAAACATCTTCAATCAATAAAAGATATGTGCCCAATAAAAATGAGTTATTAAACTTGGAATGTGCCAATTTGTTTTTAATTAATGACATTAAGATTTATTTGCCGCATGCATTTGTTCACTTAATACTATACTTTCAAATTTAAATACACCGTGGTATGTAATGAGGAAAAAAAAATATCAAACAAGTCTAAGGTTCTAAACCTTAATTTTTACTTTTATTTAATGAAACTTTTATAATAATATACTTAAACTAATTTTGAATAGTATGACCTCAAAAAGGTGATAATAAAAAAATTGACACAAAAACGTACCTACATAAAAAGTAAAGTAAAGTAGCCTGTAAGTGCCCACAGCTGGGCAAAGGCCTCCTTCTCAAATATCTGAGAGGATGTAGGAGCCCGGAATGCCCGCCACGTTGCGGGTTGGCGGGTTTCACATATCCTCGAAATAATATATTTTTTTCATTGTTTCTCAGATATGCAGATTTTCTCTCATTGTTTTCCTTCACCGCCGAGCGCGTGGTAAATACAGCACTTAAAATTGCTATCAACAATTTTAGTGGTGCCGGCACCGGGAATAGAACCCATAAATTTATTGTATCAACCATTGATGTAAGTTCATTGACCACTAACCTATTTCTTGTACACATCTTAAGCCTCCGCGCTCTCCTGTATGCTTCATAGGTCTAATTGTATTAGAAATATTTGCAATGTTAATCACATCTTGAGATCCTGGATTAGTGGTACTAGACGACGGTAAAGATAGGGGCTGTGAATTGTATATTTCGTCATCTAAGAAGTCTGTAAAATGGTCACTAAATACTAAATTTAATAAGTTAAAGTAGGACAAATTTACATTTTTATGCGTTACATAACAAAAACATACTATACTTACAGGTTGTTAGTCATAATGCCTGTTTGTGATATTCTGATATATAAAAAATATTCTAATTATTAGGTCGTACCGAGCCTATTAAGAGTCAATATTTAGCATATAAATTTGAATTCACTCATTTAACAAAACGATCTGATTTTACGCTTTTATAGTCCCGCAGCCCGCCAAATCTAATGTTGTACATTTTTTTTAATTAATTTTTTTAAAAGTACATTACGAAAGTGTTGATGTCAATGTGACATTTTTTTTAAAGCTGTGAATTTCCTTAGAGGCATTTAGGGCTTCAACAAATTAAACCAAAATTTTGTCATATGCCCAGGAGAGGTTTCATCTCCCTGTCGGGGCCCTCGGATCTCCCCTAGCCCCTCCCCTAAAATTATAAGTTGTTCTTTCGTTTCAGGGAACGCAGCGCTTCATAGCAGCAGCCATCCTTGACCTTTTTTTTTCAATTTGCGGGCCTCCGCTCTCGCAAGTCTCCTCCTTTGAACCTGTAAGGGCCTCGGGCCAACAGCATTCCCGTGAATTTTCGTATTGGTGCTGGTCTTATGTAAAAGTCGACAATCGCTTTAGCATCGATGATCATGATTTACTATACTCCGAAAACTGTTTTAGTATTAGTTAAACACAGTTGCTTACATGGCAACTGTGTTTAACCACCAAAAAGATTTACGGCACAGACTAGATATACTGATTACTGTGTAACATAGCATAAATAAAAGGTTAAAACACAGAGTACAATTATACATACGGATACGTCCACTACCACAGTCCCTAGTCATGTTCACAACGGCTATAAACCGAACGCATTGTTTCTATAAGCTATATTTTAAGCACAGAGTATTTCTAACTAGAATATAGCATTCCAACTGTGTGCTACACAGAACGTACGAACGAATCTCGATAGAGGTTCGCGCGAGCTTATGGCTCTTTTAAGCTCACAACAGTCAGCTGTTATATTAAGCTATACATTTTTATCTGCTTCAGCTTAACATAAGAAACAGCGTAAAATATTGTCGATAAATATATATTTGATCTTCGTCCGCATATCAATAGCATAAAGTTTGATATAAGTGTTACAGTGAAACACGATATCTCTTGATTATTTAAGTAACAAAATGGATCAGTGACCGGGTTGACACTCCACAGAATTTAAAATTTTATAATAAGGGGCGTTATATGTTTATAGCCAAGCTAACCCAAGATAAATAAAATTACTACTGTATAGATAGCAGACCCATTAAAAATAAATAGCAGGCTGCTTAGGCTATATTTAACTCTCTTGTAATACAACGAATGCCTTTAACAGTCACCGCGCGCCGCGCCTCGTTTCATTTACAATTTTGACATTTTGATATTGACATTGTATATGTAATAAAGCCGTTAATTTATTTATTTTTAATTCTGGTTCATAAGTTAATAACATATTATTGTCAATCAAAACAAATGTGTCAAACGAGGAGACGAAACTATTTTAATAGTTTGAATTAAAGTATTCTGCGTACTTGTCGGACATTAACGTACATAACGTACGTAACGTTTTGAGCAACTATGAGCTCACAAGATATTCAGGTTTCAATTACTTCTGTAACTATTTTGAATCTTTGTTATGAATAAATACAATAAACTTTTAAATTAATAGGAAATGCCGCGTACTACTCGAAGATCATTGAAAACACTTCAACATACTGCCAGTGATAGAGAAAATTTGGTGGGTAGACCATCAAAGAGTTTGAAACATCAGTTGAGCCAAGATCCTCCGGTGTAAGTTTTTTTTAAATTACTTCTCCAGTGATATGAAGTAGTATCAAAATTATAATTATGCATTTGTTTTACAGAGATGTTGAGGTTAAGAGGAAGAATTTGTCTAGTAAAGAAACTCAAGCTAACCTAGACAGTAAAATATCAGCCCGTGATTTAACCGATCCGAATGGAGCATCCGAGAAATACTGGCAAATATTAGCTGAGAAACGACAGTAAGTATTTATTTATTGTCAACTAGTTTTTTATTGTGACTTTGCACATTGAATTTGAGTTTGGAATATGATTAAAGCCCCTGTAAAAAACTACTAAATAGGAGACTGAAGAAAACTTTGCAATTGAAGTGCAGAAATTGTGAGGAAGTAAGGGAAAGGATGAGGTATAGCCTCTGGTTCTGCTTCCCCCCTATGAAAATGCAGTTACTGAGAAATACTAATTTAAATGTTTCTTTGACTGCAGACATTATGAAACAAAAATGATGTCAATGTACACAGTTGTAGTATTCAAAAACTAACCTGTTAATTGTATAGAATGTTATGGGGCTGGTCAAAGTTTATTTAAGCTCACCATGATGAATTAATGCATATTGGCTAATGACCATCTTTACAGATGGTAGACACCTCTATCCAGGAGTCACCTGGGTTGGTACCACACACTTACCCAATTCTGTTGCTAAACTGCAGTGCAAATACTGTTGAGTCCTGGTTTAAAAGGTATAGAGAGCCAGCACAATTACAGGCATTAACCTTAGTGTCCATGGTCGGCAGTAACTACTTACCACCAATTGGACTGATGACTCCTTTTTTCTCCCAAATACAATAAAATTAAAAATAATAATCTGTACCCTGTTTGAAAATGGATAATGTCACTGTTTAAATAAAGTATAAACAATTTAAGTTAAACATTCAAGGAACACTTTTTATTTTAAAGAACTGCTCTGCAAGAGGCACTCGAAGAAAATGAAAAGCTTCGTAAAATAATAGAGGAACTAAAGCAAGAGAATGTTCTCTATAAGCAAATGTTGGATGAAGCTAACAGTTTTGTTGAAGTTATAAAGGTAAGCATAGGCAATGATTATAATTGTTTTGATTAGACAAAATATCAAATTAATAAAGGGATAGACCATATCCCTCTATTTTAATATTGCATGTTTATTTATGTAATGAATTAATTAATTTTAAATTAAACATTTGAAATAATTATGTCTAAGATGTCTGCAGCTAGAAATAACATCCATATCTGGTTTGTCACAAAGAAATTCCTTTAAACAATCCACCAATGTCAAAGATTAGTTTACCCTTTCAATATATGAGAACTTTTACCAGTAACAGGTGTTTTTGATACTCATGATATTAATTGCTGATAATGTAAAGCAATATTATATATGTATCATGGAAAAGTTATACATTGGAGCTTACATGTACATAGTATTTATTTTTAATCTAAAGAAATATGACCAAGTTATTTCTATTTTAGGAGGAACTGGCTAATAGCAGTAAAGATGACACAGGCATTGATGTGAATGATGTCAGTCAATCAGATGCTGCGGAAGAAGATACACCAAATAATACATATTCTACTGACAACAAGGAAAAATAAATTCCTTGACGCAAGTTAAACACCTTGGGTAGCTATGTTTTTAATTTTAGTGGAAGTAACAAAATATATTGTAAATGACAATTAAATCACCAATTGTCCATGTAAGCTGATAAATTAAATTTTAGCTCCTTTTCCCTTGACTTGGTCCATGGTATTATCATAATTTACTCCTTTATAGAAAAAAAAACAATTTCGACTAGCTATCTAGATGTAAAATTTTGCATTCTTTACAAAATGTCTCTAGTTTTTTAATTCTCTTGTAGAAGTTCTTCAAAGTCAATATTTGCTAATGAAATAGTATCTAAGGTGGAATTATAGGTCTTAATAAACAATAACAAATCAAAATTGTAGTTATTTAATACATTTCTTTACTAATAACTGCCATAAAATACTCCTATTTTTAAGCTTAAGTAAAATATGTAGGCAATTTTAATTATAAAATTTTGTATTCTTTATTCAAAAAAGCTTTAAAGTTCTCATCAAAGTTTGTTTCATATGTCCAAGGCATTAAATCAGGATACATGGTTATATCAGTAAGGACATTCACTTCTGCATTTTGGGGCAATACACTTCTTACTTTTTGATTCAGGCAACCAGATGCATGTACATAATGGTTAACAATTAAATTATATATGAAATTCACATATTTAAAGTCCAGATTATCATTAGTACAAGGAACTCTTGGTGTATGGGATCTTATTTCCTTTAAATATCCTGTAGTTATTATGGGTACTACATAGTCAGCCTAAAAACAAAAAAATCAGTTATTAATTCTTTATCAATTATGCTCTTTACACAAATTTACCAAACGCACAGTGTTCAAGGAAAACAAAGATCTTGAGGAAACCTGCATTTCTAAGAAAACCACATTATGAAGTGGAAGTAGATTTTAAAAAATAATGACATTTGTCAAGTGGAATTTGTGTTCCAAACAATAATTTTTTGATATTTTTAACTCGCACTGAAACGAAATACTGGAAATGTATAATACAGAGAATTAATTGATCATTAACATACTTTCTCAAAGTATTCCCTTATAAATTTTTCAGGGTTTTGATAAACTTCTTCCCTTCTTTCATTGAGCATTATTATGGTAACTTTTGAAATATCTGTCCAGTTGTCAACATACTGCTTAATATTAGCAGCTGTTTGCAAACCATCCTCAGTAAATGTTAAAAATAAAATTGGTTGTTCATTTTCTATTTTCTTAAAATCAGTCTTCATTGGAGGTCTTAGTGTGGGTTGATTTGGTTTATTAGGTGATTTATCTTTAATAATGATGGTTCTGTTTAAAGCCGGTGGTAAATCATTTGTAAGGTTTTTTGTGAAACTTATAATTTCTCTTGTGCCACTGGTTTTGCTTGTGCTATGGTACCCACTGTCATCTTTATTGAAACACTGAGCTAAATTACAAAATGGGTCCTCAATTCCTTTTAGAATATCATATCGCTTCATTTTGACCAGAGCATCCAAAACTTTGTCAAGTGTTGACTTTTCATTTTGCATAAAAACCTTCAGTACTGTGTCAGCTGGATCATCTCTTACAGAATTCATTATATACTGCAAAGTTTAATGATATAATTATATAGTTAGTATTTTAATCTTCATTTAAAAAAAGAAGAATGAAGGTTTCATACAACTGTTACTACAGTTGTCATAAAATTAGGAGCCATTTTGTCATTGAACATTTATTTAGGTTGAAATATGTTGAAATTGACTTGGTCCTTCACTGCAGGCCTTACGAGGAAGCTTAAAGTTGCTCAGCGCGCTATGGAAAGGGCTATGCTCGGTGTTTCTCTGCATGATAGTCTGCAACAATGATATCCGCAGCAGAACTAAGGTAACCAACATAGCCGTAACGATCAGCAATTTAATTGGCAATGCGCCGGCCACATAGCTCGCAGATCTGACAACTGCTGGGGGAAAAAAGGTTCTCGGGTGGCAGCCACATACAGGCAAATGCAGTGTAGGACGACCCCCGTCTAGATGAAGTGACTACCTGCGCAGTGTTGCGGGCAGGTGGCTCAGGACCGAGCTTCATGGCAATTTTTGGGACAGGCCTATGTCCAGCAGTGAAGTTGTGATAGGCTGAAATGATGATGATGATGATGTTCAAATTATTTATTTATCCAGCAATGAACAATGTAACAGATTACAGTTATAATATTGTATCATCGAGCATGTTCCCATAGAGTTGTGTCAGTTTCAAGCCAATGATGAAATAGATTGATTTTGATATTCCAATAATTGAATCGAAGACGTATTGTAAATACATCCAAATATTACTATATTTTCTTATAATACAAACTTACAAAATCATTAGTAAAACATGGGAAACCATAGGCCAGAATTACCTAACTACTAACCTACCTAAATATTCAATTTATTATTCATTGGTGATGTATGTATATATTCACGCCTTATTCCCAACAGAGTAGGCAGAGACAATCTTCTTCCACTTGCTATGGTCCTGACATACGTCTTTCGTTTCTCCCACTTCATCAATCTTCACATGCATGCTTGTTGGTTTAGAGTACTCTTGACCTGGCCTTTTTTCAGAACGTCTCTGTTTTAATTGTGAAATGTTCGCCTAGGTCTTCCTCTCTCGAATCTACCATTTACACTTGCCTCATTTATTTGTTTTAGTCAACCTACTTTCATTCATCCTCTCCAGATGTCCAAACCAACTCAGAATACCTTTCTCATTTCGTTACACTAAATCGTCTTTCACGCCACAACACTCTCTGATCACATTATTTCGAACCCTGTCAGTTATCTTTACATCAATCATACTTCTTAACACTCATTTCTACTGCATTTATCCTGCTTTCATGCCTCTTCTGCCATACCCTGCTTTTGCTTCCATATGTTAGTGTTGGTACCAATACCACTCTATGCACCGCCAAACAAGATTTGTGAGATATTGTTTGGCTGTTCATTAATGTATGCAATGCCCCATTCACCATATTACCTGCCATCACTCTCCTTTCAATGTCATATTCATACCTTCCATCTCTCATAAATATTGTTTCCAAGTAAACAAACTCATTCACTTGCTCTAAACAATCTTCCCTAATCTTGATACATACTTCCGTCATCCTCTCCGCTCTTTCAAACACCGTAACCTTTGTCTTATTAACGTTTACTTTCATTCCAGCTTTATTTCCTTTCTTTCATTCATTGGTAAATTACTATAAAATAGAACAAATAATTTTGGGGATTTTTAAGACTGTCTATTATCTTGATGGACACATAAAACCTGTAATAGCATAGTTCATTAAATTTAATTTATTAGTGGTACATGCAATACAATCATCTTTAATGTTTAAATAGTCTAATGTTAAATTGATTTCTTGAGATAATTGGTTTACCAATAAGCTTTGGTCTCATCTCTAGTTGGTTTGCAATATTAAGTATTTTCTCTTATTTTTCATCTACTGTAATACTAACCTTTATTACTAATGCATAAAATTCTTTGTATGTATGTATGATTGAACAGATTAATCAGTACAATGGATTTAATTTAAAAGCAATTTCACTAAATTTGTTGGAAGTTTTTTAAAATGTTCCACAGATGCTATATATTGTTTCATCCTAGTAAATACTACAAATGGGAAAGATTATGATTGCCATTCAATCATACTTAAAGGGCTGAACAGATATGAAGGAAATTTAGGAAAGATGTAGATTATACTGTAGAATAGAATAAAGAATATTTTTTCTATTACAAATAAGAGTTCTTTTGAGACAAAATTTGTGCTCACTCTGTTGAAACATAGGCACCCTCTAGTATAATCATAAAGGATAGTAAATTCAGGACTAGTGCAGGCAGATCTTAGTAGCTGTGATTTCATATCAACTAAATTTAACTTGGTTGAGATATTTTACTTAGGGTTTTGCATGTAGAAATTATTTATTATTTATCCTTCCATAAATCACAACTTTAAATGATAGGTTTTTAGATTCTATCAGTATCAGATTATCACCAAATTTTAATATTATTAGGGCAAGTAGGTTTTGATGGCTAAGATAGTGAGTATGAAAATTGGATTAAAAAGGCTGCATATGTTTATAGCTATTTTTTAGAAGCTAGAGTTCATAATATTTACAATACGAAATTTGACATACTATGTCAACTTCTTCCTAAGGCTAAAGTTTCTTATGACAGACAGTCATATCGACAATGAAGTGATGAAGAACAACTGCTTTTGAAGAAGGAAAGATAGACACAGGAACAATTTCATAAAGTAAATAACAAAACCTAGTGTAGACAGGATCCATTGCCTTTCCCAACACTGTAAGTCATCATAGTACAATCAAGCATTTCACTCTTAAAATATATATGAATATTCATTTCTAATAAGAAATATTTTTTACTGTAACAATTAATTATATTAGTATTTAATAGTTATATCCACTTACATTTAAATCATCTTGTGATAAACCCAACAAATAACCAAGATCTCTCCATGTGTTTGGTGTACCTCCAATTTTCGTAATTAAAGTTCTCCATGCTTCGTGGCACGAGGCTCCTAAGTTTGATTTTGCGTTTCTGTAATACAGTATGCTTGTGTGAAGATAACAAACTTTTTGACTAATTATACGGAGGTCTGAAATTTCTCGTTCCCTTTCTTCTCGAACGACTTCCTCAAGGGCCAATGTGTCAATACTTATCGTGTCTGCATCTTCATAATCTTTTAAACGATCCCTGGAATTTAATAATTTTACTAATATTAATATATTATATTTTGCCTGTGATTAAATGTATAACAACTTAATTTATACTGACATGTCCGAAACGAAAACTTTCATTTGTTGCTAATTTTACAAAACAATGGGATATCACAGTTACTAAATTATGGGTAGGTATTAGAAAAATTAAATTAAAATAATAATACAAGGAAAACGTTTTTGAAAACTCTGACAACTGACAATCGTAACTTTTTTTTAATGTAACCATAGAGTCGTGTATATATAATATTAGTTCTTATTCTATAGGTTCGCGTTAATGGAAACAGAAAATTTTGAAATTTCATGCTTTATTTTGGAAAACTACAACTGTTTGAATTTTATCGCATTACAATCAAGCTTGTACACTCCTGCACCTTGGAGAGATATATTCCACTAGACTAAAAAAATACAAACTATTTTGTTTTATTGCAAATAGGATAAACGAGCAAGCTACTCACCCGATGGTCAGCGATTACAGACGCCCACTGCAATACCAGAAAAGCTGCAGGTGCGCGCCGGCCCTTAACGTTAATTGACACAGGAATAGAGAAAGGAGACAGGGAGAGGGCCTCCGGTAAACTGATTCTCGGAACGATATGCAGAAGCATGAGATGCCCTGATGACTTTTCATTTTATGTTTGATGTTTCAATGTCAATATATGACATGGATGTCGCAACATATTTTTTGTTTTAAAGCTTCCACTTTGATTTGGTATTCACAAACATGTCGGAGCGGCTAAGCTGGCTTGACTTATCGTTAAATGCATTGTGGATTTTTTTTTTTTTAAAAGTATGGTCTTAGTTATTTATTGACATATAGGTATTGGCTATATGTATATATAGGTATATTATTTTGGCTCAGGACCGAGCTTCGTGGCAATCTTTGGGGGAGGCCTATGTTCAGCAGTGGACTTCTGATAGGCTGAAATGATGATGATGATGATGATAGGTATTGAGGTAATGTGTATAGGCACTTTAATTTTAACTGTCATAAAAGGATAAGAAGGCCTGACCTGCTCAAAATGGGTCATTTAAGACCAGTTCTACTGCCACTCGACATGTCGTTAAGGTATTTTTTAAACTATTTATGAACATCTTGGTTTGGAACACATAGCATCTGACACGAAGATCCAGGAAAATGACAATCAGCACTAAAATCACACTTTTTAATGGACGGAATGGAATATCAATGTGTTTGCAAAATTTTAGGTGTGTCAATTCTTGTGGCAAAAAATGTAGTCCACCATTGTAAAATCATGTCTACCCATGACAGAACAGAATAAACCAATTTTCACTTATAAATGGTATTATGCTTAGAAATAACATAACAAAGTGGTTCATGTACTGTGTTATTTATCTTAGCTTGTTATCGAGTTGTTTAAACTTTCAAAAAAAGATTGGTGAAGAAATATAATTAAATCCATGATCTTTTAATGGGTACTTTGCTTTATAAAGATACCTAAATGACCCAGTTATGTGTTATATTTCGGTGGTTATTATTGATTACTTAAAGCTAACACGTAGATATTTTTTATAGCTAAAATGTTACTTTTTAGGAAACGATACGTAATTTTTGATTCAAGGGCTCGGCAACACTGGTTCTTATTCCATAGATTTATCATATTCGAGTTACACTGACAATGACATTTGAATTTCAGTAATGTCAACCGTCAAAGCCAGACTATATATTTTTTGATAACAAGTTAAGGATTTGGCTTGATCAGTATAGTTTTATTTGCTTTAGTAATAAAACTCGAATGAAATTTCATGGATGTATATTTCTATAATATTAGTACTTAGTAGGCAGGTGTGCTCTTTACGAACTCATTTTATTGTGTTTTTTCCGTATTTCATGGAAAATACATGTACATAATTTTAATAAAAAACGCTTCATGTCCTTTTGGTTTAATCATATACAAATAAATGGATACTTTAAGGTAAGTAGGTACCTATTTAAATAAAGATACTAAAACTTTTCCTTTAACAAGTAAAGGAAAAGTTTTAGTATCTTTATTTAAATATAATTTAACTTTACTTAAATATAATTAAGGGAAGCCTTTCAAATGTTGGTTTATTTGCAGGTTTTATTTTGTGACCTGGAATGTGGCTACAAAGTCTCCAGGTCAAGATCTAAATTCATTGCTAGATTTTCCATCACAATTCAATAAAAATAAGCCTTTACCAGATTTCTATGTTATTGGGTTTGTACATACTCTTTTTTTATTTTTATTGATTACGAAATCAAGTAAATATGATTTATTTATATCATGATAACTATGGCATTATAATGGTCAATATCAATGAACTGTTACCTAATTAAATGTTTTCACTTAATTAAACCTTTTTTAAAATGGTCTTGAGATTATGGCAATATTAGACTTAGTCCCATATTTACACTGCTACAATATGTAATAAAATATTCTGTATAACTGTTGGTAATTTAACTGGAAGCCCAAAAAAGCAGCTAATGCTTAAAATATAACTGCTTGCTTTAGAAACTACTCTGGGTTTAAATGTGTGAGTAAACTACAGGGTCATTTATAAAAAATATTTCTACTGTTATGATTTCCTAAATTATGTTATTGCTATAAAAATATACAAATCTATTGAATATAGATCTTATTGGTTTAAATTCAAATAATGTTTTATTATGTGGTGCTTACATATTATTCCATTAGAATTCATTTTATTTATTGAAGTAGAATTTATCCAGTATGCTTAATGGTATTTTTTTTATATTCAGCTTGCAAGAGGTCAAATCTCAACCACAGAATATGGTAATGGATACTTTATTTAGTGACCCATGGACCTCAACCTTTAACAAGATACTTTGTAGACAAGGCTACATAATTGCAAAAAACATTAGGCTACAAGGGATTCTGTTGTTAGTTTATACTCAGTTGAAACATGTGACACATTTGAGAGACATTGAAGCCCAGTACACAAAAACAGGTTTAGGTGGATTATGGGTGAGTGAGCATCAAATCAATATTAATAAACTTTAAAACTGTTTCCTATTTGGTATTATTGTTACTAAAAGTGAATCAAAAAAACTGGGGTGTCTCCTTTAAAATCTGCTACCCCTTTTTTTCTAATGATTTGTGTAAGAGGCATCCGTCCAATACAAAAGACATTTCTTCATAAATACATTTCATTCCAATTTCTGAACTGTCCAACTAATAAATCAGAACACAATGAGATAAATGATTATGTTTAGAACAAATTGGTTGTAAAATAAAACGGAATAAATTTGCATTATTATCAGCAGCCCTATAGTTCAAACAAGGTCTCTTATTTTGTGGGGGATTTTCCATAAGTATTGTTAAAGACAGACAAGTGGTTGTCTTATTTTAGCCAGAATCACAGGCAACATTTGAGCTTACCTTATACATTACACTGGTCGGGTCAAATGGGTTCAGGACAAAAAGTAATGTTAATATTAGAGAAATGGTACTGTAGGTTTGTTTATATGTATTAAAAAATAAGAAAAATTGCTTTCATATATTTTTTTACATAATTTGCCTGAGCTGGAAATCTAACAAACACCAAAATATATGTAATATGGTAAATAATCAATAATTTTTAAACATTTCATTTGCCGTCAATTTGGTTATTGTTTTTATAATGTAGTTTTAATTGAGTATGGTGTCATTATTAGGACAATGACATTGATGCCAAATAATTACCAGTAGTATTTAAACTTGCATTACTATAATTTATACTGTATGCAAGTGATATGTTTCAGCATACATAATATATGTATATATTCTACGTATATATACATAAATTATGTATGCCGAATAAAACTTAAATTTTTTTTTTGATAGTTTGTCATATTGATGTCATCATGACTAGTGCCGAAACAGCAATGGGCCCATTGTTTGCCACATCTTGTGTAGTTTTATATTTACAGAAAGTTTCATTTCAGGGCAACAAAGGCGCAGTTAGTGTGAGATTTAACATTTATGGTTGCTCTATATGCCTTGTGAACTGTCATTTGACAGCACATGAACATCTACTTGCTGATCGTATTAATGATTACAACACTATACTAAAGCAACATTTCTACCATGTTACTGAGACAAGTAATATCCTGTACCATGAGTGAGTGTATTTAAATATATAAAATGTATTTAATATTCTTCCACCTGGAATTTGAATCTCTGCCGAAGTCAATATTTGTACAAAAACACAAATAATTCGATTTCATGCCCCATCTTTCGATCTTTTTGCATAAGCATTACATCAGATATGGGAAGGCCAGTGTTTGCGCATACATTTATGGTACTATTATATCTCCTGCACAGTTGACAACTGCCAATAGTATATGAAAATTGTCGCCATGGTCGTAATCGGTCACGCGGATATCCTCATTTCGTATTATTTTCCGAGGTAATCTACATCTCATCATCGTACATTAATGAGTGAGTAGTGTAGTAGTTGGTACCACTTCTATTATACATTTTATTTTATTAAATTTAGCTGCTTTGCGAATACTCTGTAGATATATATACGCATATGACCTGAATGAAGATGGGTGGAATGGACTATCTTCGTAGTATATTTTCCCTTCTGCATTTGAAGTCGGTAACAAAACAAAGTAATTTGTGGAGTGCAAAGATGAATGAAATATTAACAAAAAAATTGTGGCGTGTGCGTAACTGTAATGATTATTTCATAAAAGAGACGAAAATTATCTTTGAATGTAAGTTGCCTCTGATACGTATAATACAGATAATACGTATCTATGTGCTGTTTGGTCTGAATAGACCCAAAAAACAATTCTCTGTATGTATATAGGCTTTGTTTAGGAAAGTTAGGTTAGGTTGCCAGTCTTATATTGTTATGAAATCGCAAAACGGAATAATATAATGTCGTTTATTTTTCTCCATTGTAGTTTTGATTCGCGAACAACATTTTTTTTAATTTACGATTACAGTGATAAGCGTCATGATTACGAGATACAGACTAGAACTGGGCTTCTGTGAAGTTGAAGGGATTGCGGTATTAGCCAGGTTAGTCTAACGGTTAGGCGATCGCAGTACCAGACGTTGTGTTCGAAATGCAGTTTCTCGTACACTGACTTGAGTATTTTTAGGCTGGCTTTTGCTCACAGCCTCTTGACTTTTTATGACATTCTCATTAGGTACTTGATATCTTTAAGCTGGCACCACACATAATATTGTGTGAAGAAATATAAATTTAACTTGTTGACAATGCTTTAAAGAATTGCATTTTTGATCGTAATTATTCTTATATTTCTATAATTATTCGAAATAATCGGCCGTTTCATATCTTCTTGCTAGTAGATCGTAGGCGATTATTTTGTTTTTTATCGCAAGTGAAGTATGGATTTATAGATAAACAAGAATCAAATCGTTATCAAGTTTACGTAAAACTAACAAGTATTATATAAATTGTTATACTAAGACGTTCCAGAAAATAACTTATATGCATATAAGTTGTATAATTTTACGTATAATTTACAAATACACAGTATAAAAGATTTTTTTTATCATTGCGAACGCATTATACAAACTGACATTGCTCTTATGAAAAAATAAAGATTTGGATTGTAAATACCTACCTCATCTGTACGTGGTGCACTAACTAAGAAACGGGGCTCTGGCGACGGACTGATAGCAGAAAATCTATCCGAAGTTTCCGAATTCCAAATTTCACAATTTTGTGTGATAGGGTTAGACAGCATCATTAGTGCGAGGGTGCTGGCGCCGGGGCTGCTCCAGTTTGCTCAGCATGGCGTGTATGGGCAAACCTTTAAAGAAATGCATGCTGGCTGATGCTGGTACTATTTTTGAGAGGTCTATGTTCAGCGTTGGAATAAAATAGGAATGAAAAGAAAAACAAGTACATGCTTATCGTCTATCGCACTATAACTGTCTTCATACTTTTCCGTTTTTTGTATAGTTTGGGGGCATTATTCTAATATTACTAAGTATTATACATCCCAATACTGATGATATTCTGGTAGATTTTATTCATAACGTTATCTTCCGACTAATATAATCGAAAGCTCCAATCTGCGCGTGATTTGTTGTAGTGATGGGTAGGTACCCACTTGGTTTCACCATCTGGTATTCGATGTAATGTCTACGTATTAGGTTCTGAATGGTGGTACAATACAAAAAAATCGTCTTCATGAACCTTTTTCAGTCCACTGGCAGAACTAAGACCTTTCCAAGAAGCTGGTATACCGGCAGACGGGCTGGTGGAAGCAACACCGGCTCCCTCGCACTAGTGATGCTCCTCGTCATTAGTGTTTGAAATTCGGGATCGGGAAATTCGCATTTTCAGCATGTGAGGTTGACATTTGCCGAAAAATATGTTATATCCCCCTCACATCAGCGCATCTGTAGCTCCTCTGGTGTTGTGGATGTTCGTGGGCGTCGGTGATCACTTACCATCAGGTGAGCCGCACGCTCGTTTGCCCCCTTCTTCCATAAAAAAAAAACTGTACAAAAGTAGTCATTAACACGTTAAGTAAACGTCCTACGTTCATATTCAGCATATTGCTCCTAGTGGGATTTGAATCCACAACCTACCAAGTTTGGTAAGCTATGGAGCTCTTAGTGTTATCATGTATCTGTTTATTTGCAGCTATGTGTTTTGGATAGGCGACTTAAACTTTCGCACCGATCATCCAGCCGGCAATAGCCCTTCATCAGAGGAAATCGTCACCGCTCTGCAGAGAATTGAAAAGGACAAATACACGGCTCTCTTAAAACACGATCAGCTTGTCGCTGTTATGGAGGCCGGTGAGGCGTTTTCCGAATTTACGGAGCCCGAAATCCGATTCCCGCCTACCTATAAGTTCCTAACGGGCACGGATGATTACGACGTCAAGTAAGTATCAATATCTATTTCTAAGCCACTTCAACCCAGAAGGAGATCATTAATTCGTCTGTATTCTTAATTTATGTTCAACGATTAATCGGTTTGATCCGATATGAATAATTCTTTTTTTATTCCGAAATGAAATACTCACACACGTTCAATGTTAATTTGTTGAAGATCTGGTGATGCTTTATTTACTTTTTAAGTTTATAAATTACTTGTGGCCAGTTTGGTACGGGTTGGTAATTTTTTTTAAACATAGTCATTTGGAATAACAATCTACTTTAAAGTTACTACAAGGAGTCGTCTGTTACCTGCACTTTCTACCTTCAATCAGCATTGCAGTGAGCCAGTATAATTACAGACTGAGGCATCGTGCAACGCTTCTGTAACCACATTCCATTGAAGCTGTTTGCAGATGCCCATTGGCTTCAGTACCCACTTACCATTTCGTTATTGACTATCAGTTCGTTTCTCTCCCTAATACAATAAAATAGTTCATGCTGTACTTTTTTCTAACTTTTTAAAAATAAGGATTTTCGCAAAGTAACGCTCGACTTTATTTATTACATTAAAAATAGGTTAAGAATTGGCTTCCCACTTATCTAACGGAACCGTAAAGAAAAATTAAACAATGCTCATGTCCATCTGTAACGATGTAGCTTTTTACAACTGAAGGAATTTAAGCAAGTCAGTTTGGTAGTTTCTGAGGCTATCCTCAAAAAAAAAAAACAAGATTACTGTGAATTGAGATTGGAGAAATTGTTGTATGCCGCACTCGGTCAATATTATTGTCAATATTTCTCATGCTAGCCGTTTCAGATCTCACGTAAATGTTGAGGAAAGAGCATGAAAAATATTAAAATTAATATTGACTGCGTGCGGGCTAGTCTCCATGGCTTAATCTAAATGCGCCGGTTACAATGACCTGCGATCAGGATACTAATAGATTTATTGACCTTGACAGTTGCGTTATACGCAGAGAAATTAATTTACGATTACAATTTTAAGTTTATTAAATAAAGTATGGCGTGTTAAAAAAATAACTAACGCCCACTTCCATGAATTTTTTGTAAAGTATCCAAATGTTTATTTTGTCTCTTTTTAGGAATAGCCCTGATATTTAAAACTGAACTTATAGCTCTTACCCATTACCAATAAAAAAAATAACTTTAAACATTAGTGCGTTTAGTGAGGAGGGGCAGAGCGGAAGAGAGAGGTAGCATAATACTTCAGATTTAGTTATCTTGTTATAAATTTCACACATTGTTTATAGGAGAAAGCCTTCATGGACCGACAGAATATTGTACAAAGTGGTTGCAAATAATTACGAAAACATAACTCTGAGAGCCGACATCATATCTTACAATCATTTGCCCCACTACACTGTGAGCGACCATAAGCCGGTGGTTGCGCAATTTAATATCAAGGTCAGTGTGTCTTCGGCGTTGCTTGTTTTGGCTTATTTACTGCATGCAAGCATTTCTAACTGTAGTAGTTTACGTAGTAGTATAGCCCTTGTTTCAGTATTTTACTCTGTATTGTATATATAGTACCTGCCTTGTACATATACAACACATACGTAGTAATGTAACCACAAATGAAGCCAAGGCCTATCCTATTAAAGATTTTTATAAAACCAGCAACTCTTACGTAAGCAGTTGCGTACTTTTATCATTGCAGCGTTGCTTTGTTATGTAAACATGTAGAATGACATTTCTTACTATTTATTTAACTGTCGGAAACGTAAATTTTTTCAAGTATTATTCCATTAGGGGTTTGTTTAATACCTATTGGCTGAAATTATTCTAACATCGCTAAGTTTAGATTGACATTAAGTAAATTTGAAAATCTATACATTTACGAACCTTCGCTTAGAAATGTTCTAAATTGTGATGAAACCAGATAACACAGATAAACGCGAATTGCGACTTTGTTTTATACTATTTAAAAATAGTATAGACATAATATTACACTGCAACTGGATAGTAGTCTGTAATAAGATTTGCTCGATTGGTGATGGAACACGATGTCGTTTCGTATATGTGAAACTCAAATACTAGCAATGGGGCATTTAACCTGTGCCCCCCAAGTATGAAAACGCGCTTATCTCAATCTCAATCTCAATTCTTCACTGAGAATTTATGTACGATGACAAGTAAAGATTTAGCATCAGGAGGAATGTGTGATCGTTAGTCATCCTTCTTCATCAGCTTGGTAATATTCTACTGCTGGACACTAGCTTCTCCCAATGGGAAGATTGGATATAATCGCCACGCTTAACAGGCTTATTGGCGATAGCTTGTACTAGACGTCTCGTATTCTACAATATTTTCCCTTTTCTAATCCTGTTATTGTGTATTTTCATCTATCTGTTATTGTTCTTTCGCTAAAAATAATCCTTATAATTTTAAAGTATCAACTAAACATACAGCTTTATATCCTATTAAATAAACTAAGCCTATCATAAATCATTTTCTGATTCTTATGTTGTTAAGTTTTTAAATGTTCTAACCGGTTTTTAAGTATAAAGTATCTATCAATGTGATAAAAATAATTAAATTGCAAACATCTGTTAACGACTGCTATTAAATAAAATTTTAATCATTGGGATAGATACTGAACTGAAAGAATAACAGTTTCAGAATTCCATTTCACATTATGAACAACCCAGATTTTATATAGAATCTAAAAATTAAATTTTAATTAATACATAGATTAGATATAACTATGTTATAATAATGTCGGAGAAGTGTTAATTTTGCGATGGACGAAATACATAAATAAAACAGATGGCGTTAATGATATACTCCACTCCATTAAGAAGTGATCGTTAACCTGAGTATAAATACATAATGCACGAAGGGCACACCTTTTATAGGTTAAATTTATTGTAATGCATTACAAATATAATCCGCAATTATAGCACTACTACAGATCATACTTAGTCGCTTTTTAACATGAACCTGCACGCTAGATCCTGCCAGTCTTCACTCGATCGGTTTTGACTGATAAGCCGAAGGCTGCACGCTCGGCTGTTAGGATGCGGACCGCCATTGTTGCGCCAACAGCTGAGGGCGCTTCTGCCGAAACCAATGTTTCTCACGACACTGTTTCGCATGGTATTACTATTGACAGCGCAGATGAGAACTTGGCTGCTGCACAGGTATGCTTAAGGTTTGGGTGTATTAGATTTGTAAACTAAACTTAGTGTGTTGAGTAAGTTTATGTAATAGTATTTAAAGTGTAATTTCTTTATTATCATCATAAAATTTTAGATGGTAGGACTCCTTTGTCAGATATTGTGTTATAATTAAAGGGCACTGAATCTAGGGAAACTATTGGCCATATGAATCTCAATTATGTCTCCCAGACCGATGTGTGCAGAATATGGTGCCCAAGTGTACACACACAGCGGCACTCACTAGTCTTTGCCTTCCGTTAGCCGAAGTAACGCTTGTGCGATAAGATCCGAGGAAGAGCCAAATGCAGTGTCAAAGACACGGAACGCAACACAATCAGATTCAAAATCCAATAATACTTTGTGTGTTGCTCAAATTTTGGATTCGACAAGGATTCAAACCGAATAAATGATAGCTCAACAGTCAGGCTAACCACTAAGCCACTGATGTGACAGGAAAGGTTGATCTGCGTAATGCTCTCCCACACCGTACTTTTTTAGTGGTTTCGTGATTACAACATAATAAAATTTCATAAAATTTTGGCACTTCATACATTCGTTTCATAAATTGTTTGCAACTTGGTTGTTGGGTAGTGGGAATTATGTCATGAGAAAGCTTATGTTTTGTTGAAAGCTACACTTTTGTTTTATTTGTGAAAAGTTTTGTTCCGACCAGTTTGTCAGGTTTATGTCGTCGTTAATGAGCAACTTTCACTAGATGTATGCGTTGTATCTAGTTCTCTCGGCAGCGATACAGTTTTCTTTAGCATTATTGTAGGAAATACAAAAGATTTTATTTGTAATGTGCACACATGACAAGTCGTGGATTTGGAACAATACTAAAGAATTCCTGTAACTTATATCTGGCTGCCGGCGTAATTGTAATTTAAACAGGCTATTGTTACGAACTTAAGGTTCATGTTTAGATAGTGTACCAACTTAACCCAGGGTAAAAAGCCTTTAGGCCGGTAGTCGGGCGAGCCCTTTAAATTACATAGTATCCGAGCAACGTCAGTTCGAGTGCCGCTGCCGGATCACCTAAAATTGTTAATTGCAGTTAAGTAAATGCTTGCTGCTTGCCCTGAGAATCAATAAAAAAACATATTAAGAGATGTATATAATATATATATATATATATATGAAATATGACACAAAGTTAGCTTAAGGAAGTGCTTTGTTCTATTTTAAACGTGGTAGAGCCAAGCAGCGGCTTTTGGTGCTGTTCGAATGGGCCGGCTCGACCGGTTTGGTGCCACGGCCTCGCAGAATACCGGCGTGAAGTAGAGGCAACTTGCTTCTGCGTTTCGTTCGGTGAGTGAGGTAACCGGAGGCTCTCTCCCCCTCCCCATACCCTTCCTGATCCTCCCTCCCATCTCCCAAATACCCTTAAAGGCCGGCAACGCACCTACAGCACCTCTGGTGTTGCAGATGTACGTGGGCGACGATAATCACTTACCATCAGGTGAATTGCCTGCTCGTTTGCCGCTATTCCTATAAAAAAAAAAAATTAAAAATATTATGTATTTGTTGGTACGCATTTAATTTATTTTGTAATAGTTTTCTTTCTTTTACTTCTTCGTGTATGTTTTCATCTAACTTAGCTGTTCCTGCTTTTCAACAAAGCGTGTAGAAGGTAACGATCGATACGGTAAGGTGTCGATAGCTGGGTGATATCTTCAATGTTTATGGAGTAGTAATGTATCATATTTGTCTAATTCTGTAATATCGTATGTGAATAATAAATGTTTCTCTCTTTAGTGCCATGTTAGCGACTTGGTGTCGGATTAAACCAGACGTCTCAAATTATGTCGATTATATATATTTAAATTCATATATATAATTTAGATAATCGGATAAGAATCAATTCAGTTCTGCAAAATAAGTTAATTGGTGCACATTTTCCTAATATTGTAATTTGTTGCGTTGTTTCGTACGATGGTTGCGTCGTCGGAAATTTCCTACAAAAGAATATATGCAATTTCGAATAAGGTTTAATAACTTTAACAATTACTGATAATATGAGAGAAACAAATGGCCATTTAATTATTAATAAAAAAAAACAACACCGTCATTTTTTCCCACTCTGTTTTTCAATTCGCAGACACCGTATTTAAATATTATATCCCATATCATCACTCAACAATCTAACGACTCTTTTTAATTATATTGAAGTCCATCAAGCCGTGTAGGTGTCTGGGGCAAGCCAAAAAAACATTGTTGGTCTATACTGAAAATATCACCACACTCGTTAAAAATGACTGAAATTGTTTATTTTTTAATTTAAACCGATATTTTGTTGCAGGCTTTCTCAAACTATACAGAGAAGACAGTGGAGTTCGGCCCTGTAGCCAGGATATGGTACATCGGCGACGCCGATTTCAGGACACAGTGCACGTTGTCGCACGATGTAGAGATAAACCCCAACGACTGGATTGGCATTTATGACGTAAGTAATACGCCATACCGAATGTTAAACGTATGTGTCTGCTCATTCGCAGGTTAAAATTTCAGCCGAAGCGAATGTTTTTGTTTTTTTATTACATCTGGGTATACAGAAACTATTTCCGTGTCTAATGCCAGGAAGAGACTTAAGCAACAGAATCATTATAAAAACAGTCAACATATATACTATGAAATTTTATGTCGAGCCAGAGTTGACAAAGGAAAAGCCATGAAGGTTTTATGGTATCTGATAGATGTTGGATTAATGTCCCAAAAATCGGAATTACACAGATATTGACGGGCGGTGTTTAAAGTGCGAGGTGCCTGGTATTGCGATCACCAAACCGTTGCCAAGCGTGGGGATTATGGCAAATCCTTATGTTGGGAACGGCCTATAAGTCGCCGTAGAAGACAAAGAAGATTTAAATAAGTTCCTACCTGATGTACCTAATATTGTAAAACCCATCAACTTTTATAATAATCTATTTCCAAGCAAAACCTCATTAGGTGTATAACATTATGTTAAAGTAGGCCGTTACGTCGTTATATTCGAGGTCAAGGGCCCGGCGAACTGAAATAATGTTAATGGAACATTGATTATTTTTATAAAAAAGTTGATAAGCTGCATCGATAAGACGGATATGCCGTCGACGAATTTGCACCTGAAGTCTATAAAGTATGAGAACGATTTTTTTTACATACATAGTAATTAAGTGGCTTTTACTTATCACGACCAATACTAAATGCAGTGTCAAGAGCTGGTGGTAACAGAGGGGTTTCTAAGGCAAACTTTAATTTTATAGTACGGCCAGTTACCTGGGTTCGAATCCTCGTGCCGGCACCTAAAATTGTTAGTAGCAATTTTAATACCGATTTTATTACGTGCGATGAAGTAAAACATTGTTAGAAATAGTGCATATCTAAGAAATAATTAAAAAATATTTCGAGGACACATTAAGTCTGTCAATCGGCGCAGGAGCAGCGACGCTATTGCCGTGACATTTGTTAATCGATTTTTAAAACAGGAAACGAGATGTTCTTTTTAAAGTTAGTTTTTCTCAAGAGTGCACTGTAATATAATATACAAGCACACACACCCGTCACCCATAGGGTTAGCAGAGATTACGGATTTCTATTTGGCACCACTCTAGTCCAGTAAACGGGTTATCCGCAACCTACTTTTCGCCTCTCCAAGAATTAGAACGTGACTTGGATTTTCTAGGCTTTTCTAAGGGTAGCAGATTCTTACGTCGCTACCACACGACAAGTATAACTTGTGCTATATCGACTATTATCATAAACATTAAATAGTTTTGAGTGACGCGTGATCGGTGCGTTCCTGTCCAGGCGGATTTCCACAACTTGGACGACTACATCGCGTACGAGTACCTGGCCAAGGTGTCGGTGGCGCAAGGCGCGCCGCCGCCGGGCCGGCCGCGTACCATCACGCTCAGCTTCCCGGTGGGCAGCGGCGTGCGCACGCCCGGCTTCTACCGCTTCATTTACTTCAGCCAGCCCAACAACGAAGTGCGAAGCGTGCTGGGTGAGATTGTCGTTTAAATTTATTTTTGTTTCTTGGCCTGTCTAAGTCCTAATTTAACAACATGGGCCTCTCCAAAATGTCGTCAACAAAAGCTGACTTGCCTGCCTCGGAAGATTGACCCACATTAGCTGTAGGTAAGCGCAGTGACGGTACTCTCGCTTTAGTGATGCTGCTCCCCATCACTAGTTAGAAAATCTATCCAAATATTTGAACCCAAGTTCCATAAACTTGGGTTCAACTATTTGGATAGATTTTCCGTCATGATTCGATTTCTTCGCGATACGTCGGTTTGTCATCAGGGTGCAAATGAGGTTCACCTTTGGGGAAAATATTTTGAATTGGGGAAATTCCCATTTAAACTCGAACACATTATTTTAGATTTTTATTAATAAAAGTATCCCTAGCAGATGCAATCCCATTCAGAATACATAAATGCGAAATCCTGTACATTGCTTAATGTATGTCTCAGACATCAGCCATTTAGTCTCGTGTGCCCAGTTATTCAATTAGTTTACAGTGCCTTCGGCACAGAATTTTTAATCTAGCCCGATTTAGTCTATTACTGATATAATTGTCAAAGTTATCCGGCGATGGATTGTCATATTATTACACGGCGAATATACAACTTGCATAATGCATCCATTTACCTTTAGCATAATGTAGTCATGTGGTAACTTTTAAGAATATATGTAAAAATATAAATAATCGATCAGAAACTATAATGAGATAGGACTAATTAGACCCGGTTGCAAAAGTGCATAGAAACTTCAAGAAAAAAAGTTATAATCAATGCCAATTACATCAAAAATGCATACAAAAAAAAATCAATTTTGTATTTCACAAATTTTCTCAAATATTTTTTGAACTAGTAAATGGTCTTTGTCTGTGTATACACACATTTATAGTAAAATTTTGTTTAACATGAATTTCTCATTGTTATCTAAATAAAAAACAAACGAATCGTCTAGCATGCAAACTTGACGACTTCACCAGATTGTACTGAAGACCGAGGAGTACAATTTACATTATGTTAGGCGTATGTGGACTATGAGAAAGCCTTCGACTCGGTCTCTTCAGCGGTGACAGATAGACTCTCGGTATATCGAAGTGTAGAGGTGATTGTACAATGAGGCTACGATGTCTATCCGAGTATAAAATCAGAGTACGGAACCCATCTAATTGCAGAAAGGCGTAAGGCAGGGTGATGTTATATCCCCGAAACTCTTTAACGCTGCATTGGAACTAGAATACATCACTGACCTTCGATTTTTGTTATGATAGGATCGCCGGAGGAGCTTAGCACTATCCTCAATGACCTCTATAGTGTCTTTCAACAGATTGATCTTAATATGAACATGGACAACAAGGTAAAGATCATGTCTTACCAATTTGGTAAGTCCAACTTCGACCCAGAGGTCAATCCACAAATACATCTGGGCAGCGTTTGGGAAACTTCGTCACGTCTTCGCGTGGAGCATACCTCAAAACCTGAGAGTGTACGACCAGTGCGTGACAACACAACACGTGATTACTTACGGGACTAAATCGAGGGCTTTCACTGCAAGCCTTATAAGGAAGGTCAAAGTTGCTCAGCGGGTAATGGAAAGCTCGGTGTTTCTCTCCGTGATAAAATCTTCAACGAAGATATTCGCAGCAGAAGAAGGCTAACCAACATAGCCGTATAGATCACGTGTATCGGGGCCGTGCTTTGTGGCAATCTATGGGGGAGGCCTATGTTCAGCAGTGGAGTTGTGATGCGTTGTAAAGATGAAAGATGATCTCCGTAAAATTATTCTAATTCTTAATTTACGTTTTATCTTATCTATTCACAGGCATATCAGAGCCGTTCGAAGTGAGCAGCAAAGAGGACAAGCTAATGACAATAGATCCGTGCGAGCAAGCGTCGACAAGCAGTTCCCCTGGGAGGGCGAAGCCGTCAACCGCTACCACGGACATCTTCACCGACTTCACGGGCTTAGATGTCGCTAAACTGTCGCGCCACTTTTCGAACGACTTGAGCATCGACTGACTAAAAGGATACCTGCCCGGCTCTCCGGCCGGCGCTAGGCGGAAACGTGATGGAGTCTAAGTAAAGGTATTAGTTTTAAGCGTTACGTGTAAATGTCACAAATCGATACAAAAAATAAACTCTGTTACATTAACTTTATAGTCCTTTAAGTGATTACCAATATTTGTTTCACTTCTAACACAGTTTGTTAGCACGCATATCATGTGATGTATCGGGTTCAGTTTAGCTTATTGTATATTTGTTTTTAATAAATGATAAGGAATCATTTCACTGACGTCAAATGTGTAAGGTGGTTATAGATCAAAGTGATCAACTATCAGAAAGAATGTTTGCTGGATTGTCATCCAAATATTGTACAAGCTATCTTTTTTCCTCATTTATTTCGAGTTTTCTTTGATACGTCACGCGTTAAGTGTGAAGAGTGTCTTATAAGCATTTATGCACAAGCCTTTGGTGTAAGTATCGATTTGTATGAGCTATGTATAATAGCTATTTAGACAATAAAGTTATATCAGCTCCTTTAAAACGTTTGTAGTTATATCGTGCTTGTTAGCGACAATTCCTATGACATGTTCAAAGGTGACGATTTATTCTCGTACAGTGATTTAGTAGTACAATTAGTAACGTTAGATAATTTAATTTATATTCTCCCTAGAACATGGCGGAATAAACATTGTTACGTAATAGAAAACAGTGTCACAAAATTACTTTAATAGGATACTGTTGAAACAGGATTCTTTATACATTCACTCTCTTCGGAAAGGTGCAATGCAATATAAACAAACATTTATTTACAGATTAGATTGTTTTTTTAAAGGTCTACAATTAATGCAATAATAATAAAGTAATTTTTACAAGAGTTTTTCACATTTTATCAAAAACTCCTTTTTATTTTATCTGAGTAGACAATATTCTAAAAACTTTCTATTGATAAATTAAAAGTCTTTGAATTGACTTAAATTCGTGAAATTGGTATTTCATCACAATAAACAATAAGGTTATTATTTGTATACAGTTAGATCCATTCTTGATGATTTATCTAATTATCTATGTGTAGTTCTGTCAAATTAATTGTCTTGGTGCTGGATTTTTGTTTCGCTGGCCCAGTTATGTAATTAAGCCAGCGTGCTCTTAAGTTGGTACACAATTATCGGTTTTATATGACTAAAATCGAAATCGACTTATTTCCTATCGCGGTATCACCGGTGGATTGAGAATAGCGTGATTGACAGATTTTATGTATGCCATGTCTAATTAAATGAGTATAGTAGTTTAGTAAATTACTAACAGATGTATTTGATTTAAACTTCAATATTTTCACAATCTTTCTCTGTGAAGAAGTTTTATTGTCATATTATTGTAGAATCAAATGACTTAAATTCAAGCAAGCGTTTATATGTGCCCCATTGGCACTTTGAGTTGCGGTTCCGGAATCGAACCTAAGTTAGCTCACTTCTTGCCAATGACAGAGCAGTATCATAGTACCACGAACAAATGTGGCTATAAGTTGTTTACAATTATACTATTAGAATACTATGCTAAATAAACATAATATCGTTTTAATTTAATAGAAGAAATATCTTTTCATTAAAAAGTCTATCATCATAGATTAATAGCGACACGCATAACACTGTGTGACCAAATTATGAGAAGTTCGTATGTACTACGGGTACTAGATACTACGCACTTAGAAAGTTCTAATATGAAATCAAAATATCAGGTACCCAAAGACAACTTTTAAGTTACAATGTAATACGTTATTTATATACCACGACGATGAGTATAATAAATGAATTGATAAACCTTTAGATAGTGCGGCAGGAGACTGATGTACCTGGACTGTACTTTTGCTATAACCTAGCCATGACTATATTACCGAATCACAATTTAAGCCATAATCAATTATATATTTGTCTTTTCATGTACCTGAAAATACGAGTACCTAAGTTATAAATAAGTTAAGCTCCGCACTAGAGCGAAACAGCAAAATATTGTCACACTATGCGTGAGGATACGCAAGAGGTCTTTAGGCTTATCGCAACGAACGTTTAATATTCAATATTTTTTTTGTTACATTTACATTACATGACTTCATGCACATCACATCATTAAATAAATAAAAAATAAAAATAAAAAGTTTAACTATGAAATATTGTGTTTCGTTTGGTGTATATTTCTGCTATATAGGCTACTGGTCATCCGTGCACTTTTAAAATACTTTATCTTGACATTAGATGTTGAATTTCGAGTTATTTAAGGAAATAAATTATGTTGTTAAAAAGTATGTCAGGTATACAATTCAGAAATAATTAGATAACAATACCTATCTACCTGTATTTTCTCTATAATGTTCAACTTCCTCATGGGTATCGGTTACTAAACAACGATATGCTTGGTTCACATTCATAGTTGAGTTGCAATGTTTTACTAAACACAAAACAAGTCTCGTATTTTGCGATGACTGTAGACGGCGTTAGTATAGAGGAATTTTTTGGAATTTTTGCGTCTCAGTATATATATGTCAATGATTTAAGCATACTGACTTCGTTTGTTGTTATAGAATTGTTGTTGTCGTTGTTGTATATCAATGTACACGATTTAATATTGAGGCGTTGCTATGCTTGTTTAACCAATCACGTGTCATAACTTTGAAACAGTTGAAGTTCTATTTTTATGACATATCAGAAATTATGAAAGAAAGAAAGGATTAGAATAGATTTAATATAGCCACTGTTTATTTGTCGTCTGCCTTATCATATATAGTATAAGCCTTTAGATTATTTTTGCAATAGTGACGGTTGATTGTATAATACTGTTATCCTTTTTAAATTTCCATGTACTAAATGTGTATTAAAAATGAAATTATCGTAGATAATAATGCTTATTTCTAAATAATAAAAAATAGTGGGATATACGATGTAAGTAATAGCTTGCCAATTTTTTTTTGTAATTTTTCTCTGTCTTGGCCTTAATTTTATATGTATAAGGTAGCAATAAATCACAATATTTGCTATATTAACATTTTATGGGATCTTTATTTTGCAGTTTTACATATAATAAATATTATTCAGTATTTTCATATTACATTGTGATAATCTCCTTCATATAAGACACATTCATGACACTCATCTTTCTTATAATAACCGCAAACAGACTTTTTTCATTGTAAACATTCCATTTTAACAAGTTTTGTATTTTAAGCGGTACGCCGCGATAGCAGAGTGATTATGGGATGTGCTTCCGAGTCGTGAGTCCCGAAATCGATGTACTATTGGGAGGATAATAATGATATTCCGAATGAGTTTTCCGAAACTTATGTACGAACATGTTGGTTGGGCTGAACACTAAGACTGCGTCAGACTCACCATCTGTCATCTGTTGTAAGGTGCCAAGTGTGTTGAAACAACTGAAATGAATTTCTAAACCTCTTGATCTATCCATTATCAGGTGTTAGAGCTTATATTTTATATTTTTTTATTTTCTTCGGATAGCGGGCACATTAAAATTTCTATTTTGCAAAAGGCTCGGCTTAATACAATTATCGGGCAGTAAATCTTTGACAAATACCTTTTCAAGTTTAATTAAGTCTTTATTCATCACCGCAGTTTATATTTTGTTATTCAAGGTAGTCCCTTAGCCGATTGAGCAATGTTGATATCTGAAGTTCGTCTGCGTAGTTGACTTCTGTCTGTCTGATCTTGATATTCGATTTGAATTTGATTTCATTTTCGATTAGAACTAATTTAAATTTATACTTCGTAATAATTCGAATTGAAAAATCAAATCGCGTTAGGATCGAGCTAAAACTTACTAAAATACATACATACGATTATGCGTTATTTTCGTGAATAAAGATATAACATAAACGATCCTCACTAAAAAGAATGAATGCTAAACATAATTAAGACATAATTTTGTTTCTGTCAATTGCTTGATGTTGAGAGACACAGAGGGATGTTTTCAACATGTTTAGTGCCTATTGTATTTCGTGAGATATTGTGCAAGCCACCATTGGTCCGTTTCTTAATAATAACGATATATTCGATCGAAATAAGTTCCAATTCGAACCACCACTCGATTGGGCGCTAGCTTCAATTTCAGTAGTACAAATTGCCACAAAATCGAATCAAACCCGATTGAAACACGATTCAAATCGTAGTATCTTAAGTGTCTAAATTAAGACGGGTGCAACGTTTAAACGCTAGGTAGGCAGTTTCTACTTGTAGTAATTTCTCCTGTCTAGCGAAGGCACAATTTATTTATGTAAACTCATATAAAACTAAAAACGTAACAACTGACGATAAAGTATATATTTGGCATAATATTAAGGCTAATATCGACGGCTAATTTTATTAGTGACATTGCTGTCCTCTTCCTTTCGAGAATTTGTGTATTTTAAACACTGCCTCTTAAAAGTTTCACAATAGATAACAAATGTGTGCGACGTATGTTGCTGCGGATTATTTGTTATGGAATCTTTTTGAAAGATTTTAATTTAACGCTATTATGTGTACATGTATGCAATATATTTTGTTATAATGACTTATCAAAAGCTTTATCTGCGTTGATGTGTTCTTAAATTGTATATTTTCTCTGCATTTTTAAGGTTAAGTTTCGTTCTAATATTACAGTTATACAAAATAATCGTATATAATCAATACAGGGGTGGTCAGAAGTCTGGACATTTTTAGTCCATTCAACCCACTTTTCACCAGAGTTTATTTAGGACTTCTTAATAGGTGGTGAGCCTCTCGCCGTCTTAGTGTTCAAGCCAACGATACAACTCTAAACAATTATTTTTTAATTTTGACACTACGTGGTACTTGTACCCCGGTCCCGCCGGTCTATTCGAGCAGTAGCAAAAGCTGCCGCTTGGCTCTACCAAAAATAGAGAATACTTAACGAGATATTAAGAAAATTTATTATTTTTGATACGTTCTATCTCATATTTACAAATAAATTATTAGTTTACAAGCATTTACGAACACGACACCACTTTACGAACGAAGTCGCGGGTACAGTTATTTATTAAATAAAATTATTCAACAGATCAGAAGTATTAATATTTTTTTTTATATCGTTTATTGTTTTGTATTGAGAGGGCGCTGGGTCAAGATGTACACATGCAAATCAAACGACGGCTCGCTGCACACTGCTTAATAAAGCTTTAACAAAACCTTTGTAGTGGGGTGCATTCGGGCACAGCCAAATGCTACTAGCTGTACTAGCAATACATAACACTTATCAACTTGAGTTTAAATTTATGAAAAATCCATATTGAAAATACGTTAAATGAGGGCGGAGAACATTCCCTTATTAAACTGTACTAGATAACTGGACACGTTTCCAATTAAGTTTTCTGCGTAACGAATATGCGTTAAATTAAGTCGATTTCAGTATTATCATACACATTTTCAACATGTTTACGTGAGATGGAACACTAATGCGACAAACGCCCGTCATAGAAATTTGAGTATTCTCGTATATTATACTAACAGCAATTCATAATGTCATCTACCGGACTTTACAAGGTGTATACATATTTACTTATTTGTAAGATAATTTTAAGTTTTAACATAATAGACATTGTTTGTTTTCGTCAAAAATGTTGACGGACATTCCGTGTGACTATCACGTGTCTTTTGTCAATAGGGCAATATTGTCTTAATTAATGTACGTAGAAGTACATAGATTCGAAAGTGGTACGATATGAGCAGTCTACTTCACTTTAAGCATAATACTCATAAGTGCTTGTTGGTTTTGTTCGAATTGGATAAAAATTTTGGGGTGACTGAGGTGTTAGACGTCTAGATGTCATAGTTAACTCGGGCTACCTTCAGCTTTTATTTGCTATCTTTACGTCTAATACCTCAAGGTGGAACAGAGGTGTTAAACGTCGGGAATATAAAAACAAAATTAAACGCTATAAAATCCGTAAATAATAGTTTGATTTCAAATGCTTAGTGATCGCGTAAATACAGTATTTATAATCTAATGTTGAAATACAAAAATAGTTATTCTGAGTTATCCTTAAAATACTCCTAAACTGTCGAGAACTTTTTTAAGACATATAAGACCTATAATCCTGTAGCACGTTAATTTGATGTATCTCTTATGGTTAAGTCAGTGTAAACCATGTAAGCACCCTAAAAGTGTTTTATACTACGGCTTGATTACGATAGACGTTTTGTTTCTCTACTTCTACATAATAATATTTTATGTGTGTCTAATATGTTATACATAAAAATGTTTTAAAGAATGATTCGATGTTCAGAACTTACAAGCGCCTGACCAAATAAAAGTAAATTGCAACTTTTTTCATACTATAATATAGATGTAGATGGACCTCGTAAATTGCATCGGGTATACCTTGACTTTAAGGGCTGATTTCAAAATTCTGTCTACGGTCGGTTTTGCTTATAAAAATAGATATTTGGTAGAAACTATATAAGTTTCATCTACGGGATCATATCACCGAAAATAGATACTCGCAAAACCGCCATTTTCAATAACATCTCTATCGCTGTATTTTCTTACTAAGGATAGATATTTGACTTAAACTGTTTGGAGTTTCTGTCAAATATCTAACTTTATTAAGCTAATAACGTTAGGTTTGTGAATGTCGCGTAAGTTACCCGAAACAATGTATTATGTTGACCCAGTAACAGAATATTTAAATATTCAATAAATTACGTGAATAAAAATATATAAATAAAATATATTACGTGCGGCCTAATACAGCCAGTAGTCAGGGCGCTCGCTTTAGTTTTATTGAGCGCGTGTGACCAGAGTTAGATGTAAATAGTCCGCCGACCTGCCTCTGTAGTAAAACTTACGGTTTTTCGTTTTATTCAATTTAGGAACTGAGACATGAGTAAATTTTTTTTTTTAAATTTTCATCTGTATATTGGCTCAAAGAGGCTCATTATAGACGACAATAAATATCAGTAGTTTGGTGCTACTATTATATATTAAATATTATATTAAAAAATAGAAATTACATATTTCCTTAATCACGGCGCGTTATTACGGACAGATCCTTAGACATTAGACCCTTTCATAAACTCGAGACTGATTTGAAAAGAACTGTTTTTTTTTGTTTAATTTGATCATTGATAATTGGAAAACAAGCTGACATCCCACCTGATGGTAAGTGGCCACCGTAGCCCATGGGCACATGCAAACAACTCCAGTCGCAGAAGCCTTTACCTTTCGAAACTTAACACAACAGTAATGCTGTTTGGCGATTTAGTGCAGTGTACTTTGATAGACAAACATGTTCTATTTTAAAAAGGAAACAGTCTTATATAATTTTTACAATGGTTTTGCTCAACCGAAACATGGTTATTAATAAAAAAAACCACATCTTGGATTTGAAAAATAACGCGGTATGATTATATCAAAGAATTACTTCTCACGGAATTTTTGTGAAATATCTTTGTGGCGCTATGCCATAATCGCATAAGACATCCGTATATGATTGAAGGTAATACTGATTTCTCTAGAAGAATCAAAATAGCTTAATAACATTTGTGATTTTGGCCCTGAAATACTGAGTCCAAAAGAATATTCTTATTTGTAATTGATTTAAAAAAACAGAAGTTAATGAAAAATTGTATGGTGCCGGAGGTACCGTTTCTTATTCTATAATTGCATGGGTACGCCACAAAAGCCTTGAATGGTCGCTATAGTTCTTTGGTTCTTATTACATTTTGATATAGTTCTTAGAACTTAATTTTGGTATTACTATATCCATAGCTTAGCTAATAAAACATTTTATTAGTTTTGATTAAATTAGTTAACAATTATTATTTATTCGAAGGTCGTATTCATGTGTGAGATTGGAGAAAAAGTTAATAGTCCCCCTTACATTTTTTATCCCAAACTAGAATTTACTATATGACATGACATGAAACTCTTACTTTATAAATGTATTTTATGATCTAAAGCAAATAAAGTAACCGTACAATTAATTTCGCTTTGATTTCCGAAAAAATACTACGAATATGATATATTAAATAATTTTAGTAACGTAAATCAGTCTTTACTTTATAAAATATATTACAAATAACAAAAAAGTTATATGCACGCGAAATAAAAGTTATAGAATTGTATTTTCTAGTTTTGCCTAGCAGCGTCCGCGGAAGCAGTGCACATGCAAACTTTAAAATATACTCCGTTAGTTCGTTACGTACTTTGTATTTGTTAGAATTACAAAAAGTGTAGTGTTATAAACTATTCTAGCAAATTAATAGCATTCCTATTTAATGTGTTTAAGAGAAAATGTAAATGGTTGTTACGTAGTTATCTTATACCACCGAATATATTGCATATGTTAGTGTACAATTGTAGACATTTTAGCATCTCTTACTATCAGTTTACCATCTAAAATGTTGCTTTGTAACAATTGTAGTAATAACTATTTCAGTACTTAAGCTACTATTAATGAAAGGTATAGAGTTATATATTTAATTTAGACCGCAAATATACATAGATCAGAGGATTAAAATGTTAATGTTCATGTATTAATTGTTCATAATTGGTGTTTATGTGATATATGCTGTAGTATTCGTACTTGCCATTATAATTAATATTGTGTTAATTGGTTTACGCCATACGATTTACAGTTATTATAATGATAGTATAATAAAATAATTTGTAATTCATTGGTGAAATTGAAAAAGGGGTTTAATTTAGCTGCTAAAGTTTGATGAATGCTATTTATATATAAAGTGATAATATTATGTTGTTTGTATTGCGACAGTATTAGATACATTCGTCACTTTACTCCTAAATTGCATATTGTAAAGTATAACGTCTCAGGTTATGGATGTTTTGTGAAGTTTTAGTACAAATATTTTATTTTATGCCACAATCGTTGTATAACGAAAATAAAGTCTATTTAGTTGAATACATTGTTTTATTTTTAAACACGTGCCATTTCATACCGAGCTCGTGTCGCAACCTCAGCGACGCGAGTAAATCGATGTGACGAGTACAATTATCTAGATAAGGGATACGTGAAACTGGGCGATGTTTATCTACGTGCGGGTGGAGTGCCGTTGATGTCGAATGCGAGCCGTAGCTCATAGTCGTAGCGTTATCGGGAAAGCGCGGGAAAAGCCCTAACCGAGGTATCACGTCGCCGGTTGCTCAGTAGGCCCGCGTCCGCCGACGGAGATGGACGGTTCCGCGCGCGTGCTCGCTTTGGCTCTCGCCACACTCGCGCTCGCCGCACGCGCTCACTTGCCATCCCACGATAATATACTTAGGGTGCAACTATGGGACGCGGAGGGACTAAGTCGCGATCCCGTCACCTCTGTTACCCCGGGCTCGACTTCGTTGATCCACCGCAAATTAAAAGTCAACGTTAACTCTTTGTATGATGCTATGATGAAGGAGTCGGAGCATGGCGTCGGGAGATTCGCAAGGCATAAAGTGCGACACAAGCGGCGAAGACCTCGACAGAGCGGTACTGATCTTCCTTGGAGATTTCACTCTGGAGACAGTTTGATGAACGTGGCTGTTTACGATGACAGCGTACCCTGGGACTTGATTGAGGCAAGGAACTCGGGAGACTATAGGCAGACGGTGAATGTAAGTGCAGTGAGTGATCCAAGTGCCGGTAGTCAAGTGAATATGCCGCGAGACGTGTCGCCGCCTATGACACAGCGCCAGGACGAGGAGGTAATGACTGAGGGCAAACAAACAGCATAGGATAATGTAAGGACGCATTTCAGCGTTATCGTCGCCGCGAGGTGTCCATCAGACATTTAATGAATCAACACCTAGACGCTGTTGCCACGCAGGCCTTGCATTCACAACTTTCATTCGCTTTGAACCCTCGGGCGGCGATGCGCTGATAAAGTGAATGCCCTTCATTGTTTTTAAAGTACGTCGTCTCGTTGAATGTAGATAATATCGCACCCGGGCGGCCTCGAAACGAAGTAAAATATTTAACGGGAGATTGGCTTGGAGTCCTGCAATCAGGACATATATTCGCTGATAACGCATGCTGAGTGGCTGTATGCGCTTTGGTTTGCTTAAGCACTGATAAATACAATCGCGTATGTTTATTGAAAAATATTTCGCGGAAGTGAAACATTGGAATTTTTGATAAGATTTATATATTTTTAAATAATAATATGTAGTTTCGAGACCGCCAATTATTTTAATGTCGCGTAGAATTATAGTTTGTGAGAGAAAGTGATCTGTAGCACTTCTTTTGTTTGTTTTACTTTTATAATTATTATTTTGTAATTACCTTTAACACATAGCGCACATTATTTACGTTCGTTAAATATCATAACATTAAACTTCTTCGAAAGTATTTCAATAAGATATCTCCTAGTATTTTTTTACCGTGATATGGCTGTGGAACGGGCTAATAATTAATCTCATAGGCTTTTAAGATGTATTTCTGTGTAATAATGTTCTATGTATAATGTAAACCTCTAGAAATAATCTTTTATGTTAACGTAGGTATGTATGAAAGTTTATTTTCAATATAAAAAAATTCGACACATTTCAAGGAATTTCATTTAGTTCGCTCAACGGCAATATCTGCACCAATCCATTGTAGGCGCCCCTATACTTTGTACAGGCCCCTTTTACATACCCGGAATTTAACATCCGACCTTTCACATATATTGTTAACCTTTTGCGAAACTGGTTGGGGTTCGAATGTAGGACCAGTTCTGCATTGCTGATTTATTTTATTGAATGGATTTTCGGGTTCGTATTCTATACTTGAATAGATTCTGTGCTATCGAATAAAAGTTAGAGGAGAGAAGATAGTTTTGTATCAATTATTTAAATTTTGTTCTTTTTTTTTTAATTTTAAGTTTATAAGGTACATAGTTTAGTCTTCATCATCTCTGGTAAAATGACCAAAACGCGTACTCACCGGTTATTTTATGTCGAGGTCTTACCGAGTAAAACATTATAGAAAATTACGTGGTTGTCCCGGCGGCCTTTACAGCCTCGGCGGAAGAGACTCGTCATTATCATCTACTTCTAATCTGTTCATCGCCGCAATCGCCGTAATCGCCACTCTCAGCAGGGTGATGGGCGCTCGCTGTACCAGATGCTTCACACCTTAAACGCTACCACCCGTCACCGGTCGCTTTGTTTTAACTGTATCAAGTAAAAAACATAACTAAATTTAAAATTGAAAACATTTGAAAAAAGTATTTCATATTTTACTTCACATGAATCATGACTGATCAGTCTAATGAGTTGGGTGATGGTAGACTCGATCCAAGAAAATGACGTAGTCGGAAACAGATGACGGAATAGCCATCTCAAAGAATGCCATTTCGAAAATACATGTACAGTTGATAAACTTCTGTGTCTGAAGTGCAAGGCGTCTGGTACTGCGATCGACAACAAGCACGTCAGGTGTGTTGTTTATGGCAAACAGTCTGGTAAGGAGAGTTCTGTGTTCGGGATAGACTGTTCATTGGCTGATGGTAATGAACAGGGTAAATCATTCATAGAACTACATACAAAGTATTCTGTAGTTCGTCATTATTTTTTTAGCCCGTTATAGGCCTCTGCTGGACATCGGTCTCACCTTATGAGTCTTTCTTTCTTTAGTATATGGCCTCTCTTAGTAGAATTCTGGCAATTTCATGTCTCCCATTTGAGTCAATGGAGGAGATGATAGGTAATTTTAAATGTTGACAGCCTTGGTTAACGAAGAACATAAATATGTATAGTAGGGTCTGCACAATAGTATGCTGCTTACCGTTCCCTAGTTTATTTATTCACTGACACGTCTTTCAGGATACCCACGGGACGAGATGGGGTTCATGACCTGAACCCTCATGCTTTCGCAATGCTTTATTTCCCTCTATAAATAAGCGACATTTGATTCATTACAAATTATCAAATGTCGCGTCCATTAAAATCGAATCATGTTAGAAGCGTATATTCCAGTCAATTAACGGCGTAAATGCGTTTGGGTTGCCTGTAGAGTGATCGAGTTCGTACGGTGCGGGCTGACCGCGTCCACGCCCGCCGCCCGCAGTCCACCGTCGCCGTCGATCAACCGGAAATTAGGCGCAAATCAATAATTTCCCTCGCAACACTGTCCTCACGCGATCAACACATCGCTAATAGAGTCTGATTGACTCACTGCATCTGTCGCTCTTCCTGTAGCAAGTTGGCCGAATGCACTTTAGAAAAGTCGCTTACATATATTTATAAAATTATTTCACAATTATATAACTTATGTAAACATTTTAATATAGAGATGACGTGAGATTACACGAGGGGTTATATTGACAAGAAAGTTTGTATGAAAAGCCGTGAGGCGCAAATGCTCTTAATAATATAAATAATGACGATGCCACTGTAATGACGTGACAGTGATATAGGGTATGACATGATGTAATTGTTATACATGTGATAATATTTGCTTCTTCGTACTAATTATAAATGCTCTCTTACACAGATGGCACATTGCATTAGTAATAAAAAAAAATTCAAAAAGTCTGAATCAGTTTGACAAGTCTATATTAAGTTGTTAATATAGATGTAACGAGAAAATATATGCATACAAAAATAAAATTACTTTGATTGAAGTGAAAAAAAGCTTCCTTCCACCAGCGTACACTACTTATAATACCACCACACCGATCACTAATATCCAAACACTCCACTACAGCGACACAAGGTAGCTTACGACGTCAAAATGCGACACGAGTTTATCTTCGCAACGTGACGATGACGAGATTGGTAGACATTTTAGCCTCGGCATGAGCGGAAATTGTAAGATAATGTAAAAGTCAGGAATATTCTTTGCTTCAGGATTCCTAGCGGACTCACATCAAACAGGCTCGTGTTGATTGGTGCGAAAAACTATTGCTGAAATTTCATTAGTATAACATTAAAAGAGTCTGCAAGCAGGTATGGTTTTTATCTAAAACGTCGGAAACATGCCCTAAGATGAGAATTCCGAAAAATGGTTTGAGCGAATGAAAACGTATATTTCGTTAAGCAATATCTAAATCTATACACACTTTATGTCACATTTATTCTGTACGTTTGTCGACACGCAAAGGGTTGAACAGATATTAACGAAATTTGTTAGAGATGTAGATTATGCCACGGAATGGGTAAAAATTGTGAACACGCAGGTAAAGCCTTGGAAAGCCGCTAGTATATTATAATTTAGTTAAGAATAATACGTAAATATGTACCTTTCCGTAACTATCTGTAAGTAGTCCACTGCAGGACGTATACCTCACCCATACGGAGGGTGTGTTGCTATAGTCGCCACGCTCGGCGAGCGGATTGGCGGTCGCAGCACCAGACACCTCGCAGCTTAGACGCTGCCGCCGGTTATAGCGTTTTTCGAGATGGATATCACAATACAATATAACATATTCTATTTAAACAAGTGGCGTCGTCTGTTACGGATAATATTTCACGGATGACTACCTTTAATAAGATCTTTGTTTTTACTTACAAGAAAAAATGACAAGTGAGACAACAAAAAAGAGAGAAGGGTACTTACTTCATTTACTGTGGAATGGTAATAATATTATATAATTCAAAATAACAAAAAATACCAAAACTTTTTTGCTCTCGTAAAATTTCGTATTTCACGTTGCTAGAGGAAAATGTCTCTAGCCCCAAAGGACTAATAACTTTACCGAAACACATATAATGAATTATTCATAAGTTTTTATTATAGAACCTTTGAAGTTCGACAGGTCGATAAAATAGATGGTTTTATATTAGACGTTTAATTTTGAATTACATAATAAATGTGATCCCGTGTCGAGACTGAGAAATGAGAACTTAATATGCATGAAATGCTACCATTAACTATTAACTGCGGGTAAGCCGTATTTAACGTTAAAGATTAGTGTAACACAATTTATCTTCATTTAGGCGGTCGGCATAATTTGATTAACGTATATACTCGTGCTACATATGTATGTCCGAAGTATATAGTCATGCTATATGATTTTAGTTTCAAGCTAATGAATACTGAAGGTATTTCAATTAAGTCTGAAACAACTCATACGTGGCGTTGTTTTATTATTATGTCACATTTATTGCGCGCGTGAAGTTGTGACATAATTTTATTACTGCAAATTTACGATACGGGTGGATTTTTGTGATTTAATAAAACGGTGATATGTTGCTCTATAAAATATTACACAAAAGCGGTCATTTAAGCTTGTTAAAGTTTCCTGGTGTATATGTCCGCTCTAATTATTTAAGTGCAGTAAAAATTGCCTCTGCGTTTACTGTTACATAACCTGTTACAAGTTAGTTGAATAAAATTATACTTATTTAATTTTTAGACGTTTTATACATTTTATTTAAATATTTAAATTTCGTAATCAGTCTTGATTTACGTTTATTTACTAAGTCTCATTCAAGTAGTAAATATTTGCAGAATACTCGGTTTTAATTTAAGAAATTCTTGGTGTTATTCAACCACGAACCATCAACTCACCTTTCTAAATACCAATTGAAGCCATATTTCACAACATTATAAGTACTAGAAATTGAAAAACGGTACAAATTTACCTAAATTTATTGCAATATGAGAACGACGGTTTTCAAAGCCTTTGAATTAAATTGCACCAGTCCATAACCACAGCTCTAACACGCAACGACCACATTTCTAATTAATAATTAAAGCAATAAGGGACTTGGACTCTTTACCCTAATTTATTAATACTACTATGCAACTAAAGAGTGTATTATGTAGTTATTTCTGGTTACGTTTTTTTTAAAAGTTTCGATATTGTATACTTATTAGTAGTATCTCTTTTATCTTAAATTAAGAGGGAGAATTCCATTGCAAACCCCCATTTTGTACATTATTAAATTTATAAAAAGGCGGCTTGCTCTTTCTTATTAACGTTTCATTTTTGCGTTAAATACTTATGTTTTTCTTTCTTCTTTACGAGTAATTTGTGTTTAGAAATAGCGGGTCAACAAGCTTTGTAAACAAGATAAAATTAAAGAAAAAGTCGTTGACTTGATTACAAATTCTTGTAACGTACCCATTAAAATTTCTTTGTTTTCTTTTGTCTCAGGAGGCCTTTTACGTAATAACACAAAATTAATAAAAGCAGACAAAAGCAAACAAAAAGTGAACTGTAAAAGAATATTAAATTTGCGTAATTCTACCAAAACACAAATTTTATCTTTTTTTTATTATTGGTATAAAAGTCTTTAAATTACTTAAATTAGGCGGTCGGAAGAAAATCGTTTCCTCTGAAAAGTAATTATATGGCTTTCCTTGATAGTCTTTTAGATAAAGAGAGTCATTATTCTTAAGCAGATCAAACATCTGCTGAAGCTTCGGCCATAATCGAAATTATTATCTGTTGTTCTTTCGTTCCCCTAATTAATAAACGCAGCGGAGCGAGTAATAATGTGAAAATCGATAGCTTTCCCTTCTGTTAGTGCTGGGCATTATTGTTTACTTATTGGTTTCTGTTTAGGTCGTATTATTTTCAATGTTAGTACATTATATATGCAATAATATTTAAATTAGTTGGCTCTTTATACCTTAAGTTTAAATACCAGTACCACACTAATACTAAATAATGCTCTTGTTTTTTCCGTGGTTTGGGGACCTGGTGTAATACAGGCTTTTTATGCCTATCTCAGACACCAGCTCCTCATACATCCTAGACTATGAACACACCGATATTTAAATGGATATAAATTTTTCATTACATAATAATGTATGGTCTGTTTTTGTGGGGAGAAAATAAACAAATATTAATATTATTATATATAACAATCTAATCTCAAAACTAGATATAATAATCTAAATTATTTCTGTAACGCTTAGTTACGTATCATAACTATGATATCACTGTAGCTGTCCACCACGGTTGATTTATATATAAATTATATTATTTATTTATATTTAGAGGCATTTCAGCATATTTTTAATCTTGAGAAACATAATGCTATGGAACAAACTTTTTTCTTTCTTACTTCCTTTTATTCTTTTTATATATCACCTCTATACAGATTTGTAGAATAGTGTCGTAGGGTATAATTGCAACAAATTAATTATTGTTGTCAGAGGTAGTGGGTAGAAAGATAATAAGCTTTCTCATCTCATCCGTGCAACATTAATCAGGCGCAAAGACGAGATGGAGGGTCATTTTGCATTCATCATTTTCACCATGGCGATCACGGCTGGGATTCGAACTCAAGTCCCATGGCTCAAAGTAGGCTCGACCACTAAACGATGCGGTCGTCATTATTTTATATTACTATTTACAACTAGACTACAATGTGCAAGGGTGATTTTTTTCTTTAGAAGCCAACCTTGCACGTAGTGCACTCTGCCTTCTAATAAACGATGGTGGTAAATCCATTAGAATTTCTTGGCACCTAATTCCACAGACTAGTGATGGGGAGTAGGATCACTGGTGCGAGGGTAATGGCGTGGACACATCAACCCGCTTGACCAGCGTGGTGAATATGGGCAAACCCTAGAAGGAATGCATTACGGTTTCTGCTGCTTTCTAGAAGAGGCCAATGTTTAGCAGTGGACTTGAATTCGTAGAAGAAGATACAACTAGCACAGATGTTCCAAGCTAGTACACTACGTTAATTTAAAAAGAAATCGATATGTATATTAAATTGGAAGAAGCCGTTAAAGAAACCAATTAACGAATTAAGCCGAATGTCTGACTTGATTTAATAAGTCCAGTTTTAATATAAGATAGCAGTGTCGGTTTCCGTAACAAGTTAATGCGGGAGACTCTAAATAACCTTCATTAGTAATAAAGATAGCGATCTGCAAGGATGCGGAGGTGATCCCGGAGGAGCTCGTTTAGATTGCGAGTGGAGTATTGCGGTATTATAAATAATTATCTATAAACACCGATCTCAACGCAGAAATGATCAAACCTTTGTGAGTGAGTTACTTCTATCGATCTGATTAATTGAAATAAAATTAATGTCCAATATAAATATTAAATTTTTATGCGGATTTAAACTCTTTTTTTTTTAATTTTTTATCATCATTGTTACTACTGGTAGGTGGTGTTGGTGATTATTAATAGTTCACTACTGGTCATACATATTTCCTAATGGGAGGATTGACGGAGAGAGGAGGGAACGTTAGGTAGATGGGTTAGCCATTTCTGTACCACACGTCTCTCATCGGCCTCTGTATTTTCAGTCTGGCATAGTTTTGAGATGGTTTAACTGCCATCTATCGGATGCCACGATATTATCAAAATTACAAACAGCTCTTAAGCGAGCAGCGTATTTGGAGTTGCTAATGTTTGGAGGCACATCATAAATACAACCACAAAGACAATACAACACTGTAATTGCGTACGAAGTGAATATCGATAGTTGGAAAACCTAATCTTAATCAGGGGCGGATCTAGCCTTCAGATTGGTGTGTGGTCTCGTGTATAGAGTTTTAACCCCCATCCGATGACACGGCGACCCGGAAGCGGGGTTATACGTTTTTTACGCATACGTTTGTTAGTAATATGTACATATTGTACGTTCCCCTATATCTTATCTTTTTTAAAGGTGTAGAATTTTACTGCGATGCGATTAGATACCAACTTAGATGCATTTTGTCATCAGAAAGGAGACAGCAGTGGTTACGGACGTAGATGATTAAGATGAAGACTTCCCAAAAAATACTAGAACAAGCAGAAGATTTTGGGCATGACCATAAACATCGTTAACGTGTATCGGCCCAATATTATATGTCTTCGAAGTACTTTTTACCTATCAGATATGCAGCTTTCCTCAGAATATATTTTTTTTCATTACCTAAAATGTCATCAACCATTATAATACAATTTTAGAGATGAAGGCATCAGTTAACGAAATCTATTTTTAAGAACCTATTTGGAAAGGCTATTTTTGCAATTCACAAGACATTGTTTTTGAGCTCTTGTAATTTCCTCAGTTCCTTTCCATTATTTCATATTCCAACGAATTCCATATCCCAACCATATTCCATTTCCCAACGAAGGCAGTAAGGTGTCTGTCACGGTCCGTTTTCATGAAAACTTCGAGTACTTAGTAATTGAAGTCTAAATATATCTACGATCTATGTATCTATGGTACAATGCTATACTTATTATAAATAGGTTAAAATAAGCTAAATAACGACTTCACTGTAAATTTTATACACACATACAACAAGACATCAGAAATCAATGCTAGTAATTAAAATGATTGAGGTGATAGATAACAATTAAAGGTAGCATCGATAACGTTGTTCATACGTGCACCTTGCACAAAAATGTAGACTGCAACGATACGTAAATAACTACGAAGCAATTAAAAGTAGCGTCATAAATATCAATCGCAGACACGTATTTTACATTGGTTTAATTGAAATGCTTGTGACTTCAATTGACATTTTGTTGCGACCGCTTAGTATACTTTATATCGCTTCTCAATGTCCTCTGACCATAAAATAGCGAAGTGCAAAATTACAATGATGCGTTGCGTCATCATTTTGTTTCAAGAAAAGAAAATATTGTTAAATAAGACATTAAACTAGTAAAATTGCTTTTTTTTAAAGTAGTATAGAATATTTGGTATAATATTTCGAATAAACATTTTGACGTTTCATCAAAATGGTTCCAAATACTAATTTTCATTTAAGTAGGTGTTTATTTGAAACAATACTTTGATTTTTCTTAATAATATTCATATTAATTAAGTAATTTAAATCCATTCCATTCAAATAACCGCAATACTTATTGCTTTCAATTTAAATACATTTTCACAATAAGTTCTACTTATTATATTTTTTATTTGTTCATGGTTGTAGGTTATAGGTTATATCAAATCTCTGCTGAATAACTTCTATAGAATGTGGTCAACTATTTTATTTACATAACATTTTTCTATTTTATTAATCTACGGGTTTATTTCCACCGGTATAGGGCGTAGGATATAGATGCTACAAAGCCATAATTATATAGCTTTTGCATAAATCGGGTACCGTCATAACGGAATAAAATTATTTTTTATGGTTTCGAACTTACAAGTCAAAGGTGAAACCTTAAGTGACTTTGGCATCTATCTCAGTGTATCTCATCACCATATTTTTTAATCAGTTTAATATTTGTACTTCTTACAAAATAACTTTCGCTATATCTATTTATATTGCAGTATATCATTAAAATTTTACACTTAGTAATATTTTCCCTGTTCACATGGCATTGGTGTAATATATACTAAATAATATAAATAATCTGTAATAAATATATGTTGCGGGAAGTCGATGGATGCAGGTGGCTCAGGACCGAGCTTCGTGGCAATCTTTGGGGGAGGCGTATGTTCAGCAGTGGACTTCTGATAGGCTGAAATGATGATGATGATGATGATGAAATATACCTCTGCATAATAAATACCTTAAGCGACTTATGAAGAAATTTGACACGCGAATATAAATTCGACTACATTGTATTTAAAAATAGTCAAAAGTAATTTATGACGTACTACGTATGTACGAATACGTGTAAAAGAATTTTTTAAATGTTAAATACAAAACAATGTACGTAAGCATGTTTCCAAGAGGCTCATAACGGACCGGTTTTTTTTGCTGGTAAGTGGAATCCAGCTCGCCTCGTACGCTCGCATCAACAAAAAGCTGCTTTGTCACCGACGAAAGGCCGGTAGTCGTCAAACAATAGTCACTGGACAAAAAAGAGATAGGCTGCTACGGAACAAGGTTGAGGTTGCCCAGTGTAATTCACGCTAATTTCCTAACTGCCGACGTCATTCAAGAAATCGCTTTAAAAGTAATTTACATTTTACGTCAGCGACGGAAATTTACGTTACGTGTTACATGACAAGGTTTATATATTAATACCAGAGATCGCCCGCAGTTTCATCCGCGTTATATTATGTTGTATCAAGGGAATGCTAGAACGAAATAAAAAGTATCATATGTCTTATCAAATAACATAATTCTATTACTGTTCTCTAGGCACTATTTAGAGATGTAATGTGTGTTTCACAACTTTTACATTGACAATATGAATAGGGTATATCAATAGAAAAATGTATTCGTAAGGGGTATTCAAGAAAAGAGAACTGAACTAAAATATCCAAGGAAAAGTTCAGCCTGAGTTATTTCTAGTAAAGGCTGTGTAAGATCAGTGATAATAATCTTCGAAGAGACTCCACAAAGAATAAAATATCCTTTTTTGGGTTTTAATATTACGTGGCAGAGCCAAGCGGCGGCTTTTGCTGCTGCTCGAATGGGCCGGCTCGACCGGGGTGTATTACCCTGTGATACTTTACGGCCCCGCAGAATACCGGAGTGAAGTGGAGGCATCTTGTGCTTTTGCGTTTTGAGTGAAGTAACCGGAGGCTCACTCTCCCTCCCCCAGTCCCTCTCCCCGTCCTTAAACAACCTTAGACTGCGGCAAAGTACTTGTAGCCCTTCTGGTGTTGCAGATATTATATAGTCTGAAAGTCCACCTGATGGTAAGTGGTTACTGCAGACCATGGAAACCTAACAAATCTAAGAAGGTTGTAGATGCGTTTACACCCCTGAGGTCTGAGATGGATTACCTTATAACTCTCTATGCCCTTCAAACTGGAACACAGCATTTATTACAGTGTAGAGAAGGAGCCTACCGCCTACCTCTTAATATGCTATACTAAACATTCTACTATAACTAATAAAAATAACTAAACAACGAAATAAAGATTTATGAAGCCTTCATTATGCAGAAGTATCTACGGTACGAAGCTAAAGGATAAATAATATCAAGTGATTGCTCCGCCAATAATTATTTTCTCTACATTCGAATGTCGCAGACATTTATTTTCTTTTGAATGACGTCGACTTAGGTGGTACGTGCAATCGTTGGAATTGTTCGTCGGACAATAAATAATATGCCCAGATGACGTGTTGACTTGCCACTAATTAAGTTCTTGTGCGTTCGGACATCGCGTGGGCGACAGAACACGATCTTAACGATGCAATATCAATTTACGCCCGAAAACTATCTCTATTTTAACAATTTATTAGATTCGTTTTTATGCTGCGTCGTCGTATACTGGATGCAAATAAGAAATGTCGAGTACGTGGGTATCAATTTCATTTTCATTAATATTTCTTCATTACGCTCTAGCTACGGGTAGGTACGCCTTAATGAAGTTATTTGTAATACATTACAACTATACTATTCTGCAAAATACTTATACTTACACTACAAGCCCGATACCCAAGTTGGTAGTGAGCTTATCTTCGATGCTGAGTGTGGCGAGTTTGAATATCGCTTGGGGCAAATATTTGTATGATGAATATGAATGTTTGTAACCGAGTCATGGATGTTTATTTATCAATGCAGGTATATCGTACGTATGTACGTATATTTATCATTCCATAGAGAATCTTATTGGGGTTGGACGCCGTGTTGGTGGACGACGATTGTTTAAACAATATTATTTGAACAAGCTTTTTTATATTATTACAATTACAATGTATTTGTAACAAATAGCAAAAAAATGTACTTTTAAAATCGTTACTTAGATTACGGTTTAAAGAATTTCAATTCTATACAATTGTCCGAAACGTTACATTATGAAGAGTTTAAATGATTACAGAGTAAATGCCTCTTTGAGTTATAATGGTACCCTGTAGTTTAAATTAAAGGGGGAGGGTCTAAATTAGGTATGTAAATGGTAAAGTTTAAATTAAACTGTTTTTAAAGAATTTATAATGGCGCAGGTGTAATTTAAACATAGGTTAAGTTATTGTAACAAATCTCTAAGAAATTAACTTTACGAAATTATAGTTATCTTTTAACATCCGTTACCTGTTAAGGTACCGTATATTTCTATGAATATTATTATTAGACGTTAGTGGATAGCGTACCTGATAACTGAGTAATGGTTGGGTTCAAATCTCGATCGGAGTCAAAAATATAATTTTTTTGTTTTACTCTGGGTAGAGTTGACAAACGATCTAATTGTCTTGATGTAAAGTGGCTACTACAGCTCATAAACATCTGTAAACAAGTTTAATCAAGCCTGTGTACTTAGATGGAATGCCTCTCGGCCAGGAATTTATGTATACCTTTCGAACTGTTGCTCTGCTGTTTAGTGCTAGAAATAGGTTCCTCGACGATCCTAGGCTGAGAAGGAGTCTATCACCTAATAACACATAAATAATTGGTTTTCGGGTCTGGTTGTGTTGCGTTCCGTGCCTCTGACATTACAGCCGACCCTACCTGGGAACTTATCGCGTTACATACGGGAAGGCAAAGAACGAATGAGTGCCTCTGTTTTTGCAGTACTATAACATATCCTGTGCAGTTGATCCAGACTGGCTGATCTAACATTATATCATAGCGGTTTTATCTTTAAAGCTGAGGGTTGCAGGTTCGAATCCCCTTCGGAGCAAACACTTGAAAGATGAATATAAATATTTATTATCGAGAAAAAAATTGTTTTAAACAAATATCCACATGTTTAAAACTATTTTTTTTAATAATTTATTTTTTGTTGTTGACTTTAAGCTAAAGCGGACTTAATGCCAAGTGGCATTCTCTACCAATGAACCATTGTTTTGGTGAAAAGTGTACGGCAGTTGCAAAACAATCGTTATTTGGTTTAAAATGTGTGTTACTTACAATCTCTACATATTCAGGACCGATTATAATTTTTTTTTGTTATAAGTTTGTTGCATGTTTAATAATTAAAAAAATATTAAAGAACAACACTAGAGGATAGCGCCGGAAATTCTTTTGCCGGTTTTTTCTCCGGTCAACGAAAACTCAATAAAAATCGGAGATAGAATAAAAAATTACGACGTTGTTAAGCGAGATAAAAATATAAAAAAAAAATGTATTTTTATATATAATTTCACTAAGTCATAGATGACGTTAAGCTGAGATAGAGACCCACTATCCCGGATAGAAGATAAATAGCAAATTTTTTCGGGTGTGAGTGTTTGTCTATCTGGAATTTATGCACGTATACTGCCTTCACGACACAGGAGAAACTCATAGTGTGACGGTAACGTTTTGTGAAAAAAATAAAGGCAACTCCGATCGCTGAATCAGGTAATGACCGTGGTTGTGTTACAAAATAAAATATTATAATTGCGACTGCGATAAAAAAAAATTGGAAAATATTATTATTAATGAATAAAAAATATTTGTAAAATATTATTTTCAATTCTTGTATTGTGAATAATGCATTCATAGACTCTAAACAAGTTTTATGGTCTGGCCCGCGGGGAGTCTCGGAGCGATAATCAACGCTTTAATTTTGTTTTTTTTTCGCCCCCGCACCCTGTTACAACGGCGGGAACACCCATGTGAGATTTTTAATGGATGAGATGTAGATTTTAAATTGTCATTTGTATTCTGTATTGTTTTAATACAATGCCCTCTATTGTCATCGTTAATGTTATGAAAACACAGTTATAATGGCTTATCGTACAATTGAATAGTTATGTTGAGGCATTTTTCTTCATGCTTGGTTTTAATTTTTGTTTTAGAATGGATGATTTTTTTATTCTCATGTCTTGTTATTTTACTTTATGTGTGCGTCATTTGTATGTCAGGTTCGATGACAAAAAATAAAAACAAGTCATTCAAATGTCGATGTATATAAAATGAAAACGTATTATATTACAGAATAATTCTTAATTTGACGTCTTTGGGAATTGAGCGAAAAACGAGAGCAGACGTTACAAGGTAATGCTACGTCACCCGGGAGGTTTGTCGTCGCTAAACTAACAATTTATGCATGGGCCCTAATGGCCTGCTCCATCAGTCTTTGTTTGCGAAGCTTTCTATGAAATTTTATTCGGTAATAGCGCGTGTAGGCCTCCACGTCTTGCTTCAATTTCGCATTGTCAATATGCCTTATTGTTAAGCGATTTGAAAGGTTCTTGTTACAAAATGATAGCTTTATAATATCAATAGAAATTTGAACAGTTTTCATATAATTTTGTTAGATCGCTAATTTTTATATATATGCATATAGTAGATGTTTAAAATAATAACTGTGTACTATACACTGTAGTTTAGTGTCCAAGTCGTCGATACAAAACGTGCGTAAATTTCGAAAAACTCTTTGATACGTGCTCTCGGTATAAAGGATCCAACTCGATTCCAAGGCAGTTCACTAGATCAACCATACGGCTTTTATATAGTAGACACTTTAACTAAAATTGCTTGCTTTTGATATGATTCTAATAAGTTTCCTTAAGGTAGCGGCGTTAGTATCTGCATCTGAATATCTCATGGCAGTCTCTAGGAGCAAACCCGGCGACCCGTCATGTTTTACCTCCTGGAGAGGCAAAAACTTTCCTTGATTATGGCAAATGGGAATCCGTAATCTATGATCTCCCCTGTAGTTTGAAATAAAAGTGGATTACATAAACTGGAGGTTAATTTAAATACATGTAAGAAAAAAAATTCTTGAATGCACTCTTCAGCCCACAAATGATAATGATAAATCAGAATGATTTAAAAAAAATGTTCTAAGTGAATGATAAAATTGTCTATACATAAAAGACAGTTTCAGTAATGTCGTCGATAGATCATAATAATTTTGTTATTTGTTGGGGTCGCTCCGCGTGGTACACCATTATCATCAATAACCATTTTAGACTTTATTGCGTAAATAAAAAATCTTTCACCAGATGGAAAAGAATGTTTACTTTTACATATAGGAAATCCAAAAATCTTAAATATTAATGAAAATTTAAAATGGCGACCTCGATTATCTATAATGTGGGCCTCGTCGCTGTGACGAGATTCATGTGAAGTATAACTAGAATTAATTTAACAATATACTTATCACCTCTAAAATCAGTTCATTACTAGATGCAGGCCTCGCTCAACTGTAACCACCACGCTTAGCAGATTGCACGCCCATCACAGTACTATCATCAGTTTGTAATTGATATACCGTCGTCTGTTGGAGGCCTCAAATTACTTGGTATTTCTCTTAGGCAACTTTCTCGACACCCACGTGATTGTGTCAGAGTTTCTTACGCTGCTGTCATCTTATTCGAACATTCATTTGACAATTGAGGTTTGTATGACACACGTATTATATTGAAACGTTCAGCTCTGTCACCTGTTGTTGTAGGTAGAGATTGCTGTTTCAGGACTCATCGCAGCCCAACGGGCTTCCGCAATCTACTTATGACTTCTCGGAGAGGTAGAACGTGACGGCTGACGAACATTCTCACCATGTTTGCTCATGAAGATTGCCATGACATTTTTGAGGTTTTTTGTCTTTTTCACTTTTCTTTCCTTTTTTTAGTTGCTACCAGTTGCCAGTTGTTGGTAGAGAGGGTGTAACAGACGCCGCTGGTGCCACATGGCTAATGTGTTTGACCCAATAATTGCAAAATTATTACAATCGATATCATGGTATAATTTTACAATTACATTACTGTTATTATTTGTCGATGACATTACAGCGGAAACAATGTCCTTAGTAAAATAAACATATATGTATTGTGTTAGCAGTACTGTTACAAACATCACAATCATGCGACCATTGTCTTTTCAGTCTCAGGTAGACAATTATTTATCAAGTATCATCCAAACTACCGTTGGAAATCCTCTTTACTGCGCATCGGAATCGAGGTTTGCACCGATTTAAAGATTACCTTCTTCTAATAGCATGAGCAAATTGGCTAAATTGATACTTTCGAGTCAATTGCGAAGGAATGTTTAGATGTTTTTGGCACATTATAAAACTAAAGGTTTATTTTATATTCTGCTTAATTATGTTTGTATACAGAATTGATCGTACACCCTGTTAGAGAAATTATACCATCTTATACTCCAAATGCCAACGACCTGCTCGTAGCAATCGCAACAACCGAGGTTTTGACCTCCGACTGTTGGCGGAACCACTAAATCGAGGGTGGTCTGAGATAATATTAAAACCGTCTTGTCTTTTGCTGGCTGTAGGAAGGCGCATGTCTAGTAGTAGGATTATCAATACTAATGAAGAAAAAAAAACTATTTAAATAATAGTTAAAATAAATATAACTGAACGTGAAATTATGTAACTTACTGATTAAATTAAAGTATCATATGAAAGTTTTCCATAAAATTACAGTTATAAAAAGAACGCGACGCTAGTTTCAATGTAGACCTAATTTCGAACGAAGCAAATATATACTAACCAGTGTAATCTTAGGAACATTAGGCTGACTGCAAGCAATGTAATTTAGCTCGCAAATGTCGGTATTTGTAGTGGCGTATAATAAGCCACCCCCGGGTAGCAAAGTTGCGGGGTCTACTAGAAATAATTATGTAATACGTTCGTGTAAGCTCGGAAGCACGTTATAGAACATTTTTTCATGAATATTTTATGATAACCCCGGGGTTACGTTCACAAGAATATAAAGACAACATTTTTCCGCGACAACCGATTTATCTCACGATGTATTATATCTCGCGAAGATTATGTGACATGAAAGTATGAAATAAGAAATATTTCTGAAAAGGTAAAATATCAAGAGATATAATGTTATATAAGGTACTAATAATTTCTACAATTTTCTACAATTATTAATCTTAGAAAATATAATTAGAAAACAGTCATATGCCTATTTCAAAAATATAATGTAGCCAACTATTCTGAATAGTATCGTAGAAAGTATCTTGCACTATGAACCAAAATATATGTAACTTATATAGCTACTCAGAGCTACAAAAGTAAATTCTTCTATAATAAGTATTCTTACCAGAAGATTGTCACTGTTGAAATAATTGCATTGGTGTTGGAGTTTGTTACAAATATTATTGTTATATTAAAACATTTCACGAACTACAAAATTATTACAAGACAAAGTTACTTCGTTAAAAGTTACTTTCCCTAAAGAGCGTCAGTTACGCGGAACGCATTTAAGATGATTACCATTACCAAAAAATCTAAGTGGAGGTTGTAAAGTTTCTTCTCAATATTTGAGAGGTTTTGGAGTCGGGAAGAGTACGCCACGCCACACTCGAAATATAATATATTCTTTATTATTTCTTAGGCAGGCAGGTTTCTTTACGACATTTTACTTGGAAAATATCGTAATTTTAACCCATAAATTTTTTTTTTTAGTGTTGGCATCGGAATTCACATCCTGGTAACTCTAAAATGAAATAAAGCGCTTATACCCCTCAACGACCATTGCAACTTCCCATTAAGTTTTAACGAATTTAATTTATAAACACTAATCATTTAAAACCTAGCAGAATCGATGTCATAGTAATGAAGTATTGAAAAGGATAACTGATTACTTATCAAGTAGTGTAAGGGGTATTATCTTCACGTGTTATATACTAATCCTAACACATTGTTATACACGCATAGTCTCTTTGATAAGTAAATTTAAAATTATAGTAAATATTATATACTTGGTCGAAAGAAAACGACCTTACATACCCAGCAATGATCAGAGTCTTAGACACTATTTTTATTGTATCAAACCACTTTTCACCAGAGTTCATTTTGAGAATGAGCATGTCGCATCGCAGTGCTCAAATCAACGATAATTCGTACAGAGGTTTCAAAACCCATTGGTATGAGCCCTCCAGATCTTCGAGTCTCCGAATTGATTATAGCTCTAATTTTAAAATGTGGTGGTAACTGATTTTTCGTAGCGAATAGAATTTTCAAATATTTCATTTTATTTCAGGGATATAAATCCTCAACCGCATAGATTTTATGCTATTTATCAAACGTGACGTCTCGAGAAAATAAACATAAACAATTATTATACTTCATTAATGCAGTCAGGTCGACTGGTCGACTAAGAATAAGGGGTAACATATGCTTAGTAGTTTCAATACACTAATAATCTTTTTATTTTAGCATATCACTAGGTATTAGTACTTAGCAGGTTGTTTTATAATTATTTAATTTACCAAACGATATTCAAAAATTATTGTCATTGAATTCGAATTTTGGTATTATTTATTGAATATTTAAAACTTAAACAATATGTAATGAAATGTTATGAGACACAGTAAATTTTGCGGCTCGAATAGCGGCGGATGTGGCCCCGGTTTACATTTACTTTTGACGTTATATAAAGCTAACGAAATATGTACACACACGAGTATAGTATGCCGCGCATATATACCGTAATCAAATATAAACACCAAGATAATGGACATTATTTTTAACCAACGGTATCAATTCACATGACGTGACGTTGAAGTTAATTTACCGATAACAATACCTGCGCATTCATGTGTAAGGAATGTGAATAATCGCCTTCCAGGTGGGTGTTTGTTTTGTCCGAAATGAATAATTTTAGCTAAAAATCTCAAAAATTCGAATATTGTTTCATACACCGCTTGCGATATTATCGAGATAATGCAGATTCATTCTTTAACGGTATAAGAAGGCAAAAAAGTCTGTAAAAATCGATACGCATTTCTGGACATTCAACTCTCTCAAGATGGACAGCGTGCCGTGATCGCCACGCTAGGATTGGCAACCGCAATACTAGCAATACTAGCGTTTCGCAAATTCGGCGGGTTTTTGTCGAGCCGACCGGTTTTTCGTAGGTTTAATACATTTGAAATAGTGATTCCGTCACCTATTAGATACTGGCACCATGATATTTTTCTGGCATTTTTCGTAGTGTACTTTAACGAAACTGTCAACAATGACGGAATAAATAACTTTAAATCTTAAAAGCTATTAAAGATACTTCAGCATTTAATTAAAATATATGTACGATAAAAAATGATAAATGTACAACCAAATATTACTTAATTCATATTAAATAAAATATCTAGATTTCATGGTGTTTAATTTTACGCACCAAATTCAGTACTGATATAAAATTCTTCTTAAAAATGGCAAAATGAATTTTTACGACACTTCCGTGTACATCATTTTTTATGTATCTACGTTATACGTTACCATCTAAAGAAACCTGAGAAAAATTTAGTATATACGAGTATATAGTAGAGAAATAAAGTAAAATAATTGAAGAAAAGGCTATCAAATTAATGAAATTATTTCGATTTGATTCGGATCTGGTTGTATTGAATTGTATTCCGTAACTCTGACACTGCATCTGGCCCTTTCCCCGATCTTATCATACAAGCTTTACATCGGATACGGGGAAGTAAGCACGAGAGAGTGCCTCTGTGTTGACGCTTGTATTTCCGCGCTATACAATATCCTGTTCAGATGATATCTTTGGAATTGACCGGAAGATGTCTTTAGCCATGACAGTCCAGTGGTTAGGGGATCTGCCTCCAAGTCAGGGGACCCGAGTTCGAAAGAATATGTGGAGGGCTCGTATGTATCGATTAGTTTTTCGAGACTTATATACAATTTGTACCGTTGACTTGAACAATAAGACAGCCACTATCACGTTGTTCCAAATAAGCTCTGGTGAATAGTTGGTAGAACAGACTAAATAAATGTCTAGAGTTCTATACATATATTATATTCTATATATATATTAGTCATTAGCCATGGTAAGGTCATCAAAAGATTATGGCTGACCTCTTTCGTTTTAATTATTGGAGTGTCATTCTACTCGTAAGGGTGATGTGAAGCGGAAGAAGTAAATTGCCTTTCTAGCATTTTTTATTTTTTTTATTTCTTTATGTACACACAAAAAGGCATGAAAAACATTAAAACATAGTGTTAGTACAAGGGTACTACTTATTCCATACATTGAAATTTCTTCCAGCAGACCCTAACAGGAAATTTTATTGAAATGGCAAACTTAGTGCGTACATTTCATAATATGTAATATATAATAAATACATAAATAATATGTATACAATTAAATAAATAGGATTACTTATAATTAAATAATATACATAGCTATATTTAAATATATATACATACATGCATACATAGTCGTAAATATACAATATATATTCTATTAACACGAAGCTAAGTAGTGGTCCTTTGCACGTTTCTTAAATTAAAGTATAGTTCCAGAATCTCTTATGGTAGGTGGTAGTGAGTTCCACAACCTAACTGCATGGACTGCAAAGGAATAGGAATAAAAACTGGAATTATGGATAGGATAATTAAGGAGTGTCCTGACATGCGATCTGCATGGCACATCTGGAGGGTGAACCAAGGAAAATAGGTTCCTGAGGTATGACGGAGAGGATGGGTTGTGCAAGATGTTATAAAGGAGATATAATAATCGAGTGTTCCTGCGAAGTCGAATTGGGAGCCACTTGAGGGTCTTGCGAAACTGAGATATTCGGTCAAATTTCTTGAGTCCAAAGATGAAACGGATTGACAGATTTTGCAAGCGTTCAAGTTTATTTAGTAGCTCCTCTGTAGCATCCAAATAGCAGGCATCAGCATAATCTAGTATGGGCTGAATAAGAGTAAGTGCTAGTGTGATTTTAGTTTTAAATGGCAAGACATTTTGAAGGCACTTCAGCGAATGCAGGGTAAAGTGGACTTTTCGACTAATCACAGCAACGTGCGCGGACCAGGATAAATGTTGATCAAAAGTCACACCTAAGTTATTAACAGTATTGGCATAGGTTATAAGAATGCCATCCAGACACACGCAAGGTAGTGTTGAAAAATCTAACTTGTTTCGTAGGTGTTTGCTGCCTATTATTAAGGCCTGTGATTTGGCAGGATTTACTAAGAGGCCAAAGGAGCTAGACCATTTACTTATGCGTGACAAATCGGAGTTCATAGCACCGATTGCCTCATTAGTATCACCCACCGCGAATTGTTGATACAACTGCAAGTCATCCGCGTAAAGATGGAAGTTGGATGTGATAACACTCGTAACGGAGTTAATGAAAATAGAAAATAAAAGAGAAGAAAGGACGCCACCCTGAGGCACGCCCGCACTGATTTCAGACCAATCAGAAAAAGTGTCATTAAGGCGAACACATTGCGAGCGGCCCCGAAGATATGAATCAAACCATGCAATGCAGGAGGGAAAGATTTATGGATTCAAGGATCCGAATCAGAATATCGAAATCTACTGAGGTAAAGGCACTGCTAAAGTCTAACAAGACTAGAAGTGAGAGAGACTTGTTGTCCATAGCGTAACGAATATCATCAGTGACTTTAAGTAATGCAGTGACAGTACTATGACCAGGGCGAAAGCCCGACTGGTAAGTAGAGAGCAAAGAATTGGAAGACAGGAAAGTTGAAAGTTGTCTGTGGATAATATGTTCGAGAACTTTTGAGAGAAAGGGTAAAATGGATATGGGTCGAAAATGAGACGGAAAAGAAGGATTAGAGATCTTAGGTAAAGGAATAATTTGGGCTTGTTTCAGGCCGAAGGAAAGGAGGAGGATGATATGGAGTAGTTGAATATGTGAGTAAGGATTGGAAGAACCAAAGGTAGAACTAGAGTAATCATTCTCGAGCATAGTCCATCATTACCTACAGCAGTCGAGGAAATGGCTAAAATAGATTTATTAGCTTCTTCCTCGGTCACAAAGGAAAGGAAAAAAGGAGTAACAAGTGGTGCCGGAAGATTAGATAATTCGAATAAGGTGTTTGACTTAGCACAGGGGTCTAACGTCACAGGAGGAGTGGAGAAATGTTTATTTAGATCGTTTACCCCGAAACTTATGCTATCCAAGACCGAAGATCTACCGACACCGACAGAACGAAGAAATTTCCACATCTCAGTAGAATTTCGATTATTAAGAGAATCATGGAAGTAGCGTCTTTTTGCATCTCGACACAGGTGACTGCAGCGGTTTCGTAAAACTTTGAAACGAGTTAGATTAGTTTCAGTTGGACAACGTTTATACCTTCGCCTGGCCTTGTCTCTTCGAAACATTAGTTCTCTAATATCATGCGTAATCCAAGGCGCAGGATTCCGCTTCATCTTAACCCGTTTCGGCGGAGCAAGGTAATTGTATACCTCTAAAATTTTATTCGTAAACAAATCAACCTTCTCGTCAATACCGATACTGTCAATAACAGGAGTCCAATCAATATCACCTACATCGCGCTTTAGTGCCTCAATGTCTATACTCTTATAACTACGAAGAAGCAGGGATTGGGACTTCTGCCTGGGCGGACGAAGGCGATAAGAGAGGTAGATTAAATCATGATACGAGAAAGAAGCAGTTAGCTGCCCATGCGAAATAACACTGTCAGGTGAAGAAACAATCATAAGGTCAAGAAAAGAAGGGTTGCAGTTGGGAAAATGGTGAGTTGCAGAAAGTTGAAGTAAGTGAAGGTTAAATGAAGATAGCAGGGTCAGAAGTTTATTGCATCGAATATCGTTTTTGATGAGGCAGGTGTTGAAGTCTCCCATTATAATAATATGATCATAAATCGGTGCGTAATCAGTAAGGACTTGGTCAAAAGTATCGAAATATTCTATGTTCATGTTAGGACTATAAAAAACCGCTAATAGCATTTTTACATGGTTGAGATTTATTTCTATAAAAAGGAATTCAGCAGATTCAGAATAAATGGAAGAAGATGCGCTGATAAGTTTATGAGAAATATCAGAACGAAGATATATGGCTACCCCACCGCAGCCTTTTCCAGTTCTGTCATTTCGGATAAGGACAAAGCCAGGTAGAGCAAATTGCGCAGAAGGGAGAGATGGTTTGAGAAACGACTCAGAAATAAGTAAGGCATCTAGATGAGCGCTGCTAAAGGAAGCCAGAAGATCGGAGTAATGACGAGGAACACTCTGGACATTGATGTGGGCAACGTTGAAATTATTTGGAAATTCAAAACGAAGAGAGGATATGTGGTCATGCAGAGTTAAGAAAGCAGATGACTCACTGTCCGCACTAACATAACTACTTGTAGATGATGAACATGAAAAGAAACTATCTTCAAAAACAGCAAGATTTTCCATAGTGCTAATAGTTATATTGATATAATATAATAAGGTACAAAATATAGTATAATGATAAAAAATATAAATAATAAAAATAAAAAATTAAATATATTTAAAATAACCTACTTAGATAAAGTATTAAAATTTAAAACTTGAAAAAAATCAAATTATCGCTAAAATCACCTGACACTTAACTATACTGAAAACTATTTAAGTAAAAAAAAAAAGAAAAAGCCAACAATGAAAATAAGGCTACTGAAATTAGACTAAGAACATCACTGATTTAAAACTAAACGTTACTATAAGAAAATCAACAATTAAAAGTGTATTACTATAATAACTACGAAAGTAAGATTAAAATGATCTCAGTAACTGGCATATTGAAAATAACTACTACATGGTAACATTTCATATTGCACACTGAGCTCATGGCAGAATAAAATTTCACATAGTGGTCACATTTTAAAATGTCAGTGAGTCAACGTCAGTGGTAAGTTTGACAGATGTCAATAGTAATATAAAAAGCAAAATAATACACAAAGCAAATATTCACTACATAACACTATTATATATATATTAAGTACCATAAAGTACTCTGTGCGCAACACCAATGAAGTTATAAAGATACACTATGTAAACAATTACCAAATAGGCTAAAAAATCATAGTTAACGAAATACTAACATAAAAATATCTAAGAAGCGAAATAATTTAAAATGCAGCTTGTAACAAAAGTGATACCCGAGTTAACTGAAATTAAACAATGATACCAATACAGAGTAATTAGTTGCGTCGTCGAGTCTTCCGTGGAGCATTTGCAGCAGATTTGGAAGCAATATCCTTTGGAGAAACAGGTTCCTTGGACTGGCCAGAGTCGCCAGTAGTTCCAGATTCTACGGGATATAGACGAATAAGGGGCTTTAACTCTGCCATTGATTCAATCTTCCGAGGAGTCTTATCGGGAAGAATTATAACGATTTTGCCTTCAACTGACCAGCAGTGTTTAATACCGAAATGTGTACGAGCCGCGGTGAAAACTTTGTGCCTAATCTTTGTCAGAAACTCGGATATAGTAATACCTGAACCTTTCAAAGAAGTTTTGCAGTCCCAAACAAGCCGGCGACTCTCGAAATCTCCAAATCTGATGAGCACTGGGCGTGTAGAAGCTTGAGAAGATACTAAACGGTGGCATACTTGTATATCGTCTATTTTTAAATCAGACACCTTCATTCGATCCGATAATAACTTAAAGACAGACTCATGCAATTTCTCGTTCTGTCTTTCTGAAAAACCATGGATTAGCAGAACTTTTCTCCTCATCGCTGTTTCATGTTTGTCAAGGCTGAGTGCAAGTAAATCCAACTGCGTTTCGAACAATGACAGAGATTGACAAACAAAGGATTTGAAATCGAAGAATTCTTTGGATAGTGAAGCAATATCTGAATGAACTGGCGTGGATGCAGTTGTGGCCCTCAGAAGCTTAAGTTCATACTCACGCATTCGTGAACCAAATAGTTTTTCCAGTTCTTCGATATTATTTACAGCTGGCTGGTCCATGTTAGACAGATGTGGAAAATAGTGGTTATTTAATTTAAAATAAGAGAGATGTTAAGTACAGTAAGTGCTGGTGGATTTCAGCGTAGTTTTAACACATTAAATATGTGAAAAAAAAATACTTTATTTTATTTAAAACATTAAAAAGACACTTAGCACACTAAGCTTGCGTGTTTACTATTTATACATTTCCTATGTATAAATATTTTAGAATATGTAAGCTCTGAATGAATGAAATTAAATGATGTTTTTTTTTGTTCTTCAATGTAAGAAAGATAATTTCGTTAGTCAAATGTCAAATTTTACTATTATATTTGTAGATTGTACGACCGTTTCTTAATAAAGGTTTTCTAACGGGAAAGAAACAACCAAAAAAACCTTTATTTTCTTTCAGTAGTTGTAATGTAACGCATACAATGTCCCATAGGTAACTGAAAGAATACTAGAATATAGTGATGCACAAAATTAAACCACAAGTGCACTGTAAATTCGAGCAGGCCAGCCTCCAGAAGCAGCACTCACATCTATCACCCATAGGGTTAGGCAGAGATTACAGAGTTCCATTCGGTATAACTCGGCGTGGTCAAATTGACGTCCACAACCTATTGAAATGCAATGGGTTGCGGTGCAAACGTTGGTAGTTTATTATAATATTAAGTCTTTCAATCGTATCCTTTTTCCCTTACTTTCTTTACAAACCATGAACCTGTTTGTGCATAATAGTCTCTTTAAACATAAAAGTGTTAGAGGCGTGCCAACTTATTAACTTTACAGACAATAGCAGAGCTTATGTTCGACATAAATGTTTAAGTTTCTGTGAGCCTTTTCACGTTAGTACCCGAATTTTACACAGTTCTAAACTGACGTGGTATAAAAGACAGCTTTTGTAGATTAAAGCTCGCACGGGAGTTACAAACAAGATGTTTAGCGGGGCTTAATGCGCGTACTGTAAGATAAACGTTGAGCGGCACCAATTAAGATCTTTTCTTATGTGTCATTCCGTTAGCATTAAAATTTAAAACTAAACGTTACTATAAGAAAATCAACAATTAAAAGTGTATTACTATAATAACTACGAAAGTAAGATTAAAATGATCTCAGTAACTGGCATATTGAAAATAACTACTACATGGTAACATTTCATATTGCACACTGAGCTCATGGCAGAATAAAATTTCACATAGTGGTCACATTTTAAAATGTCAGTGAGTCAACGTCAGTGGTAAGTTTGACAGATGTCAATAGTAATATAAAAAGCAAAATAATACACAAAGCAAATATTCACTACATAACACTATTATATATATATTAAGTACCATAAAGTACTCTGTGCGCAACACCAATGAAGTTATAAAGATACACTATGTAAACAATTACCAAATAGGCTAAAAAATCATAGTTAACGAAATACTAACATAAAAATATCTAAGAAGCGAAATAATTTAAAATGCAGCTTGTAACAAAAGTGATACCCGAGTTAACTGAAATTAAACAATGATATTTGTAGATTGTACGACCGTTTCTTAATAAAGGTTTTCTAACGGGAAAGAAACAACCAAAAAAACCTTTATTTTCTTTCAGTAGTTGTAATGTAACGCATACAATGTCCCATAGGTAACTGAAAGAATACTAGAATATAGTGATGCACAAAATTAAACCACAAGTGCACTGTAAATTCGAGCAGGCCAGCCTCCAGAAGCAGCACTCACATCTATCACCCATAGGGTTAGGCAGAGATTACAGAGTTCCATTCGGTATAACTCGGCGTGGTCAAATTGACGTCCACAACCTATTGAAATGCAATGGGTTGCGGTGCAAACGTTGGTAGTTTATTATAATATTAAGTCTTTCAATCGTATCCTTTTTTCCCCTTACTTTCTTTACAAACCATGAACCTGTTTGTGCATAATAGTCTCTTTAAACATAAAAGTGTTAGAGGCGTGCCAACTTATTAACTTTACAGACAATAGCAGAGCTTATGTTGGACATAAATGTTTAAGTTTCTGTGAGCCTTTTCATGTTAGTACCCGAATTTTACACAGTTCTAAACTGACGTGGTATAAAAGACAGCTTTTGTAGATTAAAGCTCGCACGGGAGTTACAAACAAGATGTTTAGCGGGGCTTAATGCGCGTACTGTAAGATAAACGTTGAGCGGCACCCAATTAAGATCTTTTCTTATGTGTCATTCCGTTAGCATTAAAATTTTAATGCTTTCCGACTCGTTGTATATCTCGACAGCGTCAAAACATAAACCGGTTAATATCTTGCCGTCTGTGAATTGAACGACTTAATTTACATTAAGTTTCGTCGGTTTTCAGCTTTGGGATAATTTAACGGTTTTAAACAAGAACGTATATTAAATTTACGCAAGCTTTATGTGTACCCCATTTATACGAAGAATTCACGTTTGGTTTATTATTTGGATCCATGTTATTGTCTTTTCTTTGATTTTACGTTCCGTTTTCGCAATATGGCGACTATAAATTGCTTTATTGTCTAGGTGTTGCAGTTGTAAATGTTAAGCCTTGTCTTCTATATCTGTTGAATTGTTGTTAATTTAAAGTTTACGCCTTTACAACTTTTTAAAGGCCGGCAGCGCATCTTCCCCTTCTTCTATAAAATAATAAAAAATAAAAACTTCATTTAAATATTTATACCAATAAAATAAGTTCTACATTTAAAATTATATAATTCCTGTAGGGATGTTTATCGTGATTCGTTAACTGCATAATTTATAGCAGGCAATACGTAATGGAGCCATAATATTTCAATTGAACACTCTTTATCTGAGTGAGATCGCCGTAATTGCATATTATTCATTAGGTTGATTTACAATTTCAATTAATTATGTTTATTCATGTTGAAAACGTTATGAAACAGTTTTTGTTGCGTAATAGACCGGAAATATTTTCATAACACAGTAACATAAAACTGAAGTTTGATATTTAATATTTTGGTTTTACACATACTTGGTATTATACATACTTGAGGATAAACAAATAAATGTATTTTTTTTTGGGGACAGATGGCAAACGAGCAAGGGGCTCACCTGATGGTAAGTCATTACCGTCGCCCACGTATATCTGCAACACCAGAGGTGCTGCAGGTGCGTTGCTGGCCTTTAAGGGTAATTGGGAGATGGGGGATGGAGGATGAGGAGGGGGATGGGGAGAGGGAGTGGGTCTCGGGTAACCTGACTAACCGAACGAAACACAGAAGCACAAGATGCCTCTACTTCACGCCGGTAATCTGCGAGGCTGTGGTAGCAACCCGGTCGAGCCGGGCCATTCGAGCAGCAGCAAAAGATAAGACATAAAGCGATTACTAAGGCTTTTGTCTTACTCAGGTAGTTGAAGGTGGGTGGGGGCAGATTTCCACCACAAGGAAAGTAATCCAATGGTTATGATGATGAGTGCTTAGCGTAAATACTGACGGTACTATAATACTAGTATATGCTGCTGGTGACTGCTTCTGGGGTTTTCACCGAAAATTATAATGATAAAAAACAAGGTTTTCCAGTGTCTTGGTAATTGATAAGATAGATTCATAAACAAATACCTAAAAAAAATGTTCATCAATGACTCGGCTAATAACTTTTATATTCGATATACAAATGTTTACCCATTGCGGGATTCGAACCCACGACCCTCAGCTTCGAAACCACTACCGACTCGGCTATGGGTTCGTTGAAAATCGAAAATGTCTTAATTTGTTCCTATGCTTGTGAGAAAATTTTATAAATACGTTCAGATAGTTCACATAATACTTCGATAAATTTAAATCCACACAAGGAAAACCGCTTGTAGGGAATTCTAGGTTAAACGGAGAACTATTAAAATGTTGACGACACTTCTTACGGAAGTGCACCGTTTGTTTTGATAAGCGAGTCAGGCACCTACAGCTTAAAATGTTGAAATTTGGTATCACGTATGATCTTATCATAACGATTAATTACGAAGTTTATAACACCTGAAGTGTCTAACTTAAAAGTATACTTATAAGTTGATGTTACTTTTCATATGAGCGCTGCCACTATCCAGATCTCCCTACTAAGGCATCATAATTTATAAGTTTTATAATGATATCAGAAAACCGCGTTCGTTTTGCCCCGAGAGATCTATAAATAACGTTTGGTACATTTGTCAGTACGTGGTCAGAAAATAGCGAGATTACTTATTCTTTGTCATTTTATATCGAATTTGTATTTACGCAACTAACACATACTATAACATTTTTTAAATCAGTACAGATATTACAATATAAAAGTGGAAGAAGGTACCTTCTCCGTGTTAATCCTACTCACGTTTGACCGATTTTTTAAAATATTATTATGTATTATTTATAAAAACACTTTTTGATTTAGTAAGGTTATGCAGTTCTATAACGTACGTATACATTCCACCACGCAAAAAAGCTCTCAGTAATTTAACTCTAACTTTTTATTTCTTTCTGCCTGTACTTGTATCAGATACGGTTAACTTCACGTTTGAAATTAGCAATTTAAATTATTACCAACGTAAAGCAATTCAAATTATCTGATTTAAATTCAAAGTTTGCTAAAGAAAGGTGGGGAGTGAGAGCTTATTCAAGGTAAATGATCTGTTTAAACATTTCAAAATAAGGGAGCACGTTCGATGGCACAATAATTCATTGCAATAAACAGCCTCTTCAACCTCCCCTAGCTCATAAATTATAAAGCGGTGACATTCAGATTACCGTAAGGGCATTATCCTCCACTCAGGGTACATTCATACATATTCTTACATGCTGCCAATTCTATACATATTAGTAGATAATTATCTTTCTTTAGAAGTTTTCATTGTTGTATTTTATTATTCATTTTATAATAATGGTCAAGCTTTAGTTCAATCCCCCAAAGTTAAGGAAGTAAGGGTTAATATGGTTTTTTATTTTTATTTTATTTGGAATTATAAGGTACTCAAGCTGTAAGTAAGCTAACTTTTCGTCATATATGAACCACAGGCGCGGGCTCTATTGACCGACTGATTGTGGAAAATCCATCCAATTTTGTACAACCCAAATCCAACTAACCGCTGATGGGGAGCAGCGTGGGGACTAGTGCGAGGGTACAGACAAGCCGCTTACCCAGCGTGGAGAATACGGGTAAACCTTTCAAAAAATACATTCCGGCTTTCGTCACATTCTTAAGAAAAACGTAATATAGATTATTAATGGTATAGAAATTATTTGATTCGATGTTGGATATTTTTTGTCGTGTAACTAACATTTTTACACCAAGCTTTCAATTTCCGTAACGTCAAGAGTTAAACTCCGGTATAGATGTTACATGTCATATAACACATGCACACATGTAAAGAGTTCCATGCCATCAGAACGGCAGCGGAATGAAAACGTTGTGACGATTCGACGACCCTTGTCAAAGCGTAGAGCGGCGTGTTCCCTACATTCAAGTGGGTGACCGACATTGCGTCTACATACGGACTGTGTACATTATCTATACACACGTCACCTTTGAAACGGCACATGTCACGGCGTTACATCTTTTATTTTGTTTTTAGGTCGGATGTTACCAATTTAGGACCAAAGTGCTCAAAGGCAAATTTGCGAACCAACTGCTGCAAATGTTTCGGAAGCTCGTATATATGATTAAAATCTGTCGTATATACCGTTTGGAATTTAGTTTCGTAAATTAATAGTCTTACAACGTGACAACGCTCAAAATCTTATTTGAATTTTTTGTTTATGCTTTTTATGTTTCTTTTTCATCTTAACTTACTCACATAATAATTATACATTTTGATATCTCCATAGAAAAATAAAACGAAATTGCATGCGCATTTGTCTGAGCGTTTGCTTATAATTGCTTAACGGATTTCAATACGATTTTCAGCATAATTTAGAACGTTTCATAAGGAAGGTTTAGGTTAGGTTGGATAGGAATAGAGATTTGACCATGCGAAATCCGAAGAAGTACGCTAGTATAATATAATTACGCAAATCTTTTGCCACGTTATAATGCTGAACATTGACTACGGATATTAAAATGTCTTAACGTGTGAAAACAAATAAATGCTATTCTTTCTATTGATTGATCCTTTTTATCCTCGCAGGTGTAGAATATATTAAACGAGTAGAACAATATGTGTTTAAAGACTAATTAATTTTGCTTTTAATTAATTTATAAAATTATTAAAAACGTGTAACTATTTGTTTAATATTTCTTTTGACAAACTTATTAAAAAATTTTACATGTTTTTATAATATGTAAATTACTTTCAAGGTTAGGAATTTTTCTTTTTCGAAAGTTTGACATCGTAACATAATTTAATATAATTGACATTTAAACACTACTTTCGTTAACTGTGACATATTCCTCTTTACTGAACGTCAATCAACAACATTCTTGTTGATTAAAATCAGTCAATTGTCCACATTCTTTAAACATAATTAATGTGTATATTTTATATAAATTGTAATTTTTAATCTTTTTCTTCAAACCTTTTAAATTAGTCATAAATGTACCTATCGGTCTATTTTAATCCACTGCTGAACATAGAGCTATCAAAGAAAGCGTTGTTGTTGTTGCTATGGAAGAATATATTTCTTGCGTAGACGCGTACAGGCCTTTTTTTGTCAATTTTTTTTTGTAAGAAGTGTTAGTTTTCAAAGTAGTAAGTCCATAATGTATCCACCCCTTCCCAATGTGTTTAGCGGGAAATATCGGGGTAAATTATTGTTTTATTGTTTAAAACCATAATTTTTGCATTTATGGTAATTTTACGATATTTTCAAAATTTCTTTTGGGGAGACTGCGTGCCCCCAAAGGAAAAATAGCTCATCAAAATAGCCCTGTATATAGTAGATACATACACAAGAGTATGTATCTACTTATTGATACATTAGAAAATATGTAATTATATTATGGTTCGTAACCTAATTTAATATTTAATTTAAGTTGTTGCTATATACCATTTGCTATTGTATTTTCGTTAATAATATTTATATCGTAATTTGTTTTGTAATATGTTAATATGTAATTGTTGACTATTCCTAAAAACCTTAAATAATCGCACTATTAAAATGGGCCCCATTTCACAATCATCATAACCGGTCATAAGTGCACTGCTGAACATAGGACTTCCCACCAAAAATTACCCTAAAACAAGGGTGCCTCAAGCACCTGCGTCCATCGATTTTCCGCAATACAAAACGGTCTCATTTAATAATTTACCAGCGCCATAAGCTATTAGTTCTCCCCCTAGAATATTTTATCAATTGCATTACAAGAAAATACTAAACAATAAAAAATACTTGTTCATTTAATGATTCAAATATTTCTTTTGCATTTGTATAACAGCGAAGGTTATGTTAATGTCTATAGATATGTTACATGGTTACTATAAATAATGAAATTACGTTATACAAGATTTTTCAAATAAATTCAAATATTTTATGATACTGTGGTCTTTACCAGTATTTTTGTATATTTATAGCATTGTATTTTAAAAAATGTAAAAAGAGTATTTATCGGTACATTCACACAGGATTATAATGTGAAGTTGTAATTTATGAACGATTCGAACATTATCTCTGAATTTTGTTATGAACAAGACATAATGATGTAGTTTATGGGGTCTTAACTAGTGTTAGACAAATTCCGTTAAGTACGCTTAAGAGTTATTGTGATTATATACAAGGCTTACGTTAATTAGACGGAATGGAGAGCTGGTTTATAAGGAACATGGAAACGATCTTAAGCCCGGTGAGAATATGTACAAGTCTTAACTTAGTACAAGATTGGAGCGTTCATTGGCTATGGAGTGCATTTTAAATTTAGTTTATAAAAAGTTAGACTATCGTAGATAACACACAGGAGTGCTAAAAGTCTGATAATGGGTTTTCTCTTCTTTAAAATTAAACTGAAGAGAAGTATTTTGCGTCACGAGATATTTTATATATCATACGATTTAATATGTTTTAGTATGTTGCCTGTGAAAATTGACATGATTGTTGAACCATGCCAATAAGTCTAGCTTCTCTAACTAAACTATTTAACTACAAAGATTAACCATAAGTACTATCTTCATTATAAGTATTAGCTTCGGTTACGTTTCATGTCACCAGAGACAAGCACCCGCCTATTACTGATAATGATCTTAAATATTATTTCGAAATACAATACTAACAAAGTAACCAACATTACTTGTATTCTAACAACTACAAACCACTTCTACTAAGCCTATAAGTTTATCTTTGAGACGAATATTCCAGACGTTTCGGGTACTTTCTAGTATCCATGGTCACGTAAAAATGTTTAATTAAACACCATAAAATCCGTAAATAATACTTTATGGCAAATGTGTAGTATTCGCGTAAATACAAGAAATCACTAAATTGTTAATTCTGGCTCACCCAATCTCCAAAGTAGAATGAATTATTGATTCATACATATATTATATGTCAAGTAGAGTAATAACCTTAGCAGCCTGTAAATGTCCACTGCAGGACATAGGCCTGCCCCATAAGGAGGATCGCCTTATTTTTGGTCTGGTAATTTTATGGTACTGGTATTTCCGAGATTGTTATCCCGATATTTGCCGGTAGCCATTGCGATTTTCGAGGCCTTTAGCCCATTTCTTAGTCACCTCTTACGACACCCACGGAAATAAAGGGGGTGGCAGATTCTTACGACGATACCACACGCCGAGTAGTAAAAGCACGAAGGACAGTAAATTTATTAGTAAAAAAAATCTTTCTATCGTCACTTTGGTCGTTTCCTCTACGGTTATAGAATCTATTATTGCTTTGTTTAAAAAAAAATTAGGTGCTGTATGTATTACATTATAATAATGTAACTTTAAAACAGTTTAAAAATTAGATCCCGAGTTTTGATTCTTGTAAAAAAACAAACTTACACTCACTCTACGGTTTACTTGATAAATAATCTTAAAATTATGTAAAAATAAATAATACTATAAATATTTGTTGAATATTTATAGTATAATTTTTGTTAAGCGTTTAAATAAGTAATCATATTTTTTCTTGTATTCGTATATCATACTTGTTTTCAAATTTAATATTTATTAAATTATACAGAGCTCAACAAATGGTAAAATAAATAGTCTTCCCGACAGTCGTAATGTTTGTAATTAAACATTTCTTAGTAGCCTGTGTTCTGTGTCTATTATGTTTTATGTATAAACGTTTCGGCTATTAAAATAACTAACAAGATCATCGATTGTTTATAGCTATCTATGAGGTACAAATGTCCAAACTTCGCGCACGTACTTTATGTTTCACTAGCGACTACCCGCGGCTTTACCGTCCCGTGTTTACAAATTTTGTTTATATCGAGTTACTCCTTTGAGGGTGTTTGTACAGAAGTGCTTTAAGGACTTATTTTTATAAAGAACATTTAAAAAAAGTAAAACATCAAAATCGGTCAAATAGCTTTTAAGAAAATTTCGTTCAAAGGTACCTTCCTATAAGAATTTTATATATAGTATACATAAACTAAATTAAATTAACATTGGATTAATATAGAAAGAGCCGTGGTAGCCTAGTGGTCAGCGCGCTCGCTTTAGTCTCACAGGCTGTGATCAGGGTTCGATTCCCGGTGCCGCCAGCACTTGCCAGGACGGCTCGGTGGCGTAGTGGCTAAGCGTTTAGCTGCGGCGCTGTGGGTCGCGGGTTCGATTCCCGCACGGGACTAGTATTTGTATGGACTACAAATAATAGTTCCCGGTCTGGGTGTTTGTCCATGTGCAATTCATGTATGTAAACTGCCTCCGCGACACAGGAGAAATTCCTACAGCAAAGGTAACGTTTTTAAAAAAAAAAAAAAACTTAGGTTGTTGATTGCAATTTTAACTGCTGATTTTACCACGTACTCCGTGGTACCTCTCACAGATATTTGAGAAGGAGGCTTTTGCCCAGCAGTGGGTATTTACAGGCTGCTACTTTACTTTTATCTTTTTAATATCGAAAAAAGTTTGTGGACTGAGAGAAAGTACAATAGTTTTAAGATACAGCACAAGTTTAGATTCAGATCCGGAGTAGATAGATGCTGATCGCCCCTAATGAGTGTTGCAGTACTTTGTGTGTTGAATGATGAGAACCGAAGACCATTCTTATACGTGCGCAAGTACCTATCGTATACCTGTGTATAACCCCACAGTAATCCATCTTTACCTCATATAGGCAGAGCCACGAGTATGCTCGTGCATAGACCTACTAGCTACAGGCCCTTCTCGAGAAAGGATTCTGCATATCCCTCTCCCTCTTACTAAGGCGCGCCAGAACGTGGACGCACCTTCCTATACCTTATGGATAGTGGACGCCCTAAATCTGCCACCCGGAGGCCAAGGGGGTCAGGAGAATGAGTGCTCGGGAGCACCACCCCTTCTTGTCCCTTGCGGTGGAATTAGTCCTAGGCTCGTATCGGCTGCGGTGAGTGGTGCTAAGAGGGCGGTCGAGAATAGCGGCGGCTTTTGCTGCTGCTCAAATGGGCCGGCACGACCGGGGTAGTGCCGCGGCCTCGCAGAATACTGACGTGACTTGTGTGCTTCTGCTTTTCATTCGGTGAGTGGGACAACCGGAGTTGTGTTCATTACAATAAGCTTTTATTAAGTACAAATAATACATTTATTTAAGGGGAAGTTATAGGTATGCAAGCAGTGCCCTACACTTCATAGTTATTGTTAGCACTATCACGTGTTAATGTTTACAATGTCACCTTTGTTGGTGCCTTAAAAATGTCTATGCCCAGCATTAGGATTCCGATAGGCCCACGAAGATTATTGGAATATTTTGACCTACACGATTGAGTAATTTTATTGTTCAGAATATTAATAACTGTTCCCATAAGCAGGTAAAAAATCATTAAGATAACAATGCAGCTTTATATAATTTTCTCACATTAGTTTTCCCTGAGCGTGATTTTATGAATTGCAGACCTTGTGGTACAATAACACAATAACGTTTACATTGTATGCTGATGATACAATCCAAATAAAAAAGATAATTTGAAATCACACGCCGCTACATTGATATCATTCCTATAATTACACGTCAGCATTGGAGACATACTGTATCATTCAAGTTTATTTATATTTAATATAAAGTTATAGTATTAATGTAAAATTTTAAAGTACCATGCTTGTAAACCGTCTACTACTGTGTTATTGGTGGCGTTAATTCTTTCGCGGCCATTGCATTCACCCTCGCATTCCGTGAAATGTAGATACTTACGGTAGAGCTACTGAAGCTCAAAGATCGATGGAAAAAGCAATACTCGTCGTTCCTCTGATGGGTAATATTAGTATTGAGGAAAACTGTCAAAGAATTTAAGTCACAGACGTAGCTTTTCGAGATGCCTGATTTAAGTGGCAATATGGCAGTATGTTTATCATATCTGCCATAGAAGTGACAAACATTTGAGTACAAGAGTACTTGAGAGGCCACCAACCAACTTTGGCCAACATAGTATAGGTCATACCCTGACTAAATCAAGCAACAATGTGTGCAAGGCGGCATCTATTGGATGCGCGAATCCGAAGAAGAAGATATAAGATGTATAGATAAAATGTACGATTATTAACTGATTTCTTCTACATTACTTTTACAGCTAAAATAAATATTAGTGGTTATATAAATAAATGATTTAACTTTAATATCTTCTAAAAATACTACTAATGTTAAAGTCAAAATATTTCTTTGTTAACAAACACGTGCGTCATTGTAAAAGAAAGGCGAACCACCTTGCCTTCAAAACATTACAATGTTAAATAAAATATTACAATCTGACTTTTCAAAATGACGTACCACAAGTACTTTTAGTAATCGGATTCCATTTCAAATTTACGTCATAGGTTGGTATTCGTTTATCTTAAACTTCGGTCTCATTAAGCTACTTCTGGTGTTAATGACAGTTTCGCTTAATACAAATCATCGTGTGTTTCATTGCAACATTTCAATGTTTGTATTTCTGAAAATTTTTCGCATGTTTATAGTGTAGTTGTAGGCAAAGTGATTGTTTTCCCCAGATAGGAAATAATTGGCAAGGTTGACAAACGCAGAACGTTAGTTTACACAAAACGATTCTGGTACCCTGTTATATTTCTTACAATGGTCGTATCATACGACACTCATGGGACTTGATAGGGTAATAGATTATTTTATGCCACCAACACATTTATTGAACAAATCACAACAAAAGATTAATTTCTAAAACTATTCTCATATTGATGGAGATGGAGAAATTTGAGTGCGAGGGACTTTTACTTTATAAGGTATAAAATAAAAGTCTATTACTTTATACCTTATAAAGTAAAAGTGCCTCGGGGATGAAAAGGCCTTTCCTCAGTTCAGAGAAGATTTTAAAGTTGAAAATAATCCGCTGTGTGACTTTTTTATAATGCTTCTTATCATATCACGGGTATTACAGGTAACTCTCTATTATTTATAAGTAGACCTAAATGAGTAGCAGTGGAAGTGTGTTTGTGAGTTCAGGAGCCGAGCGCCTGCTACAAGTTTAATAGTACGCCAGAGATCAGGGTGAAATTACCGATGCCGATACTGCTAAATTTTTTAATTATATACTACAGTGAGGGAAACTATTGTGTGGAAACGTCCTTGTCAGAAATACATTAAAAATATTTCGAAGAAAAATATATTTATCCGCTGTAATTTTTTATGTTAAGCCTGGATTATTTCACAATTGAATCTTTAATTTCTTCCCTAACTTAATCTCACGGAAGCCGCATATATGAACAACAAACACACACACACACATGTACACGTGCACACATGCTTTATAAACTAGTGGGATAAATAAAAAAGTTAATTATTATGATATCTGATATCTTTATGAAGGTTTAGGTCTTGACTAGTTATAACTTAACTATAAAATGTAATACTGTAACAGAGTTAACTTTTGCAGTATAAAACAGCAAGGTTTATAATGCTCTCAGCATAATATCGATTAGCGATTGTTCTTTAATGTTGGTTTTACCACTTGGATCATAGATAAATTCATAAAAATCTTTTGTTCCGCTTGTGACAATGCGCGATAGACCTTGTCAAAAAGGTGGCAGTGAATTGCGGAACAAGTGCGTCTCAAACAATCGTTCGTAGAATCGTACAGACAGAAACGATGATAAATTGCTGCATCCGTTCTCGGTGTGGAGCAACATTAAATGCGCTTGTAATTAGATTCTTCTACTTTCCTTTGAAATGATAAATCATTTCTTACTCTTCATTGGTAGTACGCATTTGTTAGTTTGATCTGTATATACAGTAATGTGAAGTAGCAGCAAATGCAAAGACCTTTCAGTAATGGCCGCCACGCAGATCTAGTACTTGTTGGCGAGCTTTATATGCCCATGAAGTTTATATTTTATTTCTTCTATGTAAAACAAGTTTCCTCATTTAACATTGTAATTAATAATTCTAGTGTTGCCGGCATCGGTATTCGAACCCATGTACGTGTACCATAAAATTAAAGAGAACCCCTTAACGCTTAATCTATAATGGCTAATTTATGTACTTGTACGTAGTAAATCTAAGCAATAACTTAAAAAACATATTTAGTCGACATAGACATATTTAAACTAACATCACAACTGTGTCAATGTTTCCGTATTATTGTAGTGGCAACAGATTTACATAGTATAATTTATACTTGCGATTGTTGTCACTTGGTGATACGTCATCGTACTGGTAATTATTATAAACTCTTTTACTTCTTTCACAACTACTTTGTTTTGAAACTAGTACAAGATATTATAATAATTACCAGTTTTACATAGTGTATTAAATTTCAAGTAGAGATAGAAGACCAGACATGTAGAAGTATTTAGATTTTCATCAAACGTAGGTCCCTCCGTTCGGGAGCTATAACACCACCGACAATATACAGATATATGTACTAACGTTCCAAAATGTATAAACTCCTCTTTTTGCGCCAGGGTTAAAAATAGTTTGCAATAAATAACTCCATAATAAATAAGTTTTACATATTTATTGGGTAATTGAAATGTAAATACGATATTTCTTCTAAGCCGTTAAAATCATTGTTACGTTTCTAGGAACAAAATTAACTCGCGGTGAATCACAGCACGGTCCCTGGCAGTGTCCTTATCACTCTGTTACAAATAGACTCGACGATGAACCGCCGCTTTGACAACGCACCGGACAGAGCTTTGACCTTTTGGTAGCTGCTTCCTTTAGGCGCCATTCATTGCATTTGGGTAATTCCAAAATTGATGATATACGACCGTGTGACTTAGTGATTAGCGTACCTGACTGCTGAGACTGAGATCTGAGTTCGAAACATTCGAAACGCAGCCGAAGCCGTTATCTGTGCAAAAACATAAATTATTGTTTTCGGGTCTAGTTGTGTTATGCCCAATGTTCTCGCCTCAGCATCTGACCCTTCCTCCAATCTTATCGCAAAAAAAAAACACACACACATGTATCACTGTAACCTACACTGAAGTGACACTGAAGTCACTGAGTGAAGTTATGTCGGGATCGGCATTAAGTACATGCCGACTAGAACCTCACGAAAAAGAGATAAGCTGTTGGCTCGCATTTAAAACGATCACCGCTTCGGGAAGTAAGAACTGGCACGAATGTGATAGTTATGCTGCCATGAGTTGGAGGCCGAAACACTTTTCTGGCATTTCACTTAGTCGACTTTCAGTGACACCCACGGAGAAGTTGATTCTCTTACGTCATACCATCTGTGCAACTTTCATTTTGTAAACCTACGCGTACATAATATTTTACCTTTTTTTGTTAGTATTCTATAATAATAATTAACCACGTGTAGTCAAAGAAAGGCAAGGCCTATGTTCAGTAGTGGACTTGCAGTAGGCTGAAATGATGATGATGATTAAAAAAAAAGAAATTAATTAAGATTATTTTTATTTTTTATTTATATGAGGAACCTAAAAATTAAACGTTGCATTTGCATCTTCCATTGAAACGTCTCGGAAAAGAATCTTTTAAATTATTTCAACACGGGAAAAAATATTTTACACGCAGTTTAATCTGTGCAAACATTTTGCACGGGTTGAATGTTGTTTTCATACACACTCTGTATGTGCGTTGATGTCATACATACGTGATCGCCTGCACGGTCATGAATAAATCATTTTGTGTTGTGACAACAACGAGAAACGGATGTCTACAGGTCGCTTGTGCATCTCGTTAGTTTTTTGTGGTGGGAGATAAACATTTGCGATAAGAACGTGAAGTCACTCTGGTATTTACTAATAACTGACAAGCAATTGTGAATAAATGGAACTACACCGCATTGCTGCTCTGTGTCAAGATGTATTATGATTTGATTCAATAAATAAGTTTATAATATAACAACAACAATAATAATAATAATGCGCTCTCACGATCGTCACCTATAGATAACGCTCGGTGGCGTAGTGACTAAGCGTTTGGGTGCGGGGCCGGTGGTCGCATGGTCGATTCCCTCACGGGATAAGTATTTGGACTACAAATAACGGTTAGGGGTCTCCGCGACACAGGAGAGAGTCTTACACTGCGAGCGAAGGTTTTTTTAAAATAAACGAAAAACCGAAGCTTAAACTGAAGAAGGTTACAGATGCGTTGTCATCTCTAACTCGACGATTAAGATGGAATAACTCTCAGCCTGTGATTACAGTGGCTCTCTATACTTTTTTAAACGGAAAACAATAGTAATTGCTGTTAGAGGCAGAATAGATAAGATGGTAGCAGGTACCTAGCCAGACACCTAGGCAGAATAGGTGTCCTACCATGTTGTAAAGAGATAATTGACTAAATGTATTTAAATTTAAAATATTAATCAATCTTGCAGAATCTCTAATATATAAAGACGTAACGTTGTGCAGGCTAATCTTCAAATCCTGGGTTGATGTTGGCAAGGACAAAAAAAATCTCAATTTGTTAATATTTTTAGCCTTTCACATAAGGGTACATAAGCCAGTAAGTGTATCAAGTATAACATAAATATAATGGTTTATTTTAAATATTAAATAACCACAGTGAACTCTTTTTACATCGATAGAACTTTGCGTACATGTGACTTAAAAATAACTTTCTATTATTTTTAGAAACGCAAATTCTTGCGATTTTCATGATTCTTCTTAACCAGTGTTTCAAAGTCCACTGCTGAATGCGCCTTTCTAAGAAAGCGCCAGTAAGTCTTTTTTTTTAAAGTGTATTCAATACTCACTGCGCTGAGCAGGCGGGTCGGTGAGCTCTGTCCCGGTGACCTTTGCACTAGTGATGCTGCTCCCTATCACAGTGCTAGGGCGCAGCATCACTACTGTCTGTAGAATTTAGGTGCGACAAATTCACATGGATTTCTCGCAATCATCGGTCCCCTGAGATGGTAAGATCATCACATGCAGGTTACGATGGACGCCGAACGCGGTGAGGGAGAGCTGTACGCGATACGCGGTTCGTGTGCGTTCCGAGCGAATGTGTACGGGGTACGTGGCCACGAACGCACTATTAATACTAATTATGACATCGTCGACGATAATGAGGGCGCTTTTTAACAGGAGCCATGTCGCGCGCGGGCGTGTAATTACCCGCCTCATTTCTCTTGAAATAACTTGTTGAAGTTTCCTCGAATAGAGCTGCCATGAAAGGCAAGTTCATGTCGCGGTGTTAACATCCTCTACGTTAAGGTAAATAGTCCGTTGTGGGACTTGGGATAAGGCCATAATCGCCACGCTCAAGATGATTGGATCGCAGCACCAGACAGACACCTCGCACTTTAGACGCTGCTGCTCATCAGCGGTTCGCATCTGTTGATATCCACTGCGATTAGTAGATTCTAATGACGCTACCACAGGGCAAATATTTATACATACCACTCTATCGCATTTAGTTATTGACCCGTAATGATAGTTGTTAAGGTTTTAAAATAAATAAATCTTTATACAGCTTATTGTTATTAGATGCATAGGGTTTTTAAGGTATAAAAGCTGTATGTATAGTTCTTGGAGCAATTAATCATGAAAATTTTAAATAATTATCCTAAAATTTTGGTTGGCATTTGAAACAAATGAGATAGTTCCCGAAATAACCATAAATAAAGCAGGGTAACTCATTAGAATACAATAACTGTTTCGTTGTACGGTTGGTAGTGAATTATTGCATAATAAAATACTGTACATTGGTCTAAGGTTGCCAAAACTTTGTCCGCGTCGTGAACACGGATGTGAATGACCCATGGTCATATCTTATAGATTATAAGCCAGAAAATATTTTATAATTAATTCTAAGTTAAATGGACAAAGAACAATTTATTATTATAGTTAAGCTAAATCTGTCAAGATAAGCGTGTACAAAAAATATTGAGGTAAATAAGTAAAATTCGTAGTTATTTATCTTCGTCTTATTTCGTTCCGTTTTGTGTCTTTAATAATAGTCCACAAGTTTTAATAGTTGTTTTGCGTTTTAGTGTTTGTCTTTTTACATATAACGGCTTGATATCCTAATTAGTACTTAAAGCCGATGGTTGCTGGTTTGTAGCCCACCAGGGGAAAACAATTTTTACTACATATATAAATGTGTGTATCCGTGTCTATTTAAAATTTAATTTATGTATTAGTATAAAGAAAGAAGGAGTTAATGATACAGGGAATTCTAGTTTAATATTGTCGACGAAAATTATAATAAATAGAAATAGCGTACAAGGAGACGGCCTGTACAGACCCTACACAAGTGATTTCTTGAATCCTGTCCTGTTAAATAAAGCAAAGGGCGGTTGATCTGTCTCTAGTCGATGGTACCAATAAAGAGTATAAAGTTTAGTAAACGTAACAATAAGTTCTGATGTACATACCTGGATAGTGAAAATTTAAACCCCTTAACTCTTCTTCAATACCGGTCTAGCACCAATAGATAAAGTATCAATGACAGATTTGCACGCTCACCTCTAGTTAGTAGTGGTAGTATTGCCGGTATCCTCGCACTTGTGATACCGATACCTATCACTTGTCTGTGGAAATTGGGTTCGAGAATTTAGAATTTTTTGTTTTTTTGGGATAGCCTACAGTGACAAACCAAAAACGAAATATTAAAAGTACAGTTATCTTTAAGGATACATTTGTCACCAGCACCGTTTACCACAGATTAGTAATTTCATGTAGAACTACTGCCATAAGTAAATCAGAGCCTGCTTTTTATTTTTTTTAGATAGTTGGATTTGCTGCCTGGATAATTGATAAATGTCTATCAAAGAAAATTATTTTCTGCAATTGTATTGAGCACGGAATAAAATTGAGAAATAAAACCTGTTATTATTCTTATATTTATATCTGATATTGATATTTTTATTTAATAGTACTTAGTATTTTGTGTACATTTTTCCCTTGTTTCTGTTCTCGAACAATTCAGATATAAAAAGTGAATTATTATAATTAGAATTCTCTTATCTTACCTGTTTAAACTGTGATCGTGACTTCACGTAGATCTTAGTCAGGGCTGACGTAATTTCTAATAAAAAATTCAAAGTATTAACAGTAAATGGAGAGCGGCACCCGACAAAAACTGGCGCTGGATACGCAGATTGGTGAACGCAGTGCCGATGTTGCTCGCTGTAGGCCACACGCCTGCCTAGAGTTGGGGCTTTGTTCTCTATGCTTCAAAATGATTTAACAAAAATTCCGTGTTAAATCATTTCTCGAAAAATCGTGTAATTTTTTTACATGGTTTCGTTTATTAACAAAATTAGGTCTAGGATGTAAACAATAAAAAAAAATGTGTCATTGTGGTGAATGATCAAGAGGGTTAGACAATTTTTGAGATGCTTTATTTGTTTATTTATTTAACTTTTTTTCTAATACTATGCATATAGACTTAATGCCGGAGGCAACCTCTACCAGTATACCTAATGCAGAGATGAAATGAAGTAGTTGTTTCGACAACAAATGCGGAGAATGTCCAAGAATACTTTGTTTACATTTTGTAATATGCCTATGCCCAGTTGTGAACTATTTATAGGTTGTCAAAGAAGGAGAACAAATGTTTCTTGATTCATCGAACGATGAATTTAAGTATTTATCCACGTTAGTCTATAACTTATCCGTCGACTTAGCTAAAAAAAGAAGCAAACTTCTCTGAGCTGAATTTTCTAAGTAAATTCTTGAGGTGCTGTTCGTGTACCCGAACAAACACGCCAAACAAATATCTATTTGATTTAAACAAGCTCCGGCGCGTAATGCTGGCTTGTAAACGTGAAGTTGCGAAGCGAATGTATTTGACTAATACTATTTATTTCCGGTAAATAACATTAAGCTACATGAATCGGCTTGGACGAATATTTATAATATTGGAAAGAATTACATTGCACACTTCCGCATAAAAAAAAAATTGCAAAGAAGTGGCATATACCAAGTCCGAGGAGAAAGAAAAGAGCTCTACCTCCTTCACCACAACTATCACCCACAAAAGGACTCGTCACTAGATATATTTAATACGCGATACACATAGCTTGCAACAGGGTATTGTGAAGCGATTGGACTCTACGTTTCCGCTAAATAATACCGAATTCTTTTATTAAAATATTTATAAAGTTAGTGAATATAGGTCATACGAAACTTAATAAACACCTTTTATGACCGCGGCATTTCAGCTCTAACACCACACAGTTTAACGTTGGAGTGTCAGTACATACTTGCTTGTAAATGCAATTTTAAGTGCTGTGTAATAGCGTTCTGTGAAACTTCTTAAAAAGATTTCGAGGACCTGCTAAATACGCACAACCAAGAAAATGGATTGTGGATGAACCATTGTGGTTCCCCTACCTCTATTATTCTCTTACAAGATATGAGAAGATTTGTGCTCAGTTTCAGTTGAAGTGGTTTTTAGGGAGTTTCTTTATTTTTCGTTATATTTTGAAAGGGTTGACAGCGATTACGTATTTCTATTTAACACGTCGCCCACTACCATTTACTTAGGCACACCGGGTGATAGAACATGACACGAATTTTTCTGTGTCAATGTAAAAGTAAATTGAAGTAGTTAGTTAATATAGTCCTCCTTCTGAGAAAAGTCCTCCCTTAATTTTAGACGGAGTTTTGGAACCGGGAAGAGTCCAACACGCTACTAAACACCACCACTGGTGGGTTTTACACGTCATGCAGGTTTCCTTACGCTCACCACATGCTCGTCGTCATCAGCACTTAAAATGTTAATCACGATGGAACAGGCACCATAAATTGGGCATGAATGACTTATATGTAATCAAATACATACATTTTTCTGTCCATTTTATAGTGTTTTGCGATTGTCTTTCTGTTAAATTACATATTACTAGATTTTGTTTTTATTTAATTCGCCACGCAAAGCGTATTTTACCTACTTATCTTCCATTATTTTCTTATCTGTCCTTCTATATCTTTGACCAGCACTAGACTATTGTTATTATCTATTTGCATTTTATCGGGCCTTGGGCAATAAGATAACGGTCTAAGAGCGAGCTGTAACTCGATAAATCTTTGTTAGTCCTTTAGATTATTCCACTCTTGTTGTTTTTTCTCTTAAAACTAAAATATACGACAACGTTATTATTCACTATTAGTTTATACGAAGTAATCATACATAAAGTTGAATTATAATAACGGATTCGGAGAATACGATACGGAAAATCAATAAACTTAAGACGGATATGTGTTTTTTTTTTCACACGTAGGTATACAAATGTTGAGCATTTATATCATCTATTCGATTATGTGCGGAATCCATTGTCTAGTGACGGGGAACAGCATTACTGGTGAGAGGATACCGGCACTAAACTTATAACTCTGGCAAAAAAAAAGAATTATTAATACTCGCAATTGTTTTCTTGGTGATTTCTTGTTTGCTATAAGAAGAAGTTGAAACTAGTTTTCTGTTATAGATTATTTATTTAGAGTAGTTTTGTTTATTTAAAATTAATAACTATTGTCGGTTTAAAATTAATATTCAAAAGATTTTTATTTATTACAGAGCAAAGAAAGCTTAACGATCAGTATTTCCCTAACTTAGTGAAACGTTATTTCTGTTTTATGGAATAATCTTCTATAAGTCTTTAATCCCCTTTGGCAGACGATAGCAAGGTATAATTCAATTTTGAGGCTTATAAGTGCCGCGAGCCTTAAAAATCGGTCAAGTATCTCGTGCCTTCATTGTTATACAACAGCCAATCATGAATGATAAAGAAATCTTCATATTATGACCCCCAATTTAAATATATAGGTTTTACTTATTTATTATGCATACTGATGGGTCATAGATTAATGGATTAGATTAAAATAAAAAAAAACAAATTTACAATATTAATGAAAGTTATAGTATATTACATTGACAGCAGGCAATATCAGTAATCATCTTTGTAGTTAAGGCGTTCTCTTTAATTTCATAGTATGCGGGAAATCTGAATTCGAATTTCGGTACACCACCACTAATATAGTTATTTGCAATTTATAGGGTGTAAGGGGGAATAAACCAGCTCTTTCTGTATGTAAATGCCATCTTCAGTTACACGTGGTGCACCCTTCTATTCAACAAACGATGCTCTGGCGACCGAATGATGGCGGATTACCATCCTAATTCGCCGAACTCAAATCTCATAGACTAGTTATAAGGAGCAGCGTGATAAGTACGTGAGTGCCGGCAATGCGCTCACCAACCCGCTTGCCCTGCGTGATGAGTGTTGGGCAAACCATCCAAGAAATATATGTCGGCTTTTACAGGCGCTTTCTTGGAAAGGCCTATGTTCAGAAGTAGTTATGTAAATAATACTGTCTCAGTTACACAGCATTTAATCCTTAAAGTTTTTAAATTTTTAAAATTTTCTGTATTCATATTTTTGTTTATTACTGTTTTGTTCTTGCTTCTTCTTTATCAGCCTATTAAGGTCCCCAGCTGGACATAGACCTTTCCATGGAAACGCCAACAAAGGCCGACGTGCTATGCACGGAAGATTTTCAATCGTTGTTGCGCAACGGCGGCACCCTCGTTCGGTAATAAGCGGGGTCCACTGTTTACAGATGAGGTTGAAATTTGGAGAAAAATATGGTATCTTCCCCCGTTGTTTACGCTAAGGAAAACTAGTGACTTAAGAAAATAATGTTTTTTGTAATTATTATCGAGTGTGAAACTTCATCACAAATTAATTAAATGCTACTACTAAAAATCTACATTTACACGGTCATTAAATGTGGGCGTTAAATGAATTCAATTTACATACTTTTAAAATGTTATCACACATTTGAGATATATTCTGAAGTAATACACGCAACACATTAATGTTCTTTAAAGACCGTTTACACAAGATGTTATTGATCTCGAACGACGGTAATAGTAGATTATAATAAAAAACCTAAATTGATATCCAGTTAATTTGGAGGGTTACAAATGAAATTGCATAACAAAATTGCAATAATTTCGGAGTAAATTTTGATATTACCGGTAAACTAAGGTCGATAAACTCGTTCGTGCGCACGTTCCCTTACATGGCTGACGTGTTTGGTATGTGTAGGTGTGCCTTATCTACGGCTGTCACAGAGAAGCTACCGACGTCGCAGGCGCATCATTATGTCGTAGCGATAACACACTACATGCATTTAATACAAGTTTTATAGAAATCTTTTTGTCGTAGGTGTGCATGTAAGAGAATTAAAGAGATAATAAAACAGCTCGATGGGATTTTTATTAAGTAACATATTAAATCAAGTACGATCTACTTAATGCAACTTAAATATAAACTATCCATAACCGGTTGCTATGATGGATTTGTCATATATTCGAACAAAGCAAAATTTTCTTTTAAATTATTCACGGGAGGAGCGACGGGAACTTTTGCGAAAGTTGATAAATCAAAACCGTTTCAGGGGCAATCTTGGTGGAGGCCATGCTCGGCAGTAGACTTGTAATAGGCTCTATTGATGAAGATGAAAAATTATGAAGGTTGTCATACATACATATGCGAGTATAAAAACGACTAGGTTTATTATATGATACAGTATAACGCCGTCAGTATTAGGAAGAGTCGTGGTAGATTACACGCTTAGGATGTTTTAAGTTTCATAGAAAGCGAGCGACCTGGGCGGTTTGTTTGGCGGTGAAAGAAAACTTTGTGAATAATCCTGGTCTGAGAAATAATAAAGACAGACCATTGCGGGTACGACTCGCGCACCGAGGGTTCCGTACGAACACAATGTATCTGTGTTGTGTATACACCAAAAAAAAAATGTGTTTTCTTTTTTTCAGTTAGGGATCCTCAGCGCGTGCCCGATTCACACATAGCGGATTTTTATTATTTGATGTTTGCACTATAATCACTACAAGTTTGTCGTTTGTATGTATTACCGTTTTTATGATAAATCAAAAACGTTCCACAAAACACGTTTCTCGTACGAGGACTCCTCTTAACTTTATACTTTTAATTTTTTTAAGATATAGTACATCAAGGGTAGATAGACGGACGGATAGGCTACCACAGCAGAACTCACTTAGTTTTGAATAAAGGGGCTTTGGATTAGGATGTAAAGAAATAATCTTTGGGGAAGCCTATGTTTAGCAGTAGATTTGCGACAAGCTAAAACGATTATGAGTAGCTTGCAGTCTACATGGTAGTAAGTAGCTATTGCAGCCCATGTACACCTGTAAAAAACCTCAATCGAAGCAGGTTATCGATATGTCGTGACCCGTCTGAACTAAGATGTCTTACAGTCTGTAATTATAATGGCTCTCTATACCCTTCGAACATAACAGTATATGAAATGCTGAGTAGCGACATAAGTAGGTAAAAGTATCAGCTAGTAAATACTTACCTACCTAAGAAGAACCTTATACTTACTTTAGAAATAAATCAATAAAATAAGAGATACCGGAATGAGGTAATCGATATTAAGCATTATTATTTGTACTATGCGAATGTTGAAGCGAACTTTTCAATATGTTACTCTTCATTAGCTTATGTTTATCCATCCGTATCCATCACAGGCTAAAGCTTTCCATAAAAGCACTAACAAAATCTGAAATGCTATGCGTTGAAAATTTGCCCGTACTCACCACGCTGGGCAAGCGGGTTGGTGCGCGCACTCACTTCCCACCACTAACTATGCGATTTGAGTACGGTATAGTTGAATGAATTTTCCACCGTCAGTTAATCGCTATAGACTAATTCGTTAGTCGGCCTTGCTGACTGCACCCTGCACTGCGTTTAAGTGCGGTTGTCATTTGTATAGAATAGAATTTAAATTTTTATTTGTGTGTATCAGCGTTAGAATCTGCCACCCCCTTTTTTCCCGTGGGTGTCGTACGAGGCGACGAAGGGAAAGCGATGAAAATCGCAATGACTAACCGATAGATAATTATGGCAAACCCACCTTATAGGCGAGGCCCATTCATGCAGTGGATTATTTACAGCCTATTAAGACAGAATGTTTTTTTTAAAAAACCTACAAAAAAAATTAACGCAGCACATACTAGAACAAATTAAGTACAGTAAAATAATAAAATAAAACTTGGGGCAACAACAATTTAAAAAAACTACATCGTTAAGTTTGTTCTAACAATAACGTTATTCAGTTTCAAAAGAAAAGACATAAATGTAATAAAAAAACCAAAAGAAATTATATTTATAATCTACATGTATCATCAATTACATTGATATATCAACATAAAAAGTTTAAGTACCTTTATTTTAGTATTCATTATAAAAGGAGAGCGTATTTAACTCGAAAGGTTCTGTGCCAAAGACGTGCACAAATAAATTTCATTGCTTTACAATCACCTTAGGTATTATCTGCTGAAAGTTATTTGTTTGTGATGTTGAACACATTCTACACAACATCACGTAACAGCACTGAAAATTGCCGTTAACCGTTTTAGAGATGCTGGCACCGGGATCGAACCCAGGTCACCTGCGAATTATGATGTAAAGCGAGCCCTCTGACCACAAGGCTACCGTAACCATTAAGCATTTCAAGAATGGTTAATGGTTACGGTTAATCACCATCACCATCATCATCATCATCATTTCAGCCTATCAGAAGTCCACTGCTGAACATAGGCCTCCCCAAAAGATTGCCACGAAGCTCGGTCCTGAGCCACCTGCATCCATCGACTTCCCGCAACACTGCGCAGGTCGTCACTCCATCTTGTGGGGTCGTCCTACACTGCATTTGCCTGTACGTGGCTGCCACTCGAGAACCTTTTTTCCCCAACGGTTGTCAGTTCTGCGAGCTATGTGGCCGGCCCATTGCCACTTCAGCTTGCTGATCTTTACGGCTATGTCGGTTACCTTAGTTCTGCTGCGGATATCATCGTTGCAGACTATCACGCAGAGAAATACCGAGCATAGCCCTTTCCATAGCGCGCTGAGCAACTTTGCTTCCTCATACGGGCTGCAGTGAAGGACCAAGTCTCGGATCCGTATGTCATCACTGGCAACACGCACTGGTTGTATACTTTTGTCTTGAGGCTTTGCGGTATACTCGACGAGAAGATATGAAGTAGTTTCCCGAACGCAGCCCAGCCGAGTTGGATTCGTCAATTGACCTCTGAGTCGAAGTTGGACTTACCTAATCGGACAATTTGTCCCAGGTATACGTACTCGTCTACAACTTCGAGCCTATTGTTCCCAACAACAACTGGTATTGGTGTGACATGGACGTTTGACATACATAAGACCAACCTGTTGGGAGACGTTATTGAGGTCATTGAGCATTGTACTAAGCTCCTCCAGCGATCCTGCCATAAGAACTATGTCGTCGGCAAATCGAAGGTGAGTGATGTATTCGCCATTGATGTTGATACCGTATCCTTTACAGTTCAGCTGCTTGAAAACATCTTCCAAAGCAGCGGTGAAGAGTTTCGGGGATATGACATCACCCTGTCTTACACCTTTCTGCAGTTGGATTGGTTCCGTACTCTGATTCTGTACTCGGATAGACATCGTAGCCTCATTTTACAAACACCTCAGCACTTCGATATACCGAGAGTCTATCTGGCACCGCTGGAGAGACTGTAGCACCGCCCAAATATCGACTGAATCGAAGGCTTTCTCATAGTCCACATACGCCAGACATAATGGCAAATTGTACTCCTCGGCCTTTTGTACAATCTGGCGAAGAGTATGTATGTGGTCTATGGTACTATAGCCTTTTCGGAATCTGGCTTGTTCGGGAGGCTGGAAGTCGTCAAGTCTGTTCACTAGACGATTTGAGATGACTCTCGAAAACAGCACGTAGACTCGGCTTAGAAGCGATATCGGTCTATAATTCTTCAAAAGGCAGTTATCCCCTTTCTTGAAGGATAGGACAACCACGCTTCTACTCCACGCTTTCGGCGTAACACCGCCATGAATGACGGAATTAAACAGCTTCTGAAGGACAACAAGTATCGGTTTTCCACCCGCTTTCAGAAGCTCAGCTGTAATTCCGTTCTCACCCGGCGCCTTGCCGTTTTTAAGCTGTTTGAGAGCCATCCTAATCTCGCTCAGACTGACGTCCGGGATGTTATCGGAGTAATGTCGGATAAGCTTGGCTCTTGGGTCGTTACTCACATCAGTATGTGGTTTCAACGACGTTGTGTACAGCTGTCCGTAAAATCTCTCGATCTCACTCAAAATCTCGGCTCCAGCGGAAATTACTGCGCCGCTTTCGGTCTTCAGCTTGGTCAGTTGGCTCTTTCCGATAGACAGATCTCTGGCGAAGACTTTGGAGCCTTGGTTCCGCTCTATCGCTTTTTCAATACAGGCTGTATTGAATTTGCGTAAGTCTTGCCTCATACATTTGGAGATCTGTCTATTCAGTAGCCGATACGCTGACGCATCCGTTGTAGACTGCAGCTTTATCTCACGCCTGGCTTTCATGAGTTTAAGAGTGTGATCGGAGAGCTTTTGGGGCTTGTTCGTGCGGCGGGTCCTGCAAAACTTAGCTCCTATCGCATGGACAGTTTCCACTAGCCTGCTATTCGTATCGTCCACTGTAACGCAATCGTCTAGGCACTGAAAGCGATTATGCAATTCGAGCTGAAAGCTCTCGGGGTTCTGGATAAAGGCACGTGGTGGGCGGAGCGTAGACTTCACCAGACGAGACCGCTCGAGCCTAATGTTAAGGTTCAGTGTGCCTCTTACCATTCGGTGATCACTGCCGGTTTTTACCTTAGTGATCACAGAGACATCACTGAACAGCTGACGCTTGGTCGTCATGATGAAGTCGATCTCATTTTTTGTAGTACCGTCCGAGCTCATCCATGTCCACTTTCTGTGGGGCCGCTTCTGGAAATAGGAGTTCATCATAAAGAATCCCTCCTTTGCCATGAAGTCAGCCAGCTGTTGCTCTCTTGGGTTCCGTTGCCCTACTCCAAAGTTCCCCACTATCAGCTCATCGCCTTTTTTCGTACCTAGTTTTGCGTTAAAGTCTCCCATCAACACCGTGTAGTGAGTCTTAGAGCAATGCATCACCATCATAAGGTTACAATTCTTTAATTGAAATAACCGAACGGAATCATTATCGTCGTTTGTTTTTTAATAATTCGAATCATAAGGATAAGAAATTTTATTTAAACGCCGCAGAAAATTCCTACGTCAAACAAATATTTGCGCAGTTTCCTGCTGCCATTATGTTTTGACATTTTCCAGTGAGTAAAGTAACAAACTTTGAACGAAATTTAATCAAGAGTGTTATTCATGTCACAGCAACACTTGTGAAATGAATAAGAAATTGAAATTGCAACATGAATCGTGTTATCGCCTCTTATGATAAATTAAAGGCTTTATTAATAAAATCTAACATTAAGAATCTTTATCAGCCTGTGTAAGTCTATTGCACGCTTAGCAGTTAGCATACTGACTGCTAAGCTATAGCTATAGTATATGATGCATGGAAGATTTGCCCATGCCCACTTCGCTGGCCGGCGGTTTGATGTGCTCAGTGCAGGCAGCTTTGCTCCCAATCACTAGTCGGTCGCGTAGACATTCGGTAAAATCGGATGGACTTTTCTCTATCATTCAGTCACCGGAGGCTCGTCCGATGCGGCAGCAGGGTGTTTGCAGCAGGCTTAAATCCTAATCACTCATGTTTTGTCCATATATGTATATTTATTATTGGGTACTATCGATGCTGTATTATGGGATGATGTTCCCTTGGCCATTTTCGTTATTTTCTGGGTATCTTGAAGTTTTAACTTCAATTTTAATCTGTATTCAAGTTTCTAGATTTAGCATTACGAATTCTTTTAGACAATACACACAGAGGATCTCCTTTCTATATACTAAAAGTCAAAAGAGTTATTTGAAATAGGTTTTTAATTGTTTATTATGTTTTTAATAACATTAAATATATAAAACACGGGCATTCCACTATGATGTAAAGCATTAAGGTGATCAAGGATAACGTTCGCGTAAGCATGGTAAAAGAGAAGCTCGTGCTTACTTGCGAAATGGTCTGAACACTCTAGTACTCTTAGCGATACACTTAAGCAGGTGGAACGTTACTAGATATTTGGTAAAATGTACGTATACATCAACACCTGTATTTATGGCATGAAGATGCTACTAACTCTTAAGTGTAGACGAAATATTGTTGAAACAATGTCTGTCAGAGAAAAAAGAACGATAATTTAATATTCTACACATAAGTACATACTCGTACATATTATTTATATTACTTTTCAAGTTTTGTACAGTACTTTAAGTAGTAAGTTATGCGGATAAGTGAATCTTTCACCGTAAGTGAAGTCATGATGTGGGAGTCGAACAAAAGGAAATGTCTGGTCGATAATACGCAGAAGGGTGACGGGTGGCTGCGTCTGAGGGGCGATGTCTCTGGTATCGCCATCGCCAAACTATCTGAATACTGAATACATTATGAATACATTAAAATTATGTATGTAATTAATTAATGTATCGATATTATTTTCAAAATTACCTTAGTCACTGTGTGTCAAGAAATTAATGGAGGGAATAAAATTATTTATTAAGCAACCATCTGATTGTGAATGTAACTTTAAATCTTTCTAATGACAATTTCTTAAATCGCAAAGGTATTTTAATATAAATCGTTTTGCACGTATATAATTTTTTTTTAATGCGGCATCTTTGGGATTAGGGCGGGGGTAGGGACGTAGGCTTCCTCCAAAGGAAGGATTTTCCTTACTAAAGCTTTCAGCTGAAGCTTGGCTTATAAATGGTATCTTTTCCTTGCCTTTTTTATTGGATGGATACTACGTGTTGAAACAAAAAAAAATCTATGTTATGACACGTGAAAGGATAATAAACTTTGTTTGAAAATTAACTTCTCACTCTATACTTATCTCTAAAAGTTTCTTTTCGGTCTTGTACTTAAAATTTTAATGTTTTATTTTCTTTGAAGCCTTCTTAAATAAATTCAGATAATGTATTTCTGTTATACCTATTTCCTTTTATCATTATTTTGGACACTACGTTAGTTATTATACTATTACGAGTATACCAGTATTTGACTATAAATATGTATATCTGTTGATAGGCAGCGTTACGATCCAAGATTCTTTGTCTTGAGGAACCCACATCCTATTAATCTAGGGAAACTGTCACCGGCAAAACATACTAATTTTGGTTGTACAAACATAAGACATTGCAAACTCTTTTATTCAATGTTTTTTGGAGGTAGGAATAATCTCGTTCGCCTTGTATTCTGACGATGGCGTAATCAACGAATGCAATTATTAAGAACGCTCTCCGAAAAGGAACCGACAGAAACTCCTGTAATAATATACGTATTGTCTTATTGATACTGTACCGTAAAAATATATAATATATTGAAATTGTTACGAATTCTATCAAAATTTACCATACCCAAACTGACTACCTAGTGATGGAAAACTACATAACTAGTCTGCCCATCGTGGCGAAGGGCAAACTGGATGGGCGAACCCTCTAAGAAATGCATGCCGGCTTCCTGGTTCTTCCTTGGTTTCTGTTCAGCGATGACTTCATGACTTCCAAGGGATGGTGAAGATAAAAAAAGCTTTTTATAACGGAATTTAAACTGTTAGTTGTAAATCCTATATGGGTAAATAGAAGAAAAAGTTTTTATGATTTTATGAACTTTTTGTGTGAACTTAATTATACAAGGAATATAAATATGTAAGTTATCGATGCGGTTTAATTGTTAGTTTTCTATACTTGTGTGATAACTCATGTTTAAATTGAAATTCCAAAACCACTTGATCCTAATGATTATAGTACATCTGAGACTTTGATTTGCATAAAAGGGTTTTGGATGCGCCTAAGCCACAGCTTATGAAGGATTATACCACAGTGTGCATAATACATTACGTTTCTTTGTATTTCAGTTAATGCATTGGAAGTATTAAAGCATTATTTTTAAATTATCATCAACATCAATCACAATCTAATCTATAATCAAACATTTTACCATAAGAAGCGTTAAACGTTAAAAAACGCTATTTCTACATTAATAATGACATAACGGCGGAATCTTTAGTATCATGCGTCTTTTAAAAAAAAGTGTATTAATTTGTCGATAAGCAAGACTTAAGTAAATCTCAAAGTAATTTTTATTTTTTTTGACTTGTTGCTCTTTATCGGTATGTGTATTTCCGGTCTAGCACTTTTTAGATGACATTCGTCCTCGGTCAGAGGCCATGAGATTTGAAGGCGTTTTAATCTTAGTCGACTTTTACGTCACCTTCGATAAGAATGGGGTGGATTTTTTTACGCCGCTACCATACGAAGACCTAACTAATTTTATATGCATTATTATTAAATTTATATAATAAAATAATATTTAGTAATTTTACGAGCTGTTAAATTATTTTCTTGAAAAATGTAAAGGTATTTATTACAATCTGGTACTATTGACCTTTCCTTATTAGTCTGTTAATAGTCCATTGTAGGACACAGACCTCTCCCATAATGAGGATTTGACATAATCACCACGCTTGATAAGCGCATTGGCGGCCGCATTACCAGACACCTCGCACCTTAGACGCTGCTGCCCGTCATCGCTCTGCTTATTTTTGGCCTGGTATTTTTCCAAATAGTTATCCCACCATCTCCCGGTTGCCGTTGCGATATTCACCCCTTAGCCGGAAGAAAGGGGGTGTCTGATTCTTACACCGATACCAAAGGTATTGTTTGTGAGTTATAAACTTCTTAATTTATAATTTGATTTTTTTATATTCTTTTGCGTAAACATTAAGATTATGATTAACAAATAGATAAGTACATTATAACATTAAGATAAGTACATTACGATGTTAACATTTAAATTAGTTTTAACTTATTTTTACGTCTTTAGTTTTATGATACATTTAGTATATTAAATACTAAAGAAAGTACTGAGTTATTAAAAAAATAACATACTTTTTTGCACAACGTTATTATGATTAACGAATTATAAAAAAGTATAATTCACGTAGGAAACCTTGGTCTATTATTAAGCATTTACGTGAGAAATTTTATTGGTGGAACCTTGACTCACTTAACCTTTGTCAAATTATTATACGACTTTGATTGACCTGAAATACGTCTGTTGAATTTTTATTAGTCTTATGTGACAGTTTTCGTAATTTATCATTGTTTGTTTGACGTTTGACCAATCAAGAGTTGTTGCTTTAAGGTAATTGCTTGGCCTCATTTTAGACAGTCTAAATAACGTAACGTGTAAATATATGTATGAAATTTAAGACTCATCTGAGTTTTTTTTGTTTTTGACAGGACGAAGAAGTGAAAAAGCAATTGCCAGTAGCACCCAAGTGTTGCCCCAGCGGCCAGAACCTGACAGTTACGTTCGACAATGGTGAAGTTAAAACAGTGTGCACTCGATCAAGCCTTACATTTCAGCCGATTTTTCACAAAGCGAACGACACACATATATGGAGCTATGACAGCAACGTATTCGAAACGATTGTTGGCAATCCTTGCTTATACGACAGGTTTGTGGGAAAGCGTACTAAATAGTATTGTAAGTTCGATCATTTGTAAGTCAAAGATATACTGGTGAGTTTTGTAGTTATGGGTATAATCTTTTGATATGCTGTGGCTGCTTAGAAACATAAGTGTTTCAACGAGATCCTTTACTTTTACATCAGTCTATTTTAGTCCACTGAAGAAAATAAGCCTGTCTAATATCCGAATACATTCATGAAAAGTTTGCCCATACTAACCACGCTGGGCAAGTAAGGTTAGGCCGCGTTGTACCCTCGCACTAGTGATGCTGCTCTCCATCTCCAGTTTGTGGGATTTAACTTCGGCTTATTCGAGTGGATATTCCGCCATCATTAGATCGTCAGAGCCAGAGGTACGGTTGGTATTTGCAGAAAGGGGTGGTATATTACCCTTACACCCCAGGTCGTCTAAATATTAGTAAAAAACCTATAAATACTAATAAACATTTTACACAATATGATGTGAAGAAATATATGAGTAACTTGTATCTAATTGTTATAAAATATGAACACACTCTCTTAAAGATTCAAATCTATCCGTCAAATATGCCTACTTAAAAAAATCTATTTTAGGAGAGGTCTACAGCTTATAATGGACTAGGCAATTGCTCTTCTTCAGAGGCTAGTGATGGCGTGGAAGAATTCTTGGGCGACCAAACTTTGCTCGGCGTCTTTCGAATTTACAGTGAGAATGTGATAACTTGCCACGGGAAAAGTTGCTATATTCATTTCCAATACTAGTGCTATCTATTGTTGAGTAACTTAGAAACTGGTGCCTCAATATACTGTAAGATGTCGTCAGAAAAAAAAAACGAGTAATGCATGAAAACGAATTTTCTCAGGGATGGTACCTATCTAGATATACCTGGAAACCAATACATTGTCTAAATAATCAATTTCATATAAATCGTTAGAGCCATTTCTGAGAAACTTATTACATACTCGTACACATATAAGAATTGCTTGTTTAATGTTAAGGATTTGTTTTCAGATATAAACTAGATCCGGAGAAAATTAGCGAAGATGAATTCTATTTATTAGTAAATGGATCACTCTTCGTGCCCTTTAGTGAACCCTATTTACTTGGAACGAGAGATTATTGTATGGAGACCTTTTGGAATGAAACGAATCCTGCAGGAGTAACTCTTCCATTGGTGTGCTTTCGAACTCCAATCGAGGAAGCGAAAACATCAGCTACACTCATAATATATGCTACAGGTGATTTAGTAATAATAATACACAGGTTGGATGCGAGATAATTATTTTTGACCGCATATTTTACATACATTTTATTTCTAGGTCATACAATTAATATCAATTACTTTTTAGTTTTTGTTACTTTGACTCAAGACTTTTGCGCCAACTATTAACTAGGCCAACGAGACAGGTCAATAACCCTATCGACCGTCCGCGAGGGCACATGAGTAAATATCCCTACAAAGACCAAGCTCTCTAACAACGTGCAGTATTTTTATCTATTCCAATAGGGTTGTGTAACGTTTATGAAGCTTTTTTTTTATGAAAAAGGCGGCAAACGAGCAATAGGTTCACCTGATGTGTGATTACCGTCGCCCACATTCATCTGCAACACCAGAGGAGCTACAGGTACGTTGCCGGCCTTTAAGGGTATTTGGGAGATAGGAGGAAATATAAGGAGTGGAATGGGGAGGGGGAGTGGGCCTCCGGTTACTTCACTCACCGAACGAAACGCAGAAGCAAAAGATGCCTCTACTTCACGCCGGTACTCTGAGAGGTTGTGGTATTAATCCGGTCGAGCCGCCCATTCGAGCAGCAGCTGAAGCCTCCGCTTGGCTCTACCACGTTAAAAACTAAGCTAACAGTAGCCGGGATAACTATGACATCTGGACGTCATACACCTCAGTTTCCTCGTGACCACTAAACGTCGGATTTTAAAACATCTAATTAAACGCAATAAATCCGTTAATAAAAGTTTCATTTCAAATGTGTAGTATTGGCGTAAATACCTGAAATAATTATAAACGATAGTCTTTAATTACTTTTTAATCATTATTTTATTGTAGTTTTTCTAGAGTTTTTATCATTTCTTCTGATTGTGTGTTATAGTCAATTTATATATGTATATATAAAAATGGATGTTGGTACATATAAGATTGATAAATTCCAACAACGTTTGACCGATCACCGTGAAAGTTGACACATATAAGTTTTCGTGGAGAAGGTTTAGGCTGTCCACTTTATTGTAACTCGCCACTAGACGCTGCTGCAGCACCTATGGGAAAGGGTAGAACAAGGACGAAAAACACTTGCATGGCATCAACGCTATCAAACTTTAAATAGAATTTTCTTAAATGTTCCATTACCAATGTTTTGCGTTTATGGATCATGCTTAAAAAATCTTGGTACTTTTAATCAATCAATAAATCAGACGTAAAATTTTAATTGTACGTCAATCTCGTCGATAATAAATTTTGACTAATAGTACAAATTTTTCATTAAATGTCAATAAGGTTAAATATCCTATGACCTATATAAAATAAAGTAACTAAATAAGAAATATAAAATGTATCCCAAATTTAACAAAAAAAAAATGTTTAAAAGAGTTCATCTCTGTGTTTTCCTTGGACAATGTGGTTGATTTAGAATATTCTTCCTTCTTTACAAACCATAATAAATTTTCGCCGCCTACATAATTTTCTACCATTCATCTTCCGCGTAGGAAGCGGATCTACTCAACTCTCTTAATAAAAATCCATTCTTTTAGCATCTTTCTCTATACAACCATCGTTGCCTAAGTGTTATTCTTTGTTGATGCCTGGTAATTTGGTCACTATCGTATATTCCATCGTCTCGATATTCTCGATATCAAGCGCAATCTTGGGACGGACTTAATAGATCTAGTATTGTTCTTGTTATTATAAAAAAATTTTTATTGTTTAAAAATTTATTTTCGTTATTATTAAATTTTGATGGCTTTTCTTTTAAAACATGTAACCGGGCATCATGTTTTATGTAAGAAAATCTGAACTAAGTTTATTACACTAGAAAGTACCTTTGCTGTTCACATATTAGGGTTGCTCATTTAACTTACATACATTTTGATACGGATACACGATTTATTAATCAGCGCATACAAATAAGTTATCTTTTTTATTATTATTGATATAGGGGACTTAATCAGTTGTTGTAAATCCTTAATTACTGTGAGGCGTGTATTAAATAGTAATATTTTGTTTCAGGATTATTAATTTCAGTTCCTTTCCTCTTAGCGACTGCGTGCATTTACACGTTTATAACGGAGTTAAGAGACACGCACGGTAAAGCTCTGGCCTGCCATGCAGTTTGTCTAGCCATAGCATTCACCTGCTTGGCAGCAACACAGCTGGCTGGACATGCTTTTCCAACAACCGTTTGCACTGTTATGGGTAAGTATGAATTATTCAAAGCTATCTTTAGTCATTGAGATGAATCAAAATAAGCCAGTTCTAGGTTTATGTAACACATTCAAAATTTAACCCCTTTATAATAAAATCTCTTTTGTAAGACTACTGTCAAGATACACATAGAAAGATACAGACATAATGTCAATCTCGGGAGAGATAGATGTCAATGTGCGAGTATAACTAAGACTTGTTATATAACACAAATTAAATATGTATAAGTCATAATAAATATATTATTTAAGGTGATAAAAAAATTTACAATTTATGAAGTATTTTTTTATATATAGCGGTCTGCTCTAAACGTTACTCCTCTCTTTAAGATTGCCAAATTAAATAAATAATAAATATTTACCAAAAATATTTTTAATTAATCGCTTAGACTTCGATGAATATTCGTATGTACACATAACACTAACATATGGAAGCGAAAGCTGGGTATGGCAGAAGAGGCATGAAAGCAGGATAAATGCAGTAGAAATGAGAGCGTTAAGAAGTATGATTGATGTGAAGATAACTGACAGGGTTCGAAATAATGTGATCAGAGAGCGTTGTGGCGTGAAAGACGATGTAGTGACACGAATTGAGAAAGGGATGCTGAGCTGTTTTGGACATGTGGAGAGAATGAATGAAATTTATGAAGCGAGTGTAAATGGTAGAGTCGGGAGAGGAAGACCTAGGCGAACATTTCACGATCAAATCGGAGACGTTCTGAAAAAAGGCCAGGTCAAGAGTACTCTAAACCAACTAGTATGCATGCGAAGATTGATGAAAGATGGAAAAGCGAAAGACGTATGTCAGGACCGTAGCAAGTGGAAGAAGATTGTCTCTGCCTACCCCATTGGGAACAAGGCGTGAATATATACATACATAACGTAAATCACAAACAAATTAATCGACATTACTTATTGTTTTACGATTGATATTAATTTAATGTTTTTGTTTCAGCATATTCAATTCAATTGTCGTTCGTATCATGCTTCTTTTGGTTGAACGTCATGTGTTTCGATACTCTTTTGAACGTAAGGTAAGATTCAAACCTAAATAAGTCTTTGAATATTATGTGTAAAGTTTTATACAACGTTCTTCTTTACATTTTAGACGTTACATCACTACGCCTGTTAGCAGAAGAAGTATGAGACGAAGGTTTGCGTGGTATTGCGCGTACGCCATCGTTCTACCAATACTGTTGTTAGTAGTGACTATTATAATGGATTTATCTCCGGCTGTGCCCAGCACTTACCTCAAACCTAATTTTGGAGTAAAGGGTTGCTGGTTTAAAAGTAAGTCGCTTTCACTTTCTTCCTACCTTAACTTACAAGGAGCTCGGCAAGCGGATTGGCAATCGCAGTACAAAACACCTCGCAGCCTAGACGCGGCAGCACATCATCGGTTGACTTAAGTTTGCTCTGGTAATCTTCGAGATGGTTATCCTGTCGGTATTCGGCCTTTGCGACTTTTAAAGCCTTAGTTGCCTCATACGATATCCACGGGGTGGCAGATTCTTACGCGGATACTACACTACTTTTATTTCATATTTAAACTTAAACATATTTACACAGTTATACAATGTTTTATTATGTGTTAGCTAGTAATTTGATTGTTATTTTACAGCGGACCAAGCTGCTTTACCATATTTTTATGGGCCTGTGGCCGTTATCCTTCTTAGCAACCTCGTCATATTTTTCTTCACTTCACGCGCCTTTGCAACGCACTATGATAAATTAAAAGACGTGTCGCGTAAGTCTTTTTTTATTTTAATTTACATGTTACATTTGGTAAATTATTTTAAAATTAACGCATGACGTCCGCGAAATAAATTATGTCAACAAACTAGATGTTGAACAATTGTTGATGCTGAATAAATGTTAATAGTAATTATTGTGAATATTTCCATAGATAAATGATATCTAGCAATTGAAAAATATTTGTTTGTCACAATAGTTACGGCTGATCGCATGCAAGTGAACATTAAATATCAATCATTTAATTAAAATACATTTATGGGCCGATTAAACACGTATGGACTTTATGATGTCATGAATTGGAGCTTATAATTAATTGTGTTTTGGTGAGACATTGTGCAATATAACTCGACGTAAAGTCGAAGATAATGAACGCCAGCTTACAGTATTTAAATGTGTTAAGTCATAGGCATACCTTAAATTTTATTTCACTTCCCTTTGGTAATTTCAGAGTTCAGATTCAGAGTTTGAGTATTTACAATAGAATTTAAGTTTTAGGTCGTAGGGTTCTATTAATCTCAGTCGCTCCTAATTACGCAAAAACAGGAATATCTCTTCTTGTAAGGTCTCTTCAATAATCTTTATTAAGTAATTAAATAGTAGGACATAGACCTTTCCTCAAGTGAGCAGTATATTAAATCACTGCGCTTGACACCCGTACCAGGCACCTCGCACCTTTGAGACAGTATGAGATTTTCATTGTTTTTCAACACAAAAGTGTAGAGAATACAAGTGTCATAAGTCTTGATATGACTTATGATAATGTTGTCCACCTGGACGATTTCGACCACGGTGACAACTTCGGAATACTGTCAACAGTTGTCAACTGTGCAGGAGATATTATAGAGTCCTAAATGTACCCGCAAACCACAGAGACACTTAATCATCTTTACCTTCTCATATCCGATGTAATGCTTATGCGATAAGATCGGAGAAAGGGTCCTTTCCAGTGTCAGAGACACGGTTCGAGCATAACATAACCAGACCCGAAAACCAATATATTTGCGTTTTTACACAAATATTGACTTCGATTTGGATTCGAATCCTAACTAAATAACGAACCCCGAGTCCAAGGTTCATCAGTCAAGTAAGCTAACCACTATGCCTCGCAGCACACACGCCACAATAGAATTTCAATTATTGCGAAGTTTTGATACGCGACTGAACCCTTTGTGAGTAATAAATTATTAATGCCAAGAGATGTAAATAAACAAAACAATATATTAATCTGTTAAATAAAAATGTGGTCTGAGATCTAATTTCTTCTTAAATCGAAAACTCTTTATAACACTTTTACATTTGGCATTTATTTTTATATAGCATTAGATCTAGCGCATTCTGACTATAGTACGTCAGATGACTGGGTGCGTCTCGGCACGGTACTGGGACAGCCAGTGCCTCCGCACGAAAGGACGGCATCGCCGCCACGAGAGGTGCTAACAAATTTTAACCAAAAGCTCAAGAAATATAAGAAGATGTAAGTACCATCGAGTTGCTATAACCAAATAATACTATAATTTTTAAGTTATTTATTACTATTAAGTTAACGTTACTTATTTCGTAATAGTAAAGCCGTGATAACTCAGAGGACAGGAAACTCGCTTTCATTTCATTTTACACTAGATACTTAGGTTGGAAACCCTGTTATCCCAAAATAGTAATATTATTTCGACATCATGTGTAGTCCACCAACCCGCACTGGCATGATGGGCCTTTCCCGGCTCTAAAACCCTCTCAGATATTTGAGGAGGCATTTTCCCAGCCGGCGGGCACCTACAGGCTGCTACTTTTACGTTTAACAGAGGTTTTTATTTCTAAGTCCGATAAGCAAGCGGCCTGTGGCTTAAATACTTAATATGAAAGCAGCGTATGAAACTTGCAAAGCGGCTGCTAAGTTTCTTCCCGTGGATGTTTTAAGAAGCATCTAAGGGCCTGATAATTTCATGGCGTCCGATAGATGTCGGATAAACAATCTCAAAAAATCTAGTTACGTGGCTCACCGTCACGCTTTATCTCCCGGAGAAAAATGGTTTGCGGAAGCTCGTTTGGCTACAATTAGTGACAAGTGATAAATGACACGAATAGCAATCTATACGAGTACATAACAGTTGTTTACTTAGTACAAATAAATGCCTGCGTTGTCAAAAGTTGTCAATAGTTTTAATTAACGCGATAGATATTTTGTTAACTGCTAGTTGGTAAAGATGTTAGAAAAAATTTCGAACAATCTTGTATGCTTTCTTCTACCTCTAATCATGGGAGGGTTTGCCTTAGTTGATATCGATACGATGATATCCGCAGCAGAACTAAGGTAACCGACATAGCCGTAAAGATCAGCAAGCTAAAGTGGCAATAGGCCGGCCACATAGCTCGCAGAACTGACAACCGTTGGGGAAAAAAGGTTCTCGAGTGGCAGCCACGTACAGGCAAACGCAGTGTAGGACGACCCCACAAGATGGAGTGACGACCTGCGCAGTGTTGCGGGAAGTCGATGGATGCAGGTGGCTCAGGACCGAGCTTCGTGGCAATCTTTGGTGGAGGCCTATGTTCAGCAGTAGACTTCTGATAGGCTGAAATGATGAAATGATTGTATGCAATTTGAAAGCGGAATTGTGCGAAGCTATTACAAAATAATGGATTTCCGCAAAAGAAACACATGCTAACTACCCGTTGATTTATCTATATCTGATGACAGTTTCGGGACATGTTGTATTCTGTCCGTCATCATGGGCCTGTCGTGGGTGCTGGAGGTGGTGTCGTGGGCAGCGGGCGCCGGCTCCGCCGCTGTCTCCGTTTGGTCCCTATTTGACCTCATCAACGCCTTACAAGGAGTCGTAATTTTTACTATATACGTTCTTCAAAAGCCCGTCCGATCTCATATTAAGGTAATAAACAACAAACTCTTTTATTTTTTGTTTTGTGATTTTTAAATTGATATTTACGTGCTGTATTTCATTTTGCCTACCACAAAACCGTATTTAAATTTTCTTTACCTTAACACTCCTTAATTTGACACAGAAATATTTTTTATTATGACGGAGGTAAATCGTATGTTAAACACACTTAAATGTTTTCATTCAGCAATGCCTAAAATTTATTCGTGGCATCTCTTTTTCAAAACAACTTTTAAACAATTGCCTAAGACTTATTTATGTGTTTGTGGTAAGACTAATATACTCATATATGGATATACAAAACAATGTTTTATTTGACAGTTGTCAAAGATCTGTCAGGCGTGTAGAAGAAAAAAGAACGGTTCAGAGGTTGCGGTTGTGAGTGAAAGGAACAGTGTGGACTGCGGGTCCGGTCGCAGAGACTATGTTTAATGTGCGCCGGTGTAACGCAAGTGGCGACAGAGACTGATAGTGGTAACAGTGGTATCATAAAGTAATACAAACATAAGTATTACAAGCACACTGCGCGGGTTCGCTAGTATGGGTCCGTGAAATATTTTAGAAATTACAGTGAGTCGTATCCGTCGTAGAATTTAATATACTTATTTTTTTTTAACGCGATGTTCAAATCCGCAGTTACCTTAAGTGTGTTTTAATTATTACTTCAAGTATTTTGTTCTCTTACTAATGCAACAATATGTCTTATTTCGCTTCATATTAACTACTATAGTTTATGACATTGTTGAAATAATCGCTGCTGTGTTGATATTTTAGCAACGATTTTCATATGTTCACATGTGCAGTTCAATTAAAATCCATCTAATTAAACTATTTACTAGCTTAACATTGTAATCTATAGGTATCTGATTGCAAATGTACTATAACTAGTTATGGTAGGTATTTCAAGATATCAATTGTAAATCTGGTATAAAATTCCTTCGCAATGATTATTCCTGTGATAGCGCCTTATTAAATGTCTTTTATAATTTATATTGCAAACATTTTACATAAATAGATGCAGTGCTAATAATTTTAAGCATAATTAGGAATTATTTTTTAATTTTATAGCTTAAAAATATACGATTACGGTTCGATCAAAATTCAAGTATAATAATATTACAATATAGGAGTTAAGCAGAAGTAAATTTGGGAGAACCTTTGTAAACATCTAACACCTATAGATATTTACAAATCAGCTGATCATTTTGTTATTAGGAATAAATTATGTAAACGTAATTGCGTTTATTTTCTTCAGATTATAGTTTTTATATAAATTTATTTATTAATTATTTTATTAATTTATTATGACAAATCTTAAAAAGGAAATTGTTATGTAGCGTTTTAATTTATGACTTAGTGTAACATTTTAACATTTATCTGCATGAGGTATGGTAACACCAGGCAATATTATTTACGTTTACTACGTTTAAGATTTAAATCTTATTTTAATGTAGTAAACAACGAGATACGTAAACTTTGATTAATGGGAGACAAATACCAAATAATATGTAAAAAGAAATAAATCTGCATTATTTCACTCGCTAATGTATTATTGCGTTATGAAAGTATCACAATTCATAATTTGCGCGAACAAAACAAACAAATTAATTAAAAACTAAGTCAAACCTTAAAGCAATCCATTAGGCAGTAAATAAGTAGGCTACTTACGTATTTTAATAAAATATTGTTTAGCTTTGTAGGAAATATTCTTTTTCCATTTTAAACTTTATGTATTAGATCTACTTGGATACATTGAATTGGGCAGTTGTTCTGCCTATGGTTGTTAATGTCTAGTATAAGAAAGCATATTTTTATAATATACTAACAGACCAAGACGTTAATGGTTCTAGCGTAACCTAAGCATGCAGCTTAAGGATAAATACATTTATAATTTTTTATACGACAATGTGTAGTGCCATATTACGTAAATGATAAATAAAATAGGAATGTATGGTGCGTCTTATTTCCTTTGTGAAAGCTAGTCATAATTATGTAACTAATAAAGTTTAGAAATATTAAGATAAATTATTAATTTATTTGACATTATTTAACTTGATGTTAATGAATAAGGAATGTTTTATTTTGAAATATATTAAAGTTAATTTTAACGAAATATAGTTTTCATTTGCTTCAACATTCGTAGAATAGCTAATGTATGAATTTGTTACTCAAGACTGTTTGTAAATGACGATGTACGTAATGTTATTGTAAATGACGATGTACGTAATGTTATACTAAATGACGTTTCTTTTGGTAACAATAAATGCAAGTTCCGTAATTAGATAAATGTTTGTTGAAGTTTTTTGTATGAAATATATTACATGTAATTTATTTTATTTATATTTTGTTTTTTTTTGTAATAACAGCATTCTTTCATTGGCTTGTAATGCATTTACTTTTGTGAATTAATTCTATTTCCAAGTATCTTTATATATTAAGGCGAATTTACGTGAGCTTTGAGTTACCAACATTTGGTTACAAACGTCATAAATTTGTGACAAATCAGATGACTATTTGGTGGTAAAATTATTCAAAATTAAGAGCTCAAAGACAATAATTAGATTCGTAAATTTTGTAAAATGGTGATTATGACGAATAAAATTTAAAATTTTTGAGTTACTGACGGTAATATAATTCAAACTAAAATACGGTAATAATAAAATCACTTTAACAAGATGAGTTTTATGTAAAATTATTTATAAAATCGTAATTGCGTGTGTACCTATGTAACATAATTATTGTTAAATGTTGATGCGGAATTTTTAAGTGGAAAAATAATGTATATTTGTCTATTTTGCAAAACATGACGTTAAATAAAGGAGCTTTATATATTCAATGTCTTATTTTTATAAAAAGTACCGGAGAAATATTAAGTTGCGTTCGGCAACCTACGCAAGGACAGGTAGATCTTGAGTGGTTTTTTTTTACTGATAATTTACTAAGTGGCAGCCACGCGATTAAGCTTCCAGTTATATAGTGTACTAGCTGAAGCCTGTCACGCTTCACAGTGACTATTATTGTAAGTATTGATTTTATTCTTTCTTATCCTTTCCAATGTTGATTTGAATATAACCCCTGTTGAGTTTTAATGGGTAAAAGATCGGCCATCTCATTTCTTCCCGTGGCTGTAAGGACGTACAGGATCAAGGGCCGTGACAATTTTATAGCGTCCGACAAATGACAGTGATAAAATGACGGGAGGCAGAGTGTGGGCGGCGTCAGGCACCGCGAGCCATTCCGCCATGTGTTTTGATTATGACAAATCCTGCCCTCGGAAAAAGCCTCTGTCAAAAAAGTGGACTATTTACAGTGTCATAAATATTAAAAAAATAATGTATCTACAATCATCGAGTCAAGGTGCTTGGAGCCTCGAGATGGCGAAATATACAACTTGAATATCAGGGTGTTAGGTCCGAACCCACCTTTCTGGAGTGGCGATTATGAAAAATCATGTCAAATGGTTGGAATAGTAGCGGACTGTAATGGTTATGATGATTGTTGATGTACACGCAGCTGATATGTTAACACTTGGGGAAAGCCAGGACACATTACGGAGTGGACACAAGCTTTTTTTTCAGTATTACCACGGCCTCGTGAATTGAATCTTATTTATCTCATTTATCACGTGCTCTGTGTTGAAGAAAAATATTTCAAATTCGCCAACACGCTATAGAACAGTGTAGCCTACCTTCAAGTCCTATCATAAATTAAGAGGAGAGGAAAGAGGAGGCCTTTACTCAGGAGTGGGACATTTGTAGGCTGCAGTGGGATACTTTACTTTACATTACCATAGCCTGTATGTTACGAACAGTACAGCTTAATAAGATTTAAAGAGTTCTGAAACCAGTCTTGTAGATTTAGACATTAACTACCGTTCCCCTGATATAAATCTAGCTCACTATAATAGCTCTATCTTTAAAATATGCAAAAGTAGCTCCTGTCCTGCTCAAGGTTTTGGACGCATGGGCATATTTTTATTGCTACTCTGCACCCTGTTGACATAGTGGAGATTTTATCATATTATACACCAGTTTTTAAGCACAGTCATATCGGAATAGTTAACAACATCGTCGCTGTAGTTGTCACGTGTTTGAACAAATCGATAAATATTCCAATATTTCAAAAACACTCTCGTTAGATGTGGTCCGGAAAAGCTTCTAATTTTTGTTTACAGTTACCGCTTTTCTAACAATAGTACGAGATATGACATACTGAAGAAGAATCTAATAGAATGCTTTCATTGAGTCTTTTGTCTGTAGAAATTAAGTGCAATGGTGAACGTGATTTATCTCGCTATTCTGTTCAATCCTTTAACCGCATTGATTCGTTTCGCACCACTGCATTTTTTTATTACGAATAAAGGCAAACGTTTCGCTGGATACAAACATGATGTTTTACATGGATAGTGGAAAGAATGTAATGAATGAACCCGCACATTTTATAAAAAATAAATAAAGCCAGTTTTAACATGAACCTTAAATATCTCGCCTACAATGTTACTACTATTTCGTATTTTCAGTGTTTTTTATTAAATTAATTCGGTGTGTAACTTCACAAATACTTTTTTAAATTTTGTCATATTATTACTTTTTCTCCTGTATCTTCCTGTTTTAATCTACTGCGGAACAGTCGCAAGTGTTTTTAGTATAAGAGTTCCTACTTGATAGTACGTCGTTACAGGAGCCGGATACATCTTCATACTATAGAACCAAAGCGCAGGTGTATAGACATAAATGGAAAATACCAGGTCCTTATTAGTAAAGAGATCTCCAGTAAAATTTAATCTTTTACTCCTTTTCATCCTTCTTTGAAGTTAATTAATAAATACACAATTATTTTATCAATTAGTATGTACATAAGAATGGTGCCTTAATATTTTTATATAAAAGAATCTGAAAAAATGCCCACAAACAAACATACAAACTTAGAAATGCAACAGAAAACCTTCCTTTTCTTGAAGTCCGTACAAAACTTCATAAAATTAGTTCCATGGTTTGACTGTAGAAACTTATGTATATAATTTGTTTAAAATTAAAGCCGTCTAAGCGTGTCATCTAAATGTTTTCTATTGTCCGTAATAACGCAACGGTAAAATTTAAACGAATAAAATGTTGCTGCGCGTAAAACGTTTTTCGTGTATTCCTACGCACCACCCTGACATTTGACGAGGGTTGTCATAAGTCTTCCCTCTGTGCCCGTACACGTGACGTTCTTATCTTGTAATGGATTCGGATAAAAAGTAAATTGTTCTAGGTAACAAAATGTTTTGCTTTTAAATATGATTTTATATCTTCATCAGCCTGATAGTCCTCTGGTGGATACAAACCTCTCTCTCGATCTATTTGCCATAATCACCACGCTTCACAGGTGGTAATCGCAATACCAGACACATAGCACCTTAGACGCTTCTGCTCGTCATCGGTATTGTTAAGTGTTTTCTGTCTAGCATTTTTTGAGATCGTCGGCTCTATCGATATCTACAGCACGTTTACGTTCTGGCTCCCAGAGGGGGATTTTCTTATGCCACCATCCTACGACCACACATGAATCTAAATATCTAAATGTGATGATGGGGTGATGTGTAATCACAAATAGTGATAGGGAATAACAGCTCTAGAGCGCGAGTACCGGTACTGTTCGCTAACTCGCTTGTCCAGCGTGATGAGTATGGGCAGTCTTGCATGTATGGCATGTTAGTTCTTGTTGATACTTTGATAGAAAAGCCCATGCCCAGCAGTAAGCTAATATGGGCTGATGAAGTAAACTAGCGTATTTTAAGCATAGATAGATAAAAGTCTGTTGACGATATTTTTATAACATTGAACTGACAAGCGAGCTAACAATCCACCTGATAGTAATTGGATACTGCAGCTTACCTGCAGATAAATTAAATAGAATGGTATGCCTCATATCCTGTAATTATATTGACTCTTTATAACAAACAGGAACACAAGAGTTGTACTGCTGATTAGCGGCTGAAATAGGTAAGATGGTTGTACTTATCCAGACGATGATAATTATGAAAGTGCATGAAGGTAACTACTGCGATCGCTGTTGCAGAGATAGTGGCACCGGCAGGGATTCGAGCAGTGAAGAAATATAATGTGAGGAAACTAGAATTTCTGGGAAATTATAAATGTATTATTTCGAGGACGTGTGAAGTAGCACTGGAGCAGCGTGGCGGCTCCAAAGCTATCTGAAATATTTGAGACAGGGCATTTACAGGCTGCTCTATACATAGATACGTCAAAAGCTAGCCTAATTTTCGAATTCGAGTTTTGATGTTGTTCCAACCCACAGAGCAGAGACAGCTTGCAATATCAATGCTGTGTTTTGAGAGAAAACGACTAACGAAATATAAATATACTACAAAAACAAATAAAGAACGAATACTACGTTTTTGTTTAATCGCTTTCGTAGTTAAAATTTCGACTTGAAGAATGAAACACGACGAAAACCACCACCACCACAAGACCAGACATTAAGGTAAACAACGATGAATTAAAAGTAATGTTGAAAGGCGATCCTTATCAAACAACCAAGGAATTAGTTGCACAAAAAAGAAACAATTCAAAAATGGGTGCCTCATGAATTAACATGAGGTGGTGCATAGAAAAGCACGCGTAGAAACTTCCCTTGCTTTGAAGAGTAAGAACAGAGAATTAAGGAATTTTGGACATAATTGTAACGTGTGATGAAAAGTCTGAACCCAGATCAAATACCGGAGCAATGCTCTGTAGCAAAGCTGAGCCATAGAAAGTAATGGTAACTGTTTGGTTGTTAATTCATGGGGTAATAGTCTATAGCTTTTGAGATTCAGTGTATCAATAACAGTAGATGTATATTGTGGAGAACTTCGAACAATGATCGTGAAACTGAGAGAAACTGTCCCAGTCTCCGAGATTTTTACTCTACCTCTCAATGCTCTACAAATCGTTTTAACATTACAAGACCTACAGTTAGAAACCATACGGTATCCCCTGTACTCACCAGACCTAGCCGATCACCATTTTTTCCGGCAATTTGGACATTTCCTCCATAGAAAAAAATTATGTTCTCAGAAAGAGGTACAAAATGCCTTCATTGACTTTGTAGATTCCAGATCCCCAGAGTTATATCGTCAAGGCATTAATGATCTTCCCTCGAGATGGCAAAAATGTACAGATACATCGATTAAATAAATGTTTTTTCTTAGAAAAAAGTTGTCTGAATTTTTCAATATAAAACAGCAATTTCATACTTTGCCCCTTACCACTTCTAGCCCTTGACCCTTCGAGAACAAAGAAGAACCCTTAAAATGTCGTTATGTTTCTACGTATAATTTTAATTCTTTTAAATACGTACATTACAAAATATGTCGAAATATATAGACAGAAATACAAAAAAAATGTTTTTAGACAAATTGATATAATATTATGTGAAAATCTTTCATACTTCTGCCTCCGCCATGACACCTTAATTACTTTGATAATGAATTATGCTGTAAATAATAGAACAAGGCATAATTAGAAATAAAGGAGTAAACGGAGGCAAAATTACATAACGACACGCATACAATACACAAGTTGTGGATTTGTCGCCAATTCATCCTATAAATAACCATGGCATGTCAAGTCAATCATAGGTGAGGAGAAATAATGTAATAGGTGCATTTAAAAATCGTTTTATATTTTAATAAAGTAGTATAGATCAGAATAAACTGTGTGGAGCAGTGTTATTAATGTGAGGCATAATCGCTGTGCTCACATACCCGACGGAGTGGTATGTGAAGAACCTTCCATGAAATAAGCTTTTGTTGGCTGTTCCTCGGAAAAGCTGATAAAAGCCATCACCATCGCTTTTTAGTTTCTAATATACGAGTGTGATTATCATTTCAGTTATTAATATTACTGTAACAAAAAAATTTATAATGTAGTAATTTAAGGGCTACTTACACATATAAAACACGCTTCGTTAGAAACGCTTAAATGTTATTGCGATTGTATAGAAGCCTTACATTAATTAGGCGGGAATTGTTCAAAGCAAACTAGTTTATGTGAAACATGAAAACGATCTTAAACTCGATGAGGATATGTATCTATCTCAGAAGTCTGAGCATGTTCGGCCTTGCATTCACTACGAAACTTTAAGTAATGTCGGATTAAGGGAAGTAAAACTAAAGAACTCGTGCAGATAAATTGTTCAATGCATTTTTCGTTAGTACTGTTTGAAATAACCAGATAAATTATTATTTAAAATGCCCGAAAATTAATATAAACAAGTAGTTTATAACATTTTATTAAAATCTATGAATGACTCATATTAATAAATTTTATTAAAAAATGGTCGAATAAAATTGTTAATTTAAATTTGTTTAAATTTGTTGGTTTTATTAAAATAATAATTTTTTTTTTCATAGTACAGAAATATTTTCAGTTAACTAGATAGTTGAACTACTTTTCTGCCAACGAGCCGTCTACACTTACTTACCATTAGGTGGATTGTTACCTCGTTTCTCAGATGTAATAAAAAAGTCAGGATAGCTTAGAATTTACTCTTTCACTACGAATTCCATCGAAACGGGCACAATCCTTAACTTAGGCCGCTCTCCCTGAGAGGATTTGCCAAAATCATCACACCTAGAAGCGCAATGACGATTGTAAGTAAGACAGTTCGCACGGTACACACTGCTAAGTTACCAAACATTAATAAGGCCCAAGTTTTTTCAGCGATAACATAATACAGATTATATTAGGCACGATGAGTCAGATAAATATTAATAAAGTACGAGTATATTGGATTGCAGCAACGAAAAGGCCTCCGACTCGGCACTGCTACTGCAGTGTTGCTGCTGCGCTGATATTCTGTCGGCGCCTTTGCCCATTCTCACGAGCAGTCATCAAACATATTAGACGAATACGCATAAAAAAAGGGACGTCGAAATGGGAAGTCATGTCACAATAGGCAAAGCTTAAGCAATAGCAATAGGAAGGAATGCCAGAAAATTTCCTTTGACATAAAGAAATTAAATAATATTATTAGTGATGTTAATATTTCAAATTTTTTTAAAATACTATCATTAGATTTAAAATTAAAATTCTAAACTAAACTTCATTGTTATGAAAGAGTCAAACCACGAACTCGATATTGTTACGAGCTACATTTCCTCAAACATTTGTTCCTGGTTACCAATGTATCTTCTCTTTCGCAATGGTCACTTTCTTCTACTATCTCTGCCTGCTCTTCTTCTTTTTTCTTTTAAATTTGTATTTTGTATTCCTCTTACATTTACGATAATGTTCATTATTAGCCATTAAATTGTATCGAAGATTATTACTATAAAGTAAGCGTGCATATTGCACTGTAATAGTATCAATTTGTTTAATATTGGCTATAATTATTTTTTTACTGACAGCGTATCGACGTTGACGTCCTGCACGTTCGTCAGTGTCTCGTTATTTTTTTTAATGGGACGAGATAAACATTTACGATATGAACTCGCTACGATATATTCACAAATATCTTCTTACCAAACATAAGCACGTTGCACTTGATTGATGTGATTACCATATAAACTGAAATGTCTTGTAAGTTTATTTTCGTAGCGGTATTTATAACTGAAGGTTCCTTTTAATTTAACTATATACCATTTTGAAAGCTTTATTTTTATTTCTGTTCTGTATTATAACTGAATAATATAAAACTTTATAGAATAATAATGATCCATTTTGACGTCAATGAATAATTAAAAGAGTAAAGACCCTACTAAATAACGGTCGAAGCTCAGGCCACCGACGGAAAATCTAACCGACCTATATCTCACAGTCACATGACAGTTGCATGACGCAGTAATAGGATCTAAAAGATCGGTGTATGAACTACATCAAGAAGCTAGGCGTGTAATAATCTTAAGACATATACTGCAATAAAATTAAATTACGTCGCCTCCTTTGATACTAGTGGTGAAACAAATATTTTTAATAATAACGACTGCATGACAATTAATGTAGTTTTGCAATAAAATTGTTATATTTAAATATAAATATTTTATTCTGGTTTAAGACGTTTTTTTTAAAATAAGGAACTTGCTATGTAAGGTGTTCATCTTTACGGATTTTTGTACCGGTAAATTCAATCCATATTGCCAAATCGACTATACGACACTAACGAGCCGTCTTTCTTAACATGCCTGTCAATAGCGTAAGAACGCCATTACACTCCTTTACGGTGGGTAGCAGATCAATATAATAGCGATAAAGGGTATTTTATTTAGAAAAACAATGTTCGAAACTATTTTTTATTTCAGATTCTCGGTTTTTTTTTGGAATATACATTTAAATTATATTTGAAATATCCACAATGTATTCATTATTTTTATTTGAATTATCGTTTATAGATGATATATGAATGTACTTCATACGTGGTAGAGCCAAGCGGCGCCTTTGCTGCTGCTCGAATGGGTTGGCAGGACCAGGTTGGTACCACGGCCTCGCCGAATACTGCCGTGAAGTAGAGGCATCTTGTGCTTCTGTGTTTGCTTTAGTGAATGAGATAACCGCCCTCTTCCCCTTGCCGTGATATCCAACGGACTCACTTAGTCAGATTATCGATAGAAAAATAAAGTTTTTAAAGTTTCAATATGTAAGAGTTACCAAAAGTTGTAATGTAGTAATAATAAATTCCTGAGCACGTTGTCAGATATTTGCAGACATGACAAACATCAGTTTTAAACAGGCTTCGTTGCGTATTATCGGCACGTAAACATAAAGTTATGTTGTAAATTATTTGACATGTTTTTATTTCCTTAAGTCTTGTTTGGATACATGATATGATATGATTTTTTATGAGGCAAATAATCAATCAGGACCGTCTTAACATAATAATAAAACATAATTCATAAAAACTTAGATCTGTACTGACAGGGGTGGGCAGAGACGGTGGACTTTCGTCTGGCACGATCGTGGCACACCGCAGACGTACCCATGCATCTACGCATACATGCCCGTCGGATAAAGTCTTCAGTATATCTCTATTTTAGTTGATAAATGTTCATGTAAATAAAAGAAGACCTAAGCTGACTTTACCTTCCCTTTCTTTCCACGTAAAAAGTATTATTTCGTGTCTATTTAAATAATAATTAGAATAACATGTATGCGTAGCGGTGTTGTGGCATCACATAAGAATCTGCCACCCGGTCTCATCCAGCGGGCTTCTAATCCATTGACAATTGGATAATGTTTAAGAATCTCGTGCCTGGCACATGGCGGAATATCCGTCTCGATATACGAGAATTTTATTTATAGGGAATTATATTTCATTTATTGGTGTCAGGAAATGCCTTACACATACCGGCCCTCGCAGGGTCAAAAACGTAAGTCGATCAATACCCTACGGTGTTCCACCTTCGCCTCATATCGGCAGGGCCTCGGGAACGCTTTCGCACACATCCGCCACTCAACCAGCGCTGGCCGTCCTAGGAGGCCCCTTGTCGGGATATTATCACAATCGCTCTCGCTCCAACATGGTGCGAGAGATAGGAATTCGTATCGCAATACTAAAATGTCTCTTCCCCGTGACTCCACCTCTGCTGGGGAGGGTAGAGAGAGAGCGATGAAAATCAACGACGCAAACTATCTACCCCCAAAGTTCACCAATTCGCATCCGATGTGGGCTCGCTAAATCCACTCAAAGCTGCCACCTCAGATAAGCCTATCCTGTATGTCTGGCGGGCCATGTAGGTTCCTCTTTGTTCACCGTGGGTGACCAAGCCACGACTACTAAGTTCCCCCACCTAAGGACCAGGCCTAAATGATTCAGACCGGTCACGGGCAGCAGCGTCTAGGGCGCGAGGTGTCGGATATCGCAATCACCAACTTGACTTGGTGACCAAGTGTGAAAATAATAACACATCCACTTAACTGAAGAAGTTTATATTCAACAGTGGACCTTAAGGATATTAAAGAAGTTGAAAAAAACATTTGTAGCTGCTCTCATGACCGTACTCTATTCTAATACTGATCGATACATTGTGATTCTTTTTAACCCACTTTTTACCAGAGCTTATTTGGGACATCGTAATAGCGTCCAAGCCAATGTTATTAATCCTGGAAAAGTTTCGAAAAACTCGTGGGTACGAGCCTTCTATATCGAACTGGTCTCCTAATTCGAAGGCAAATGAATCCACACTAATTAATAGGTTTTAGTCTACTCACATTTACTGTGCTCACTTCACTTTTAACTTTTCTAAGAAAAGATTATAAAGATTTTAAAAAATACAACAGAATTGGACTATTCTTTTTATCCATTTGCGTTTAGTTGTGCCTCGGTTAATGAGATAACAAACTGCGAGTTCGAAAATACTTTTATCCGATAAGTCTTTCTTAGGGTAGTCAAACCCGATTTCGAACGTTCTCTATAATATATTTAACATCGGGTTCATATACTCAACGATTAACGCACATTATTTAATAGTTCTGTATGATCTCTTAGGCTTTTAATTACATGGCCAATTTCGATCTCGGCGGCTACTTCCGAATACTATTATATATATTATATACGTCAACTGCGTACGATATATTATAGGCGCAAATGTACGCGTAAACATAAAGGTCTTCACACATTTATACCTTCCCGTATCTGATGTAACACTGTGAGTTCTGCGTTGAAGATCGGAGGAATGCTCCAATGCATTATAAACGACACGGAACGTTAAATAAAAAATACAACTGGAAAGAAATGAAACATTAAATAATAAAATAAAAATTACAAAAAATAATAATTACAAATTACAAAAGAAATAACAAAATACAAACCGGAACGCCAACCAAAATGTTGCCTGTACAAATAACAGTTATTTAAGTCAAGTTAGTTTTCTAGGATCGTGGAGTAAAGCCTCTCACTGATATACTTTTCGAATATGTACCGTGGTCTTTCTAACAAGCTGCCCTAGCAACTCAGACCAGGCTCGAGAATATTATTTCGGACTTCATAAGAGCTGAACGCAGGCCCTCGTCCAGTCCAGTTTTGAACCCATATGGCTACAAATTAATGTCTGCTCAAACTCTGGTGGAGTAACCGTCATTGAGTCTATTAGGAAATTTTTAGAGCTAGCAGTGCCTAAATTGCCCGTAGAGACAGTGCGTAAAACCATTGACTCGTGGTCAGCGAGATTAAAGGCTGTACCTAAAACAAAGGCGGATACTTTGTATAAATTTCTTATTTAATAATATTTTTAAATGATTGAGACTGATAAACAGGTACCTACTAACAAAAGTTTTATGTAATATATTACACTGTTTCTTTGAAAATGGTATGCATTTGAATCTGTAACAGAACTTATGGCAATACTAGGTTTATGAGTCTTATCTGAGTGTGTCACAAAGGAGCTACCAGCATCGCTATCTCGCTCGTCCTGTCGCAGCGATAAGCCGCTACAGGCATTAAATACACATTTTATGGGAGTCTCTTTGTAGTAGGCGGACGTGTAACAAATTTAGCGAGATATTTCCTCTAACGAGGATTGGACGAAAGCGTTGGCTTTGTTTTTTCTGTATGACAGCGGAGTAACAGAATACACCGCCACATCTCAAACTGAGGGTGGCATCAAGACTACAGTAATACCAGGATAACGACATGTACATGAGGTTTAACTGATATTAACAGATAGTAGATTATCTCATATAAATATCGGGCTGGATTGAAAATATACTGATAACGTGACGGTTGACGCGCCAGTGGTGCGTGGTAGCTAACCTGACTGCTGGACTATGGTAACTGGATGGTGATAAGACCTACTTATATGAATATATATAACCATAAATATAGTATAATAATTATATTATATGTCACATATCTATTTTTAGGTACAAATATTTATATTTATCTTACAAATGTTTTAGTCTAGCCGGATTCGTACCATCATCCCACAGCTTCAAAGGTAGGGTCACTACCAACTAATCTATCGGGCCGTCAATTTCACGAGCTACTTGTCACTTATGATATGCTAGAAGCAGACCCTTTATGCTTTATCCTTCCCCTTTTGGGTGGATCAACTCACCTGCTATATTTATTATCTTGCTGTATTTCGATTCCGAATCGATTTCGATCCGCTATGTTGACGACTCGTACCAATGACTTTTTCGACACCTATGTACGATTTGTATCGTAGGCTTGGGCAACAAGATGGCGACATGTCACCACCTGTCACTATGACCCAAATCTATGGTGAAAAGTGGGTTGAAAGGACAATAAATGTCTAGATCTCTGACTATTATTGGGTACACGGTCGAGTGAGCTACTTTAATTTTTATTTATTTCATTCGGAATTGTAACTATTTATTAACCAACAGTATTAATTATTTGGTAGTTATTCAGTATTATTATACCGCATGATAATTAAATTGATGACAAAGGCCCTTTCGTGGACAAAATAGAATGAAATTATTGCAAGAGATTTAATTTATGGTATTTGTGTGGCATTTAATGTACGAGAAAATTTTATTATCTATATTTAGTGTCGGAAATTTAATTATTTATTCATTACAGATATTTTTGCAGTCATCGCCAAGCATGGCTAGCTGATTGGCGATTGTGGGTTTTTAAGCCACAATCCCCTCAACCTCAAATTTTGTACCTATATCTTAATGAGTCACCATCTTCATCCCGTGGGTGACGCATAAGTTAACTATGGGAAAGGCTTCTAATTGTCATTGCATTTAAAAAAATGTCAGATTAATCATCGCAAATTTTTTTCGGTCGTCTAAGGTTACTGCGATTACTTCGGTATAGAGATCTCCAGTCAGCTCATCATTGATATGGGGATGATTAAGAAAAATAATTACTTAAAGATTTTGGATTTTTTTTAAAGAATTTAAGTTTGTATTTATATATTCAAGCATAACACAGCATGGTTACGTCTTAAATCTTGGTTTAAAGAACATGAGCGTGACCCATTTTAAAAAAAAAACCTATCGGACGTTTAACCTTTCCTAAAACACTTTATTATTAAAGAGGAAATACGTCTGTTGAATCAACATTCAAAAATAATACGCATTTTATTATAATTTGTGTGACATCCCAATTAAATTATCCTGTCACGGCTTTATACATTCCGACCTAAATTTCATGCTCAGTGCTTTGCCTGATTCTGAATCTGGGGTGAGAACAAATTGTTATTGTTTTTCTAGGATATAAAACATTAATTGCCTTCGATTAATTAATGTTTCTAATACTAAAGAAATTTGGTGTAATTGGTGCAACTTATTTTATATTTTTCACGCCTATATTAACTAAGGCTACGCGCAGTATGCAGTAAGTAAAGTACAATTATTGGTAGTCTGACATGTTGTGTTTAATCTAAATCTTGACAGACCTGACGGCAGGTGGTGGCTACAGCCCATATAGATACCTGCATTTTTCCTCGAGTAAGAATCAAAATTCAGGTTTGTCGTCTTCGCTCCAATCACGCACCATATGGAACTCACAGGTGTTCTGTGAGACTGTAATTCTTCCCCGGGAGAACCAACCCATTTGCTGCTAAATACAGATGCAGTCTGGCTCAACCATATGGACAGTGTTTGTTCTTTTGCATTCTGTTTCTGGTTCTGATCCAGTTTCATCTAGTGAAAGGATGGATATGATTCTAGTTTTCGATATGTCTGCCGTACAAATTATATGGAAAACATAGAAAAAAATAGAATATGGACTCACGTACATTTTCCCAATTCTAAGGTGATTTAGAAGTCTAGACCTTTTGCTCCTTTCACCCACTTTTCATCAGAGCTTATTTGGGTCAACGTGGTGAGGTGATACCAATTGTACGTTTTGTAAATTTCGAGAAACTCTTAGGTACGAGCCTGGGGATCGAACACGAGTCTCCTGATTCGGAGGCAGATCCATTAAACTACTCGGCTATCGTGGCCAAACCTAGAGATACTCATTTTCATTTTATTGTGGCTTTTATGTTGTTAATTTCAAATACATATGTAGGTACCGTACTAGTGTCATTACATCAAAATTATGACACGTTAAGACCAATGATCCAAATTTCGCTGTAATATTTTCGACTAACCTAAATACCACAGACTAGTGATAGAAAAAAGCATTTTTATTGTGATAGGGGTAATAAATTTAGGGGTACCTAAGGGTGACAGGCGAGGATGATTATATGTTCTCATTTATACGTAAATATATTAGAATCGGTTGAGTTTTAAAACTGACTGCAGAATTAAAGAAGTCATGATACCATGGTACAAGGTCAAAGTTGTAGACGAAAATGATATCCATCATCCAGATGTAAATAGTTTTAAAAACATTTTTTACACAGATGTACCTCTGAGATTTGTATTCAGTATTTTCAAAAGTTCAGCTTTGTCAAGCGCCTGCAACATGTTTAAAGTGGTGCTACATGCTACCCGTGCGTAAGTTCGTGAATAATGACCTCTTTGGTTGGGTTATATAAGAACAAAATTTTTATACAAATTTGGTTTTGAAAAACTTTTGATGTATATTTTGTAAATGAAGCAGAATATGTATACAAAAACTTGTTTTCAACCTAATGAATGTTGCAGTAAGAAACTTGAATAAATTTAATGTTTCTGGGTTTAACAAATAATCCTTTTTAGTTATTTGTAAGATTAAAAGTTTTAGTCCGTCCCAAAAAAAATCGGATGTTGATATTTCGCTAAGTGTTTGAACTAATGTCGTTAGCAAGTAAAACTTTTTAGGAATAAGAATTGAGTTGAATAAAAGATATAAGTTCGAAATGTTCTGTTAATCGAAACGGTTGCGTAATGCCATTACGGACATTAAATTGAAACGCTTAGAGTGCTCTGCAGCTCTGCTGTTCCTCTGCATCATGCGTCAGTGGTGAGAGGAACGTAAAGACCATCGAGTGATCGCGGCTCTACGTGGAACCGCTCATCGCAGTGTTTTGCGTTCCGATCCAGGCCCAGGAAGACTGTGCTCTTTAGTATTTAAATTTACGGAGCAGCAGATGCTTGGTATCGCACTACTACATCAGTCTAACTACATATTATATATTTACCGAATAGTACAGCTATAATAATACTCGCGAATGCAAGTTTCTTCACGCTTTATTTCACTTAATTAGGTGAAAATTGAATACAAATTTTAAGATTTTAGCAGAGGTAGTAATATTTCACTAGGTGGTAGGCTTATTATCTGCTTTGGAGTCGCCTGGGTAGGTACCCTCCCTCTTACCCTATTTCTGGCGCCAGTCAGCAATGTTCGGCGACTATTCGGTTTCAAAGGTATAGAGGGTCAGTATAATTACAGGCTATGAGGCATTTCATCACAGTCTTAAGGGGAGTTTTGAATATTTCTCAGGAACACGTCGAAGAGTGCCGGAACAAACTTGTGTCTGAAGACGAGTCCTTGTTAATCAAAGTCTCGGATTAGGGTCGACGTAATATGGTCCTATTCGTCCCAAAAAGACACAAGTTTGCGCGTTTACCGCTAAAAAATCCCTCTGACATTTCTTCTCTTTTTGAGAACATTATCGCCTCAGCCAGACCAAATTGGCCTCCAAAAAGCTTAGTGTGCTCTGCAGAACGGGACAGTAAGTTCGGTCCCACATGGAATACTGTTCTCATCTCTGGGCGGTGGCACCCGAGTACCAACTCCTTCCATTTGACCGCATCCAATGTCGAGCGGCTTGAATTGTCGGCGACCAAACTCTCTCTGATTGGCTTGATCCTTTGGCCTTGCAAAGAGATGTTGCTTTTCTTTGTATTATTTACAAAATTTACCACGGGGAACTGAGGAACTGTTCGGATTGATCCCAGCCGCTGAGTTTCACCATCAGACAGAATACCAAGTTTCATCAATACCACCTAGATGGTTGGCATTCCATTACAGTGCGTTTTACTCGAAGTTTTCTGCCACACAGTTCGACTTTGCGGAATCAGCTGTCGCCAGCGGTATTTTCGAACAATTACGACTTAGGGTCCTTCAAGAAAAGAGCCTATTCCTTCCTTAAAGGGCAGCAGCATATCTGTAGCGCCTCTGGTGTTGTGGATGTTCGTGGGGGTCGGTGATGACTTACCATCAGGTGAGCCGCATGCTCGTTTGCCCCTTCTTCTATATAAAAAAAATCAACGCATCTGTAACCTTCTTCTATTAAAGTTGTTTGCAGGTGTCTATGGGCAGCAGTAGCCACTTACTCCACTGTGGAATGTGAGCTCGTTTCGCACACCAATCAAATCACAAAAAAATGGGAAAAATTCCCATCCTAAAAATTAATAAGTCACGTCAGGTATGCATTATTTTACGCGGGTAACATTGACTCTCTAAGCAATCTACTGCCTGTAATCGTATTATAAATTAGTCCCAAGCATTAGATTCGATTTGTACAAACGACAAATCCTTGTAAAAGAACACAGATTCATGCCGAGTGATTCGCGAAGCTGTTAAAATAAAAAAAAATATTAATTCAATAGAGAAGATGGTTGGTTTGGTCTCATAGAAAACGGATATAAACTGGCTTGGGATCGAGTGATAAATAAAAAAAATTTCATAGCAGACCCGTAAATAACTGTAATAAGGCAGAATATAAGATCCTGCAGCTAGGGACCCGAAATATCCGGAATAAAAAGGTAAAAGTTAACTTGACGAAATGTTTAATTATTATTTCTTTGCAAAATATTGTTGATCTTCTTATACCATACTGTAACTTATTAAAGTAAATATTACCAATAAAAAAAAATTTACATTCGTATATGACAGAACATTTGTCAAATTGTGTAAATTCATGTAATAAAGGACAAAAGTAATTAGTTAAAAACTAATACAGGAAAGTGTTGGTTTAATTAAGTGAATAAGGAAAAATTATTTCACAGTAAGCGTAATAAATTACTGTCATATTGAACTACCACTACAACTGCTAGTTGTGAACCATGTTGTTATGTCGTTTACAAGAATTAACTCTTTTTTTAGTAAAAAAAGTTCAAAACATGAAATACTTATTATGGTTCCTTTTCGTCGACCTGCTATTTTACTACTGGAGATAGGCATTTCCATAAAAGTGCTAACAAAAGCTGTAATGCCATGTCTGAAATATTTGCCCATACTCACCACACTAGGCAGTCTCACTCACCACTCACCTGATGGTAAGTACCTGATTACCGTCGCTCACGTACATCTGCAACACTAGAGGTGCTGTAGGTGCTTTTATTAGGGAGATGTGAAGGAGCATGAGGAGGAGGGGGTGTGGGCTTCCGGTTACCTCACTCACTGGACGAAAGCAGATGAGAACACAGCAGAAGCACATGATGCCTATATTTCACGCCGGTATTCTGCGAGGCCGTGTTACCAATCCGGTCGAGCCGACCCATTTTTCCCTAAGACCTCATTATGGTTTTATCGTTTACTGAATACAAAATAAGAAAATGGAAAGTAAAAGAGCTTAAACTTCTTCCTTAAAAATAAATATTTTTAAGTCTGATGGATAGGATATAGGGCTAACATGGAAGATTTGACCATAGTTGTTTATAGGTGAAAATTATAAGGTAGTGAATGTTTACAAGCCACCCAATTCTGAAGACTGGTCTTCTCTGATAAAGTATAAGAGAGTTTAGAGTCGGATAATTCTTTTACGTTGCTCAAGTGTGAGTTGGTAGACGACATGTATTTTACACCTGAGTATGTGGTTCAATTATGCGCGGGAATAGTGACAAGCGCACGTAATTAAAAATAACACCTATTAAACTTGTTTAAAATTAAAAATTGCTACCAAAAAAAAAATTACATATGTTGGGATGAATCTTTGCAGAATATGAGCTCATCGTGCGACATATCAGCTAAAAGTAAGTAACGAAGAAGGAAAATGGATTGTGAGTCCGTTTGACTTATGATGTTAAATTATGCTTTAAGAACACATCTGCTCTCCAATTTATTAATGCGTTCGTATGTCAATTTGCTGTAGAAAGGTATGTTTTCCGGTTACCCAGTGCTTTAATTGCTGGAAATTTGGGTACATTAGAAATGTTTACCAAATTATGTGTCCTAAATGTGAAAACGATACCGTCAACTGTGAAATTGATAATTTTTGCTATCCAAACTGTAATGGTGATACTATCTTTGCAGTGTTATTTCCATTTTTCGGTAAATACAACTAATCATGAGCGAACAAAACATGGTATATAAGAAAGCTTTGAATCATATTTGAATGAGGGAAAAAAAAACTACGCAGATAGTAGAACAAACTTCTCATAATTCATCTAATCATATTTTCAGTGTATTTACACATTATTATTACAGTGTATTATTTAATACGAATAAAACATAGCAGCCGAATTGGAATGGAAACCAACGTTAAAAATATAAGACATTAAAACAATTAACAAAACAAATTAACCAACAAGATGTGACACGGGAAAACGAAAGTTTAGAAAGTGATGAAAACGATACGAATCCAGATATCGAAAATAATTTTCAAAATGGAAAAGCCATCTCATCTGTGCTAGAATAAGTTTGACGACAAAGTATTATCAATACTAAAAAGTTTTAGTATTAATTATTTGGAGAATGCAAGCAAAAAAATAATGTATTTAATACATTATTTGACTGGTACAGAAATTACTGAAATCCTTTTAAAACTTGGTAATGGATAAGCTCTCCAGCATAAATTTATCACAATGAAACTCTCCAGGTTAAGTTGATCAGTTTTGATAATTTATTAAACAATTAATAAATACATGTAGCTTTAATTTATGAAACTTGGTCGAATACTAATACTTCTTTTAATTAAAGTGGATACAATGATTATCAGAGGGATCGTTCGGATTGATACAGTGGTGTTAGGCATCAGTGTCCATAACTCTTTAAAAACACATGTTTGCTTCCTCGACAACATCCATCCAGACATAGAGGTATTTCACATAAAAGTATTTAACTGGAAGTATTTAGAAAATATTATACCTATGTATTGCCCTTCATCAGTACATACGATTCAATCAGATTGCGATATTTTTCTTATATAAGCCACTAGAAATACATTGAGAATGCAGGTCTACGAATTAATCAAAAGCTATTGCGGAACATAGGCTTTCTTTGAGAGCTTTGAGAAGAAGTCCAACACCGGAGAAATTTAAGAAACTAGAAGGAAAAATAGCAGAGGCGAGAACTTTATTACTGCAGGCTAAATTGCGTAGTTGGAAAACATTTTATAGCAATATTAATAAATCTATTTATGTACCGTAACACGCATCGGTTTAAATGGTACCAATCATCGAAGTTTGCTATGTTGGAACAGAAACTAAAAGAAGTTTTGTATTCGCTTACGCTAGACTATGTATTAGATGGCCCACGAGATTTTAATTAAAATAATGTAAGTACACAGTTTATAATATTAGAATTGGATATGGTTTTAAAAATAAGAATACCTACAGTTCTGACAATTATGATATATTCCAATAGTTACCAATCAAGTCGCAGATTAGTTATTAGATTAGGGAGAGCCATAAACTGGTGCGCGGCGGCGGACCCATAGACCAGATCCGCCGGAGGTGCCGGGAAGGCTTAGGCTTAAGAGCGCCTTCCTGTTCCCCATGGCCTCCGGATGGCGGACTCGGGGGGCGGACTCGGGGGTACTCTCGTGGGTTTGGAGGCTGAGTAGGTAGGCGCGTCTGGCCAGGGCGGCATGGGAGAGGACATGAGAGGAGAAGGGGCCGCCTACAGCGGCTGGCGCTGGTGGGGTCGTGGATGTGTGCGAAAACCTTCCTGTGACCCTGCCGACATGCGGCGAAGGTGGAACACCAAGGGATCCAAACCAGACATAACCCATCCTTGCCCCAAGATGCCTTAGGCATTTCTTCAAGTAAAAAAAAGGGTTTGTACTAACTTATTGTAGATATATAATTAGCAGTTATACGTCGAGGAGCATATGCGTCATAGACTACATGTATTATATTTTATTTACTACGTTTCAAATTGGTGTAGTTTCAGAACATATAAACTAATGTAAATTACATATTGAAAAAGGCTTAAACACTTATAGATGAATTTTATGGAATAAGATACCTTGGTGTTATTTACATTAATAAGGGAGAGAAAGAAGAATCAACTAGAGTATTGACTTTATCGCTGAGGTCAAAGTAGCGATCGGTAAAATATGGAGAACTATTAACTACGCAAACATCGCATGGGAAATACGTGAAATGAACGTGCGGGCTATGGAATATCTAACGAATAGGCATGCGTCAGGCAACATTGGATACCGCAAGCAAATATTTAATATCTGTCTCAGAGCGCCTCTTGTATTTAACATTTTCGCAAGATTACGCATTTATACCAAAAGATATTTTCACTAATACTGTAACTAAAAAAACAATTTTGGGCAAAGTTAAAAGAAATTAATTTGATTAATACATTTTAAACAATTTAACAAATGTTATTTAGTATAAAAAAATTGTGCCGTAATGGGGACTATACGAGTATCATACTTTTATCCCAAGACTTACCTCACCTGCACGTAGTACACCCTGCCAAATAACAAACCAGGCTCTAGAGACTTTTAGCGCTTTCTTGGAGATGTCTTTGTTCAGAAGTGGAGTTAAATATGATATAGACGACATAGATAAGATAGGAGAAGTCAACCTAATCTAGTGATAATATCTCGACATAATTAACGAATTACATTCTTAACATGGGTGTATGTGAGTGCGACTCATACTTAATATACATAACATCTCTGCACATTGTTTGCAGTATCGTATGCCAGCGGTGATGGGCCGATGGAAAACCTGTCATATTTACATACAACTTTAGCTGTATACAACTTTTCGACGCCACTAGTGTTTCAAGCATATAGTAAGACTTATGTATATTTAGGATTCAAGGATTGGCAAGAATTAACAGTTATGGTTTTGTAGTTATTGCGTAGTCTTTTCTCGATCGAGCCGTACCATTGATGCGCCCTATCACATAGATACAAGCTTATGTTTATTTGATTGGAGTGGCTAATGAGCTGGCATTTCTCCTCGTGGTATGTGGCTACTACTAACCAATGGACACCAGTATGAAGAAGATTATAGATGCGTTGTCACGCTTGAGGATTTAGATGGAATTCTTCAAAACCTATAATTGTAGTGTGAAAAAAAAAAACCGGAGCACAACAGCGCCCTGATGATTCGTGGAATAAATTGGTAAGTGGGTGATACTTACCCAAACAACTCCTAGGCCGAGAAGAAGTCTGCCATCAGGTTTTAAATCTGCAGCGGGGTACAATAGCATGAAAGGAAATACATTACTGGTACGTTTAAAATTAATAAGTTCTTGTACCTTTTTGTATTACTAATAAGATAATGAAAACCTGTTTTCATGTCTCTAGAATAAATGCATATATATAGCATTCATCGTTTCGTATTTATTTCCACGAGTTGGTCTTAACGTGTCGAGCTTATAAATGTACCTCGTTAGATTTTTGCTGTTTCTCTTTTTATTTTCGTATCTTTTATATTTCTCACGTCAATGATAATGATACTTTATTCACAAATGTTTCCACTCAAGTCTATAACAATATTTGGTTTGTGATTTCTTTTGTAACAAAAGTAATAATTTTTTTCTCATTTACATTGAATTTTGTATAATATGGTATATATTTACAAATAATAGGTATTATTTAGCCAGATTCATAATAATATACAAGGTTTTTTAAAATTTTGTATTCCAATCGCTTCTTACTTATGTCGAAATATTGTATCATGTTACCTATTTGATGTTATGGATGAACTCAATACAAATGACAAATAAATTCAATATGAATAATGTTTACAAATTTGTCACGTTTTTAAGTTATACCTCCGAAAGAAATGCTCATATAAATGGGAAGGGTCAGTTACATCCAGATCCTAAACTCAATAAATTGAGTGTGATAAATATTGAATTCAGTTGTAATATATACAGTGACTCGATAACACAGTTGGTATCTCACCTTCACACGAGTTCCTGAACTTTTTAGTGAGACATAATATTTTTTTAGTGCCAAAGCTACACATTTTTATTATAGCATTATATTTTAGTAGATTTATCACGAGTGAATTTTTTTAGCGAAATATTATATTAAAATGAAAGCTGAATATTACATTTCTAACAGCTGCAACTTTTTAAAAAGAAATGAACATGAAGCAAACAATAAAACTAGAAGTAGTGGGAAATAATAGTTTTCTTAATTGTTTTTGTGTATTTTACATTCTAAGTTGCGAGAGAAACATCTTGAGTGTAGTTGCTATGTTCATGGAACAGTGTAATTGATGGACTGTTATCTTACGGACGCAGCAACCCTTTGAAATTAAGTTATGGATCGACACGCTGGATGTATTGGGAGTCCACGCAGAATAACTGATTGATTTGAGCTGGTAAAATGTAGTTTATGAAACTTTTGAGGCGTTTGATTGCGTAATTTATGGATGTCAATTTTATTGCAGTTTTAGGTAATTGAGCAATATGATGTGATTACAATTATTAGCATCTCGATTTTTTTTTATCATTTTTTATATACTGATGATGGCGTCTACGTAGCCGATTTCACCGTACCGACGATTTCCGAACATTATCAACTGTCAAATGTCTATGTAAGTGTAGGCGCCAACACAGAAGCACTCCCACATCTGATGTAACTTTTATCCGTTAAGATCGGACGAAAGGTTAAATACAGTGTCAGAGACGTGACACTGCATGTGACCCTTCATGTGTCCATCACGTGGAATACAACATAACATAACACAACTAGACCTGAAAACCAATAAGTTGTGTTTTGCATAAATAGCAGTGACAGCCATAAAAATCCACTGCTGGACGTAGGCATCTCAATGAAAGAGCCGAAAGAAGAAGAAAAAAAAGAAAGAGAATAAGATTTACTCATGCTCACCACGCTGGGCGGGCTGGTTGGTGAGTGCAGTGCCGGTACCCTCGCAAAGTGATACTGTTCCCCAACACTAGTCTGTAGCATCACTAATCTGCTGAATAGCCAAATGGGTTCGGTAGATTCCGATGGATTTTTCGCCATCAGTCGTTCGCCAGAGCCACAATCTGTAATCAGCAGTGTCACGCCATCACGCGTAGTAAGGATGAAATTTGGAGAAAAAGTTTGTATATAATTAAATTACACTGTATTTAATTTTTTTTTCAATTGCCGCCAAGGAGTTCGAAGCTAAGTCACTCACATATTAAAAATATTAAGGCGAGTGTTGAGTCAATATTAGCATAACAAAAATTAAGTGTATTTGGCAGTTTAGCGTACTATGTAAGTACAGGTAGTTTTTTTAATGAACTATGTAATACAGTGTATATTTAAAATAACGAAAGCAATTTCTTAGTTACATTAAATAAAATTTAAAGTATCTGAGAAATGCAGTTTACTGAAACATTACATAAAGAAGTATTTTTTTTTTTTTTATAGAAGAAGGGGGCAAACGAGCGTGCGGCTCACCTGATGGTAAGTGATCACCGACGCCCACGAACATCCACAACACCAGAGGAGCTACAGATGCGCTGCCGAGTATTGATAAATTAAGTAATTCTTTTCCGTTTTATTCATATTATCCTGAAAAAATTGTCTATATCGAAATTGGATAGGAACACCAAGTTAATTAATACTTAAAAGTTTTTTTTTCAAAATACTTTTAAGGTATCAATGTACGCACATTTAAGTTTATTGTAATAACAATTCTAACTATAAAATTTACATAGAAAAAAGGAGTCCTATCTCCTTATGTGTTCTACATAATTTAAAATGAAGCCTGTCAATTCGTTCATATTTGCATGACAGAATGCAAAACAATGAACTGCGCATACATTTACATCTGTGACTATAACTTAAAAACTTTAATAAAATGATTTATGTACAACAACTTATCATTACAAGCAAACTACTATACTAAAGAAGGTAATGGTAAATAAAAATAGTGTAGAATTTTGATACCGTTATTAACAGCCTATTTGGAAGTTATTCTTTTGGCACGTTATGGAAAGATAATGAGAGTGAATTTTTAAAATAGGGGTCAACCTGTATATAAAAGAGGTCAATCTGTAGACAGCAGAACCAATAGTATGTGTAATCAATCAATGGCCTATTTAGAAACAAATAACATCCTGCCTAGAGTACAGTCTGGCTTTGGAAAGCACTTTACTCGTAGTACTATGACTGCTTTGATTTGTATCGCAGTTTGGTCTGAGATGAATCCTCTGATCTTGAGTCCCAGTAAAACAAAATATATGTTGCAAAAAGTAAGTAAATTTTATTATTTTTATATCTTGATTACTAGTCCCGTAGTAAGTATTGAAAACGTCAATATTGATTTGGGTAAGTGAAGTAAGGAACCTAGGCATACTTATGGATGAAAACATGCAGTTTGTAAAACACATTATTAATATAGATACGATTTATTAACGTATAAAGTTTTGTACCGAAGAAGTTATTAATAACAATAAAATATTGCAAACTTCTAAGAAGAAATGTAAATAGAACAGATCATTGTCATAATCCCTGGTTACATATTAGGTTGGATTTTTTAAACGATAATAGCAGTTTCATGTTATTTAAATTCTAATATATTTAATCCTATATATGTTACAATAGTATAATTTTACTTAATAAATATATTACTTTATTTAAATTACGCACACGGCACGCAAAAGGAAAAAAACGTAAACTTTTTTACACAATTTCTCACTTAATGTCACGACTTTAAGCTGTACCTAAAAGTTCGGTAATTAAAAGTTTCGCCATGTCAAGCATTTGCAACCATAATTAAAACACGTTTCTCGTGCGAGAGGTGACACTAACCTGTTTTCACTTAAATTTTGTAATTTTAAAATTTAGACCTTTTACCATGATATTATTGTTTATAATTATACAAAATTTAATAAAAATGTAATTGCTATGTAATTATTAACGGCGTATCTATATGTAATAGGACATCTTTTCATATTACCCACATTTCTTTTACTTTTATTGTGCTGTTATTGAGTCAAGTAATAATTCTGCACCGTTTCTTTGTTATATAAATATTATGCTAATCGTGTATGTCTTATTATAGGTGAATTTATTATTTTTGAGTAATAACTGTCTTAAACTGCAAACCGCCAAAAGAAACATAAGCATTCGCACCAGTACCCGTAGGCAGAGAATACGGATTTTGATTTTATAGGATCTTACAAAACTTTTTTGAGAGCCCTTCAGTAATAAGAGGCAGGTCTCGTTTCCCCACTCCACGCAAAAAAAGATCCATGAATGATACATTTATTATATTCTGATTGTTACATTGCCTATGTCATTTGTTGCGACGGTACGAAGTTTTCCATGCATTTACCTTGCATTATTCTGTGTTATTACACATGTTATATTTAATATGCTTAAAACAATGTTTGACGAACAAACAATGAAAACAAACAGAATATAATGTGATGATTCGAAACTATGCATTTAATGTAGATTCTATAATTCTTTTTTTTAAAGGTTCTGTAAATCGACCTTTAGTCTTGAGGATGAGAGATTCTATTGAGGATGATACACACAAAATAATTTACTTAACACAACATACTTAAGTAACTATATGTTTAAAATGATATCACGTCGCTAATAACGATTAATGTTTTGTATTAACATTCCTTGGACTTCAATTTCCATTTTCTCTTATGATGATGGACGTCGATGTCAAACCGACGCGATTGCCTGCACGGTCATGAATAAATCATTTCTGTCATATCTTCATCGTGAAACGGATACAGTAGGTAAAGATTGCAGGTGTATGTGTATTGCTATTTTTTCTTCGTGTAAGATTTAAAATATATGTTGTATATACTGTAATTATTATTAAATAATTACAAACATATGAATAACACCAATGTTATATAATCATGAAGTTTAACGTTGCTTTTTCTTTCTTATTGCAACGGTGATCGAGTATTATTTATAGTCTTAAATTATCAAAGTTTTTTAATCAATAAGTCCAAAAAAATCATTCAGCGATTTTGATGAAATAAATGAAATAAGTAACTCAGTCGCTTGATACAATCCCGAAAAATTATTTATATATTCGACTTCGCCCTTTTTCCCTTATGTGTCGTAAGAGGCGACTAAGGGAAAGACCTTGAAAATCGCAATGGCAACCGACACATGCTAGAATAATCATCTCGAAAATTACCTTACCAAAATTAAGGTATAAGGTATAATATAGGTACGTGTAAGAGCCAAGCAGTGACATTTGTAGTTGCTCGAATGGACCGGCTCAACCGGGGTAGTACAACGACCTCGCCTAAATACGGGCGTAGAGGCACCGAATACTTCTGCGTTTCGCTCGGTGAGTGAGGTAGCCGGGGGCACACTTCCCCTCCGCCATCCTTATCCTCCCTCCCAACTTTTAAATATCTTCAAAGGCAGGGCTCGTCCTCACCCACCTCTTGCCCCTCTGGTGTTGCAGATGTACATGGGCGACCTGATACCTGATGGTAAGTGAGTACTGTTGCACTTTCTCAAAAAAATTCATTAATAAAAAAATAAAGTGAACCGATGATAGGCAGCAGTGTCTAAAGTGCAAGGTGCAGACATACTATGGTACTGCGATCGCTCCTCCTCTTGAATCCTCTTGAAAAGCATGGCAATTGTGGTAAATCCTCCATATGTCCTCCAGTGGACTATTTTCAGCCCGTTACAAGAAGATACATATATAAAGACATATTCCGTACGAGAACGTAACTTGCGACCCACGGCAATGTCAATCGCTTAGCCACTGCGCCAACCGTGTTACATGCAACACTAACAACTGGTTTTCGATAATTTTCAATCGCTTTCCTTTAATAACCTTAACCTCATTTTAATAACTCATGTTAAATTGGAATGATTATTAGCTTTAAAACGCTCGTAGTTTATGAACGTGATTTGCAAAATGAAGTTAAAATGTAACGCTTTGAAGAGATAGAATTATTACCATATTTGAAAGATTTGCCCACGAATAGATTACGAATGGGTTTTCCGTTATTAGTTAGTTACCAGAGTAAATTTTTTGTAAAATTGATATTTGAATGTATAATTTACGTAATGCGTATTTTTAGTGCGCAATATTATTGCGTCTAGTTTATTTAAACACCGAAATGGACAAGCCCGACTTCGTTATACGAATTTAACTCTGAATACTGGCACACCTTTATTGGGTATTTGATCGTGCGAGCTTATATTATAACGATTGTCAGAGCTTAAATTAAATTTATAACGATAATTATAACGACTGAAGATCATTTAGAAGTTTTTGGGTGTGGAAGTGTTGTGTTGTGTAGCGTTGGTCGACTTCAGTTGATTTCCCGTATCTATATTCGTATATATATTTTTCGAACTCCAGCCGATACCAATATTTGTGTAAAACATAAATTCTTGGTTTGCGGGTCTGGTTGTATTATTGTATTGCGTTCCGTGTGCGTGACGTTGACTTCTTTCGATCTCGGAACTTACAACGACAACTACAGAATATTATCGGCGGTTGATAATTACCGATAATATTTTGAAGTGGTCGCTGTGGTCGAAATCGGTTAACAGAACATCGTCACCATCGTGTTGACAAATGCTGATAGTATTCGAAAATTGTCGCCGTGTTTGGAATTAGCAGTCATTCTAGTAACGATGAGAATTACAATTATTATTTAATTTGTGATATTGTGCAAAACGACTAATAGTACTTTAGTACATATCTTTACCTTTGAAGTTCACTGAACAATTGATAAGGAGAGTTTCCGCGTTGAATAAATATTCTTGCATCAGGGATTGTGTTTCAGAAGTGAATAGTAAGTTTGCTCCAAATTAGCAGACGCTATTTTCATGTCGAAAGACATATTTTATATAATGGCACGGAAAATGAAATCTAAAGTTTAGTTACAGTCTTGCTGTTTGTGTTTTGTGGTTATTAAAAAAAGTTGATGATCTAGAAGGAGCTGTAGTTCCACAGTTCCTTAACTTCGTAATCAAAGATAGAACAGGGGGTGATCATGGTTGTTCTTATTGGATTGAGGTGAAAAACGCGCTAATAGTCCATCTGATGAAGTAACTACTGCAGCTCATGGACACCTGCAAACAACTTCCATAGAAGAAGATAATATAATTATGAGTTGTTAGTTCTGAGGACTAAGATGAGATATGAGGCAGAAATGGGTAATAATATGGTACTTACCAGACAACTCCTAGAGAAAGAAGGAGTCAACCATCTGTTAAAGTCAGTTAAAGTGTGTGGGTGCTGTGGAAGTTATTAATGTCAAATATGCTCAACCTCTTATGTGATATCCTCCTCTCCGATTTTGACCTCCGCGAGAAGCTCCGAATACGGACAGCAATTGGCAATTGCGTAGGTACGGTAACTTTCCTCCAGAACATAAAGATACTCACAGGCCATTCCTTCCTGTATCCGATGTAATATTTATATTGTCTCATTGCATAACTATTGCACAATAGATGAGCAAATAGCACAAGGACAGATCATATATGTAGACCAAGAATAGAAAAGTGCCAGGTCGATCCCGGAGCACTCATTTTTACCTTACGTCCCGATGTCAACACACCGATGACTACTACATTTTCCTCTCCGTTCGAGAAATGATGATAACTAATCCAGTGCGGCATCATAAATGCAAATAGTACTTAAGTTTAACAATAAAAATGAAGACAACAGAATAAACTGACATGTCAAGCCTGTAAAATATGTACCACCAGTTTTACATCCGCATTTGTCATGGATTGCGAAGCCGAATCGCATATCATTTAAAATGTTAGTTTTTATAAAAATGGACAAGCATCTGTAATAGTAGTGGACGATCTTATCGCATTAGCGTTACGTTGGATACGGAAAGGGAAATAGCTTTGTACGCTTTCTTTACTATAATATCTTCAGCGCAGTTGACAATTATTGTCGATAGTATTTAGAACTTGTCACCGAGATTGAAATTGAGCAAGGGAATACTGTTCTCAGTAGCAGGTAATTAAATTAGTTCGCTTGTATTGAGTACCGGGGTGCTGTTTCTGACGTGAGTCTCTGTTGAATTTTGTTAAGCTTAAGATTTTTATTTAGAGATTCATATTCTATGCATAACAGTGAAAGACTTTTCACACCATCATTTTACTTTTGAACTAACTTGTCTATCGGCAAATACATATGATAGGCACACAGTTGGCTGTGTAAATGTCGGAAGGGAAATGAAATAAAACGAATGGAGTTTAACGGAGGTGTGTCAGCAAACATCGCGCGGCAAATATTTAATTTGTGCTATCACGTTACCTGACTGCAATGACACAGTTGGTTTGGATCACGAAACTGGATTGTAACCAAATAAAATTTGTTTTATCTCACTCTGACGCTTTTTATTTTTTAAATCACAATACCATAATATCATTACACGAATACATTGTAAAAAGAACTTATTGAATGAATATATAATAATTAAATAAACATTAATTTATTATAATATTATTTTTATTAAGTTAACATGAAAACCAATAGTGCTAATCCGCTACTAAACGAAGAACTATACATCAAATAATATATGTAATATCATACAATTCTTGGATAGTTTAATTTCAAATAACTGTAATTTAAAAAATGCTTTAACAATAAGTAAATACAGATATATCAGATTCAGAAACAATATAAAAGTCATGATTATCTGATTCTAACTTATAAAACAAAAATGCGATAAATGTGCCTGTCACTTATTAGTCTTTGTTGATACTTTGTTTCCTCCAGGCAACTATTTATATAATTTTGTTTAATTCCATTTTTAAAAAGAAAAACAGCAAAGACATTTAATAAAGTAACACTGGGATTAAGGAAAAAAACTAATAAGCCAAACTAACATGGCAGCCGTTGTGCCGTAGTAGTTGGTACCAAGCTGGTAATCTCGGTCTCTCATGACAGCTCATTGGGGAGCGTATCCCCTTATCATGCCGCTATCAATGTCTTCAAAGGTTGGGACCTGACCAGTGGAAGCGTACCAGTTGTTTTGGAGCCTAATGGAATACTGCGGGACGAATAAATTAATTATTAATTATTATCTGAAATTTAGTGATATTGTTTTTCTTCCATTTCAACTAAATAGGGCACTGCAATTACCAACCTATTTACCTTGCCATAACTTCCCAGAAAAATGAATACGTACTGACTAGCTGTAAAACGTAATATGCATATTATTTTAGTAATATTCAAATATTAAATCTTCATTATACTGAAATCGAATCAAATATATTTTGGAGCGTGTTTTTAAAGTTTCGAGTTCAATAATAACAGTAAACAAAATTTTCCTGTAAAATGTTTCATTGCCTGCTCTACTTTTCCAAGGGTTGTTTTTCAAGAACCGCCATTTAATTTTTTAAAAGTATTAACCTAAATGCCGGTTTTAATGTTTTTAACTTCAAAAATGTAGGACTTTTATAATACTTTCAACCTCTACTTCACCCCTTTAGGAGAGGTTTTTTGTTAAATCCTTTCTTAGCGGGTGCTCACAGTCTGTCAGAAACCCTGACATAATTTTAAGTTTGTAGGGTTTATAGTTTCGGATATTTTGTGATTAGTCAGTGATATTTCGCTTATGTATATTATTTAAATAACATAAGCAAGTTATGCGAAATGAGCGTTTTAGAATTTAATATTATGGTGAAGCCGATGAAGTACGACTTGTCAATGACAACCATGGTTACATATTTTGGTTAAAAACTATCGAAGTCCACGCATTTACTGTAAGTATTCAGAGAAAACACCCGCTCTCATTTCTCTTCTCATACCCGATGTAAAGCTCTTCCTCTCGTATTGGAACATGAGATGAGTTATACGATAATATGGGAGGAAGGGTGAACTGTTGCATGTTTAGCAATAAAATTGAGTTTCCAATAGAATTAAATAGCAGAAAATTACAAAATGCCGTTGATGTACTTTTTATAGTCGTAACCACAAAAGGGGGAACGCCCTTACTGCAATAGCCTTGCGTATCACAGAAATGTGATTGATGAACATTTATCTCTCGAAATGCACACATTCAACATAAGTTATGGATCGACACGGCGTGTTTAATGGGGATCATGAGCAATCCTGAGGGTGCCGATACAGAGCTGGTGTTTGTTTCACTTGCGAAATGTTTAAAATGAGCAATCATGATTTATGACCGGATGATTTTATATTAGCGAAAATTTCTTTTTTACTGAAGTGCGTAGATGGTTGAAAACTGGTTTATGGTTTTGAGATTTAATATTAATAATTCTCTATGAATTTGATCCACCATCTACTAGATGGTAGGTTTCTTTTCTACCTTGGAGCTGACTGTACCCACGCCTCAAAGCTATCTCTACTGGAGTACCTCAGTTATGTAACCGATAATGTGTTCCGGTTTGAAAAATATACTCAGCCAGTATAATTCCAGTGAGGCATTTTAACTAAGTCCTCAGGGGTGACAACGCTACAGATCCGCTACCTCGTTTGATTGATTCTGTTTGCAGTTGTACATGGCCTGCAGTGGCTACACTCCATCAGGTGGCACGTTTGTCACCAAAAGTAATAAAAAAAAATCGTAGCACTAATTCAATCGCTTCGACGTTAGATCGAATACGCAAACCGAGTGAAAATCTATTTATTAATGCTAATTTGACTTTGGCTATACATATATGAAAGAGTATAGCAAGGGAAAATATACCATCTATTTCTCCAAAATACAACGGTTGTACATGTACTTTAGTGACCGTTTAACGGTTGATAATTTTCCGAACCTAATGCCCACAGACTCCACAGTGATCGGTAGCAGTATCAACAGTGCGAGCGTGCCGGCACTACGCTCACCGACCCGCGTGCCCAGCGTGGTGAGTACGGACAAGCTTTCAAGAAATATACGAATGATGACGGAAAATACATCTCAATGTGCCAAATCTAACGCGACCCATAGCGTCCCTCCCAGACTCTTAGTCATGCCACGGAGTCTCCTCATCGGCCTCTTTCCTCCCCTTGGGGAGATAGAACGCTTAGACGGACGCGTTTCTTAGCGGAGATTGTCATGGGATTTTCAAGGCTTATCCCTTAGTCGCCTCTTACAATGCCCACGGGAAGAAAGGGGTTTGTGTCACAAATCATCTTAAGAAATAAAGTAGAAAATAAATGCTACTATAGTGCGCGTTTCGAACACATGACACGCAGCGCTGCACCTACTGCGCCTCTTAGGCGATTTGTTATTGACAAAATTATTTTACTTTAACTTTAAATCATAAAAAGTTTTCAGAAATTATCTATTTTGTGAAAAGAAATTATTACATGCCATAAAATACTCACATGTAATAATTTAGATCACTGCAGTAAATCAACAATACAGCGTTTCAATTTCCATAATTCACACAATATCAAGTTATCCGCGCGTGAATAAAGAAAAATCCAATTTCCCTTGCTTGCATTAAATGAAAGGGACTAAAGATTTAGCTTTTAAGGTTCAGGTCATAGTGGAGTTTGTTTTAAATCATATTTATTAATGTGCTAACGTAGTTAGTAATGTTTTATAATTTTACTGGCAAACCGCGCTGGTTTCGCACGGACTGATATGTAATTAGTAAAATAAATATGAAGTGTTATATGTTAACCATCCTCGTGAATTGTTCTTAATTATGGTGATAACCGCGTTTCAATTCACTTAGAAATACAGAAATTAATTATACACAGGCAAACACAGAACACGACTTCATATTTTATTTTATTCTAATATTAAATATAAAGTCGCGTATAAGCAATATTTTTATTATATTACAGGACTTTACGTTAGAGATTTTTTTAGAGTTAAGTTTTAAGGTAGAGCGGTCTTACTGCCAATAATAGCTTCGCTTGGCAAACTAGTTTGTAATCACAGTACCAGACATGGCTATTGGTAGCGACAATTACTGGATAGTTTGGAGAGCTGATTAGAGAGTACTTACCAGATTTGACGAGGGTCCAGGATACAACTTCTAGTCAAAGGATATATTTGGGCAAAAGTCTAATAATGGCTTTCACTTTTTTTTTATTAAAATGTGCTTCTCCAACAGTACATACTTTAAATATATATAGAAATGTGTAGAGATAACACAGAGGAATCCTGAAAGTTGATATTATGTTCAATATTTTTTTATTTAAAGATATCACTTTAAAATATCTCTTTAAATCTGTCCTCATTTAAGTACCTGTTGTCTAAATAAAAAAAGTTATTTATTAATTTAAAAAAAAGAAACAAAATTTATTGATTTTTACTATGGACATAGTCTTATAAAGGTGTTTTGGAAACAAACGGCTATGTTGGGCTGCGATAACAATAGGATAATAAATTATGATTGATCACCACATACACACCCTACGTATTTGTATAATGTAATTACAAATTAATTCGTTTCCATTACTTACATTGAAATGAATTATTTATAACGAATGAAATGATATTGAATATCTCCATCATCATCATTAACCGAAGTGCTTCTAGACACTGAACCTTCTAAGCGCCAGCAAAAGCTGGTATGCATTACGTGAAGAGCTTGCTCGCTAACCCGGGCTTTCACCGCACAAGTGTTGCTAATCAATAAGCTAATCGCTTTGTGTTTAGTAAATTCAGAAGTATTTTCCGCTCAGTACTGACTGTGCGGAAAATAGGCCTAGTTTAGGCGTAAGCAACGAGAAGTGTGCAACTACGTACAAGAGCTGTTGACATTTAGAATAAAAAATATTTAGTTTTCTTCCTGCTTTTACAGTCATTTCATTCAGTCCTCTGTCCCTACAATCTTCGATAGGGAGGATTTTCCATATACATGATTAAATACATGAATAAATTATTAGTTAATGATTTTTTTGATAACTTCATTTAATGCAATGTTGTTTTATAGTAATACATATAATATTATTATATTATTTTTATTAAATTATTTTAAATGAAACTATTATTTACGGATTTTATAGCGTTTAATTTAGTTTAATTAAATTTATCACCCAAAAACATAATCACTAATTTTAATGGTGCTGGCATAATGGTTCGTCATAGTATGTTAGGTCATTCGTTATTAATATTTTAACTCCGGTTGGGATTAGAACTCAGACACTCAGGTTACTCATTGACAAATACTTAATTACTTAATGTAACAAGTACTAGGTACTACATTGTCCTAATTTAGTCTACTGCTGAGCATAGGCCTCTCCAAAAAACGCCGTTTTTAAAATAAGGTTTGTCCACACTCACCACGCTAGGCAAGGGAATTTCCCACGTGGTCCACGGTGAAGGGAAACGTCGTGAGGAAATATAGTCCAGCTGCAGGACTTGAGCTTCTATTAATTTAAACGCCTTACAGAGTGTAGAGTTTCTTGGTAGATGTGGTGTCACTTGCGCTTGGTATTTTTATATACCAGTCCTTTTCTTTCGCTTTCTGCAATGGTAATCGTGCCTTCACTCCTTATCTTCTTCTTCCCTTCCCTTTTCTTTCTTCCTTTTCTTCCTGGTTTCCCTCTTCCGCTTCCATCGGAGTTGACCACATGACTGCCTGCTAGCGCTCCGATTTCCCTTATGAAGTGCCAATATCGATCGTTTTTTTTATTTTCGAATAAACCAGAATATTCCAGGAACTTTCCTTATTTTATCACATACTTTTTTTATTGAAATGTATCTTAAAATCGAGCTAACAGTCCATCAGATGGTAAGTGGGTACTACAGTACACATCTATAAACATCTTCAATCGAAGAATGTTACAGATACGATGATAACCCGTAATTATACTGACTCTATATACCTTTCAAACCGAAACATAACTGTTGATGCACTGCTGTTTAGCAACAGAAATGGGAGAGAGTACCTACCCAGACGACTCCTAGGCAAAGAAGGATTCTATCACCTAGTTGGCGATATGTTAACTATTATATTATGAAGACCTGCTCTTTAACCAGTCTTCTAAATGATTTAGCCTTACTAATTCCAAGAGGAAGAAATTAAAGAGAAGGATTGGGAATTCAGTTTAGTTCTGTAGGCTGAGAATTTCAACAGAGTTTTAGTAATTGTACCAGGGGAACGAACAAGATATTAAAAATGAGGCAGAGCATTCGAGTGTTCCTGCGAATATGAATTGGGAGCTTTGCAGTAAACAGAGATGTAGTGAAATTTTATATAAAAGCTTTTGTAAATATAAGCAAAACATCTTAAACAATGGGGTAAAGTTATTTAAAAATTATACCAATAGTTGCATTTTATATTTGCATTGTCTATCCACTAACAAATTCCTCGTTTATCTTGACTAGACTCTCTGAACGAGATTACTTGACACATTTGCGAGGATTGCTCAGTTTCTTAACTTGCTTTGTTAAATCCCGATATTTATTTCATTTCTATAGTGAAGTAGCGAATTAAATTGAAAAATGTCTGCGTTTACTCACGCCGTGTTATAAAGCAGTTTATGTACCATCTCTTAGGAAAATTTAGGTTAAATATTGGTTATACTCGAATTATTTATATTCATAAAACGTGCAAAAAAATCACAGTACCGAAAATCATATTAATTACAATAAAGAATTTCGATTGCACTTAAACCAATATAATACCATTAAACTCACAACGATATACTGAAAATATATTTATTAATTGCGATAATTTAAGAGAAGGCAAAATTCTTAATACTTTGAAGAAAAATAATAATATAGGATTTAAGTTCAAACTGCCCATTTCAACCACGCTAGAAATGGATTGGTGACACATCTTTCGAATCTGTAACACTGTTCCCTGTCTATGGTCTGCGGGAAATGATAAAAAATATCGTAACCCTTTTAAGTAAGGACTCCGCTCTTACCATGGACATGCCAACCGGAGCATAAAACATCTCGCACCTTTGGTAATGTCGCACCGCCTGAGCGGATGACCACCAGAATCTAAATTCTAAAGTCTAGAGTCACGAACATTTGATTTTTTTTTCTTTTTATGGGAAAGGCGGCAAACGAGCATGCGGTTCACCTGATTGTAAGTGATTGCCGTCGCCCATGTATATCCGCAACACCGGAGGTGCTGCAGGTGTGTTGCCAGCCTTTAAGGGTATTTGGGAGATGGGAGGGAGGATGAGGAGGGGGATGGGAAGGGGGTGTGGGCCTCCAGTTACCTCACTCACCGATCGAAACGCAGAAGCACAAGATGCCTGTACTTCACGCCGGTATTCTGCGAGGCCGTGGTACCAATCCGGTCAAGCCGGCCCATTCGAGCAGCGGGAAAAACCGCCGCTTGGCTCTACCTCGTTGTTCGAGATTTCCTTACATTATTTATCTACTAGTATATGGAGTGTTATTTAAGGAATGTATATTAATAATAGAAGATACTTTTGACATGTTACGTTAGCATTCAAACTAATACAACAAAACAAATTTAACTTTTTTATTGACTTTTTTAAAATAGAAAATAATACCATAATTATCATTTCCAAAGTAATTTATTGCGATACGAATTCGCTACAAAATTCATAACTGAGAATGACTTTTTTTCAATAGCAAATCTTCATTCTTTATACAGTCTTAAAAACGAAATTATTTCAAAATAAGAAATGCGGAAAAGGTTTCATTTTTATTGACATCAGAATCATAAAAAGATAGCAAAATAAAGATGAGCAACAGTCGAAATCTAACAAGGCACATTTATAAGCTCGACACGTGAAGACGAAACCGAGGAAACAAATAGAGACGGTGAATGTTGTAACTTTTATTATCATGGTGTATGGTACAATTTCCTTATAATCTGTTAATCTTTTTATATGGTTGGAGCGCTTACAACAGGGCGTTAATAGCGGCGACGCAGTTTTAACTAATGTTGCTATTATCGTACACGATAAATTGTAAACATCTTCTCCATAAAATATTGTTAATATAAAAATTAAATCTTGTGAACAAAATTATCATTTCTTATTTTAAATCTCTATTAAAAAAACTGCAGTATATTGGAAATATACTGCAGTTTTTTTAATTAATACCATAATTTATAAGCTGGAATAAGAATCTGTTAATCGTTAAAATCGCAGTTAAGTTTTAATTTGACGAATTAAAAAGCTGACGGTAGCCGGGTTAACTATGACATCAGGACGTCAAACACTACAGTCCCCAGTGACCACAGGTGCTGTAAAGCACCCGAAAAGTCGGAATTAAAAAATCTAATTTAACGCGATAAAATCCGTAAATAATAATTTCATTTCAAATTTGTAGCAACTGCGTAAATACAAGAAATCATTATTTAACGAATTAGGTTTTAAATCAAATTTCCAAAGAACTTTAACGATCATATTCATTTTCTTTAAATTCAAAGTAAGTTCGTTAACTGTTACAGTGATGACGCAATGCGCGCTTTTGTCACGTGCACATGCGTTTTTGGTCAAGCATTTACCTTATCCGCTATCTATTGGACGCCATGGGAATTTCAAGGCTTTTCCCTTTGATGTGTTTTTTTTGTATAACGGTACAAGATTAGTTTTTTTTCGTACGTACTTATAAACAGAAATTAATTTGATCAATGTGAAAATCAATAACAACACTTCAAATTACTTTAAACAGTTTTTGATATCGTCAGCATGTTGTTTTTTTGATTAAATAATTAGCGTTGGTCTAAATAAATATCAAATTCGGATTCTTTAATTTAATAAAGGAAAAATAACACAGTGATAAATATTAGCATTACACATGGGAGTGCGTAATGACGGTAATTTATTACACTTGCTCACAAAGGATTAATTTTCGCGCATTTACTTTATTAAACAACCACTACATTTACAATTTGTCAGTCCCATTCTGCTAATCAGTTCAGTGTTTTATCACATATATGCTTTAGGCAATGTTCGGCCATATACCAAAATAATTGATTTATAGGTAGGTTACATTTTCTTGCATGTTATCATTGCAAAATTTATTACATTAAAAAAAAATTCTGTGAATTATTACATGTTGTGAAGGCAAATCTTTTAATTTATATGTCATAATTCATACTTTCTGGACAGAATTATCAAAAATTAGTCTAGGTTTATACCTACCCTTATGGGTATAAGGAGGATTCAGATATTTTCCATGTTTGTTAGTTAGCTTGGTGCCAAGTGCACCATGCTAACTAACAAACGAGGCTGCGGCAACCGAAAGATGACGAAAATCATACAAAAATTAGGTCAAAGTTTTATTCCTCACGAACATGTAGTTTTGCTACAACATGTAAGCACTTGCGGAAGCTGAACGTTATTTTTGGTATTGTATTTGAACAAATATCTGTGAAGGTGAAAAAAAAAAGGTTTTTTCTCAGAACACATGAATTGAGGAAAATATAAACAAATTTAAAAAAATAGTAAGCTAAAAACACTGAGTGTAATGAATTGGTTTTTTAAAAAGGTCTTCGTACGAGTTCAGTTACTTGCAGACAACCTAATTGGGTGGTCACATAAATTATAATAAAAAACAGGGATAATACGTATGAAAGCCTAATCAAAATTCAAAAGACGTTTTTCTACATAAATCATAATCATAAAATAATTTGACAGAGGTTAAGTGAGACAAGGTTTCTGTTAAAAATTGGTCACGTACGTAAGTCATACAGCAAGTTTCTGGACCTGAACATTTTGTTGGAAACTTGAGTATGAGATAATGGTTAATATTAGCGTAGTTATCATGTACTTTGCAGTAAAAGGCTCCTAAAGAAAACTTGAAGGATAATGTTTTTTGAAGTCATGTTAAACCCATCTACCTGTATAATCTATTTGAAACTTCTTGATAATGGAAAGTGGGAAAAACTGATGATTTTGTAATCACAGACTGAATTCGCCCAATGATAGAAATACTAAATGTACAGACCGATATAATGTATATTTTAGGAGAAGTGTATACATATATCTGTATATTTATTACATAGCTACCTTTTATCGTGCTCGTATTTTACGTGCTAATTATAAAAACAATTGGAATAAATACTATTTGGTTGTGTATGTTAACACGTTTACTGCTGACTTATTTGTATATATTAACCCGTTCACTATGATTATAACATCGATTTTTTTCAAATGTTGGCCATTATTAGCTCTTATATATTATGTTCCAATTTTTAATATTTTCCATATATTTTATGCATAGTTTTCCGATGATCCTAATGCTAACTCTGGCTGGCGCCACTGTGGCCTTCGGGTATTTATGTTATCAAATGTCCATGCACGCTGTCAAGCTCATTCTCATCTTTGAGTAGCTCATCGTCACCATCGTCATCATCAGAATCAAGAATTAAAAAGCACCTGAAAATTAAACACATGTTAAACATTTATCTTATTTGAAGCTTACTAATTGAGTCCTGCTCATGGACCGCGATTTCAAGATGGCAGGTAATAGTTCTTCCCAATATTATATTCGTTATATACAAAACTATACTACTATTCAAGTACAAGTTCATACTTTGAGCCGTATAGCGAGAGAAATGTGAATAATTCGAATATGCGTAGGCTTGTGGTGATTAAATGTGAAACCTTGCGCAAATGTTTGTAATCCTGAATAAACATACTACTACACAAATAAGTCCTTGTTTAAAAGTGGCTTCACAGCGTAAAGTTGCCCACAAGCGTAACGTAATTCTACAAATTAATTGAATTGGTACTGTTAATAAGTTTTTTATAGATGCTTAAATGAGAAAAAATCTTCGTTACACTGATGCAATTAGCTGCTTAGAAAATAGCGCCGAAAAAAGCTAAAATAAGTTTTTTAGTTCTTAATTAGTAAACTTCTAAATTCTGAATGTAAGCTTCCCAATTGCACTTGGTGTCAACTGTAAGTAACTGGCCGAAGTTTCAAGCGACAACATTTATTCCGCATGTGGATGGACCAAAGTGCATAAAACTGTGTAAAAAGAAAGGAGTTATTAAACATTAATAATTCATTAATTATGTCGCATTAATTTCGATAAACAATACTGCCCGTGTATATAGCAGGCGGATGGAAAAAGCGACACATTGAACTTTAATTTCTCTACCTGCACTATAAAACCACAGTTTTCATTGTGAATCAGTTAAATATATTACGTATATTTTTTTTGTACTGTTACGACAGCGTGGGTTAGTGGTTAGCGATCCTGATTGTCGAGCTAAGGGTTCCGGGGTCGAATCCAAGTAAGGGCACTGGAATAATAGGTTATTAGATAAACGTGAGTTTCTGTCGTGGTAAGAGCAAATATTCTGAAAGTATGGAGATAAATAGGAAGATGGAGTCGGTAAAAGCATGGAATGGAGGGTAGTGAGTGAGCGCAAACTTCCGCACTGACTAATGGGTAGCCTGGCCACATTCATTGAGAACGAAAAGTAGAGCCGTGGTTATAACTTGCTAAGACTCAATATGAATCGAATGCATTTATCATATTTATTTAAGAGATCTGCATTCAAGTCGAAATAGCACACATAGCCATAATCAGTGAGAGGAATGATTAAGGAATGTAGAATCAATATTGAAGTGTCTCAATTAAATGTCAAATAAAATGTTACAAAAAATTGAGCGGGTTGAGCAATAAATTCTACATTAGCTCGATTATTTTTACCTTTCTCTATATCGAAACATGTATACATTTACTTTTCTATCCAGTAAAAACGAGTTTATTTGGCGAAAATCAGAAGTGACGTTACTAGAGTGTTGGGGAGTGTACTATCTGGTAAATATTTAATAAGGGTAACCTGTCACATGACGTGACTTTGAGAGCCAACAGTTAAGATCACGTACGTACTAAAATCTCCAACGAAAAACTACAAAGTTCATATTTATGTCACAAATAAAGTTTCTCATTTGACATCTCTACGAAACATACTACGAGTATTGATATTTCATAAATGTCCATCATATAAATGTCAGAAGTAAAATGTACCAAGCGCACAGCATTATACGTGCGAGCAAATAATACGAATTAAAAATGAAATTAAATGAATGCATGAATTGAAATTAATTATTTAGTCAATTCATATTATTCTTAGATGAGATTTCTCTGACGCAGAAAAAAAAGGGCTTCAGTTTTTTTGAAGTATCATAGAAAAGAATTTAAGGAAGCAAAATTGGTGCATGAAGTAGCTGCACTCTGTCTGTGAAGGTAAAGGTTCTTTGGCAGGCAAGTATGCCCCTATTCCAGCCGAATTTAGTCTTATTCTTAGTGTTGGGGTGCTAAGTATCACTTGTTGGAGTCCAGTTGTTTCTTCAGAAAAGACGAAGCACGATTTCTTAGCACACACTGCATAAAATAAAGTGGTCTCCCCTGGCTGTTGTTACTTTTTGGCGATCTTGTTCTTTTCCTCTCTTATATTCTCCAATCCACCGGTATCCTTTATTATTTCGTAAAATTACACACTTGGAAACTCATTTGTGTCAATTGATTGTATACATAACCGTTAAAAAAATTAAAGTGTCAGCTTTCGAGACTTGAGCTACGCTGAGATCAGGAATAATCACATAGATTGATCAAGTGATGGTTACGTAACACTACTACGATCAATTTTTGACAAAAAATTTTAAAGAAGTTTCTTATAATATGCATTAGTTTAAATAACACTTAACCTAAAAAACAAATGAAACTGAAAAAAAGTCATTTAAAATCCGATTTTTCATATGCGATTCTTATATGTGGCCAGTACGTAATAAGAATATATTAAATATTTTTAACCTTTTGTTTACGTTACTTTTAATGTCTACGAGTGACATAAAGACCCTAAGCGATTATGAATAGCCCGCACTACTCTTTTTCGTAACATAAAAATAGTTGACATCAGTTGCATGTGCGAAATAAAATGGCATATGATAGTATAGCGTAAGATGAATTGAGAATAACTAAAGTAAACTAAGGTTCTAATAATCTCTAAATGGAGACCCCATTGAAACTAATAATCTATTGAGATCTCCAAAAATACTGTTTCAACAATAAATTCTAATTCGTTATTCTGCGTACATTTGGTAATACAAATTTCAAATATTAAGTTTATGTTACATTAATGGCTAAATTATTTGCATATAACCAATCCAAAATCTTTCTCAGGGATTTATTTACTACACTAAGAGTCTCAGGCTTACGGCTTACTTTAAATATCAGTGTGGTGTTTGTGTGCGTGGTGATTAAGGAAAAGTCCATCTTAGAATATTTATATGATTGTCTAATATCCAGAAGTTGACTGTCGAAGATAATAGAACATAAAAACATTGCGAGAAAAATCATTTCACAAGGTAATTTATTTTCGATTTCCCCACGGGCAGAACGTCTTTGGGTTTGTTTATAACGCAAAGTGTGATTGATGGACTGTTATCTCAAAACATGCACGAACCCTTCCGACTTAAATTATGGATCGACACGCTGCATTTGCTTGGAATCGGGAGCAGGCGTGAGGGTGGGCAGATACGGTGACGTTAGACAGAATCACGAAATGCTTAAAACACGTGATAATGATTAATGGTTACAACGTTGGTTATAGTTGGTCATATTTTTTTTACATTTATATTTTAATGATATACATAAAATATGATAGCAATATAGGTATCTCATAAAAAAACGAACACATAATGTGCCATTTTAAGCATCAAAAGCCTTAACGATATACGGTTCAGTGATGTTTCTGTTGCGTACAGACAAACACGATGTCTTGGGAAGTCATAGAATAAAGGTGACTCAAAAACGTACTTTGTGGTACTTATCTTCGTAGCTTTAAAGATCACAGTGGCTCATCTGATATAAGTAATGCAGACGTTTAATTTGTATGTAGAAATGCGTATGAAATAATTGTTCGACGAGGCTACTTGTCGGACCAAAAAACGGAAACGTTCACATATTATTCGCGAGAAGACAAGAGTAAAATTGAAACCAATAAAATTTTGGTGCGAGTAAAACGTTTTCCGTGTAGTGGGTTACGACGTGACAGATAGCTTAATAGTTGACGAGGGTTGTCATACGTCTTTCTGCCACACGCATACCCGTGCCACCCTTATTGATTGCCTAGCTATAAAGCGAATTTGGTGTTCTTTGTTAAGTTTAAGAAAAAAACTATTTGAAAAAATTATTTCATACTGAAAAGTTTAAGAACTAAACGGTGTAAAATCTATCTAGCCATCCTTTTTCATCTTATAGGTGCTGTAACCTCAAGGCTTCCAAAAGATGGTGAAATAATCATCTCAAAAATAAGATCACATTGTATCGCCAATCCTCTGCCAAGTATGACGATTACAGCAAATCCTACCTATTGTGACGGCAGGTTCTTTTACAAGTAATTTACAATTAATAGTAATGCAAGTAATAAAGTAGGGACTAGAAAAAATAATTAAAAGAGTCCCAGAAAATAATTTATTATTAAGTTAATTTAGATTACGTAATTTTAATAAATGTAATCAGTCATAGAAATTTCAAGATAAAGTCACGGCTAGATCGTAGTAACGAACCTTATTTCTCATTTTATGTGTAGCATACTCTCAACGTCCTCAGGAAGTGGAGCAAAGGTACCATCCCTGGGCCAATGACGCGTCGCTGCCGACGTGGCTATTTTGCGGCCTGTGTGTCGTGGTGTAGACTTGTGTCAGGCTGAAATTATGACATACCTTCGAATACAGAATATCGCAGTTTGAGAATGCATGCTACAGATTATATCAACTTAGAGACGTAACAAGTTGCTGTAACAAGTTTTTATAGTACAGAGTTAAATATATTATAGTTTTATTATTCTATTTTTAATTAACACTGATATTTAATTTAATAATTACTAAACTTATAATACATCGCTACTCTTTTTTTCACAAGTATTGGGTTCGACGGAGATCGAACCTCGAATCCGTCAGCAACAGCAAGTGAAATTTTTTGTCAATAAAAGTAATTATAAATGTAGTAGAATATATTCTTTTAACGAACCAGGACAGGTGATTCGGAAATGAACGATTGTGTAGGGTTGTGATAACAATGGGATAATAAATTATGATCGATGGTACCCAAACGTTCACCCTAAGTTATTCTATATTATAATTACCTACAAATAACCTTTTCTATATTTGTTCGTTTTAGTTCATATAAATATTCTTATAAATTATTATTATTACATTGTTACCTCAGTACTAATGATTGATAAAATACTTTTAATTAGTTAATAACTAGCGGGCACAGCAGAAGTTATTCTGCCATTTCCTTTCTTTCGTATGGTATAGAATTTGATGTGCTGCAGCGAAATTTGCTACTAGAGCAAGTTCAAACAAGGTGGATATCTCGAATATATTCATGGCGGTCGGTTGAACGTTATAGAAGTTAATATGCTGCAGCTCCATCTAGTGGCGAGTTACAACAAAGTGGAAAGCATTAAAACTGTCTCCATGAAATAACACTTACATGTGCTATTTTTCAAGGTGATCTGTCAATCGGTGTTAGAGTTTATCAATCACACATACCGAAATCCATTATTAATATGAAATACATATGATACAGTAAAATATATTAAAAAATAAATAATAAATAATAGCACTGTTTGCACATGCTGTAATATAGTCATATGATTTTGCATTCAGGCCCATGAACCTCGAAGACTACGTTACGTAGACTATGTTATTCTACGTCGATCTAATACTAGATTAGCGACATACATATATGATTGATATTATTGTATGCAGTATTTGTATAATTGAGTAAATGTAACAAACCTGTTACCTAGCCCACTGAATTCAGGAATCTAAATTTTTAATAAAATAATTATTATTCAATACATTTTCTTCTTCTGTATCAGCCTATTTAACAGTCTAGTGCTCAACACGGGTATCTACAAGAAAGCGCCATAAAAGGCAAAGATGGCATTTCTTGAAAGGGTTGTCTATACTCACCGTGCTGGACAAGCGGATTGGTGAACGTAGAGCCGATACACTTTTTGGATGCTGCTGCTCATCACTAGTCTCTGGTAGTAGCGTGCATTCCTTATAGGCAAAAAGTTACATTTAAGTTTTCTTTTTTATTGGATAGGCGGCAAACTAGCACGCGGTTCACCTGATGGTAAGTGATTATCGTCGCCCACATATATCTGCAACACCATAAGTGCTGCAGTTGCATTGCCGGCCTATAGGGATATTTGGAAGATGGGAGAGAGGAAGAGGAGGGGGATGGGGAAGACGAGTGGGCCTCCGGTTACCTCACTCACCGATCGAAACGCAGTTTTATGCGAGGCCGTGGTAACAATCCGGACGAGCCGACCCATTCGAGCAGCAGCAAAAGCCGCCGCTTGGCCTTACCATGCTTAAAAACTACAATTTTGTAATGCGTTTGTTATTCATCTCAGAATTATTTTATATTATTTGACAAAGTTATGGTGTTATTTATGTGTTATTTTCAAGCATTGTTTCGTTTATACAAGACATGGTTACCAATAAACAAAAACAAATCGTGAATATGGAAAGTAACACCGTATGATTTTATCGAGTAATTATTTGAAACAGAATTTTTGTGGGTTATTTTTTTTTTGGTACTACTGATACTTATTATTTAGAGTTTGCAGAGGTTGTCGATACATGTATAATAGGTAGGCTATAATGAAAACATTTTTATTCATGCAGGAAGAATAAGCTATCATATGGCCTAGTATACATTTGTGTGTACTTCAATTTAAAAAAAAAAAACTTTATACCACGGTTGAAATTTCTCAAGTGACATCCTCCATGACACAATGAATTACACACCAATGGACACTGTGCCATATGTTAGCGTTTTACAGACATAAATTGTAATTGAATAAATGTAATTGTAATAGGTGTTGCACCTATACCCGGAATACATTTTTCTAGGCCATACCAAAATTTTTTTGTGTGGGAATTAAACCCAGGACAAGAGCTGTTCCTAAACGCTTAGCCACTACTCCAATGAGATGACATTTATTCCTTCCCAATCATCCCTTTTAATTTTCTGTTTTCGCTTTTTAATTTACTTTAAATTATACCTCAGCGCAGTTTATTATTATCTTGCGCCATGTACCATTTAAAAAAAAAAAAATTAAAATTCATGAGTGCTGAGTTCGAGTCACAAACGAAGCCTGTATTCGCGCAGTTAAAAAAACTTGTACAAATGTAGATGTATAATAGATGTCACATAGTCCTCAATAGATGTCATCTGAGCCTTGAAGATGACCATATTTATTTTCATCAAAGCAAGTGGTGAAAAAAGTGGATCAATATGATGCAATTTAGTTAAAAACCCATTTATTAATAATATCACATTTAAATATAGTCCGATGTTGTAGTTCAAAGTATTTACTAACGAAATAGAAACGTCTGAATGGAATGAAATTGTAAACATTTGTACGCTTGGAAAGAAATGAAATATGATTAGAAGAAAAAGCTGTTTAATTAAGGGTAACACGAAGGTTTTTCATTTTGCTAATGAGTTTTTGTTATTATTTGTGTTGCGTAATTAAGGTTAAAATACTTTACACTATAAGCATTTAGCTGTTGCTTTAATTATGAAGATTTAGAATTACAGCTAGCGTGTACTAAGATTTAATAAACTTTTTTTATGTCCACTACGGGACGTAACCTTTTCACGAAATAGGCAACAAAACCTGGCATGCCTATGTTTCATGCTAGGCATGAATGACTCAGAAGCAGGTTGGTGAGCGCTGTGCCGGCACCAACGTACTAGAGATTCTGCTCCCCATCACTGATCTGTGGAGTTAGGGTTCGCATAATATTTGGATAGATTTATCGCCACCAGTTAGTCACCAGTACCTCGTGTATTAGCCAGCAGGAATTGTGAAAAAAAAGCTGGTAAATTCCCCCTTATTTAGTTATCTACTTCTATTCCAGTTGGAATACTTCAATTTACTTATTTACGAGGGGCGATAAAAATGCGGTACAAACTGTAAGGAATTAAAAAAAAGTAAATACTGGTTGGTAAATTTGAAATATCTGTAATATATCTAATAAAAAGTTTTTAGGATTTATTGTTTTTAAAAAGTAGATAATGTGATCAGAGAGCGTTGTGGCGTGAAAGACGATGTAGTGACACAAATTGAGAAAGGGATTCTGTGCTGGTTTGGACATGTGGAGAGGTTGAAGGAAAGTAGGTTGACGAAACAAATATATGAGGCGAGTGTAAATGATAGAGTCGGGAGAGGAAGATCTAGGTGAACATTTCACGATCATATCGGAGACGTTCTGAAAAAAGGCCAGGTCAAGAGTTCTCTAAACTAATGAGTATGCATGGGAAGATTGATGAAAATGGGAGAAGCAAAAGATGTATGTCAGGACCGTAGCAAGTGGAAGAATATTGTCTTTGCTTACTCCGTTGGGAACAAAGCGTGAATATATACATACATACATAAAAAGTAGAAGTTATTTGTTTGCGGTTTGTAGCAGCAAGTTGACAGAAATGGAAAAAAAATTCTACGCAATTTTCCGTGAGTGTTGTAAAAGGCGACTAAGAGGAAGTGCCTTCGAAATGGTAATAGCTACCGACATATGATGGCATAACCCATCTCGAAAAACACCTGACCAAATATTAACAGATCCATAACGGGCAGCAGCGAAGAAAGTACTGCTTACGCAAATCGTTGCCAAACGTGGTGATAATGAAAAATCGTCCTTATGGGAGGCCTATGTCCTGCAGTAGACTATATTTACAGGCATTCTTGAGGTCAAAGTAATGTTAAGGTTATTATGCCCATAAGCATAACATCATTAATTGACCTCATTCCTTAAAATTAAAGTTCTTAACGTAAAACGTGTTAATTTTCTCAAGTACTCGTTGAATGAGTTAAGACACAAGAGCACACGACAAACATAATACAAAAAATTGATAATATTTCGAGGTATGCAAACAATGAAAAAACTTAAAAAATCATTGCGTCGTCAGAACATTGTTTTAGGATTACAACAAAGCACCATTCTTCGTTAAGGCTTTTCTTTCTTTTGTGGTTTTCGTTCTTTATACTCAACACAGCGTATACATTTTTAAGATTTTTTTATTTACAGTGGATTTTTATGACGTCATTCCATTATTCCTTGGAATATTGTGATTAATGACATTTCTATGTTCATTAATACTCGCTGCTGTTAACTTCATATTCTTACTAATTTTAACTTTTAGTGTAACTTATAATATGCTATATGCTAAACGACGTAACAATTATAAGAAATATGCCGACCGAAGGGTGTTTGTGATTTCGAAATAACTCTTTTATTTGGTCAATACCAAATACTCAGCAACTCGTACATAAAATATTAACAGTTAAACTAATTTTTAAGGTGCTTTTGCACGAAGATATTACGTCTTTTACATTAATTCATATAAAATTGTGATCTAAATCCGTTTTTAGTATAAATATTTATCCTTTAATATTAAACTATATTGAAAATAAAGTAACAAATTAATTTTAAATAAATTTTAAAACTGAAATGAAAGTAATTTCAGCCTGTACCTGACATGAAATTGAGCGAGAATTTGAACGTGGTGGGTCAAATAGCGACAGGTAATTAAATATCTCACTTGACATTTTGGCACCGTTCCGAAGGCAAATTAAATTAAATTCTGAAGAAGTGTTGGAAACAAAAGAAGTTTCGTTTTTAATGTAGAAAATATTGGAACGAAACCTATTTATAAATAGACTGAATCATTTAATCAACGTATTTACGTATATATACGTTCTTACGTAACGATACAAATCGTGGCCAGAGCATCGATAGCCTTAAGTGCGATCTGTTTAAATGGGGACAACCTCACCACCTATCACTTTGTCCCAGATAACCTCTGGTGAAAAGTGGATGGAAAGGATTAGAATGTGAGCTTATACATACATACATATGTTGTATATACACATATAAATAGACTTCTTCCATATAATGAAAATAAAACTATTTCTAATAAAGTGTCTCTCAGTGGGTTGGTCTGAAGATGAACATGGACCAGACGAACATTATGTCTAACGTCCATGTCACATCAATACGGATTGTTGTTGAGAACACTAGGCACGACATTGTCGACGAGTAAGGTTACCTGGGACAAACTGTTCGACTAGTTAAGTTCAACTTCGACCAAGAGGTCAATAGACAAACCCTACTCGGCCGGGCAGCGTTCGAGAAACTACGTTACATCTTCTCGTCGATTATGACTAGGAATATCAAAACCAAAGGATACGAAAACTATCATGATCTTCCTCTCCAGGCCATATGAGGAAGCTCTTAGTTACTCAGCGAGCTGTGGAAAGAGCTAAGCTCGTTGTTTCTCCACTTGATAGAATCTGCAACGTCGATATCTGCGTCCGAACCAGGATAACCGATATAGCAAATAGTAAGGATTAGCAAGCTGAAGTGGTAAAGAGCCGACCACTGAAATGACAACCGTTGGGGAAGAAAGGTTCTCGAGTGGCAGCCTCGTACAGACAAACGCAGTGTAGGACGATCCTGCACAAGATAGAGGGATGACCTGCCCAGTGTTGCGGTAAGTCAAAGGATGCAGGTGGCTCAGGACAGTGCTTTGTGGCAATCTTTGGGCGAGGCCTATGTAGACTTGTGATAGGCTGAAATTATGATGATGAATAATGATATTGAACAAAACACGAATTTTCTAGCTTCATTGTTACATGTAAGCGCGAAGAAGATTTATTTGTTGTTTTCCGAAAAAACGTATGAATATCAAATAACTGTGTGAAAATCAATTTTACCGTCCAATCAAGTTTTATGTTACTACTCCCATACAATAATTACTATGTCTATTTATTATTTTTAAAATTCATTTTGGATTCAGAAAAGAATATTCAAGACTATGCACTCGCTTTAACTCGATAAACTTCCTTCCACAATAATATTGATAATAAAGCTACGTACTTATTTACCTTATGCACAAAGTTTAGTTAATATTCGCGTTTTATTTAGAAAAAATGGGACACAGCTTGAAACAAACCGTTATTTTGTGATACAAATATATTAATTGATTTAAATGTAAATAAAAATAAATTAATTTTAAATAAATTTTAAAACTGAAATGAAAGTAATTTCAGCCTGTACCTGACATGAAATTGAGCGAGAATTTGAACGTGGTGGGTCAAATAGCGACAGGTAATTAAATATCTCACTTGACATTTTGGCACCGTTCCGAAGGCAAATTAAATTAAATTCTGAAGAAGTGTTGGAAACAAAAGAAGTTTCGTTTTTAATGTAGAAAATATTGGAACGAAACCTATTTATAAATAGACTGAATCATTTAATCAACGTATTTACGTATATATACGTTCTTACGTAACGATACAAATCGTGGCCAGAGCATCGATAGCCTTAAGTGCGATCTGTTTAAATGGGGACAACCTCACCACCTATCACTTTGTCCCAAATAACCTCTGGTGAAAAGTGGATGGAAAGGATTAGAATGTGAGCTTATACATACATACATATGTCGTATATACACATATAAATAGACTTCTTCCATATAATGAAAATAAAACTATTTCTAATAAAGTGTCTCTCAGTGGGTTGGTCTGAAGATGAACATGGACCAGACGAACATTATGTCTAACGTCCATGTCACATCAATACGGATTGTTGTTGAGAACACTAGGCACGACATTGTCGACGAGTAAGGTTACCTGGGACAAACTGTTCGACTAGTTAAGTTCAACTTCGACCAAGAGGTCAATAGACAAAACCCTACTCGGCCGGGCAGCGTTCGAGAAACTACGTTACATCTTCTCGTCGATTATGACTAGGAATATCAAAACCAAAGGATACGAAAACTATCATGATCTTCCTCTCCAGGCCATATGAGGAAGCTCTTAGTTACTCAGCGAGCTGTGGAAAGAGCTAAGCTCGTTGTTTCTCCACTTGATAGAATCTGCAACGTCGATATCTGCGTCCGAACCAGGATAACCGATATAGCAAATAGTAAGGATTAGCAAGCTGAAGTGGTAAAGAGCCGACCACTGAAATGACAACCGTTGGGGAAGAAAGGTTCTCGAGTGGCAGCCTCGTACAGACAAACGCAGTGTAGGACGATCCTGCACAAGATAGAGGGATGACCTGCCCAGTGTTGCGGTAAGTCAAAGGATGCAGGTGGCTCAGGACAGTGCTTTGTGGCAATCTTTGGGCGAGGCCTATGTAGACTTGTGATAGGCTGAAATTATGATGATGAATAATGATATTGAACAAAACACGAATTTTCTAGCTTCATTGTTACATGTAAGCGCGAAGAAGATTTATTTGTTGTTTTCCGAAAAACGTATGAATATCAAATAACTGTGTGAAAATCAATTTTACCGTCCAATCAAGTTTTATGTTACTACTCCCATACAATAATTACTATGTCTATTTATTATTTTTAAAATTCATTTTGGATTCAGAAAAGAATATTCAAGACTATGCACTCGCTTTAACTCGATAAACTTCCTTCCACAATAATATTGATAATAAAGCTACGTACTTATTTACCTTATGCACAAAGTTTAGTTAATATTCGCGTTTTATTTAGAAAAAATGGGACACAGCTTGAAACAAACCGTTATTTTGTGATACAAATATATTAATTGATTTAAATGTAAATAAAAATAAAGGATTCCTTCTATTCATTTTGTTTCTTGGGTCAGGTGAGGTAATCTCGTATATGAGACTATACGTCCTCAAAGAAGAACCGGGCACTGGACCATTGCCTCAAGGCATCCTGTCACCTGTCCGTAACTTCCTCATTGGGAATTTGTAATCTAACGATATTCGATGTTAAGTTGGCCTGCTTTTGTTGTCCCTTTAATGGAAGAGTCATTCAGGTCCTGCCTAAACAGGCTTATAAAGAAAAATAGAAGAACCCAATGAAATAAAAATAAAAATATTAAGGTGTAACATAGAACCGGCTTTTCGGCTGCAGGTATCTTCATACTAAGGATGTTAATTTCCATTATTAGATTGGGGCATTTTGTTTAAGTAACTCGGAGGATTTTTCGGCATCTCACACTCATTAGGCATTACACTCACCAGTGTCTTGTTAACATTACTTGCAGGAAGTATTTGGAGTAAATGTTAAAGGTTTTTGACCTGTAGTTGTATATTAAAGAAGGCGCGTTATCCTGGTGTGTCGTGTTCAGGACACAATTCATCTCTGCCTGGGCTTGTGCCCACTTCACGTTACGGGTTGGCGTACTTACGAGTAACATGCGTCAGCTAATTTAAAATTGTAAGCTTCACGTGGATATTATAATCAGGCGATACGTTGCTTAAAATTTATGGGAGAGAAACGTAGTTGATTTGGGAATTTATTTTTGTTTGAGGATCTTGAGAAATCAAGTTTATTTCTCCTCCATTTATGAATACCGAAAAATTTGTATTTAAACATAAAGGAAAGTTAATGTGTTAAATATTAAGCTAAATAGGTCAGTAATTATGGTAATGACTGCCTTAAATTTAGAACTTTATTCTAATGGCCGTATTTTAATTCAGTTTCCATTTCTGTAGACTAAATAAGACTAGAAGTTGAAGAAAAAAAAAATTTTGGAACTTTATTTTGCCTGAGGTCTTTAGAAATGTTTTTTAAAATATTTTTGGTGAACATTTGTTCTGCCGAGCCCTCGTCTTTTTATTGTGTTAAATCAAGTAATGTAATTCTTGAAAATTGCCTAATTCTGATCTTTAAATGAAATAATGTAAGTTTCAAAGTATGAATGTATGTATGTAATATAAAAAGTTTTGATATTGGTAGCAAATATTTTTAATAGGTATATTCATCTTCTAAAAAATTTATAACTTAACAAAATTATGAATTAAATTTTTATGAAATATTAAATTTATTATGAAACAAAAGTTGGTTGTTTTCTAGCATTATTTAATTGTAAAGGTTCAACAACAGAAGCGACAATATTTTATAATGCCATAAATGCGAAAGTAACTCTGTCTGTCATTTCATTCTATGTATATGTATATTTTCTTATCTAGTAGGTGCAAGGAGAATAGTCATTAGATAAATGCAATTAAATGTAATAATAGCGTAAAAGTTTTTTTTGGATTTAAGGTTCTTCTTCGTCTCCATCGGCTTACGTAAGTTATCCGCTGTACATATGAAACATTATATAAGCACTGTGTGGCTTATGGTGTTATTAGAATTTCAAATAACTAACACATCAAGAAAAGCTAACGAGTTATTTGCCTTTAACTGCATTATAAATTGAATTTTGAAGTTAATGTAATTTAGGCGATTTAGAGCTTTCTCCTCAAAGTCTTCCATGAATATATCGGTAACAATGGGAGATACTGGGGAGCCAATCGCCACACCACATTTACTTGTTTGTAAAATTCTTCCTTTCACAACATATAACCAGATGTGAGGCAATGTCTAACTTATACAGCATATTGCATTGGCATGTTATTCTCTGCTAGCTTCATAGTTACAATTGAAATGTAGTCTTCAATGGCCTACCCATGTGAATATTGACAGTACATCAAAATTTACCATAGTTTCATTGTCAGTAAGACGTAGGTGTTTTATCTCACTGATAAGATGGAGTATATCCTATGGTGTGGTGTCGTGAATGAAACAAAGTTAACTAGCCCGAGTTAAGTATGACATCTGGACGTCTAACACCTTAGTACCCCGTGACCACGGATGTTGCAATGGAATCGAAACGTCGGGAATATGAAAACAAAATTAAACGCAATAAAATCCGTAAATAACAGTTTCATTTCAAATGTGTAGAGTTCGCGTAAATACAAGAAATCATTAAGTATCTATTACTTTAATTTTGATAATAGGTAATATTAATTTATAAAATAAATAAATGCCATATAAATCTCAATGGCTAATTCTATTAAATCGTTAATGGCGAGTTCACCTTATGCTTCAGCCTCTCATTGTCATTGACTATCATTGTTGTTGAGATGAAAGGAAGAATCATATTACCTAACCTGAATAAGGTTATTGGAAATACGAACAATGCTATTCATATTATGAGTGGAACGTATTGTAGCTTTTAATGGGATTAAAAGGATCCAACCTTTGAGATGTTACAAAAATCAAATATTTCAATAAGAACAAAACATATATCTGTATTATATTTTAGCATTACGGACCAATAGTCTAGATGGTAGTACCACTGAAGCCTTGCGGATTCTATTTCCGCTAGACGCAAATATTTGTATGATGAATATAAAGGTTTGTACCGAAGTTTGGGTTCGAATATGAATATTTATCTATGTATGTATAAACATAATCTATCTTATCACCATCCGGTTACCAAGACACAGGGAATCTTAGTAAAGGACTGGATGACCTGAATGATGTGCGATATGTTGATTTTTTAATGTATATACTTAAATTTATGTATATTGTAGATACGTATTAGTAGCTTTCATTATGTAATTTCATTTTATCATACTTATTTCAATAGAGTTTTGTTTATATTTAATAAGGTTAAATATAATTTTTATAGCACCCACATAGATATTTCTGTTGAACTCGAGGTTGACTGGAAGGTATTGCCCTAAGTTAGATATTAAGTCCGCCATTTGTATATGACTTGTTTGTGCAATAAAGCTTTTAAATAAATTAAGATAAGAAAATGTATGGGGTTATAGTAATAAAAAGTGTATCGTAAATGATGCATTTTCTCTATTTTTCTGAATGTGTAATATTATCTCCTTTGTAGATATGCTTACCAATTTACGCGGTAGATCCAAGCGGTACATTTACTGCAGCTTGAATGGGCTGGCACAACCGGGGTTCCACAGCTTCGGTTAATACCGGAGTGAAGTAGAGGCATTTAGTACTTCAGCGTTTCGTTCGACGCGTGAGGTAACCGGCAGTCCACTCCCCCACATTTTCTCCTCCTATTCTATCCTACCCCCTCCCCAAAATATCTTTAAGGACCGGCAACACACCTGAACTGCTGCTCACGTACATCTGCAACACCAGGGTTGCAGATGTACGTGGGTTTCAGGTGAACCTCAAGCTCGTTTGCACCCACGGTCATGAAAAAAAATCAAATATTAGTTTCTTGTTCTCAATCGCTAGATGTCTGTGATTAATATTGATATCGGCAATCGGAGACGGTAGTAGCTTAAAGTAGTGTAAGAGTAATGATCACGCAATTTTGCCTCGAGGGAAGGTGAGGAGATTAAATGAATAGAGTAGCTTAGCCAGCCACCTTCTCTGCGTAACATTCAAACTGTAACTCGACAGTGGCGGTAGTGCTGTTGAAATGCTCTGAGACAGGCTAGTCCTAAAGGTTCTTAAGTTGTGATAACGCATCTGTAACCTCCTTCGATTGAAGTGGTTTGCAGATGCCCATGGGCTTTAATAGCTATTGACCATTAGATTTGTTAGTTATTTTTGTCATCCCAATCCAATTAAAATTCCATTTAGTCTCAATGAGAATAAGCCTCGTGATAATTACTAAATTAATGAATACGTCTTATCACCAGCGATAAAAAGATGATAATGCTGATATAAAAGTAAAGAATATTGCTACGTATAATATGCAAATACCTACACATTAATTTGTAATACTACACAAATGGATGTGTAGAAAAACTAATTATACACCAAAAACCAAGATGTCTTAGTTGCCTTTGTTTTAACGGCGAATAGAGAAACATGAAATCTTAAAAGTTATAGGATATAAAAAAGACATAATACGGTTTTAACGACTGGTTAAGAGTGTGTTGAAAAGCCGGAAAAGGCTAATCTATCACCGAGAGTTACGACCTCGCGGCTTTATTCAGTGCCGCCCTAGTGTTATTTGCCAAAAAGGTTTTTCTGACTTTTACTTCATGTTCTATTTAAGTTTTCAGGTAATTTTTTTTATTGAGTGACTTAAACAATGACATATATTTTAGATGACAATATAATATAATGCTGTTTGCCTGAGGGGCATATATTTAGTTATAACATACAATTAATGGAATGTACACAGACCAACTCAATGTACGTGCTGTGTCCACGAGGAACACCGAGGAGGGAGCAATTACTTATTGCGGAATCGCAAGATAGCTCAGGCCCCCGGTATAGGCTGGTTCATTTATATATGGATGGTATGGGTTTTTATGATGAAGGACCAGGAAGAACGTATCGTTCCCACCTGGGTCACCTATCACTCGTAGAACGAAAGGCGGCCCAGTTGCATCTGCTGCGTTGCAAACGTCTGCGGGGATTGTCATGATTTCAAGATTTACGTGCGCTCGCAGTGTCCAGCAGTTCGTGGATTCACGGGTATATTTTTTACACGCGTGTGATACTAAACGGTTATGGCGTGGGATTCACCGCGCTGGATCGGTCCTGTTGTCGGAGTGTGTGGCCGATGAGCTAAAACTAATAATGATGCTAATGAAATATGAGCTGAGATTATTTACTTACTTACTTATTTTATTAGTCTGTAGAAGTCTACTGCTGGATATAGCCTCTCCATGAAACCGCCAACGAAAGTATAAAAGGTTTGCCCATACTTACCAGTATATGCTGTGTTCACCTTGGCTCAGCATGCAGGTGACGTTGACATATGACAATCAATAATTTTTTTTATATTTATATTTCAAAACTCGTGCCAAAAACCTTTTTTAAATTTTGTTAAAAAAATGTCATAACTTTCGTTTGACATCAGCGAAGTCGGTTAAAAAATAACGTCTATGTTGATCATAATCTACCAGTATACCAAATTTCTGGTAAATCCGTCCAGATTTGAAGTGAAATACGAACAAAAAGACGAACAAAAATTATAAAAATCACCGCTTTCGCTTTACACAGCCTACTGCACTAGATTTTTTTCGAATAATAGTAATAGTAAAGTACAGAAACCAATTTTTACAGATTTATTATATTATATCTTTATAGATCATATAAAAATATAAATTATTGTTTTTTGAACAAAAAATTTAATAGGTGAACATTATTTTATTTATTCATGAGATTCATCGACGATTATTATAATTAAACAAAAGTCTAAGCAGTACTTTTTTATTTGAATTAATTGATCGTGCAATAGGCAGAGAAGAAAAGACAGGAGTAGTGGGTATGTTTAGCTGATAGCCCTACGCTTCAATCAAAACGTAAATAGACTGTGTGTATCAAAGGCCCTCCAGCAAAGCGGAGCACTTGCCTATTGAGTTACGGGACTTGGATTTAAATTCCAACTCACGTATTATGAAATTTAAAATTTGCTCTCGTTCTACCACGGCTCTGCTACCTCGGCTCTGCTTTTTCTTCTCTTTGCCACAAGGCTTGCTTTTACTATTGAACTATCATACCATTGTATCCAATAAATCCGTGAATAAACAAAAAAACCTGTTTGTGTACTTATGCACGCAAGTAAGAAGTTATACTTCTTTAGGGTAACAAAACAAAAATAACTAATAATAATTATTTATACAGTAAACAAATAAAAAGACAAGTACCAACAGTTAACCTCAAATCTATAAACCTACTTAAAAAGTTTATAATATTAAAAACCACTTTTATCACGAATGCTCACAGTTAATTATCATTCACCACCATATATAATTGAAAATCACACTCAAATACACATGTATATTTAAGTATGTATATATATGTATTTATATATATATTTTTATATTCACTGATATAAAACACATGTTGTAGATTCATATATATCTGAATAACTACCTTGAATATAGTTATCAGTTCCACGAAAATTTGAGACACAATTACCAACCACCTACATGGTGCCACTTTTAGGTGTTGTTGCACGCGCGCGTCGTAAAAATTCACTGACATCATTTTTCCCAAACGCGCCAAAAGAAGTATAACTTCAATAAATATACTTGGCCCGACTTATTCCCGCGATTTCATCCTCGTATAATCTATGAGTATGGAATAGTTTAATTTATGATGTTGTTTCTTAATAGACGTAAATTCTTCATAGGCTTCCGAAGAGTGAATGTAACATTTAAATTATTCTGTTGGTTTTGTCCATGGATCCCATTCTGACCATTACCGTTCTGGATTAACTTTTAAAAGTGAAAATCGCATCAACATCTATCTAATAGTTTTTGCGTGATGCCTCAACAAACAGATATATAGACAAAAATTAAAAAAAATATATTTTGAGTCAAAGTTAGGCGTATATCTTATACATTTTTTTAAATATATTTAATGTACAAACACAGCCTTATTACAACTTTATTATAGTGTAGATAAACAGTAGAAAGCAATACATTTACTAATAAAACTTTTGCACGATTTGTGTATCATATATTGATAAAAATCATGCAAAAGCTAGAACTTTTCTTCCCGACCGACATGATTATTTCCGAAAAAATACTGGCAATATTGTAAATCTACAAAAGAAACTCCGAGAGATGAAAACTTAATAATATATTGTCATTTACATTTGCGTAGATTTTATTACAGGTTTTTTGTATATTGAATTATTTAATACATATTTCTGATGTCTATATTGATTTAAATGTTTTTAATAACTCAGTTCTTCACATAATAATATAAAAAAAACTCATTAAATTGTAAAAGAAAATTGGAATGGATGGCCGGGGTTGGCAATCTCACCGTCAGAAGACTCGAACTATCTACTGCCTATCCTCAGTTAATTTAGATTTTTAGGAAGGGGGAAATATACTCACGCGATATTGCCGTGTCATAGCAGCGATAGAATTAGTCAGATAGGCCGGCAACGCACCTGCAGCTCCTGTGGTGTTGCCGATGTACGTGGGCGACGGTAATTACTTACCATCAGGTGAGCCGCGTGCTTGTTTACCATTTCTTATAACAAAAAAAAACTCTGTAGGTATACTGTACTCTTTGCGACATGTTTTTCTTATTATTTTTCTTTAAATAATTATGTATTATATTAATACAATACAACTTTTAGAAACAACATGGGAGCAATTCAAACAATTCATCCATGAATTATTTTACGTTGTATTTGTTGTAAATTTGCGGCAGTGATAGCACCACGAAGGGAGGTGGTGGATTACCTTATTCCGGTACTGAAAGCTGTTGTTTGTAATTGCCATGGCCAACTCATTTACATAAACACTCACGCCATCCAGGTAGGATACTGTTCGGAGAAGCCAAATATATTAGTTCGGGATAACTATCCTCCGGAAGCTAGAACGTAACAGGTGGAAAACCTTAGTAGTCTTACACCTGGTTGGTTTTATAACATCGCTCATTCCTATTGCAGTGTTGAAAGAAACGACATACCTAAAAAATATATACAAAGATACTTTCGATCGCTTTCAAATTAAAAAAAAAAAACTCCATTTTGGTGAAAAGTCTGTTGTACGTATTAGGATTTGTATATGGTTAATTTAAGATGATTATGGAAACCCACTCTTTTCGTATTTTTGTAAAAAGTAAAGTAAAGTAGCAGTCTATAAGTGCCCACAGCTGGGCAAAGGCCTCCTTCTCAAATACGAGTATCAGAGAGGGATTAAGAGCCGGGAAGAGCCCGCCACGCTGCTCCAGGCTCTACCTAGTAAATATATTTTGTTTTATACAACTATTAAATTAATAACTTCAATTTGTATATGCTGATTTTAACTTCCTGCGAGACGTCTAATCCTTTAGAAATAAATTACAATTAAAAGTATATAAAAACTAGTTACTATAGACAAAAGTGCGATGTGTTATAAGAAAAAAAAAGTATTAGTAAACATGGAAACCGATATGTTAATATAATATAGCATTTTCATAAAATTTTGTCAAAGTTCGAGTTCAAAAGACAAACAGCTAATACACGAGTACTTATGCACCCTCATTTCGGAAGATTTACGTTTATTGCGTTCAGAAAGTGGTCGAAATCCCCCTAATATTTAATCCGGTTCGTTACAACAACAAAGACATATAAAATAAATCAGCTTATTATAATATTTCATGTCATATTATGAGAGAAGAGCTTCCAAATATTATTAAATTGAAAATCGTCAGGTTAATAACACATCTTCTAATAACGTCAACAACCCATCACAGGTAACGTCTGTGACAGGTTGTTGATGTGCCGCTGAGTTTTTGTATTGATGTCCTATGGAACTGTGTGAATACTTTACTTCTTGCCGCTTACCACCCGCAACCCTGCCGACATGCGGCGAAGGTAGAACACCGGAGAGATCAATTCAATGGTTAATTTGTGTGAAGAACATTTCCTTCATCAATTTTGTAACCTACTGTAACTATGATCATTCGGAATACTATATATAATAAAGGTATAATATAGGTATAATATAGGTCATTACTGGTTGTTCGCATAGAAACTTAAAAATTATATACCCCATTTTGCTATCTATCGATAACATAGATTTCCCCTTACGAAGTCGACGTGCCCAAAATATGAAAACACTTTTTGGATTATCTTCTCTGGTTCATTTGGAGAGAGGGAGAAAGAGAAACACTATTCAGGCATTGGTCTTTCCAAATTTGCAAAACCTGGGACTTTTGAAGACAAGAATTAAAGGGTAATTTAAACTACCGTGATTACCAACTTGAACCTTTTCGCCTCCCAAAACACCTGGAATCTTGGTCAAAATTTGCCCTGTTCATTTATATTTTATGGGAAGGCGGCAAATAAGCAAGCGGTTCACCTGAAGTTCTGCAAGCGCTTTGCCGGCCCTTAAAGTTATTTGGGAGATGGAAGGGAGGATGAGGAGTGGGAGTGGGCCTCCGGATACCACACTCACCGATCGAAACCCATTCGGGCAGCACCAAAAACAGCTGCTTGGCTCTACCACGTTTGATAGAGTTCATAATTTATTTACAATAAAATAGCAGTTATTTTCTGCAGAAGATACTTTTTAATTCTGGTAACATACGAGCTAACAGACCACTTAATGGTAAGTGGCTACTGTAGCTCATGAACACCTGCTAACGACTCCAATCTCCCAGCAATCACAATCGATAGAATAATTTTCTTAAATCTAAGAAGTTTACTGGTGCCGTGCCGCACCAGCTGCATTACAGCAAACACCAGAGAAAGAGTTTGAAGCAGAATAATAGAAAAGTTTCTGCAATTGGTGTAGTCGCATGAAACACCAACGCATGTTTTAGACTAATGCATATAAGAAAGAAATTTTTAGAAGAATTCTTCTTCTTCTTCTTTTTGGCGTATCGAATGCTAGCTCGTTTGTCAAAATAACAAAAAGAAATATAAAGAAACCATACATCATTATTCTTCGTAACACCAAATGAGGATATATAAAAATGAATTAAATAGTTGAAAAAAAATTCAAATTTGTGGAGTTTCTTTCCTTTCACCTTTCACGTGTAATAACAATTTAATTTACATTGTTGAAGCACGTCATGAATTATTCTGCTTCTTCTCCGTACAAAGATGCTCATGACGAAATGTACACCATACCACCCACTATAAGTTTCTTTTGTCGAAGAAACATTTTTAATTTCAATTAAGAATAAACAATGTTTTGGTTTCTATTAATCTACATGGCTTTACTTTATAACTTTGCATGACTCAAAGTTTCTTCTATAAATATTTTTTGACCTTATTATTAAATGGACGTAAGGTTTGACGCTATTCATCAATCATAATTTGTAACACCGTTGTTATAACAGACTTTCATAATTATTCATGTCCAAATTTTTTGTGTATTATAGTAATCAAATGAAATAATATGTTTTTCTTTATTTGTAAAGACACGCTTACAATTTTATTATACACTGTAACTTTGACAACCCTGTGGGATCGGCGTAAGTGATTTCTGAGCCATGGGCCTGGGTTCGAACCCCAGCTAAAGTCAATATTTATGCAAAAACACATATTGGTTTTCGGGTCTGGTTGTGTTGTGTTAATCCTTCCTCCGATCCTTATTGCTATGCGTTACGTGAGATATGGGAAGGTGAAGACGATTAAAAGTTATCAATAGTCACCGTGGTCGTAATTGGCCAGGAGTACATCAGTCATCGTCGTACTGCTTTTCTGGTTTTTGATATTTATTCTCATTAAGGAATTACAAGATAATTCACTTAACATGAGAACAAAATTTATACTAATACAGGATCATTACTTGGGAGCATACTTAGGAGCGGTAGTACAATATTAATTTGAAACTCTATGTTAAAATATATTTTTAGAAATAAGAATGGCTGGTACAGTGAACACCGGAGCCAGCCAATATTCGTGTAAAAGCAAAGTAGCACCTGCTGGGCAAAAGCCTCCTCTATATTTTAGTAGGTTTTGGAGACGAGAAGGGTCAGCTATGCATGATACAGATCAAGTTGACGGAATTTATATGACCTGGGAGTTTTATTCCAATTATTTTCAGATAGGTTACTTCGAGATTTTTCGCTTCGCCGCCGGGCACGTGGTAAATTCTGAACTTAAATTTGCAATTAACAACACCCTGACGCTGAGTCTGAATATAATTGTCATTGTCTGCTAACAGTATCTCACCCTTACTCTGCGTTCTTATAACCTTTATATCGGGTAGGGGAAGGGTAATATGAGAGAATGACTTCTTTACTACCTTCTCTACTTATGGCACAATAATCTTGCACTTTATACAGATCAATCTTATTAACCAAAACATATAACATTATTTGAAATCGATCAGGAGGACTAACATCTTTATCTACATAATAATATCTTCATAAACCTATACCATAATATTTTACTATTTAATCCTAACGAGAGATGACTATTATATTCTCGAAACATACATCGCGGCTTTTTATTTCGTTTATACATACAGGTGATTTATATATGTTTTATTAAGGAACATTATATTATTTACAACAGGTTAAACATGATATCAAAGTAATAAAACTCATCTTTTATTTTATTATTTTATGTATTATTTACGTGAACTCACATACATCACGTTATAAAACTTGTCCAAAAATATATTGACAACGCTAATGTTAAACGAAAACGGTAAGTAAATTTCATGTCCTCATTTAGGAAATAAGCTTTATAATGTAGGGTAACCAGTATAAATTTAACATATATTTTTTTTTTTAATTTTGGAATAAATAATAATATTATTTTTTCCTCCTAATGCCTACCTCACCTGACACTTGATGCACCCTGCTAGCTAACGGACGAGACTCTGGTGACCGACGGATAGTGGAAAATCCATTAGCATATACCGATCCCAAATCTCATGAACTTGTGATGGAGAGCAGTATTATTGCGACCCGCTCACCAACCCGTCGGCCTAGCGTAGAGAGTATTTACATATCCTCCATATATACCCCACATAAGCTGCTGGGGCTTATTTATTGATGTTATAATGATTACAATCAACCCAGTTGTTTTACTTAATTCTTACTTGGCGATAATCATTACTTTACTTTACTAGAAGTCCATATTGGCACAAGGCTTAGGAATTGCCAACTGGTATGCATGACATTGCAGTTTTGCCCATACTTAGCATTAGGGAGGCATTTACGTTTGGCAACTGAAAACCACACTCTATCGACAGGAATTCAATTCAAGAAGTAGACGAGTATTAATTTTATTAGTAGTATTGAATTCAAACATCAGTCAACATTGTACAGAAGTTTTGATTTCAAAAGGAATATTGGAAAACAGAGACATACTTGTGGAAAAAAAGGCTAAAAGAGACATAATTTTTCCTTGGAGATTCTCAACGCCCTTCGAAGACGAACGTATTCTTGGGTTACGTAGGGATAACAAGCAATTCATTATGCTTTTACATTCTATTTTCAGGAGCGTGACTTTATATTTTTAAGGTTTTTAGGTTTATTAAATAAAAACAGGATATACAGCTCTTGGTATATTTTATGTCAATGTAACAATGACTTGAAGTTATTACTTTAAAAGTAAATGGAAAGGAGAAACAAGCGGCAGTAAAGACATTAAACGAAAAGTTGTCTTAGTCATAAGACTCCGTTCCATTGTTGTTGGTTATTAGTAGACCAGTAACGAGACGTAACTGTCGTGAATCACTCCAGATAGAAGTTTAGTTGTAATGGAATATTAGTGATATTAATAGCATTAAAAATTTTATTTTGAAAAAAAAAAGTTAACTATTTTAGTAATCGCTTTAGCGTGTGGTAGCGGTATTCGAATCGGCCACCCCGCTTACTTTCAATTGGCAAGAGGCAACTAAGGTAAAAGTCTTGAAAATCGCATGGGTCCTAACTCGGCGACAAGTTCGTCATCCGTTATGTTCCCTACACCAGGGGCCACAAGTGCGTTGGGGGAGGCTCGTTTGGATTGCATATATGTATTTAGGCTTTTGTAATCGGGAATTAACTTTTTCCAATATCTTTCAGGGACAAAAGATTTTACTGTATAAAACATGTCTACGCTTAAAAAATGTGGTGTCGCAATGATGGCTGTTGTTGTGATGGTGTTTATTTCAAATATTATGAATTTGTAGTTTTATAAATTATGCGAATTTAATTCTTCTTAAAAATAATGGTAGTGTTGGTGTAATAATATAAATAAAACGTGGACACGGTATTTCTACAAGTATTAATATATATCAGCTCAAAAGAAAGAAAATATTTGCTCAGTCATAATAATAGCGATTCGCTTTTATTAATTAATTTCCTTTTCTTTTCGATATTTACTTCGACAACTTGTCTGTTATTATATTTGTCCTTTCTAATTCTATATAAAGTAATTGACTTTATTTGTCATAGAGATAATGAAGATTATTAACACCGTTCCCATAACAGTGATAAAAAATATGTCCTCCAGGCTGATTAAGACCACAGCGACAACATCCGGTATCGCATGTATCGCATATGCGATAAGGTTTATAAATCCCCTAGTGACCACGGGTAGTGTAATGCATGTGGGGGAGAAAAGTGTTTGACGTCCTAATGTAAATGATGAACCCGGTTACCTTCTGCTTTATTAATTATTAATATTTGGTCCGATCTACGGAGAATGAGCTCACGGTATCTTGAAGTCCTGCAGTGGTACGCATGGTCTTGAATTTAATTTTATTAATTACAAACAGGTGGTTCCTCAGCTCCCTAGATCAAACTCAGCCATCTTCTCTATTGAAATTAGGATTTTTTTTAATAGTTTCGTGAATCATCCTTGGTAGGAATAGGTGTTCTTTTGCGAGAATTTGTGGTAATGGTTGGGGCAATCCTCATGATCAGACTGCAGACTTCCCAGGGCGTAATTCAACGCAAAAAATACTAGTTTAATTTTAATAGTATTATTATTATTTAATTGCCGTGTGGTCTCGGCGAAAGTACCTTCCACCCCCTTCCATCCCGTGAGTGTTGTAGAAGCGTCTAAGAGTCTTGAAAATGGCAATAGTTACCGACAAACGGCGGGATAACCATCTCGAAAAATACCAGAACAAAAATAGGCAGACCGATGACGGCAGTAGCCTGTAAGGTGTGAGGTGTCTGGTAGCGCGATCGCCCTTCCACTCGCCGAGCAAGGTGAATATGGCAAATTCGCCTTATGGGAGAGACCTATGTCCTGCTGTGGACTATTTACAAGCTGGTAAGGTAAGGTTAAAGTAACCGTATTAACGTTTTTTGATAATTTCTTGACCATAACTACGTAGATATATATTTCCGAAGATCAGAATTTCTAACAAAACAAAGAAATTTCCGTTCCATTTACAAAACTCTCTACGAAATCGGAGGCTCATTTCCTGAATCCACAGATACAGTTGCTTTAAACATCCTTAAGGAAATTCGATTTCCTTCAATACGTTACTTCACTCACTGACTAAGATCTCTTACCATTTAATAGTTTCAGAAATGTTTGTTGGTTTGTGTAGGAATGGTAATATAATTTACAGAAGATATAAACGACAAATGAAGGAAACACCTACCTACTGTATGTGCTATTCGAGTTCTCAAAATCAAGGTTAATATTCTTATACCAGAGATGCACTTTAATATACACTTTAGATAAGAGCCATGGTAGCCTATTGGTCTGAACGTTCGCTTTAACATCATAGCACGCGAGTGACCTGGGTTCGTCAACCCCCGGTGCCGGCACCACGAACATTTTTAATAGCTATTTTAAGCTCCGGTTACCTAAGTCACCGAACGAAACGCAGAAGCGCAAGATGGCTCTACTTCACGCCGGTATTCTGCGAGATCTCGGTTACTGCCCCTGTCGAGCCGGCCCATTCGAGCACCAGCAAAAGCCGCCGCATAGATCTCTACCACGTATAAAACTTTATTCTAGTAAGTATGAAAAAGGGATATTTCTGTTTTCCATCCAACATCTGGTCATAGATCCTTTGTTGGTTTTTGTTTTTTTTTATGGGAAAGGCGGCAAACGAGCAAGCGGTTCACCTGGTGGTAAGTAATTACCGTCGCCCACGTACATCTGCAACACCAGAGGTGCTGCAGGTGCGTTGCCGGCCTTTATGGATATTTAGGAGATGGGAGGGAGGATGACGATGGGGATGGGGAGAGTGAGTCGTACACACGAATATATCACTACGAGTATAATAATGCGGAAAGAAAGATTGCGGTGGTATAATAATGTCCAGTCCCTTCTCATTGCAGCAATTCAATAGGAATTTGATGTTTTTTTTTACAATTTGTTTTTTATTTAACCACGTTATTATTAAGCACTTTCTTTTTTGATTGTCTGTTCGGTACAAAATTTTGCAATCGTTTTTAAACTGATTTCCTGATAAGCTAGAAGCTTGAAACTGCAAACATAGCTCGGAACTGTATGACAAATAGTAATAAATAATTATAATGTACTAAAAAAATAGTATTAGTTAAAAAAAATTTTAACAGCAGTAAAACGTTGACATTGTTATGAATTGAATTCCAAACAAGAGGTTGTAAATACTGTACAATCTGATAACTTAGTAGCAGTGTCTGGGATTTAATACACTCAAGAGCGATTTATAAACATTAAGTCTTCCCACTCGCTTCTTATCTCCTGTTACTTGTAAGTAAATATCATGATAACGACAAGGTTGAAAAGTAACTATGTCGGGAGGGTACACAAAATGTTTTGAGGTAAGTACTTAAGTGTGTTTTATAAACAACCATAAATGTGTTCATTTTACTAACAGAATATTGTATTAAAGAAAATCTTTAAAAGCATTTTTAAAATATAACATGAAAGTAATACTTTTTAAGAAAGTACCTTTTTGTTTTTGTAATAACTGTTTTTTTTACTGGATTGAGGTGTAAACCGAGCTTAAAGTTCACCTGATGGTTAGTGGCTACTGCAGTCTATGGATGCCTGTAAGGAACTTCAATCGAAGAAGATTACAGATGCGTTGTCACCCCGGAGCACTAAATTTCGTTTTACTTTACTGTCTACTGTCTGTCGGATATCCAAAGCTATGTTTTATTTTGCGTAATATTACAAATGTAAAAATCAATATTGTTTCTCATTCAATAATACTTAAAGAACTATGTATTAAAATAAAATGTAATTTGACAGAGATGTAGATTATGCAATTGAATAGTTAATAAAATACTGTATATATCAATTAAAAGTTCTCTTAGGACTTAGCAACCGCTAGTGATAGTATAAAGATAAAATTACGATAAAGATTTCAAAATTTAAATAATGATGTGTTATATTTAGATATAAGTATTTTTTAAATAACGAATATTACCATTAAGAAATTAAACAAGTTTTCATAACGTAATTGCAATCAGTGAGATTCAATTATTATTTGCTGAATTTTAATGAAGTGTAACTGAAAATCAGTCACATAATCAACTCAGTTTTTGTTTTAATTATAGTATAATCCATAATATATTACAGTACATTAATTTATCATGATCAGCGTAACCGTCGATATCCAGCAAATGATACATAAATAAATGTTTACTTTTCTTTGAAGGGAATAATTTTAATACTAAAAGTATTTTACTTGACATGTTTGCAACAATGTAATTTCCATTTTCATGTCAGGCAATTGTTAAATGTAATTTCCTAGTAAGCGATCCTTTCCTTTACTTTCAGCGACGCTACAACCCTTCATGGGTCTGGGTTAGCCAATTTTTGTTGTTCTTTCTGCGTTAAAAAGTTCAGATGACGTACGCTTGTGGCACAATTGGTCTGATGATGGAACCTTTCTTCGATGATGGAAAGAGGTAACTCTTGTGAGTAGAATATTAATTGCAACACCAGAGGTGCTGCAGGTGCCTTGCCGGCCTTTAAGTGTATTTGGGAGATGGGAGGGAGGATAAGGAGTGGATGGGGATGGGAAGTGGGCCTCCGGTTTCTTCACTCGCCGAGCGAAACGCAGAAGCACAAGAGGACTCTACTTCACGCCGGCATTCTGCGAGGTCGTGGTATTAATCCAATCCGGCCCATTCGAGCAGCAGCTAAAGCCGCTGCTTCATTATTCACTTATTATTTAAATAAATCCAATCTGAAAGATACTTGGTTAGGTTAATTGACAAGAATGTCCTCTTAACCGACCATGGTCATCATAATCATCATTTCAGCCTATCAACTGTCCACTGCTGAACATAGGCCTCCCCCAAAGATTGCCACGAAGCTCAGTCCTGAGCCACCTGCATCCATCGACTTCCCGCAACACTGCGCAGTTCGTCCTACACTGCGTTTGCCTGTAGGTAGCTGCCTCTCGAGAACCTTTTTCCCCCAACGGTTGTCAGTTCTGCGAGCTATGTGGCCGGCCCATTGCCACTTCAGCTTGCAAATCCTTACGGCTATGTCGGTTACCTTAGTTCTGCTGCGGATATCACCATTGCAGACTCTATCACGCAGAGAAACACCGAGCATAGCCCTTACCATAGCGTGCTGAGCAACTTTGAGTTTCCTCATACGGCCTGCAGTGAAGGACCAAGTCTCAGTTCCGTATGTCATCACTGGCAACACGCACTGGTTGTATACTTTGCTTTTGAGGTTTTGCGGTATATCCGATGAGAAGATATGACGTAGTTTCCCGAGCTCTGCCCAGCCGAGTTGGATTCGTCGATTGACTTCTGGAGCGAAGTTGGACTTACCTAATTGGACAATTTGTCCCAGGTATACGTACTCGTCTTCAACTTCGAGCCTATTGTTCCCAACAACAACCGGTATTGGTGTGACATGGACGTTTGACATGAACTTCATCTTGTCCATGTTCATCTTTAGACCGACCTGCTAGGAGACGTTATTGAGTTCATTGAGCATCGTACTAAGCTCCTCCAGCAAGCCTGCCACAAGAACTATGTCGTCGCCAAATCGAAGGTGAGTGATGTATTCACTATTGATGTTGATACCGTATAAGGATACGGATTCAAGCAGCTGAACTGGAAAGTTCCAGTTCAGCTGCTCGAAAACATTATCCAATGCAGCGGTGAAGAGTTTCGGGGATATGACGTCACCCTGTCTTACACCTTTCTGCAGTTGGATTGGTTTCGTACTGTAGCATGCAAGTTTCCTCATGATATTTTCTTTCATCGTCGAGAACCTGGTAAATTCACCACTTAAAATTACTATTAACAATTTTAATGGTGCCGGCACCGAGGAACGAAACCAGGTCACTCGCGTACCAAACCAGCATACGCGTTACACTTTTCGCCACTACGAGAGATAAAGGATGTATAGCCTCGAGAGTTTATAGGGTAGCAGACTCTTGCGCCTTTTGTCTTACGGTTATGGAAAAAAAATTTATATGTATACATTAATAATTAACTTTAAACACTTTTAAAACATAATTTTAATAGAGATTGCTTGTAAAAGGAAAAATCTCTCAGTATACACGCGCTGCTATCTAGCCCTGCCAACGCGTTAGTGATTTAGTACAATTTGTTGGCTACGTGCGAAATGAATTTGTAATGAAGCCAAGAAGCTTTTTCTGTTTAAAGAAGAAATAGTAAAGGTCTCTATTACATGTCCTAAAATTTCATAGTAATTTTCTATTCGTTGACCTGAGAAAAGTGTATCAAAATTTGGATATAACCACTCACCAGCGTCTCCTATAGGGGTAGGCAAAGATAACACCTCCCTTCCCCTTCACCTCCCTGAGAGACAGAAATCGTTAAATGGCGAATCTCTACGCCAGGTTTTGAATGAAGGATTGCCATGAAATTATGGAGGCTTTTGCTTACTCGCTTATTAAGAAGGATTGATTTAATTGTGTTTTTGAAAAATTTAATAGAGTTAATGTAATGTTTGGATATTTACTTTATTCTGATTAGAAATATGACAAAGAATTTGACGGCTCGGTGGCGTAGTGGCTAAGCGTTTAGCTGCGGCGCTGTGGGTCGCGGGTTCGATTCCCGCACGGGACTAGTATTTGTATGGACAACAAATAATAGTTCTCGGTCAGGGTGTTTGTCCATGTGCAAATCATGAATGTAAACTGCCTCCGCGACACAGGAGAAATTTCTACAGCGGTAACGTTTTTAAAAAATTAAATAATGCCAAAAGGCATTAAGTCCGAAGCCCAAAGGCATCTTAGTCATCCTTATTATTATAGGTGAACGCATAAAAAGAAAAAAAGTATAAATGAACAAAATATTGTCACGCCGCTACTACACGACTTTTTTTTCTTTGTCACGTTTTAATTGTGTATTATAATTATAATAAAAAGTGGATGTAACAACTGTTAATAAATAACGCAATCCAATAGCAGTTATAAGTATCGATACCAATGCTACAGAATGCGACATTCCCCCGCCTGATTTGCTTGGAATTCTAGTCGCGCCCGCGTGTGTGTGTGGAGTAAGTATTCAAGGTTTTTATATTTGTACTTATTGCTCAACAAGTACAATCAAGATTTTTTGAAAAATTGTAGTATTTAGAATTATTTGGTTTGTTTTTGTAATAGTATCTTCATTTTGCGTCCCATGCATGGCATATATAAGGTAGAACTGATATTAACTTTCAAAGACTGATACTTTCTACGGAAAACTCATTAAAAGTTTTCTTATTTTCTTGAAGGTGATACAGAATATACCTGATTTAAAGTTACATGAAAATCGAGAATTTCTCAAAAACTTTATCAATTTACCCCTCGATATAATTTTATAAAAGAATAAACTTTATATTCTTCAGACTAAATCTCAAAATTAATACTTAATCTCCAATATTATTATTTATCATAAATAAATATTTATAATCATTTATGACTTTCATACCAATTCCGTTAATCTGTGGGATGATACTTTTCGCTAAAACTATATATCTAGTACATATTTCATCGACATGACTTTTATAAAACATACTGGCGACCGCGTGACTGAGCGTTTCTGACTATTAAATCTGAGGTTCAATTCCCAGCCGAAGTTAGAATTTGCCCAATTTCATCATCATCATAATCAGCCTATTAGTTTTACGGCTAACCGTTCGCCTCACGCCGGAAGAGGAGTTTTAGTATTCCGATACGCCATTCTATATTCTAAATTTCGCGACTCAGACGGGGCCTTACCGCTGATGTGGTAATAGTGGGGTCTCGAGGGAAGAGCAATGTCGTTATTATTATGCCTGACGAGGGCTTGTACTCTGATTCTCTCTCTTGTCTTCCACAGAGGAAGGCTAAGATTGTGGATTTTCATTTGACACAACTCGTCATAGCCAAACGGACTTTTGATAACCATTCATTGCCTTTTCGGGGATCCCCGAAGATTAGCATAAAATTTACAAGACTTTTCTCTTGGCTACTACGATCTCTTATTGGACACACGGAAAAAAGGGACATGGTAGATTTTGCCACTACCTCATGACACAAAAGTTTTAATAAAAATACTAGTGGTAGAGTCAAAAGTTGTTCAGCATTTAAAATAAATAATGAATGCAAAGTTACCTTCTGTAGTCAAAAGTTTCATAGTTCATTTATTATATAATATAATAATAGAAACGATGTTTAACGTAAATTAAAAAAAATATAACAACTTTTAGTAAGGTCTAGGCCACATTAGGAGAATTCAGTGATGTTATAGTAAAAACTTTAAACTGTGTAAATTTTTCAAACACTTGTGAAACCTCCTTATTGTTAAAATTCAATGGGTAGTTAGATCCTTCTCCGTTTCATTATTAATAATATTCCAAGTTTATCTTCTTAGTCATGTTCTAAATTTTATCATTTAGGTATAATCTATCGAACAAACGCTTTTAAATAATTTTGAATATTTTTAAATACATTCTTTAATATAGCGAGGTAATGGTTATATTACCTTTTATTATACTCATGAAGTTCATACAACGTTTGGGTACTTCGGTGAATTCCTACTGTAGCTCATAAATTAAAAGTCTTGCGACTGTTCAAGCATAACATTTCAGCAGGTACAAACGGCTTTAAATTAATTTCTTAAGAGATTTAATAATTAAAACACCCTTTCTTGTCGCTCGCGCAATAAACTGAAGGTTCGCCGACCTTCTTGGGTTTGAGCATCGATAAGTCTCAATATTTTTTGTTATCGAGAATGTATAACGATTGTAAGATTTAAGTACAAGATAATGTTTAGTCCTACATATATCTTTTTTTTATTTTATCTGGAAGTATTTGCTTTCTCTAGCAGTCGAATCAATAACGTTCAAAAAGGCCAAATACTTACATCTATCTTTCTTGTAGAAATAAACCTTCTCCGATTTGTAGTAATTTACCGTAATTGCCTTTGATTCATTTCAGTACCAGACGTAACTTCACGAGCATGGTATATAACCTACTAGCGAACCGCGGCGGCTTTGCACCGTCAGATCTTTAATATATAAATTAAATATAAAATGAATATAAATTAAATATTCAAACCTTACTCGTTAAATGTTTTAAATGGTAGTGAAAATCGCATTGAAATTGCCTTAGAAGTTCAGAACTTTTAAGCGAACACAAACGCGGATTACAACGATGCTATTAAAAAAAAAATCTAATGTGAACGCGTCTTAAAATGAATACACAAGTATTTGCTTTTACTTAAGGTAAGCGAAGGAAATTGGATATTCTCTATTTTCGTGCAGGTAACTTGATATTGCGTGAATTATGAAAATTGCTTCTCAAATTGATGATTTATGCGGACCATTTTGTGACAGACAGTTTATATATAATTTACTTTTAAAACATTCCTCGTACTATATTTTATTTTACTATAAAACCTTAAACTTTATTATACTCGTCCCAGTTCCATTGCCCTCGCTAATAATAATTATTAAATAACTATTGTCAATATATGCCTCAGGGTTATTTGCTTCGTCACAAAAAATTCTCATAATTACAGTGTTAAAAACAATTTTCTTTACCACTATAACATGGCCTGTGCCATTAAAATTGGTAATAGCAATTTTTTACAATAAACAGTACATAAGTATGAAATGTGTTTCAATGATTATATTATATGCTTTAGGTATACAATCACATGTTCATAACGATATTAACTACAAGCTATGATAAGGGCTTTGCATAGATTAGACAAAACGATAGTTTTACATATAATGTGATGATAAAAAACATCGAACAGAATAGTACAATGATGGTATATAAAACACAAATGCTTCTACGCCCTCTACCGACAAGATTTATGTTTATTGCGCGAGGAAAGTAAACGCAGTAAAGTCCCTAAAACTTAATATATGACGATACAGTAAAAGGAAAGTAAAAATAAACATAAGGGCTAAATTAAATTCCACTAGAAAATTACGGAAACAATGTGGAGAAGTAGAAAATGTATAAGTTTTCTTTTATTAATATCTTACATCCTCAATATATACTCATACAGAACTAGCGAACTGCGCCGGCTTCGCAATGACAAGTCTGTAATATATAAACGAAATGTGAAGGTTTTACACATGCAGTTTTCACGAAGTCATGAAGTGTTCTAAATGATGTTGAAAACTGAAATGATGTTCTACGTGGTAGAGTCAAGCGGCGGCTTTAGCTGCTGCTCGAATGGGCCGGCTCGACCGGATTGGTACCATGGCCTCGCAGAATACTGGCGTGAAGTAGAGGCATCTTGTGCTTCTGCGTTTCGTTCGGTGAGTGAGGTAACCGGAGGCCCACATCCCCTCCTCTTCCCTCCCATCTCCCAAATATCCTTAAAGACCGGAAACGCACCTGCAACATCTATGGTGTTGCAGATGCATGTGGGCGACGGTAATCACTTACCATCAGGTGAACCGCTTGCTCGTTTGCCGTCTTTTCCAATAAAAAAAAAACTGCATTTAAATCAACTTAGAAGTTAAGATGTAATGCTAATACACAAACAAACGCGGATTGCGACTTTGTCTTATACTATTTAAATTTGTTTTGCCTTACCATTGAATTAAAAATATTCTATCTATTAGTTAGTACTTTTTATTTCTAGAAAATAAGTCGTTAATAATTGATAGCTAACGTGCCCGGGTGCGACGATCGTCAGCATGTTGAGTATGGGCAAATATTCCATGATAGCTTTCGATGGCGCTTTTGTTTAGCAATGTCTGTGTAAGTCAACAATTTAATAAAGTAGTGTAAAAAAAAATTAAATAAACAATTTATTAAATTATTTAATTTTACGTTCAAAGAACTAACTTGTAATATAATTACCTCCCGTTATGATGTTGTTACACTTTGTATCAAATGTCACATAAATTTGCTAACTATATTTCAAAGAGGTCTCTACGTGTTATGAAGAAACTCAAGATGTCTCTCGAGAATTTCTGGTGACAATATTTTAGTTTACTTAAACCGCTCCAGAACACTACATTACCTAATATAACAAGAACTTTGTTACATATTTTATCATGTCTACTTTCCTTCGAAGTTACGAGGAAAAATACAAAATATGCGAAAGAATTTTGCCCATGGTGAAAAGAAATCCATAGAAAATATTCACCTGAAACTTATTCTTGTGTGAGCCAGTATCATATTATACTTATGCATAAAGTACAAATTTTGTATAATCCACTAAATGTAGTTAATTTATTTCTTTTAAATTTTTTATTAAATTCAGTTTATTAGGCTCGTTGAAGTACCTTTGCCGTACTTCCTAAAAATTCCGCAAGGCTCACAAGGGAAGAAAATGCGTGGAGCTCCAACATGTCTACCTATCGCTACCATAAGGACATCGGTGGGGTTGACAAATCACCGCTTGTATTCAGATTTCTACAGCTGTTCGTAAGCTTTCGCCATGTAGTAATATACCATGATTACTTGATGGTAAATCCTACACGCTTTAGCCAGTAACTGAATTCTTTCGCTGAAACACCAATAAGCGGGCGCAGTCTCGGTCATAGCGAAAATTCTCATTAAAACATTTCTGTGCAATCTGAACAAACGGGATATTCTACTGTTAGGTTCTCATCGTTATTGGTTAGGTTCTAGTTAGTAGCAATATAGACACTAGTTTAATATACACACTTTTCCATACCTATGCGGCAGGGGTTAAGCCTGAATTATTACGTAAAATTTTATTACATAAATCGCTGACACTGTATATAGATGTAAGGTCAGCCGACAGCGCTATACTTAAAACCTCTCTTACACAGATACCATGTATATATAAATAAATATAATACTACACATAATGGATTAACATGACTTTTAAATCCGCAATTATTCTTTTTTAATATAATTTTTGTAAATATTTTAATTAATAAACTCATAAGCTCTACTGTACAGCTACGAACTGATGTAAAACTGTTACAGGAGCAAGTGAAATTACTTAAATCTGGAATATGGAGAATGAAAGTCTTTAAATCAATGATAACTTCTTATTATGACCGGTAGCAACTGCAAACGATAGTCAGTAGCATAAAGGAAGAATAAATACGATCAATAACTGACTTTCTCGTATTTTTGAAATTGAATTATAATGAAACCATGGAGAGACAAGTTTGTTGCTCCTTTCCATCATGTCATTTCTATAAATATTTAATCAGCACTTCTTCAAATTAATTCAATTCAAAAGTAAACAAAAATGACATTCGTATAATAACATTATAACTTCAGACAGCAAGAAACCCAGCGAAGGGAGTTAAAAGCGTTACGTGAGCTACGCGCTGAATAAGAATATCTCAATATTAATATTGTCAACGCGGGAGAGAGTGAGAGCGCTTCAACATCCAAGATATCACCAATCAATTCACGTGTTATTATTAGAAAAACCGATAGCGTTGGATATATTTGTAAGGTTCTATTCACAATAATATACGTATTATTAGTCGCATGCTTTACGAAATGCGAAAAAATGTATGAGATTTAGTAAATATTGTGGTGATCTTGTACTAACACAAGTTTTATGTCAACATATAAACGAAACGTTGAAAGCTTATTCGAGTATTATATATTTACGATAAAATAACGTGCATTTCTCTTTAAAACTTCCATAAAAGATAAATAATGACTGATGATAGGAAAGAAGGTAAACCATATTTTTGATAAAGCATACTGCTGAATATTCATCACCTTTGTCTTCTGAATTTGAAAATCCACTGTTGGATATATGCCTCTATCTAGAGCGCCGTTCCTGGCGGTGCACAATGAAGATTTGGTCCCTAACGATCACTATGTCAGACACGAATTTTTAAGCAGATGCGAACATCTGATTTACACAGAACATAGTTGTTCACATAGCGGATATAATTAAAATTAAGAAGGTCCCTCTACAAGAAACGTCGTTTTTTGTTTTAGCTTTATTGTAAAAACGGTAATACATACAAGCATCAAACTTGGTGTGAATATACTCGTAATGTAAACTCTAAAAGTAAAACATTAAATGAAAAACTTTTAAAATGTCCTATTATACATATTAAAAAGTTTCATCAAAATCCGTTCAAAAATACACAAATAAATCGATCGACGAAATTAATTCAAAACTTGCAATGAAAAATACGACTCTACCACGATATTTTAGAAAATTCTTGTAGATATTGCCATACATATTTTATTAATTCCGGGGGTCGGTTTCTTACAACACATAACCAAAAATTCGAGGGGCCCTATTGAGTTACAACTTACGACTTCCGTATCAGTTATACATAGGTATCCGGTTAGATTTCAACCTCAACCGTATTTGTTGATACAGGGTATTTTATTATTTTTCAAGTACGCACTCTGCTGGAGACGGTAGAGTCGTGATATTACTTCGCCACCCTTACAGTAGTGTAGCCCTTATTGATGCTATTAACGGTTCGTAATTTGTTAGTAATTATAATATTTACAAGTATAACCTTGATTATATCATCAATACTATTTTAAAATTGTAAAAGAGGTGTCATAGGTTTTTTTATGTAGAAAAAGTCAAACTTTGTTTTCGTTTCAATAATGCAGTGCACGGTAAAGAACATTTTTTTTTTGTAAAAGGCCAAATAAAACACTGTTATAGTTTATATACTTTAATTATTTCTTTTCGTAATTTTTTTTATTGTTCTTTTTTGTGTGTAATAAATTTTGTATTACACACAAAAAAGTCTTATTAAGCACACTTTATTCAATAAGACTGTCGTCCATTCTCTGTTAGCGACTACAATCTCAACAACATTCTAATTGGAAATTTTATCAGGATTTCAATTGTGAGTTATTGGTTAGTTTGTAGGTGGGTATAGTAATTAGCTTAATATTGATGATTTAATAAAAGAGGGTGTGCCGCCTGTCACACTGCGAATATGACCTTGACGAGTAGAGCGGTAGAAATTCGGTATAGACATCGATTATATCATGAAATGGATTATGTCATTATGTCGACTCGTTAGCCTGGTTGATATTGGCCCAGCCTTCCTTTGAAGGCAGGGTCAACATGCGGATTCGATTTCCGCGAGAGACAAGTATTTGTGTTGACTACAAATAATTGTTTCTCTCTGTATTTCTGTAATTTAATTGTGTAACAAATTACCCGGTTCCCCCGGTTGTTTGTCCGTTTTGCAATGTTTGTTTGCAAACCGCCTTCACGACACAGGATGTTTATTTCCTTAAAAATAAGATATTGAATACTTTTTTTAAATCCAATTACCGAGGCGCAGGCGTAGACACAGGCTGACGCTAGTTATATAAATAAATCAAGGATGTGATTTCAAAACATCAATTTTATGTGGTGGTCGTTAATCTTCCGAAATAAAAATATATACATGTAGTCATGGAAATATCGAGTCATGATTCTTTTTCATTGACCACAGGAATAGGGCGCTATTATTTGAAAGACACGGATCATTCAGTATTTCAAGAGCATTGTTAACGTACCGAAAGTAGAACCCACAAATATTTTTATGGTCATATTTTGCAGGGCAAGGAATCTTAATTTCGCTTTGTCACGTTGTTATGCATGTTTTCTTTCATTGCAAACTTAGTTGAGCGTCCCTCAAATATTTTATTTTTTAGATTATAGCTAATCTAAGCAGAAAAACATACGTTACACATAACACTTCTGTTGAAGTTTTTTGTTGAAGATTATTACTGTCGTAACAATTGTAATTCTATTGTTATTCTATTCTATTCTATATATATTGGGACGTACGGGAGTAGAACATTGAGGTGCTAAGCATGTAAGTTGGGGATTCTTCTACAATCAGAAATGACCCCACCTAACCATACCCAACTCTCGCATACTAAAGACTGACGATGTTATACTGATATGAACTATATTTGCACTGAATTACACAGGAATTTGTGAAAAGTCAATTCTACAAAAGTAATTTAATGTGTTGCGCCAAAAGTGTGGGTAGAATTCTGTAACGTTTTCTTTGAATTTCCGATAATTTGCCTGTTCCCTTGGTCTTTCCTTACGATACCCACGAAAAGAAAGAGGATGGGGATTCTTACGCCGCTAATCCTCATAGTAGTATTCAATTAAATCAAAACATTGATTTCGACAATTGTAATACAATTTTCACTTTCTTCGATGTCAAATTTCTTTATCAATATTTTTTGTTTTTTGTACATACATATATATATACTAGCTAAACTCTGTCACGATTCACAGAGATTTATTTGTTTACAACCTTTCTAGTAATTTTTTAAACGTAACCAATAAATTTGAGCTTAGTAGTCCAAATACCGTTCGAGAATTGCATGTCCATTCTCAGGTTGATTTTTTATATATAAGACTGGCTGGCCAAGCAGATGTTGTTCTGCCGTTTGCGGAGGTGGTGTTCTAGTGGCGAATTACAACAAAAACCTGCTTTATAAAAAAATATTTATGTGCGCCAACTTTCATGGTGACCGGTCAAACTGTGCAGGAATTTATCAATCTCATACATATCAACATCTATTTATATATATATATATATAAATCATCTAAAATGTGTATATATATGCATATATGTAAATATATATGTAATATGTGTATATATATGTAAATACACTAATTTCTTTAAATATATCTGTAGGAGCTGCTCTAAATCTAAGATTATATATAGGTCTTTGCAGAATGAAAATAGCTTCTGTATCAGCCGCGTATCCTCATTTTTCAAGTTTCTCATTTTTTACAGCATCTGCTGGAAAACTAAGTCAGCTAGCTAATTGAATATAAGAGGGCCCAATAAAACTATATATCAAGATAAATTTTAAGCAATTTATGAACGTGATATCAGGGAACTATTCTGATATACCATTCACCTCGTCATATGTTGTCGTTTAGTGTAGTATAGTGAGTCACTAATATAAGTAAGAAAGAGAAATGGTCCGAGAATCGAGCTCTGCGGAACGGCCATTAGTGCTCTCGATCCAGAAGAACTCGCAACATTGATAACAACTTTTGAATCCTGTTACTCAAGTAAGAATTCATAATGATGTAGTGTCATGATAAGTATTTTCTGTTGAACATAATGAAATACCTAAAAAATGTTACAGAATTCGGTATCCCAAGGGATTCTGTGAAATCTCCCAGGCAAGATTGTTGAAATTCGATTACAGAGTATGCACATTGTTGGGATCAAGTGGGTGGTGTCTACAAAACGTATGAATATATTTTAATTATTTCATGCGGTGAGACCACCAACGAACAAGCTTTGTTGTCCTTGCGTGTATTTGATTTCCGCACAGTAGCACTTAATCAATTACCCGTAGCAACCCTAAAAGTAAATTGTAAAAAGATATTTAATTTCGGAGCTTAATTGTTTTTGATGTTTTAGGTTCCAGTTTGTTAAAAATTCGACTGACGAATTCACTAAATATAGTTATTTATTGTTGTTTGTAAATCAATGTAAAGTATGTGCAGATATCTTTATCAGTGTCGATTTTTTTTTTCAACAAGTTTTTCCCTACGAGGCTCACCAAACGATACATTCTTTCTTATGGGGAGGCGAAAATGGGGTTACGGTAGCCACTTTTAGCTACGCTGTTATTTGGTTGTACCAAATAGAAATCCGTAATATTTGCTTACATGTTTGATCAGTGATAGTTTCTAGTTCGAGGGTACCGTCACTGCTTTTACTACCAGCCCAGCGTGGTGAGTATGGGAAAATCTTCAGTTTATTCTAATTCTAAGAAATGGTCTATTTCCAACTGTCCAACATCGACCTTACAAGGCGGGTGAAAAATAACGGTGTCGAAAAAGCGTGAGTGTTTATTTTTACATTTTCATTTGAAGATATGTGAACTTTTTTTGACGTGAAAGAGCCAAACAGGGGCTTTAACTGGCCGGCAATGCAACTACAGCTCCTCTGATATTGCAGATGTGCATGAGCGACACTTACCATCAGGTGAGCCGTTTTATGAAAAAACATAAAAAAAAACCAACCTGCGCTAGAGCAGCGAAACGGATTCTTTTCGGCTTCAGGCTTTCGCTTCGGCTGAAAAGGACCTTCAGCTTCGGCTGATAAGCGCCTTGCCCGGCAGGGGGACATTTATAGGTTGCTCACAATATATCGAACTCTCGCACACACATATTTTGGGTACTAGGAGATGATAAAAATAAGTATACCTCTGTACGAGTTTGTAAGTCCTACATTGGCAAATATTCAAGTACGTATTATATCATTATCTATGTCTCTAGTACAAACATTGATTATTTTTATGTTACCCTTTGGTTAGACTATTAGGCCGCTAATCTTTTATTTCTTAATCTAGACAAACATCTGATTTGGTTTAAATCTCATATTTCTGTTGTTATAAAACTAAGCGATATAACACAACAAAGACAGCATCTGCAACCATTTCCGTAAATTCATAAATGCGCTATGTTCAAGAACTGGGAAAGAATATTTTCTGTGCCAAAATGTCTTGCATTTTTAAGATTTTTTATAATAATATGCAAACAATCCTTGCTGGCATCTTGAAAATATGAAATTAACTGCAGAAACATTTTTAGTATTCGGAAAAGTTAAATGTGAATAGTGTTGTTTAAATGAAAGTAATGATGGAGACTAAGACAAAGTATTTACTTTTTTATATTGCGTACAACCTTATTTGAACCAAAACCTTTCTCTACTGCCTTCAATTATTTGATCAATGTTACTCTGAATAGTTTCTAAAGTACCATAATAAAATTATATGCAATAACGAAGAAAAAGAAGTTTTCCTGTGTAAGTGAACGTAAAAAGTGCAGATAATGATCAATTTCAAAAAAATACGCCAATCATACCAAAACAAAAATACACATTACTGAAAGGACCAACAGCAACACTTTAATTATGTAATTTTGCATTCATAACAACATTTTAAGTTTTATCATCACAACATTTTCATTAATAGCTCTTACTGCCTGCCGCTGTTGTAGGAAGCCAATATTATTTTTCGGTCACCGAGCCATCGAATTAAATTTCTTTCTTCTCCTTTGACCACTTGAAAACAAATGGCTGTGTATTTAGGCATCTATCAATAGAAAAACATTCCGTTATACATTGCGAGCGGAATGGCCATCGCATTCTCGGAGACTTCAGATCGTAGACGCTGCCGCCGGTCACCGATCTGGGTAAATTAGGTCTTGCTATACTTGACATTAGCCCGCCACTTAACGAATTCCGCGAGATTTTACTAACATTTCTCCTAAATCGATTTGCTAATGCCGCCATCTCGGAATATCTGTCTATCTATATATACAAAATGTAAATGAACGTATACTTAAAATCACTGCGCATGTTATTTCCACTTACCTCGATGCGATTGATAGTAAAAATGGGAAAAATTGTATTTCAATGGTTTCAATATTGCTTAAAGATATTGTTAAATAATACGCCATTCCCATATACAAGTGTGAAGTAATTCTTCGTTAAAATCATACCGTGTTATTTTTCACATCCAAAACATGGTTTCGTTTATTTGTAACCATGTTTTGCATAAACGAATCCGTAAAAAAAATAACACGGTAAGATTTTATAAACACGGAATTATTGTGAAATTGTTTTTAGCAAGAGAATAAGGCCCCTGTACACTAAGACAATGATAGGTGCTCGCCACAAATCTCGTTGTCCCGAATAAACAGGTTAAAAGTGGATTGCAAAGTATTGGGTACATGGTCGTGAGAGCTTTTTTAGGCTTTCTACGCAAAACGGTAATATAGACATATTACTATTAACATCGGTGAAACCATTTTTTAGAGTTTCTTGCTCGATCGTACTTCATCAACCTTGACTTAATTGAAGCAAGATACAAACCTAAAACAAAACAAAAAAAAAAATAAACCGGCCAAGTCAGAGTCGTGATTGCGCTGAAGGTCTGGAACTGAATGATTCTTTCACACAATTTTTTTTGGTAAATACATAACACAGATATGTGTGCTTCAACGGAACCAGCAGTGTGCGAGTGCTCCCACATGGCCGGTTTTTAATTTAAAAGCAAGTCGGTAAAAAAATACGAAATCGTGTCATAAAAACTTTCAGACCCCTTATCTCTACAACCAATTGAAATAAAGACATGGAATACGATACATATATATTTCTGAATATGTGAAGATATCATGGGATATGTTATGACGTCGCGGCCTAGAATACTATAACCGAACAGTCCCGCACGGAAACATCGCACAATCCACAAGCGTTACTCTAAAACTCCGATCAAAGAATACGTGAGCGCTCAAAGCTGTACGCGTTTCTGCCTACGAACAAAATCAACAAAACCGCAAAACATCAGATTCAACGACAATATTATACCTCCTATATTTGTATACGTATGATTTATACCTCAGTACATTGTTACAGTATTATAACAGTAAAATTTGTAAATGTATTTCTTTTTGAAACTAACTACTTTAATAAAAATATGTATTATTTTATTTTGTATTTATGTCTGTTTATGTGATCAAAAAAATATCTACCCTAAACTCGATAACCTTTCTCTAGACAAGACAAAGGATATCTTTTTAGTATATCTTAGACAAGGTAGGTGATGTATACGACTCGATTGCACACTGGCTGTGCGATTTTTTTAATTGCGACGTTTCGGGTGCTTCATAGCACTCATGATCGCGTACAGGAGTTTTATGCCCTGATGTCATAGTTGACCGGGCTGGGCTACCTTCAGCTTATATATGATTATTAATTTTGGACCGATATACGCAGAATTAGTTTACGACGTCTTGAGGTCGCGGTATCCTTGATCTTGGATATTATTTTTGTAATTACCGGATCCCAAGCTAGCCATGGAAACCCAGCCATCTTCTCTGTTGAAATTAGGATGTTTTTTAATTTAAATAGTCTGTCAAATCCCAAAAACAAGACGCAGGAAGCTTGATTGTGAATGCGGTCTTAATTTTTTTTCAATGAAACGCGATAAAATCCGTAAATAATACTTTAATTTCAAATGTGTGGTATTCGCGTAAAAACAAGAAATAGTTTTAGGGTAGACCTATTAAATCGCCGACGAACAAAATTTCAAACTACAAACAAAGTTAGATAGCCCACATACTTAATTATTATTAATTATCAGAGAAGGGAAGCATTTACGAAAAAAAAAACCTTATTTCAAACAATTTTAATAGCCAAATATTCTAAAACAAAACGCAATTAAATAGATTAGCGATGAAAATCAAAACTGCGAGCAAGCAACTACTCTATGTACGCACACAAAGACGTATAAGTTATCGTTCTCTGGCCCGAGTTGGACAACCACCGAGCTACCGGTCCGAATGCCAGCGTACTACTGCCGTCTGCGCCCGCCGTTAGAGCATATATAGTATATGGTTTCTTATTTGAAGTACTTAAATACTTATTTATTTAGTGCATTAATATTTCAATATGTCGTAGCCGTGTAGTAAGCCATTCAAATGCAAAAAAAGTTGCATTTTCTTTTCATACAAAGGTACAAAGCTTCTAATATGAATATGAAATATCACCATATATTGTCTTAGAGTAGATAATTAACATAAATATATTTATGTTTCAACTTCCTCTGTCGGCCGTAAACGAGGACCTTAATCCTTTGGAAAGCACCTTCTTGAAGGTACTAATCGAAAAAAGAGCCTGTAAAGTTAATAGCTTGCTTTCTCTTTTAATTAAAATTAATAAATCTATACAGAGAATAAAAGATTTTATTAATATTCGATGCGTTAAGGCTCTTCACAGATTAAAATAAGAATATTATATAAATTTGTTCGTTTAATCTAGAAAGCTTAGTATAGCGTAACCAGGAATAATCTAAATTCACCTTGCTCCAATACTCGACGTTATTTGATAACTTGATAGCTTTTAATGAAATGAGGTCATGGTTGTTTGGTTAAGTGGAATAAATATTACATTAGTATTTACCTATATTAGTTTAATGAGTAAACTGATAACGAAATTTAAATATATTTTTTATAATGTTACCTTAACGGAAGTTAACAATTAATTTGATAATTGTTAAGTTACGTCAAGGTTACATATCTTCAAAATGTGGGAGAGGCCTATGTCCTGCAGCTGACTGGAAAAGCCAAAAATAAAAGGCTTTTATTAGTACTAATATTTTTTCAAAAGAGTGAAAAAAATGCTGATGTGGGACTCAATTCATATTCGTACAAGTGAGCTAGTAATATGAAAGTTTTACATATATGACCGAGCCATAAAATTAAATATTTCTATATATATATACACATGTATTGACATGTCTAATGTATACATATAAACTTTGTGTACATTTACTCGATATGACCACTAGAAACATTAATTTTACTCATTGGTTTCCCCAAGTCAGTAATGAAGACCTATCAAATTGGAAAGTTTGCAGAGCATGGTTTTCGAAATACTATTAACAACGGTATAATTAAAACACAGATTTGCAATCACGGGTTTAATTTTGGCTTATTTAACTAACTTTATCTTATCACTTGCCTAGACGGAGCCCTGGAGAAGCCTTCGAGTTCAGATGCGAATGTGAAAAATAAATAATGGAGTTTGAGGGCTCTGTCTGAATGAATTTATTACCAGAACTGATTTTGTATTTATTGCGGATTAATATAATGTACATGTTGATTTTGGAGAATATGAATTATGTGTAACAACTTTCAAAAGGTTTCGAATAGACGACTAAGGTAAGATACAATAGAGTACTACATTTTTCGAATGTGTAGTTAAAGAACGTTGTGAAAATGGTCGAAGGTGTTGTGTAATTTCTTTATTGTTATATTTCTTAAAAAGTAAACCAAACATGAATGCATTCCATTTTATCCTAGTAGAAGTGAAAAGTGGAATAGGGAAGCCCGTTTAGCTCCTAAATAAACACAGAAATAGATAGATATGTCGATTTGCAGCTATTTGGTAATTGAAATCTAGATTGTGCAAAGTAAGCAGATGAAACAAGCGCTGTCACTTAATACAGTGAATAGAGAAGTGCACCTTAATTTGCAAGTTTGGCGACAGTCCAGCTTAGATACGCTGAGGAATAGTAAATAACATGACAGTGCTTTGTTCAGCTGTATCTTATTCGTAATGGATTCGAAATCCCCTTAATGTTATGAATATATACTGCACAAGGCCACTGCCTCGATTTTCACTGCATTCTGGATTTGGGCAGAATTTCATTCATCAATTATCTTCTTTTACTATTATTAATGGGATTATAAATGTATATATAGCAAACCGGTGTTTAAAACTCTTTGCTTCTTCGCTTTACAAACAGTTGTCAGCTTAAGTTTGGAATGGGGTTGGAACTCTACCGACGTCAGGTAGGATGGTATCTTCTGGCATTGCGTGATTGCTCAAATTAAATAATTCTTTTTAAGTTTAGTAGTTAAGAGTTAAACTAACATTTTACATAGAATTTAACTTAACTAAGATATTAGATTTTCTTATTTGAAGTTCATATCTATCAAATGTGATTTTTATAGCAAAGGCATTACGGAAGTTGGAAAAATAACAATAAAAAAGTTTTACCAACCACTGCGCCACAAGGTTTATATCACAAGTTCATTGGTATGAGAGGAAAATGTGACTATTAAGCTGCTGAAACTTTTTGCTTTCAAGTTTATTTTTCTCATAAATGTGACCATAAAGTCCTGTGTCTATAAAAACCTTTGAATTATAAAGTAATACAAAATATGATTTCTTGTTCTTTTCCCTTATGTAAAACATAGTTAATACGTGAGAATTGGAACAGTATAAAAATTGGAATAGACATTATATTAAATCAATAATTAAAAATAATCAATAATCATTAAAGATAAGAATGAAAATAAATAGCACGGTAACCTTCCATAAATTGTTTTTTTTATTGTTTTAATATTTTAAAATGAACGATAGCTATGAATTTAAATAAATCATATTTCTCTAGAAGATGAAATAAGTGCCCGAATCTGCCATGAAATTAAAATTTGTAAAGCGGTCGATCAAATAGCTCTTAGTAATTAAATATCCTATTTTGACTTACTGGTATCAGAAGCATTTAAATCAAATTCAATTATTCTCTACGGTGATTTCAGAAACAGGAAATTTTCTTTCTTTGCCTTACTAGCAAGGCCTTATCAACTGTGCATGAGATATTATAGTGCCGTAAATGTACGCGCCAACACATAGGCACTCACGCTTCTTTACCTTCCCATATCCAATATAATGCTTATGTGACAAGATCGGTCGGTGGGTCAGATGCAGTGTCAGAGACACGGAACGCACACAACACAAACAGACTCTTAAACCAATAATATGTGTTTTGCACAAATATTGATTTTGGTGTATCCATGACTCTATAGTTAGGTACGCTAACAATATTTCGTACGAAAATGTCTTCTAGGATTGTTTTTATAGGAGAATACTCATACTTTTGTTTACAGTTATCTCTCTTAGTATTACTTATGGCATATGTCCGCAAAGCCTTTAACCAATAAAAAAAGTAAAGTAACAGCCTGTAAGTGCCCACTGCTGGGCAAAGGCCTCCTACTCAAATACTAGTATCAGAGAGGGTTTAGGAGCCGGGAAGGGCCCGCCACGCTGCTCCAGTGCGGGTTGGCGAGCTTCACATATCCTCGAAATAATATTTTTATTATTTCTCAGACATGCAGGTTTCCTCACGATGTTTTCCTTCACCGTTGAGCACGTGGTAAATACAGCACTTAAAATTGTTTTAGTGGTGCCGGTACCGGGGATCGAACCCAGGTCACTCGCGCTCTATGACACTAAAGTGAGCGCCGTGACCACTAGGCTAACACGGCTCTTTAGCCAATGCAAGCCATTTTTTATTACTTTTTTGTAATGCGGATATAATCGTATTTGGTATAACTTGAACTTCACTACTACGTGCCCCAAACAGTAAATAAAGGAAACCATAGGCTCACTAATACACGTTCTAACAGAACAGGAATAAAGACTAGAGACGACTTTCAACTGAACAATGAGCCACTGTGAAACCTCAGAGCCCATCGTGTACAAATATTATTTTGGCGGGTGCTTGAAAAACCGAGAAAATCACATATGGCCGACAGCGACCAACGAGCGCCAATAATAACTGAATACATTAGTCTATATTGGGCCGTAGTAATACATATTAAATATTTATTAACTAACTCACATTAAGTAAGTTAACAAGTTAAGTTAAAATGTAAAGTTAAGGTAGTTATTAATCAACATAAATGATTGAAATTGATCAACAGATAGTTCATGGATTGGTAATCTCAAAGGAGATAAACCACAATTATTATTTCCAGTCACAGCAGTATCAAATGAAGACAAGATAATTCTCTAAAAGTATACATTTCTCAGTTCAAATCCGATATATACGAGTATTATGTAACAGCGTTGAATAAATTTCCTAGAGAGATGGTATTGCTGCGCGGTTGCAAGCGTCGTCCCGATTGCCAATAATATTTCCGAGCGCGATGGTTAATTAATTACGTGTACCTACTTCCAGCGCATCATATTCTTCTCGACGTTTCTGAAATGTTTTCTTGTTAATATTAAACTTTCTTACTAATTAAGAAAAAAACGAAGATATTGTACAAAAATGGTACACTATTAACAATGATAATGAAAATATATCATATTTCAATTGCATAATTTATTTAACACCTGTTTAAAATTTATGGTAGATTTTTGATTGATTTGGCGAGGCCATTTAACGTTAAAACTAAGTTCTCCGATCAAGAAGAACGGGGTAGGTTTTCAAGCATTGAATTATTATGCTGGCAATGTTGACTTTTATTCGAAATTGTCACTCAGCTCTCAGCTTCTGCTAATAATTTCTCTTTACGGAGTGTGGTTTTCACTACACGAGATGGAGAAGTTTTTTTAACCCTTGTGATCACAGAGGCATAAATTATAAGATTTCCAGTGATCGTTGAACTACGCTGTAATAAATTGAAATTCATAAAAATATGGTCGTACTTCTTTTCTTAATAACCATGCGTTTTAATATTATCATATATGTAATAAAAAGTATATCTAACCTGTTATTTACTTTATTTACGACATCATCGTCAATTACTTTTAATTATAATTGGTTTAATATGAGTTTATCAAAGTTTAGAAGGATTCACTGCAATCGCCACGATAGACGGTTAATGCATTGTCCATCGATCGTATCGTATTTTATTTAGTTTAGCATATTTGAAGTCACGAGATTTACCTGTCATTTTGGTAAGTCATTTTGTACGTCATATAGGGTACCTTCAAATCAATATGGGATGATTTTTCATGTATAGTATGTTCTTATTTAATGAGAGATAATCGTGTCATAAAATTAGGTTTTGTCACACAATGCTCGACTCAAGTCGAAAAATTTTACTTCATCCGGTGGATTCGAAATTTATTATCTTTTGTATTTAAAATTAATGTCCTCTTCTTTGATTCATTTTGTAATTATGATGGAGCCAGAGGAAACGTTTTGGCCCTACAGAGATCCGTGCTTTGAAAATGTAACTTTGTCATAACTTTTCATTATTGCTTTGATCGAAAATTCTGTTCCGTAATGTAAATAAATTGTTGAACAAGGTAACATTTCTTAAAATATTAAAGAGCAGAAGTTAATTTTGTGTAGATAAATGTAGTTATCTGTGCCTTGTATTATAATAAGTAAAAAGCATTTACAATCATTGTTAAAACTTTGTTACACAAATAAATGTATTATGGTAACTCTTAGCTGGGAGAAAATGATTTCCCGTCTTCTTTTTAGTATGTTTGTCTTATTCATCATTATTTAAAAAGTCTATTACCGAATATGAGCCTTCCACAAAGATTGCGACAAAGCATGGCTCTGAGTCACGGTTGTGACAGCCTGAAATGATGATGATTGCACAAATTATTAGTTTTTGAGCCTGATTGCGCTGCGTTCAATTACACTGCATCTGACCCTTCTGTTCCATTCTGTTCTTCTGTTGATCTCATCTCAATATGCGTAACCGATCACACAATAAGGGAGACCACTTATGTGGCCTTGGAGCCGGCAGAAAACCTATTCGAATTCGGCAGAAACAAATAATAGGGAGCAGCTTCACAGGTTCAAGGATACCGGCACTGCGCTCAGCAACTAGCATGCTGAGTATAAGTCAATTTTTAATTTGCGCTTTCACCCAGCTTTCATTATTTGTACCGAACTTTTACTGTCCTATAAAAATAAGTAAAAAATGTGTTTGTTACAAGTACTCTTTAATAATGACTTCAAAGATCGCCGCATGCTTATTCAAAACATGTCCTGTTTTTAATAAGGATGTCTTCTAAAAATTAATTAAAGTCAGGAAATTAACCTCCAGTTCCATTTACTAACTCAATTCGACCATTGTACGTTATTTAACCTTCTCCTTTCAACCGATCATTGTTAATGTAGCTCTTTGTCATTGATGAAAGAAGGATCACATTTCTTAATATGATTAGACTTATTGAAAATTCGAACAATGCTATCTCTATTATTAGAGAATGTATTGTTGCTTATAGAATAAAAAGGTATCCAGGCTACCCTTTGTGACGTCACGTAAATCAAACATACTAATGAAATAACATAGGTAATAGTCACAGAGCAAACATTTCTATGATCCTAGACTAAGTCTAAGTCTAAAAACTTTTTGATTTCACATCCAGGGGCTCGATTCCCAAGCGGAAGAAATTTTGGTACGCCCTATAGATAATTATTGTAGTTCCAGATGTTTGTGCATTACAGAAACCAAACGTATTCAGTGAATATTAAGTGTTAATTGCTTCGTAGGACACAAAAACATTGTAAGTAATCCATTAACGTAATAAATTTGGATTTGACCCAAATTTATTAGTCATTTATCTATTATATATCATTAAAATTATTAAAGTCTTACATTTTTTTAAGATAATGTTTAATGTTCATTTTATAACGACCAAAGTAATAAGGGCACATCAATTTTTAATTAATCTCCTTCAAAGTACTCTCCTTGGTTAGCAAGACATTTATCTCACGTTGATTTCATGATTAGAAGCATTTCTGGAAAGCTTCTAGCTGAGAAAGCTCTAGAAGGGCTTTACACTGCTCTGTCGTGGCCCTCTCAATGTCGGGAATGGTGTCAAAAAGATTTCCTTCAAGTACGGTGTTTACTTTTGGGAAGTCAGAGGTACCATGGTGCTTCAAAATCCGAAGATTAAGGCGGATGTGGACAGACCAAAAATTTCAAAATCGTCTCATTTGCAAATTATCCGATAAAATGCTTTATGTGATGTTCACTTCTTCAGTAAGCTCTCGAATCGACAATCGCTTTTTTGAATAAAGTAATTTTGCCACTTTTTGTACGTTTTCGTTTGCTGTTGAGGTTGAAGACGCCTTGAGCGATGCACGTCTTCAACCAATTTTCAATTTCCGCTTTTAAATCGCCCATAAAACTTGTAACAAATATTCAGAGATGTAGTCTTATCGTCATACACTGATTTTATTTTAACATATGATGTCGTTTTTCGGCACTTTTTACAACTTAATGTTAACGCGTTATTAGAAATCAATGATGCACTACAGAGTAAACGCATCCTCACACTTCTTACTTCGGAACCCCAAAAACAAGTCTCTCGACTCGACTTATTCGAAGTAGAATGTATTCTAAGGAAACACGCTATTGAATGTTTTTGTAATGTTGTTTATCGTATTACCTGTTGGTAATATCTCATCATAATTGAATACCCTGAAGATGCCGTAAGGTGAAGCCAGTCGGTTTGTTATATAAATAAATAAAATGTGTTGTGAAACTAGTAAAAGTAGTAGCCTGTAAGTGCCAACAGCTGGGTAAAGGCCTCCTTCTCTAATACCAGTATCAAAGAGGGTTTAGGAGCTGAGAAGGGAAGGAAGTGGCCGCTGTACAGCATTTGCCCACCTTCACTACGAGAAACCGACTGACTCTAGCCCTTCTGGCCATTTTAGAGTTGTTATTAAATTTATAAATAGTTTCTATATCTTCTGTCTTAAGTAACCTTTACGTGACATATTACTTCAAATGGATATAGCGTCACCAAGTATGACTGTTATGAAAATTCATTCACCCTATTTTTTGATGTATCTATATATACTCTGATACCTGTAAATATCATTTATACAAGAAATCCTAGTGTGCAGAAATGTTTTCTTATAGAATGTCAATACAAATATTTTGATATTTGCTATGTGCTAAAGGATTTAGCAGTTTTGCAATACCCATGATGGGTATTATGACTTTCAATACATAAACCTATAACATAGTAACAAAATCATAATCAAAATTCCTAGAAAGCATCAATTAAAGGTAAAAAAAGTACAGTTATTTATATGCTTTTTGCATCAATGCCATCACCGTTTGGTGAGGGTAACATTACGTGCTGCTTTCAATCATGACTGTGGAATTTGTGTTCGGAATATTTGTTTAAAGTGTTTATCTTTTTCTGTGAGCGAAAAGAATGATTGTGTTGTCCTTTCTATATCAAATATTATAACTGATTTTAACCGTTTTAATTAAAGTGAAAATAAACATGTAAATGATTCAATGTATTTTCGACTGTTAGCTGGGTAGCAACACAGCAAGTGACGGATGAACTTTAGGAGAAAAAATTGGTCCTTTTCCTTATTTTTAATATGTCCCATTGATTTAAATTAACTTACCAGTATGAAAAAAGGACTACCTAAAAACTACCGCAATTAGTAAGGTTTCATTGGAGTTTCGTAAAATCAAAGCAAATGTTAACTAATTCTTAAGCCGAAAAAGATAATCCTACAACAATAATTAAGAACTCTGGACTTTGTACAAATCGCACCGCATAACTTTATTTGCTGAATGTATTTGCTTTGTAAATAATATGTAATACAAGTAAATCATTAGCATATGGTGACAAAAGATTTTTGAATTGTCTGTATATCATCTATGTACTAGATTAATATTCATATTTATATCAGCTAATACTTACTATTTAATATTATTATACTTTAATGAAAGCATGTGTACAAATGTATGGTCAACATTTTGGATTCTAAACTAACACGTTAACATTCAATAATTTAATAATATCTTCTTGGAGGGATATATCACCATTGAGTAAAAGCGAATGCATCATCTCCTTCTCCAAATGCTAACAAAAGGCTCTGGTGACCAGTGGTGGTAAAAAATTATGGCCCAATATCTATTCGAATTTTGTCGAACTCAGATCCCACAGACCAGTAATAAAGATCAGCATCACTTGTGCGATGGTATCGGCATCGAGCTAACCAACCCGCTTGCCCAGCTTAAGGAGTATTGGTAAACCATCCAAGAAATTTATGCCGGTTTTACTAGTGCTTTCTCGGAGAGGTCTTTGTTCAGCAGTGGACTAAAATAGGCTGATGAACTAGTAGCAGTAGTATGGATCGATGTAGTGTCAAACAGAGTGCGCACTGATATTTCAATAGTAGTTAATTCACGCCATGTGGGACATAATTAATTGAAGGAGGTATAAGTTTACGATCGCTTATGATTCGACATATTTTTAGTATATAGTCTAACATTAAATAAAGTATATAGTGAAACAGTATTGTAGATTATTGTTCCAAGTTAGTTATGTAGAAGATCATTCGCATTTGTGTTATATACTAATACGAGAATTCAAACGTAACTGATTTTAAAGAGTATTTCATTTTATCTGTGGGAGTCGAATAAAAGGCATGAGAATTAAATTCTTAATTTTATTACAATAAGTTGAAAACTTGTATTATGAGATGACTAGCAAATCATCAATCAAAAATATTTTTTTTTGCTCTGCTAATCTTTAGAAACTTTCTTATACTTTATTCTTCGCACCCCAGGAAATTATAGCGGGAACTTGTATCAATTTAATCTGTATTAAATGGCCAAAAATGTTAAAGAAAAATTCAAAGAAAACTTTTTAAGTACGCCGCAAGTTTACGTTTCAATATGTTAAAGTTTGTACAGTTACAGTACAAAACAGTGCTTAATATTAACAAGACAAATAAAGTCATTTTATATAAACACACCCCTGTCCAAAAAGTAGAGCAATGCAGAATAGAATATTGAACCATTTTCATATTCAAATATGATTGACGTAGGGATTGTTATAGTTCGCCATTTATAGAAAATACCGATTCAGTTCCCGCTTTAACCTGAACTCGGAGGACGCGAACTCATAACCATTTAACACGGTATTAATTTAAGTACATACGTGGTTGAGCCAAGCGGCGGCTTTTGCTGCTGTTTGGATGAGCCAGCTCGATCTGGTAGGTACCACTGCAGAATACTGCCTCGCAGAATACCGGCGTGAAGCAGAGGCATCTTGTGCTTCTACTTTTCCTTCGATAAGTAAGATAACCATGGGGACTGGGCCTCCACTCCTCATGATCCTTCCTCCCATCTGCTAAATACCTTTAAAGACCGGCAACGCAACTGCAGCATCTCCTGGTGTTGCAGAAGTACGTGGGTGACGGTAATCACTTAGTATCAGGTGAACCGCTTGCTCGTTTGCCGGCTTTACCATAAAAAAAAATTTGAACATATTTCCCTATACTTGGAGGATAGAAAAGAGCATATAAAACTGCGTCAGGATTCGCGTTGCGTTTCGATTGCGTGATTCTGATTGTGTGCTGTTTAAACAAGAAAATGTTAATTTTATTAAAATAAAGTTTTTACCACGTTTTTAATGCTTATTGTTATTTTACATGCAGTTCTCTCACATGTGTTTAGTTCCATGTCTCTAACTCACCGGGAACTTAGTTTGAATATCTTGCAAAATTTACCGAATGGACAAGAAAACGAGTTAATAACAACGTAGTTAAAAAAGTTCGTGTGTAAAACTGCCATTAGTTTAAGTCAAAGTTCGTAAAAGGTAAAAGAGAAACCAATAATCTGTAAACTACACTCTCATTACACAGAAAATAAATCAGCTTATTATAGGACTATTTGTTACATAAAAAGATAATCGGTTTTAATAAATATCTTAATTATGTATTTATTAAAACCGTTATCATGTCAATAAAAATTAATAAGCATAACGTTATATGACTAAAATTTTACGTCACGATTGAACCCTAGGAATCCTAGTCACGCATTGCACTTGATCTTACCTGGAATTAATTTCAGCAGAACATTAAGTTTTAGTCGGTACGGGTTAGGCAAAATTTCGAATGTAGAGTTAAGTAAATATCCAAGACCTGCAGAGGCACACAGGCTCTCTTTAAATTTTTGAGATAATTTTGGTGCCGCTCTAGGGCGGGTTGGAACTTCATTCATATCTATGTTGAAGCGAGCGCTCTGTCTCCAGACTTACCACGGCTCGTACTTCTGGTATTTCGTTTAATATGCAGATATGTTTATCATATTTGTCCGTATCCACTTTTACAATACTCATTATCACTCTGAGGTGGTGTGGTTTAAGGAAATCTTACGACACCCACGAAACCCCTTTCGTTTCGAGCTAATGTTTGACTACATTCCCACACATTAGAGCAACGTGATGAAGCCCTAACTACTGTAGAATTATGGTAGCGAACTAGCTCAGCAGGAGCCTATTCACTCTTTCTGGCATCCGCTTAACGTCGGACGAAAAAACTGACGCAGGCAAAATATTCCTGTTCTTTGGCCGTACACATTCAAAATCATAAAATCATGTATTTCGTCCGAATGCAAGGAATAGTTACAACAATAAAACGAAACTCGCTGTGCGTCTAGAACTACGATAGCGGAAAGGGGACAGAGAAAGTAATTTTTTAATCAGATTAGAGAGACAATTTCTTGCTTCATGACAACTTTCCATCGCAACGTTCATGAGAGTATAGTGGAGTGGTTTCCCGATGCCTTCTGCACCAGATATTTTTAGAAGGGTATTTATTCTCCAAGGCTCACTGGAGCCTCTTCTGCCCCTAGGGGTGGGTTGTTAATGGTTATTCCGCCATTAGCTCGGTCGCCAGAGCCCCGGCTGTAATCGAGCAGGAGATACCACGGTCATATCATAACCGCCGCCATTACGCGCGAGCTGGTTGGGTTGACATTTGGGGTGGATGTATGGTATTCCTTCCCCCCTTATCCCCCCGAAGAAGAGGAAGAAGATTACTTAAGCTGATGACTGTGAGGCCACTAGCTAGAGCGAGAGTAATAGCTTAATAGACAGGTCAATCGACTTGGTTTTGAATACCGGTGCTGGTACTACTACTAAAACTATTACTTGCAATTTATAGTGTCAAATTTACCTCTCGTTCAGTGGTGAACGTCAAACACCGTGAAGAAACTTGTAAGTCTGGGATAATAAGAATATTCTTTCGGGAACATGTGAATTCCGCCAACCAAGATTGGAGGAGCGTGACGGACCTCTCTCGGGTCGGAAAACCCTCTCAAATATTGTAAATTCCTCTCCTTTGCCATGCAGTGAGATATTTACAGGTATCTATCACAATGTTATAAGTTTTTTAATTTTGTGTTTTGCAAAGTATTGTTTTAAGTAATTAGTATTTTACTTGGTATTATAAAATGTGTATATAATTAATAAAAATGAAATATTCAACATCACATGAATTCATTTCTAAATTTTTTTTTATAAATGAGGTTTAAAATTTGTTAAATCTTTTTCTTTAGTGGAAAACATTTTAGATAAAAAAAAAACGTATAAATAAGAACAATAATAATTACGAAACTATCCGCTGCGGCATATCGGTACACGGTATACCCGCAAAGGTAATAAATGTGGTACAATCTGATAGCACGGTCTCAATGCACGGGATTTAATACACTCAAGAGCGATTTATAAACATTAAGTCTTCCCACTCGCTTCTTATCTCCTGTTCCTTGTAAGTAAATAGCATGATAACGACAACCCTATTTTCGCCGTTGATAAGTAACTATGTCAGAAGGGCGAACAAAATGTTTTACTTATGTGCTTAAGTTAATTCTACTAGAACCTTTATAGTGTACATATTAACAGAATTATAAGGTTTTTTTTTAACTTTAAATTTGAAGTGTTGATTTGCAATTTTGTATTTAAATGGATTCATGATATTTAGTGTAACTGAAATGCAGTAAAGTAATCAACTCTACGTTTCAGTTATTTAAATTACGGCACTATTCCATTATGATACATTAATTTAGCAGCGGTAAAATTATTGTTAGCATATTTGTTCTCGCATGGATACATGATCACTAGTGTATATTTTATGATAAAATGTCAATCTTGTTAAACATTTGATTTTGTGGGAGAACACGAGTAGAATATCAAAATACATGTAAAGCCTGAAATGAAGATAAATAGATATCTAGTATTATATACATGATTTTTAGTTCTGTTTTCATCGGGTTTAAATCCCACAAACAGTATTATAGCCATGACTTCTTGAAACATGTTGAAATGTCAGGTTAAAGCAAAATTTTTATATTAGCTGCAGAAATGATATACATGGCATTATACAGGTCGAGCTAAATATTTTTTTTAAGGATTTAAAACACATCTTAAAAAGTCATTTTGAAAAGTCAAGCAGCTAGAAGTTTGTTAAGTCGAAAATTCAGAATAATATTTTAGCAACATTTTATAAAAATTCCTCTTATGAAAAATTTTAGAACTTTACATAGAGGGAGAAAAATTATTCTTGTAAGAGATGATAACGTGACTAGGTTTAAGCATCTGATAGGAAATGAAATGAATTGCCGGTAGTAGATTTAAAAAGTGTCGCTCGGGGTTAAGCGTTATAGTAGCGTAGGTAAATATTTGCTTTCTATTATCCACCATCCATCGTATCTCGTTTCAGTCAAACGACTTAACCTGGATTCTGCATAAATGACGAAAGTCATCTGAAAGATTCTGTAATATTTTATGTAGCAAATATTTAACTATAGTCACTTATAGTTATAATTGGTATAAAGTTATTTACAATGCATGTTTTTCCCCATAGAAAAGTAGTGGTAACTGTTTGGTAATCACTTCATTGGGTAATTCACTATAGGTTTTTTAAATTCTGTGTATCGATAACAGCAAGTGTCTATTGTGAAGAACTTTGAAAATTGGCGTAGCTTTCAGAAAACGACCCTGACTCGTCAATCCATCTTCGTCATTATTGCTCCATGATAACGCAAGACCTCATACTACTCGATAAACCGTTATAACATTACTAGACCTGCGGTTAAAAACCATACGTCATCTTCCCTACTCGTCATTGCTAGCTCCAACCGATTAGCATTTGTTTCGCAGTTTGGACAATGTCCTGCAAGGAAAAAAATATAGTTGTCAGGAAGTAGTACAAAATGCCTTCATAGCATCTGTAGAGTTCAAATTCCGAGAGTTCTATCCCAAAGGCATAAACGATGTTCTCTCGAGATGCCGGAAATGTATACATAATGTGGGAAAATACTTAGAAAAAAAAAGGTGTTAGAATTTTTGCAATACGACAGCAATTCCATACTTTAAACGATAAAAACGCACTTATCAAAAAGTTGTTTTACCCCAATTTATTTTTAACTCAATTTGTTTTTATTCCACGGTATGAATATGTGGGTACCCCATAGATTTAGTAGAATTTGTAACACCTAAACATAATGTAATTCATTTTTATCATATTATCTCGGACGATCGTAAACAAGCCTTACGTGTATGAAACAATTTCTAACATTTATTGACCTATAACCCTCAGTAAATAGATGCTAATGAAATAAACCTCTAATTGTAATTTTTCTATAAATATCACCCGTAAATATACAACTTCGATGGGGAAGAATTACATAAAGATATATGTTAATTTGCTTTATATAACTAGGCCCGAAAATCATAAATAATGTGTCTTAAATTAAATATAGTTTTAGATATTAGAACGTTTCACACCACCGTTGGGACCCACTAGAACCGTAGCGAGTAAATCTAACATCATAAACAATCTAAAATCACGAGCCTTCTAAAATAAATATACTTCTTCCTTTGAAAACAGAACTTTAATGATATTTCAGAAGTTCAACACTAACCCACGCACCGGCCTGGGACAGAGTTGTAAACATAATTATATTCTATTTTAGGCGTAAACAAATGTATATTTGTTTATAAAACAATGTTATATTATTTTGTATGTAGAAAAAATGCCTTGGCGCTATTACAAATTCATATCGCCCGAAGCCAACAAATTGTACTAAATCAGATATTCGCTGGCAGGACCACATACAAACGTTGAAGGAGTTCTATAGCAACCTTACAATAAAATAATAAAAATAATCTTGACTATTACGGAATTATTGAAATACGTATATTTGCACTAAAAAAAGTTGAAGTTAACGTGTATTTTCGTAAACTGTAAGTAATATCTATGACGCTTTTGGAAATAACGTAGCATTTCATTGCCCTGTCACCACATTTAAAGTTTTATTTCTTCCGTCTTATCTTTAACTACAAAGCAAGTATTTAGAAATGCGCATATTAAGGATGTTCAAGCGTTATACAAGTACATACTGCAATTTTCGGAGCAATTCTGAAAATAAAACTTCCAGTTCATTTTTTAAAATACTAGCAGGGTTTCTCTATAAAATAATTAGAAATTAATACTATTTATATAAAATTTATACATGCGATTGTTGGCATTTGGTGAATCTTCATGATATTGTCAATTATTACACACAATTTTTTTTTTGTAGAAGTAATTGTCTGGTTTCGCCCTACGGCATCTTCATGAGGCGAAACTGGTCGGTTTATAAAATGTGTTGTGAAACTAGTACAAGAAATAATTAATTAATAATTGGCAACATTATTATAATAGTTAATACTTTATATATATACTATTATACACATACCATGCATTGATTAATAATCATATATAGATATATAAACATCCATGACTCGGGCACAAATATTTATATTCATCAAACAATGGAAAACCCCCTAGCGGAATTCGAACCCGCATCCTACAAATTTGAAGGCAGGGTCATTACCAACTCAAATATCTACCCGTCGAAAATATAGAAGTACAAGCTTAATATTAATTTCACATTTAACCAGATCTCATACGCAGTGAGCCTAAACTGACTATATTAAAACAGATGTACCTGCTTAGTGGGCTTTAGCGGTAATTAATTAGCGGAGCTTTTCTCACATTTAAGTCTGAAATATCACACCATTATTTCGTTACAGATGGATATGTTATAGAATGAGTATATATGTTGTACATTAATATTACATATACAAATATAAAAATCTATAAGACGTGACATACTCGAGTTCAATACAGCCCGTATCAAAGAAGCGACAGAGCGGAGAGAAGGCTTCAAAGTGTTCGATAGAGATCTGTCTATCTAAAAAAGACAACTGACCCAGTAGTAAACCTAAGGTGGCGCAGTTATTTCCGCCGGAGCTGAGATTTTGTGTAAGACATGGCCTTCATGTGGAAGATTCCTTCGCTGGCTAGGAGTCGTCTGGATTGGCACCACACTGTTATCCATTTCTGCCGCCAAATAGCAGTGCAACTTCTGTACTGTTCCGGTTTGAAAGGTTTAGAGAGCCAGTATGTGCCCGCTGTGAGGAATACCCTCTCTACATCATAACATTACACCTAACTACAGGTGTGATGTCAGGTAGTCTTTTCACCACGATCCAAAAAAATATAAACTTATCTGTCACTATTCTGATGACATCTCGGACGCAAGTCTGTGCGCGATAAGGATAGCTCTTTAAAACGGTAAGGCGCCGGGTCATAGGGATTTGCAGGTAAGCTTTTGAAAGAAAGTGGTAAAATTGGTACTTTTAGTACTTCAGAAGATGTTTAATTCCGTCATTCACGACGGTGTTACGTCGAAAGCATGGAGTGGATGCATTGTTGTAGTTTCATTCAAGAAAAGCGATAACTGTCAACTGGAACTCTATTTACTTATATCGTTACTATGCCGCGTCTACGTGCTGTTTTTGAGAGTTATCATTAATCATATAGCAAACAGACTTGACGTCGTTCAGCCTCCCGAACAAGACGGTTACCGAAAAAGCAGAGGTACCATAGATCGTATATATACTTAATAAATTAATGCCTACGATTTAGTCGAAATTTGGGCCGCGCTACAGTCTTTGCAGCAATGGTAGATAGACTTCCGTTATAACAATGAAGCTACTATGTCTATCCGAGTATCAAACCCATTCATCAATTGATGAAATATCCCCGAAACTCTTCATCACTCCATTAGAAAATGTTTTTAACCTACTGCTGGAAAGCTGGAGAGATACGGTATCAACATCAAAGGTTAGAGGAGCTTAGCACTATGACCAGTGACCTCAATAGTGTCCCTCAACAGGTTTGTCTTAAGATGAAAATCGACATGACAAAGAGCATGTCTACGAGTACCGGTTGTTATGGGGAAAACTACGGGCGATGTTGTCAACGAGTTCTCCCATTCGTATGGGAGAAGTCCAACTTCGTCATCTTAAAACGAAATATTTTGGGATTTATACATAAGATCCGTTTAGGTACTACATTTTGATATTTCAAAGAAATGCCTGTTTCTCATGAGCAGCAGTAATTATTCGTAAAAGTAAAATTTTTAATTTAAATAGGTTTGTAAGATTATTTTTTTTCATCATAAATCAAACAAAATGAACGCCTGTGTTGGAACTTTCTTGAAAAGGCCATTTCACGAAGGCACCAGGCATGAACTTTGCATAGGAGTATAGACTCGTACTCGTAATGCTGACAATCATCATTAATTTGTGGAATTTGAATTTGAAATTGTTGGATGGATTTTCATCATAAAAAGTACGCTAATGCCTAGTCTGCGAGTCAGCAGAATACACCATGTTCAAGTGGTTGAACATTTAAAAAAAAAATTAAGTACTGTAAACTATCTCATTTGCTTAGTGTGGTGAGTATGGGCAAAGCTTATAAGAATTGCATGCTAGATTTTGTTGTCGCTTTCTTGGAGAGGCCTGAGTCAGTAGTGGACTTAAATAGGCTGATGAAATCGAATATAATATTCAATGTTTCATCAAAATCTCTCCTAATATTTCAATTTCATTATTTTCTAAATTAATTTTACTTTAACTCAATACTTCCACGTCCGTTTGTAACAAAGAAATGTAAATATTATTTAATTTTACATTCAGATAACGTTATTACTCGGTCTCGTGATGTTGTTGCACGTTATATCAAATTTCACGTAATATTGCTCCCTTCATTTCAAAGGGGCTTTCACGTGTCTGTTATCAAGATACTTGAGATTTCTCTCGAGAATTTCTAGAAGCAATATTTTGGGTACAACTTATTCTGTTTTAATATGTTGAAATTTCTTTGCGTAACTAGAAAAAAGATACTCGAAACATATTGTTACATGAAACTACAACTACATATTTTACTCCACTGCTGAGCATGACATACTTCATTGCCTTTACAACCAATGGCCTGTAAAATTTGAGATATATTTCTTGGAAATGGAATTCCATTTGGCCTATGAGAGCAAATGCCCTGACTCACTATGCTGGCCAAGCTCTGGTGATGCTTCTCCTCGTCTTTAAATTGTGGTATTTGGGTATGGCAAATTGGGATGGATATTCCTCCTTCATTCGGTTGATAGAGCCTCATTTGTGTTCGTACAGAGTTTGTTTCGTATAGAGCCTCAATTGAGGTTGGTATTTAGACAAAGAGATATTTTCCTTACCTGGCACAAAAATAATATTAGTACATGTCAACCCAGGTACAAAAAGTATAATACTATATTTTTCTTGATTTATTTATTCCTAATTCGTAAACACCTTAATTTAAAGATAAATGTGGTATTCTCTGGCACCCAACCCTGCGAGATATACTCACCAAGTTGGGTAGGCGGTTTGGTCAATGCGTTGCCGGTACCCTCGTACAAAAGACGCTGCTGCTTATCAATCGTGTGTGGGATTTGCGTTCGGCAAATACGAATCGATTTTACATTCGGTCGCAAGGGTCGGTAATAGTGGATTTAGTACTAATAAATTTATAAAGGTAGCTTGTATCTTCTCTCCTGGTATCTGTTCATGACAATGTTCAGGTTCGTACCCGCGTTATATTTCGCAATTCGCAATCTTACTTATTCGAATATTGGCGCCTCGACATTCATTACCAGCTTGTCAATAGATTCATACCTGAAAAAGACGTTTTAATTGTTTACTAAAAATGACATACCATCAAATTACTAATAATATGACATTGTCCAATTAATCATTTCTTCTTTATTTTATTCATTACATTGTTTGTTTCTTTCATTTCATTATAGGCAATGTTGAAAAATCTGCTAAACTTTGGAAAGAAAATGAACCCGCGAAAGTTAATCATAATAATGATATCCTTAAAAACTCATTACATATTAGAAATGGCAATTTGGCCATTAGAAATTTACAGGATAAAATTTACTAAGATCCTCGGTGCCGGTATCTCTAAAATAAGATAATAGCAATTTGAAGTACTGAATCTACCACGTGCTCGGCGGAGAAGTAAAACAACGGCAGGAGACCTGAATATTTAAGAAATGATAAAAATAATATTATTTTGAGAACGTGTGAAGTCTGCCACCCCGCACCGGAGCAACGTGGCGGACCCTTCCCAGCTCCAAGCTTTTTCACAAATATTTGTTTAAATATGCGTGTAAACATGCATAGCTAAACGTAAAAAAAACTACTGCCTGGCATACCATAGATATATTATTGAACCATTAATGATGATGATCTTCTAGCCGATTTCGACCACGGCGTCAACTTACGCATATGATCGACAGTTACCGCAGAATATATTATAGTGCCGCAAGTGTACGTAGATATACAAAGGCTCATTTTTACCTTCGCGAATCACATATAACGCATATGCTCTAATATCGGAAAAAGGGTCAGATGCAATGTCGGGATTAGTCACAATATATCCATACCCAAAATCAATGATTTATGTTTTTGTACAAATATTAGCTTTGGCTGGATTTCGAACACAGGACTCTGCAATAAGTAGCTAACCATTAAGGCACTTGGACGCTATATATCTCAAACGATCACACACTCGCAAACTGGGACTCCGTGTGCAGATAACAGTATAGTGATATATATATACACTTATATACTTCATATTCATTAAATAAATATTTAACCCTAAAGGGATTCGAGCCCGAGCGCTTTAGCTTCAAAGGCGGGGTCACTATCATCTAGACTATTGGGTCGTCAATGTAGTAAATTGATTAGTAGTCGTTTCTGGGAGGATTTTTTTGTAAACCCTACAATACAATTGGAATACACTCTCGAACAAAAGTAAAGATACCTTGTGCTAAAATGATAATTTACAGGCAGAACTTCATATTGTTTTCTGTGAAACTAGAATACATAAATAATAATGTATTATAGTTTCTGAGAAGTATAGGGAAAACGAAGCTAGGATATTGTTTACCTCAACCAAACAATCATGAGCTGCTTTCATTAAAGTTATCGCGTAAATTTGAACTACTGCGGGTATTGGAAACTAGAGCACGCTGGATTTAAATTATTACTGGATTTCTTGTTATAAAACTATCCTTGAAAGACTGGAAGTATTATCCATTATCATAAAACGAGTTTTAAATTTGACCTCTAATTGACCTAGGACTATTTTGACATCTTTGTATGATTAAAATTAATCTAGAATAAAGTTAACCATAGTTTCCTTAACTCATGGTAATTATTTATGTTATTAATTAGAATGACAGAAATTATGTTGTTATGACACGTTAACAGTTAGAAGAGGGAACATATACTATTTTGCTAGAAATTGTGCTATTTTATTTCGATTTTGCACATAAATTTTCAATTTTTTTTATGGGTTAGGGGGCAAACGAACAGAGCGGCTCACCTAATAGTAAGAGATTACCGTCGACCCACGTACATCTGCAATACCAGGGCAGCTGCAGGCCTGCAGCCTTGAAGGGTATTTGGGGGATGTGGAGAGGGAGAGGGCCTCCGGTTACCTCACTCACCGAACGAAACGCAGAAGCACAAGACGTCTCTAGTTCATGCCGGTATTTGCCTCATATTAGAATATTAAATACTTAAGAATATAAATACCGCACAGAGTAGTTACCTTATTTTTGATCAGAGCTTATTCGAAAAACGTGACAGGTGGTAAACTGTCGCCGTTTTACTGTTCAAGCTAATAATATAAACAAGTTTTGTAAAACTGTTTGGATCAAGCCCAACACATAACGGATCGAACTTAGGTTCGGTGGCAGAATACCGGCGTGAAGTAGAGGCATCTCGTGCTTCTGCGTTTCGTTCGGTGAGTGAGGTAACTGGAGGCCCACATCCCCTCCGTATTCCTCTCCCCTTCCCTTCCATCTCCCAAATATCCTTAAAGACCGTCAACGCACCTGCAGCATCTATAGTGTTGCAGATGTATGTGGGCGACGGTAATCACTTACCATCAGGTGAACCGCTTGCTCGTTTGCCGTGTTTTCCATAAAAAAAAAATCCTTTGACCATTCTGCTATGTCTCCAGTTACTTCTGTCTGCCTGATACTTCTTCTATGAAATGACTTATAACAGTAGAAGTTCAATTGTCTCATATTCAAATGTACCTAATATAACACAATGTAACTTATTTAATGTTTCATTAAACTAACATGTTCGTTTTTAAAATATTTTTTATAATAATTTCATAGCTTAGAGTAAGAATGCAAGGAAGCAGTTTTTTGCATATTTAAAAAAAAGTTGGTAACGCAAGACATTTTGGCACCAAGAATATTCTATGCCAGCTTTTGAGCAAAGCGCATTAAAGAGCTTCCGGAAAAGACTGCAGATGCTGTCTTTGTTATGTTATAACACGTACATTTTACGAGAAGCACAAATAAAACGTTTAGTATGAAAGAATTTTCTCTTCATATTGGCGCACTATCAAGATATTTGCATCATTGTATTCTATACAATAAGAATGATTAGATATAATCTGTCATAAAATATTCAGGTATATACATACATACAACAGTCTAGTCAACGCCCCTCCCCCCCCCGTGTCCACCACCCGGAGGCCATGGGGATCTGGAAGGCTGGTGCTAAGAAGGGCACCGACTTGGCACTCCCCGGAGGCTCTGGTCTATGGCTTCGCTGCCCATCCCACTCCTACCCCGCGGCCCCACGACTGCCGCGGTATATTGATGATTTGAATGATTATGTTTCATTCAAATCGGTTTAAACACTTACTTGTGAATCTCCTGTGTTTATTAAAAATCAAATCATAATACTAATATTATAAATACGAAAGTTTTCTAAACTTTGTCTATCTGTTAAGTTTTCACTACTAAATCGCTGGACTGATTTGATGACAGTTAGTTCGGAGATAGAGATAGGGGGAAGGATAAAGATATTTATTATTCTGGTAAAGAAGCAGAAAACGTTTTCACGCGAATGAAGTCGAAGAAAAAAAGGCAGGGAAAAACTAGTTATGATAACCACATATAATTTTATTTAGATATGATTATTAGAATTTATGAGATAACTTCCATACTGCAGCTCTTCTAATCCTTTAATTCTGTGGACCGGTATAATGTGTACAGTTCTTGTTGCTGCGTCAAGTATTATGAATTTGTCTTGCCTCTACCGATAGCAGAATAACTATCATTATTGCAAGGAACGAGATTAACCAGACTGGTGACAGGCATGAGAATCTGTAGAAAATGTTTGAATTGTTTGGTAATGCTATGGCCAACCAGCAAGCGAAGTGTGGTGATTACAGCAAATCAAATAATTAGTTAAGGCTTATTACTATTACTAGCAATTGACTTATTAAAGGTTAACCCTCTCGAGTCATAATAAGGAAATTCTATTGTTGCAATACATCAAGAAATAAAGATGAAGATATTTCTTATGTTGCGAAATAAGTAATCTTAGATTAGGAAATATCTAAGATATTAGACAATTTGCGTTTTGATGTTAACGGTTTATTCTAATATAATGATGTAATAATTAGCTCGTATCTTCTAGTAATATACAAAAAGCGTTTTATGCTTGAATATAAGTTTAAATAAATTAAAAAGCTTATTTCCCTATCTCTTTCGTGTTACAAATTGCTATAAAATTGCATACTCTACACATAGCACTTAATAGTTTTTCGATTTTGGTTTCTGTTATTAGCAAAACAAATACTATTAATAAAACTTAATTTAAAACAATACCCGAATACTACACATTAGAAATGAGTTTCATTCACGGTTTTTATTGCGTTTAATTTAGATTCGGCTGATGTAAAATATAGGAGCTCAGGGAAGTCTCCAGTCTGTGATCACATTCTGGATCGCCCCTACCATTAACCCATGCTAATCATGCTAGTCGGTATTATTACATTAGAATTGACAAATAACATATCATCGCAAAGGAACATCGATTCCTACCAAGGATGATACGCGAGACTAAAGAAATTACAAAAAAAAGATTCTAAAAATTCAATGGAGAAGATGGCTGGATGCAACCACCTGTTTGGGATCCTGGTAATTAATAAAATGAAATCCAAGATAAAGCATACCACTGCACGACCTCAAGACACTGTGAGCTCATTCCGCGTACATAGGACCAAAAATTAATTATGCTGATGGTAGCCGGGTTAACTATGACATCAGGACGTCCAACTCTACAGTCCCCCCGTGATCACAGGTGCTTTAAAGCTTACGAAAGGTCGGGATCTAAAAATCTTAATTAAACGCGATAAAATCGGTAAATAATATTACTTTTTAAAACAATATTATTATATCCGAGGATTGCGAACCTGGTGACCTGTATAACAGGCTTATTTATGCCTACTTCAGGCACCAGCTTCTCACATAATTAAAAATCTGTAGCCATTGCTTACATTGTCTATAGTTACGAAATTACAATTACTTTATTATGTGGGAATACATATAAGAATATTATTATTATTTTTCATTGATATTTAGTGTTTGAACTCGAAACAACCTTTAAAATGCGAGTCATCCTACTTGTATATAAGTTAGTTCGAAAAAGACAAATTTTAATATACGAAATAGTTTTGCCTAATTAAGATTAAGTATAGATTTACAACAATGATACATAAAACATACTTATTCGCATATCTATTCGTATTGAAGCCACTTTGTCTTTCAGTTAAGCGGGAACGCAAATCAATGTTTCTCAGCTGACAAGCTTTTAGTGGTTGAAATTTATATTGCTAGTTTCCATTACTGGAAGTGCTTCTGCCGGTAAATGGATGACACATGATGTGCTTGGATATCAAATGTCTTTTAAATGAACGTTATTCGGTTCTTGATATATAAAATGCATGTTTCCACAGTTATTTTCCTACAACTTGTTACAGCATTTTATGCATTTATTCGATTTGTTAGAATTCGTTGAACAAACAAAAACCATGCTAGAGGGTACCTGTCTAAACTATGCTACACTAGCCGATTGGTTAGAGGCCCTTAATGAGGAGACCCGAGATCTGCTATGTGGAAGGCTAATACCAATTAGTATTCCCAAACTTATGAAACTTATGTATCGATAGTGAAGACGGCTACAGGCTCAACATTAAGTTGTTCGAAAAGTGGGTTAAAACAACTTAAACAAATGCCTTAAGTCTGACTTCCCCAGTTATAATGTACTCCGGGCCGATGTCGACTACTACGACAACTTCCAAATAATATCGACAGTTGTCAATTGTCAACTGGCAGGAGATATTATAGTGAGGCAAAGGCAAACATTGACGCACACTATCGTCTTTACCTTCCCGTATCCGATGTAACGCATATTTCAATAGATGGCAGGAAGGTTCAGATACTGCATCTCATTTCTTATCCTCCGATCTTTTCACACCAGAGAGCGCGACGCAACATGACCAGACGTGAAAACCAACAAGTTGTGTTTTGTTCAAATATTAACTTCGACTGGGATTTAAACCCAAGGGCCTTGTCTAAGCCGTCAGGTACACTAACAACTAAACCACGCGAACGTTAACATCGACGAACCTAGTATTGGGTATACAGCTGTGTGAGCTTATGGTATAGTTTTCATAATTATCTTCATAATTTTAATTAAACGTCTTACTGATTTATATTGTAGAAACAAAGAATCCAGCAGTCAACATCTGGCGAACTTAAGAATTTTTTTTTCTTAATACTTAAGAAAAAAATCATTTCCCCAGGCTTACACAGTCAAAGTAAAAACTTTATGAAATTTAGGCTTGTTTAAATCTCTTATGAACATAAAAATATTATTTTCAGAAGTGGAAACTTTTTTCATGCTAAGTTTCTTAGAGATACGAGCATACACAGTATAAATCCCCTCTCAGAACACAGAACTTTGAGAGACAATAAAGTTAAAATATAATATGTAATAAAATCAGAGTTCAAGACATTTTTGAGTCTTTCAAAGTAATTTTCACCGGAGGTTATTGCGGTTGGAGCCTGTCGCAGTCTTAATGTCCTAATACAAATAGCGCTTAAGTCTCGAAAAACTCATTGGTACGAACCCTTCACATACGGGTTATAACTATCGTATTCAGTAAAATAGAAATGAATTATATCCGAACACAAATTACACGCTTACTGTGAATTAACGGCGAGCCGGATATTACGTAACCACCCTCATCGATCCATCCATCAACCAAGCCGTGGTCTCGTACCTCCTTTATAGCGGCCAGTGCATTGTCGCGAGCCAAGACTAGTCGTCGGATGTCTATTTCGTTAACTGAGGTCAGAGCGCAGCACTTCAGCAGTCAAGGTCGAGTCAACACATCATTGCTTTTTATTACTTATGCTTGCGAGCCTCCTGCTGGCGAGTTTTATTCGTTGAAGTTGTAAGGCTTCCGGGCGAACAGCGTATCTCTAATCTATTGGGGTTTTAGTCGGTCCGGCCTCTACTAGCTAACAAACGAGACTCTGGCGATTGGCTGATGGCGAAATATCCGTCCACGTTTGCCGAATCCAAATTGCACTAATAAGAGATGTGGAGCAGCATCTTTAGTGGGAGGCCGCCGGTGCTGCGCTCATCAATCTTGCTTCACCAATCAACCACACTGTGATATATTTTTTAACTGACTTCAATAAAAATAACTTCTGAAATTGATGCTGTCACCAAAAGAATAACGTTAATAATGATAACTGAAATTTTAACTCAATTAAAAAAAGCTATCTAGCTAAGATTTCTTTTTCTGTAGGCTTAAATTAATGTCTAATCTAATGTCTGGGAAGTTAGACGAGCACCGAACTGCAGTGGATAGATAAGAATGTGATGAATTAGTGCAGGCGAGCTTGCCTCGCCTAAGAAAACAACTACGTAAAACATTCCCCACACTTATCTAGAGATAAATTGTATTAAAAGTTATAGCGAATTTTGTTAAAAATACACTGAAAGACTGGCGTGCATTTATTTAACTTTAAACTATTTCTTGCGCAGATTACTCCTTGTAATAGCCCACTAGAATATCATAATAATAATTACGAGAGTACTGTTCAAAGTACTACGGTACAAAAAAAACGAGTTTAGTGAAGAAATAATTATTTACGTTCAAAACAATATAATTAGCAATAGTATTTTAACGATTCTACTCATTAGCGGATGCTTCTGAATATTAATTTAATAATACTCCGAACCAATGCTCCTCTGTCATTTAATAAACAAATCCTCCCACTGTAAATACTTTAAACAGAACTGAGAGAATGGCACCTTAATTTGCATGTCTTGGCATCGGTCCAGCTTAGATGCCTTGAGTAACAAAGTACTTAATAGTATTTTGTCAAGAGCTACCTCCTTCATAAATGACATTTCAAAATATTTGTAAACGAGAATGGCGAGATTGCATGTACTTTGGGACCCACTCTCAGATGTAGCGTTCATTATGGAAACTTATTAATAGCTGTAAAATAACTTAAAAGTAATAAAAAGCAAATGGAAAGTAATCTAAATACGTTTGAAAAAAATATATATAATAGTTGAATTTATACCTAGAGCCGAGCGGCGGTTCGGCCGTGCTGCTGCTCGAATAGGCTGGCTGGACCGGGTTGGTACCACGGCCTCGCGTTCAATCAAACGATTTAATTGATTGTTAGAATTGACACTTGATCCTGACAAGCCGTATTGACGGCCATTTTAAGGTATATTCAAAATAATCATAGTTTAATTTTTTTACATATTTCCTTGTTAATATGTTTCACGCGGGGGACAGGTATGTATTAGTAACTGAAGGCAGTGCCCGAAACTGAGTGAAAAAATGGTAATCGGTTGGGGATAGGTCTGAGTAGTAGGGAGGATGATGTGCGGTTTTTAACTACAGGGTTTTGTAATATTAAAACGGTTTGTCAAGCGTTATGAGGTCTTGCGTTATCATGGAGCAATAATAGCGAAGATCGATCTACGAGTCGGGATTGTTTTTCTGAGAGTTTCGCCATTATTGTTCGAAGTTCTTCATACAGATATCTGCTACTATTGGTACAAATTTTTGCCGCAACTTGGACAATTAAAAAAAAGTTTGTTCTCAGTAAGTGATACAAAATGCCTTCATTGACATTGTAGAATCCAAATCCCGAGTTCTATCGCAAAGTCATAAATAATCTTCTCACGAGATTACTGTAACGTATAGGAAATTAGAGTAAATACTTCTATTAAATAAAAATACCTACATTTTTTAAGGCATTTAAATTTTTTAATATGTAACGGCAATTTCATACCTTAACTATAATATACTTACTAATAGTGATATACTTTTAATGACTAACTGTGCTGTTTTTGTTGCCGTTGTTTTCAAAAAAAAGGCAAAGATCATTCAAGTGTATAAACAGAAGCATCCATCAAGTTCCGGATGTCCGACCGTGAACATTTCAAAAGAACTCTCCATCTGTAAATCGACACATATGTGATTTATGATTTTCAGGAAACTTGAGGGTTCCATTTGAAGAAGATTTGTGTGCAACCAGTATGAGTTTTAATATGAATTCTCTTTCAACTTTCATATTAGTTGAAATATTATCTAGATATGTTCAAGGGTACGTTATTTATTTCAATTGTAAATTTCTTACATTTTAACTCTGATATTACTTATTTACTTTATTCTTGTACTTGATACTTTAGTTACTACATCAACCTCACTTTAATATAGATAATAAAAAGTCCACTGCTGGTAATGGGCTATTCCATAAAAACGCCAACAATACCAGCTTGCCATACGTGAAAGATTTACCCATACTCACTACGTAGGAGTGGTTATCACAGGGCCGATGCATTCGCCTTGGAGATGCTGATTTCCATCAAATAGTCTCAGGTATCGGTTTCGGTATATTAGGATTGATTTTTAGCCATTAATCGGTTGCCAAAGCCTCGTTTGTTAATCAGCGATGTGTGTGTGCAGGTGAGGTAGATATTTTGGAAAAAAAATTGTATTTTCTCTCTGTTAGACCCTAAATGTGAATGTAACAATCACACGTTTTTAATAATTATGTGAGACAGGAACTACATAAGTGGGAAGTTAAAAGTTTCATAATGATCGCGTATTACCAAGTGACAACAATGGCTAGTGTAAATAAAACAATGACTGTTCTAAATGAAAAAAACATTATGTTTACTAGCATCATATTCGATTTGGGCAGCTCGTGGAAAAATCTGATACCTATTACTCGGAAATATGTAACATCGTTTTCAACCTTTTGTCATGATTTTCAACATTTGCTTATGAAATATTGTAAAAATAATAGAAAGTGAGAGGATTTGCTATTCAAACTAAATGTAAATAGTTCAGACAGGATTAATACAAACGATTTTGTGTGAACTTGGCTCTGATATAGCACGAAAGTTATATTTAATGTTATATAACATAATGTCTTCCGCTTACACTCAAAACCAAGAATGATAAATCCTCCTCACTTAAACCCAAGGTTTAAGTGAGGAGGATTTAGGTGGTAGAGCCATGTTAGTTAAGATTTTGTAACGTGAAGTTATTTATGTGCAGTCAGAGTGCACAGGCTTAAAGTTCAGTTCTTCCCTTTGAACCTACCATAAAAACCAACAACTGAAAAGTATATTAAAGAGCTTCCCCTTTAGTGAAATCCTTGTAGTGAATGTAAGACGATTAGACAAAATCCAATACAGTGTTAGAGATATATGTTTATGATATGATAGGGTAGGACAAGACAACTGACTCGTTCCGAGGTCCGGGGGGAGGCAACCTAGTTTTCGCCTGTCCCAGAGATAGAGATGCTCTAGAATCGAAAATCACTACCATATACTCGTGAAATAATGAATCCTTAGTAAATTACGAGTATATTACATAATACATGGTATTAATATATGGTATTAATTGACTGCGAAATAATTTTACCAAAATATATCGTGTACGTAATGGCGTTAAGCTTAACAAGTTTAGGTTTTTCATGTAACGAACGTTCGTGCTTATTATAGCTGCTATTAATAGCTATAACGTTTCGATTAAGAATCTGTTTAAAACCGCGCACTGATGAAACACGATACTAGCGGAACATGCTCATTAACTTTCAATTTTATAGCGTAATTTAAATTACATGGGCGTCGTTTCAGTATGCGATTTACCTAGTTGTATTTTTTTCCAATCTAGAGTTATATTTAACATAAAGCTTGGTTATTTTTTATAACTTTATATAACAAAAATGATACAATAATACAGTTTTAATTAATTTGTAATTTTCTCCAAATCATCTGCACGTGAGGTGTTCTCTCCCTGGCTGTGCCAATATAGGGCGAAGGTGGAAGTCCGGTTTCAACCGAGGTTTCAGTTCATCTAAGCCAGACGTAACCAGTTCTTGCCCACGCGTGGGTGGGTATGAGTTAGGTTATCCTCACGTGATTTAGTTACGTTATGGTCCCGACGATAGGACGAGGTACTAATACTTTATTAATACGTTAAAAATTATAATTTTAGACAAGGTTATCAGTTTGATGACGCTCATTATGAAATATTTTGAACATTGCGTAAAATATGTAAAACAATTATTTAGGGATTTTATCGCGGTTAATTTTCTTTTTATATTCCCGACGACGGGGACTAGCCGTGCTTACGTGAACTAGGGATAGTAATATTTTTTTTTGATACGAATAATAATTGTTATCGCGAGTTATCAAAACCTTCCTACCTCTAAGGTACATTTCACAAACTGGGTGACTTCATGTTTGCAAGTATATGAATATCCAGATATAAGTAATGAGGGTCCAAAAAACATCAGTCCAACAAACATCGAAGCTCTTACAGAAAAGTTACGGCAGTGGCTACCTAGCTCAGCTTGACGGGGCAGTATCGTGTCCACAGACCGCTCGAATAGATAATGATGCTTTGAAGTGGAGACCACGATTGTGCAAACATCGATAGACACGCTACAGCTAGATGGAGCCCCGGTCCGTAGAGGTCAATGACTGAATACAGAAACGGTCAGACTACGTAGCGCAATTTAATTCGGTTTTTTTTTCGTAAATGATCCATAGCCATCTTCTATGCTATGCTGATAAGTATCTCGGACCTCACTACTTCGCCGCTGTTGAAATTCTATCCAAATATTATTAAAAATAGTAAAACAAAACATGGTTAAGTACTAAAAATAGTTGATATCATAATCAATTTGCATTATTTTATTTTAGGAGTAATTTCTATTTAATTATGGTAATTTTTTAAATTCCTGATATTTGATTTAATGCAAGAATCTGTTGTTTGCAACTAATAATTTACTAAGACTACTTTAGTTAACTAAAATGAACAATCAATACCCTCTACATAAATTTTCTTGGTTGCTGAAGAAAATAAAACTAATAACAATAAAAAGTTTTGCATAGGAAATAGTATAACAAAGTTTGTGGCTGAGTGCTAATATCAATTCATAGCCATTTCGTATTACTTTTAATATTCAGGGCTATTGTTTTATGCTATTTGAGCCTCTTTATGGAAACTATCATTAGGAAAATTTTGTTAAAACGGGTTTAAGACATGATTACGATTTTCGACTTTAATGTTTATAAAATAGAAATATACTACCATCAACTTATAAATTTAATGATTTGATTGAATTAATATCTGATTCGATTTGATTTCCGATTGTAGATATCATAGAATAAATAAGTTTAAGCCATTGAATTATAGGTTAATTATTTTCTTAGGATTTTAATTAACTATTTCCATACGATACAAATGGTACAACATTTATTTAATTTGATCACTGTGTGACTGTGTGGTCAGTCTACATGTAGGTTGGTTTGTAATCCCAATCAACTCGTGGATAGTGATAGTCCCGTGTCTCTACACACCATGAAACAGACAGTTAACAAATTTAAAGCATTCTGAAGTGTGTTCATCGTCTTTGCGTCTATCTTTATTATTGATATCACAAAATAAGTTAAGAGTTTAATGAGAATCTTAAAAATACCTTACCTTAATAACCTATAAATAGTCTACTGCAGGATATGTCCGGTCTCTCCCACGAAAAGAATTTCCCATAACGGCAAGCGAATTGGACACAGATTCTTCACACCTTAAACGCTGCTGCCCGTCATCGGTCTTCTTAATTTTGGTCTGACACTTTTCGAGATGGATATCCTGTTATCTGTCCAGCCAATTCACTTCACGCACGGGATGAAAAGGGTGGCAGATTCTTACGCCGATACTATACGGCAAATTAAAAATACACCTACCCCGGATTAAGGTGGTAGAGCCAAGCGGCGGCTTTTGCTGTCGCAGGAATGGGCCGGCTCGTCCGGATAAGTACCACGGCCTCGCAGAATACCGGCGTGAAGTAGAGGCATCTTGTGCTTCTGCGTTTCGTGCGGTGAGTGAGGTAACCGGAGGCCCTCTCCCCCCTCTCCCCTCCCCAAATATGGTAGCGGTATATAATTTTGAGCTACCCCAGGAGGGTACCAGTACCTACGGTTCTGGAGAATCCCTCACTGAGCATCCACGTTCAGGCTTTCCTACGCTACCTAATCGTGGATGCTCAGTCTGCCCCGCGTATTCTGGGAGGCAATATTCCGCTCTCTTTCTTTCCTACTCGAGGCAAACGCAGCAAAGAAACTATGGCATCCCCTACCGCGCTCGCCGTGGTTTCTGCAATATCAGGGGACTCCACTCGAACCTTAGCGCCGTTCATTACCATCTTGAAACAGCGAAGCCGTCCTTGCTTTTTCTTACAGAGACTCAGATATCGTCTCCGGCTGATACCTCTTATCTCCATTACCCGGGTACAAACTGGAACACTCCTTTGTGCCCCGTGCCGGAGTTTGCGTATACGTCAGAGATGATATCTGTTCTCGACGCCTCGGTAGTCTTGAAGGTTTGGACCTTTCTACCCTTTGGCTGCGCATCGACAGCGACGACCATCCGCGCGTCTATGCGTGCCTTTACAGGTCCCATAGCGGTAATACCGTAACTGACCGACTCATCGACCACATCCAAATGGCTACAGATTCCGTGCTACAACAGATCCCATCCGCAGAGATCGTGATTCTCGGCGATTTTAATGCCCACCACACCGATTGGCTCGGTTCTCGCATAACCGATCATGCGGGAGATCTGTTCACGACTTTGCATTAGCATATGGCCTGACACAACTGGTAACCTCGCCGACGCGGATCCCAGACGTGGAAGGTCATACACCTTCCTGTTGGACCTTTTGCTGACCTCACACCCGGACGGATATTTGGTCTCAGTCGATGCCCTCTTGGCTCGTCGGACCACTGTCTGATCCGGGTGTAGTGCCTATCGCGCGCCGATCCCGAACGCGATCTGCGGGGTTCCGCCGTGTGTGGCACTATAGGTCGGCAGATTGGGATGGAATGCGGTCTTTCTTTGCTTCCTACCCATGGGGCAGGTTTGCTTCTCGCTGGATGATCCCAACGTCGTTGCAGATTCTGTCACCGATGTGGTACTTCAGGGAATGGAACTTTTATTCCGTTCTCTGCAGTGCCTGTCGGAGGTAAATCCCAGCCTTGGTTTGGTCGCACCTGCAAAATAGCGTCACGCCGAAAGCGGAAGTGCTACCAGGCCTGGGCCGATGCATCGGCGTCTCGGGATGCAAAACCAGTGCTCTTAAAACGAGTACAACTCTGCCTCCAGGTCCTTCAAAGAGTTATCGCTGCGGCAAAGTTAAAGCACATTGGCAGAATTGGCGAGAGACTAGTTCGCCTCCCATCGGGATCCCGCGCATTCTGGTCTCTCGCCAAGGCTGTCCAGGGAATTTCTGTCAGCCATCTCCCATCTCTACACAAGGAGGATGATTCGCTGGCCCATACTGCAAAAGAAAGCCGATCTCTTGGGCTCTCTTTTTGCATCCAACTCGACTCTTAATGACCGGAAACTCTCCACCTACCATCCCGTGGTGTAAGTGCTCCATGCCGGAAATTCAGTTTCTGCAGAGCTCAGTGCGAAAGGCACTCCGCTCCTGGACATTCATAAGTCGAGTGGGCCGGACGGAATCCCTCAATTGTGCTGAGGATGTGTGCCCCTGAGTTGGCACCGGTTCTCACGCGTCTTTTCCGGCACTCCTACTCTTCAGGCGTCGTCCCGGAATCTTGGAAGACAGCATTTGTGCATCAATACCGAAAAAGGCGACCGCTCTGATCCGTCCAACTACAGGCCTATTGCCATCACCCCTTGTTATCTAAAATAATGGAGTCACTCATCAACACCCAGCTCCTGAGGTACCTGGAGGAACACCAGCTGATCAGTGACCGACAGTACGGTTTCCGTCGCGGACGATCAGCTGGTGATCTTCTAGTTTACCTGACTCACCGATGGGCGAAGCAGTTGAGTCTAAGGGGAGGCTTTGGCGGTTAGTCTGGACGTAGCGAAAGCATTTGATAGGGTTTGGCATAAAGCGCTTCTTTCAAAGCTTTCATCTTACGGGGTTCCTGAGAGATTGTGCAACTGGGTCACCAGCTTCCTCACGGATCGGAGCATCAAGGTTGTTGTCGACGGTGCATGCTCGGACCCCAAACCCGTGAATGCTGGTGTTCCACAAGGCTGTGTGCTATCTCCCACTCTGTTCCTTCTGCATATCAACGACATGCTACAAATCAGTAGCATTCATTGCTATGCAGACGACAACACAGGTGATGCCCTATACACAGGCCGTGCGAATATTTCTCGGGAACACGTCGACGAGTGCCGGAACAAACTTGTGTCTGAAGTCGAGACCTTGTTATTCAAAGTCTCGGATTGGGGTCGACGTAATTTGGTCCTATTCAACCCCAAAAAGACACAGGTTTGCGCGTTCACCGCTAAAAGAATCCCTTTGTCGTTTCTCCTCTTTTGAGAACATTCCCCTTATTGCCTCAGCCAGTATCAGAATCCTTGGCGTTGACATATCGAGCGACGTTCAGTTCCGTGGTCACTTGGAGGAAGGCCAAATTGGCCTCAAAAGCTTGGTGTGCTCTGTAGAGCGGGACAGTATTTCATGCCGGTCCACCGTTTGCAACTTTATAAGGCGCAAGTTCGGCCCCACATGGAATACTGTTCTCATCTCTGGGCAGGGGCACCCCAGTACCAACTCCTTCCATTTGACCGCATCCAACGTCGAGCGGCTCGAATTGTCGGCGACCAAGCTCTCTCTGATCGGCTTGATCCTTTGGCCTTGCGAAGAGATGTTGCTTCTCTTTGCATTTTACAAAATTTTCCACGGGGAATGTTCTGAGGAACTGTTCGGATTGATCCCAGCTGCTGAGTTTCACCATCGTACATCGCGACTGAATTCGAAGTTACATCGATACCACCTAGATGGTTGGCATTCCACCACAGTGCGTTTTAATCGAAGTTTTCTGCCACGCACTTCGATTTTGTGGAATCAGCTGTCGCCAGCAGTATTTCCGAATAGTTACGACTTAGGGACCTTCAAGAAAAGAGCTTATTCCTTCCTTAAAGGCCGGCAGCGCATCTGTAGCTCCTCTGGTGTTGTGGATGTTCGTGGGCGTCGGTGATCACTTACCATCAGGTGAGCCGCACGCTCGTTTGCCCCCTTCTTCTATAAAAAAAAAAAAAAAAAATACACTTACTATGACTCCTAGCTCGTCTGTAAATTCGTCACCAATATTTGTCTTCCAAAACCACTACTAGACATGTGCTGCGAAACGGTAGCATAAGTTAGAATAAAGGGATTGCTATTAGACACCACGCCGAGCGGGCTGGGTTAATTAGATGTCGGTACCGTTGTTGCGACTTATAGAGAGGAGCATCACTATTAATTTCTGCGCCGATGTCGTTTATTCTATGGAATTTGGATTCGGCTGTTACGGATGAATTTATCAGTCTTTTTAGCATTCGGGAAACGCAACGGTCACATGCCACCTGCATCTATCGACTTCCCGCAACACTGTGCTTCTTGATGATTACATAAATTATATAGCGATATATCCCAGGTTTTATTTAAGATAGCATTACGTCAGTTAGATAGTAATTTTATTGATACAGTGAAATTTAAATCCGTTCTCGTCTCTTAAATGGAAATTGCATGCTACGGAAGACAGTTTTAAATTTAAATAGCTATTGAAAAATGTTAAAAGGTTTGTTCCAGATAGCTTCGCTAGATAGCTGCTAGCTGTTCATAACACGGACTTGGAAAACATTTTTACTATATTTTAATAGGTCAAATTATTTTCACCATATTTTTACCCGTCTGTCCCAGTACGAGGGCGATGTTTGTCGTGAATCTGACTGAGAATTTTATTGGATTGCAATGCAAAACGAGCTAACAGTCCACCTGATGTGGATAACTTTAGGTAATAGTACCTAAAGTTATCCACATCAATATTTCTATAAATATTGAAACAATTTCAATTGAAGAAGGTTACAGATGCGTTGTCGCGCCTGAGGACTGAAATGCAATGCCTCAGAATGCCTGTATTTATACTGACTCTTTCAAACTAAACCTTTGAAACGGGAACACAACAGAAAATGCATTGCCGTTTGACTGCATAAATGTAAGATACTACACATCAACTCAGATGACTCCTACGCAGCTAGCTATCCACCACCTTCATATATGTATGAATGACTATTTCTTCGGCATGGTCTGTTGCCTAAACGGCAACATAGATTTGTCTTCATTGTGGGAGTGACATGGGGTATAGTAAAAATATCTACGAATCAAAAAAAAATAGGGGATAGCTTCTTATAACACGGACACTGAAAGTCAGAATATTATAGCATATTTTACATAGAGTAACTAGTAGTACAATATCGTACCTGGCTTCGAGGCGATTTACGATATATTGTAGCCAAAATCAATATTTGTGCAAAAACGCAAATTATTGATTTTCGGGAATGGTTGTGTTGTGTGCGTACCGTGTCTCTAGCACTACATCTGATCCTTTCTGTCTTTTTACTGTCTTATCGTAGAAGACAGGAGAAAGTTGCTTCGTATATGGGAAGGTAAAGACGAGTGAGTGCCCTGTCTTGACAGGGTACCGTCGTGTACCGCCAAAGCGCGGCCTACATTTACGGCACTGTAATATCTCCCGCGCTGTTGAAACTATGATAGCATTAGGAAGTTATCGTCATGATCGAAATCGGTCGGGAGGACATCGTTAGAAATCAGTCAGAGATGAGTGAGTCCTTTTGTGTTTGCAGTGGTGGCGCTGATGGTACTAAAGCATGTATGCACAATACATGCTTTAGTACCATCAGTCTTTCATTAACAGAAATAAGTTGTTAACTGCTGGACTTCTATATGTAACTATCATCGCTATGCTGCCACTATATAGTGACCGCCTTCGGGGCTCCATCACCGTGGTGGAACTATGTGGAGGGATAATTTCTAACAGTTTCTCGGAAAAATCTCCGTCGTAAATACCAAATAATAAAAGCATAGAGCTACAACTTCTTTTAAAAAAAAATCGATTAAGCCAATCAGAAGGAACTCGGTCGCCGAAGATTCAAGTCGCTCTACGTTGGACGCGTACATATATGTCTTGACTGTGTCTTATTATTTATTTCTGTGTATTATGTCGTATTAATGACTTATTATATGACATGATATGAGATTATATGATTACACGTAGTAGAGGCAAGTGGCGGCTTTTGCTGTTGTTCGAATGGGCCGGCTCGATCGGGTTGGTACCACGGCCTCGCAGAATAACGGCGTGAAGTAGAGGCATCTTGTACTTCTGAATTTTGTTCGGTGAGTCAGGTAACCGGAGACCCACCTCGTCCCCATCCCTCTCCTCATCCCTCCTCCCTTCTCCCAAATATCCTTAAAGGCCGGCAACGCACCCACAGCGGCTCTGGTATTGCAGTAATCCGTGGGCGACAGTAATCACTTACCATCGTCTGAGCTCATTGGGCGTTTGCCGCCTTTCCTTTAAAAAAAAATCAGTGGCCTTAAATAGGTCGGTAAAGAAGAACACCAATAAAACAAAGTTTTAGAAATAATACTTAAAACTTTATCCTTGTAATTTAATAAAAGTTGAAGTAAATGCCTTTCGTTTCAGGAGCAGCCGCTCGCCCTCCAGTCAGTCTCGCTGTCACTTATCTATGACGTACATTACACGTCATTTCTAGAATAAGGATGAGGAAGTGTAATATTGAGATTAAAATACATTTGTTTTTTATATAAACACGAAAACACAATATGCATGTGTTTACCAAAAAAAAAACTGTTTTCTTTCATTCAGTTCGAGATCCTTAGCGCGAGCCCGACCCACACATGGTTTTATTATATTTTATTTAACTTTAGAGTTGTCACTATAATCACACCAAGTAACCCTTGTGTGTAAAAGCGTTAAAAAAATCACGTTTCTGGTATGGGGCGGACCTTCTTAATTTTACTTAACGAATGTTCTGTGAAAATTTTAACCGGTTACCTCAGTTTCGGCTACCCTACCTCGGTTCAAAATATACAGCTATTTAAATGTAGATCAGATGGACGGACGGACGGACAGACCCGCAGTGCCGCAGCGAAATGATTAGACACTTCGTCAACAAACCGTCAAAACCTACCGCCGTGTTTACATACTCATCGACCACATCCAAATGGCTACAGATTCCGTGCTACAACAGATCCCATCCGCAGAGATCGTGATTCTCGGCGATTTTAATGCCACCACACCGATTGGCTCGGTTCTCGCATAACCGATCATGCGGGAGATCTGTTCACGACTTTGCATTAGCATGGCCTGACACAACTGGTAACCTCGCCGACGCGGATCCCAGACGTGGAAGGTCATACACCTTCCCTGTTGGACCTTTTGCTGACCTCACACCCGGACGGATATTTGGTCTCAGTCGATGCCCCTCTTGGCTCGTCGGACCACTGTCTGATCGGGTGTGAGTGCCTATCGCGCGCCGTTCCCGAACGCGATCTGCGGGGTTCCGCCGTGTGTGGCACTATAGGTCGGCAGATTGGGATGGAATGCGGTCTTTCTTTGCTTCCTACCCATGGGGGCAGGTTTGCTTCTCGCTGGATGATCCCAACGTCGTTGCAGATTCTGTCACCGATGTGGTACTTCAGGAATGGAACTTTTATTCCGTTCTCTGCAGTGCCTGTCGGAGGTAAATCCCAGCCTTGGTTTGGTCGCACCTGCAAAATAGCGTCACGCCGAAAGCGGAAGTGCTACCAGGCCTGGGCCGATGCATCGGCGTCTCGGGATGCAAAACCAGTGCTCTTAAAACAGGTACAACTCTGCCTCCAGGTCCTTCAAAAGAGTTATCGCTGCGGCAAAGTTAAAGCACATTGGCAGAATTGGCGAAGACTAGTTCGCCTCCATCGGGATCCCGCGCATTCTGGTCTCTCGCCAAGGCTGTCCAGGGAATTTCTGTCAGCCATCTCTCCCATCTCTACACAAGGAGGATGATTCGCTGGCCCATACTGCAAAGAAAGCCGATCTCTTGGGCTCTCTTTTTTGCATCCAACTCGACTCTTGATGACCGGGAAACTCTCCACCTACCATCCCGTGGTGTAAGTGCTCCATGCCGGAAATTCAGTTTCTGCAGAGCTCAGTGCGAAGGCACTCCGCTCCTGGACATTCATAAGTCGAGTGGGCCGGACGGAATCCCTCCAATTGTGCTGAGGATGTGTGCCCCTGAGTTGGCACCGGTTCTCACGCGTCTTTTCCGGCACTCCTACTCTTCAGGCGTCGTCCCGGAATCTTGGAAGACAGCATTTGTGCATCAATACCGAAAAAAGGCGACCGCTCTGATCCGTCCAACTACAGGCCTATTGCCATCACCCCCTTGTTATCTAAAATAATGGAGTCACTCATCAACACCCAGCTCCTGAGGTACCTGGAGGAACACCAGCTGATCAGTGACCGACAGTACGGTTTCCGTCGCGGACGATCAGCTGGTGATCTTCTAGTTTACCTGACTCACCGATGGGCGAAGCAGTTGAGTCTAAGGGGGAGGCTTTGGCGGTTAGTCTGGACGTAGCGAAAGCATTTGATAGGGTTTGGCATAAAGCGCTTCTTTCAAAGCTTTCATCTTACGGGGTTCCTGAGAGATTGTGCAACTGGGTCACCAGCTTCCTCACGGATCGGAGCATCAAGGTTGTTGTCGACGGTGCATGCTCGGACCCCAAACCCGTGAATGCTGGTGTTCCACAAGGCTGTGTGCTATCTCCCACTCTGTTCCTTCTGCATATCAACGACATGCTACAAATCAGTAGCATTCATTGCTATGCAGACGACAGCACGGGTGATGCCTATATACAGGCCGTGCGAATATTTCTCGGGAACACGTCGACGAGTGCCGGAACAAACTTGTGTCTGAAGTCGACACCTTGTTATTCAAAGTCTCGGATTGGGGTCGACGTAATTTGGTCCTATTCAACCCCAAAAGACACAGGTTTGCGCGTTCACCGCTAAAAAAGAATCCCTTTGTCGTTTCTCCTCTTTTGAGAACATTCCCCTTATTGCCTCAGTATCAGAATCCTTGGCGTTGACATATCGAGCGACGTTCAGTTCCGTGGTCACTTGGAGGAAAGGCCAAATTGGCCTCAAAAAGCTTGGTGTGCTCTGTAGAGGCAGGACAGTATTTCATGCCGGTCCACCGTTTGCAACTTTATAAGGCGCAAGTTCGGCCCCACATGGAATACTGTTCTCATCTCTGGGCAGGGCACCCCAGTACCAACTCCTTCCATTTGACCGCATCCAACGTCGAGCGGCTCGAATTGTCGGCGACCAAGCTCTCTGATCGGCTTGATCCTTTGGCCTTGCGAAGAGATGTTGCTTCCCTTTGCATTTTACAAAATTTTCCACGGGGAATGTTCTGAGAACTGTTCGGATTGATCCCAGCTGCTGAGTTTCACCATCGTACATCGCGACTGAATTCGAAGTTCCATCGATACCACCTAGATGGTTGGCATTCCACCACAGTGCGTTTTAATCGAAGTTTTCTGCCACGCACTTCGACTTTGTGGAATCAGCTGTCGCCAGCAGTATTTCCGAATAGTTACGACTTAGGGACCTTCAAGAAAAGAGCTTATTCCTTCCTTAAAGGCCGGCAACGCACCCACAGCAGCTCTGGTATTGCAGTAATCCGTGGGCGACAGTAATCACTTACCATCGTCTGAGCTCATTGGGCGTTTGCCGCCTTTCCTTTAAAAAAAAAAAAAAAAAAACATACTCGTAGCAGTACAGTAGAGTTATTACGGTAACGGTAGACTATCTCAAGAAGTAAGCTCTAGATCTTAAAGAGACATAGACGTAGGGAGCTGAAATTTTGTTCATAGTTTTATCCTGTGTCCTAAACGTTAGACTCATTGAATAAGAATGTACTAAGGAGCTTTGAAAAGTTAAGCTTTTGTGTGATGAATATTTATTCCTAGCCTTAATATGATTTCGATGTTCATTATTCATTCTCAATATGTCCGTATTGAATGAAAAATCAGAACTAAACGAACGGAATAATATGTCGTAAGGATTGAAACATAATTAATCTGCAATAAATAAAGAGCGGGTTCCTTAGTTATTTGATGTTTGAAATATCTAATATAACATGCAGGTAACAACCACAATATGGCTAACTTTTAATTGGGCCATATCGTATTAAAGTTGTGAGTTATTGTAGAACAATAATAATACTCTTAACTTCTTAACAGTTTTAAGAGCCAAATATTGTGGAATAATAGTGTGGCAGATACATTTTGACTCAAAATACTTTACAATGTTTCTTATTGTTAAAGAAACTTCTAAGGAAATAATTTCTTGTATTCGTTGCTGATGCATGTGCGCCTGCAGCGTGTATGTAGGCTTGTCTATAGGCGCGTGTGTGTGTATTAATGTAAATATAATATTAGGTCTGTACCTATGAAATTGCCGTTTTGTATGAAAAAATTTAAACGAATTTTTTCATGTATTTTTTTGTATTAATGGAAGTAATGACCCATGCATACAATGCATCTTTGCTAACGCAGTGGCAGATTATTGATGCCCTTCTTAAAGAAATCAGCTGGACGGGAGGCAACAAATTCTTCACAGGCATTTTGTACTGCCTCTCGGGTATTGATTTTTTCCCGCCAAGAAGTTATCCAAATTCTGGAAAAAGTAGTAGTCTGTAGGCGGAAGGTCTGGTGAGTAGGGCGGATGACGGAGAGCTTCCAACCCCAGTTCTTGCAACTTGGAGACCGTCTGCTGTGCAGTATGAGGTCGTGCGTTGTGCAGGAGCAGCGGAGACGAGCGATTGACCAATGCTGGTTGGAGATGTGCCAGTTTCTCCATCATTGTGTTCAGTTCTTCACAGTACACATCTGCAGTAATACTCATCCCGTTTGGTAAGAAGCTATGATGAATCACACCGGCGCTAGACCACCAAACAGTGACCATCACTTTTCTAGGGGTAAGTTTTCGTTTAGGACATTGTTTATGTGCTGAACCAGTATCCAACCAACTTGCTGAGCGCTTGCGGTTATCAAACAGAATCCATTTTTCATCGCAGGTAACAATGCGGTTCAAAATTCCTTCATTTGTGTGTCTGTTAAGCAGTGCAAGGCACGTCGCGACGTACTTCGCGCTGGCGATCATTGAGTTCATGGGGCACCCATTTGTAAAGCTTTTTTACCTTGCAATTTTGACGCAAATGGACCAATATTGTTTTGACACTATCGTCGAAAGCTGCTCCTAATTCAGCCGTAGATTGTGTATCATCAGCTTCCACAATCGCCTTTAATTCGTCATTGTCGACCAAAGTCTTCGGACGACCGCGAGGTTCATTTTCCAGGTCGAAATTTCCAGAACGGAAGCGAGTAAACCAATAAAAGGTAGTGCGTTGGTTTGTAGTGTTAGTTCCGTAAACGTCGTTGATGTTGGGTGCCGCTTGTGCCGCGTTGCTGCCACGACGGTACTCATATTCCATAATTACTCAAATTTTTAACGTATCCATGATGACGAAAAAGATTGAAATGCGATGAAAATCTAACACTAATCAATAAACAAATGACTACTTTTGGAAAAAGAATTCTATGTTTTTAAAATAAACTTGATTTGAAATTAGAATTCTTAGCCAAATATTTGAAATGACAAGTACTGCAGAACGGCAGTTTCATAGGTAAAGACCTATTATAAATAAGGTGTGAATGTTATCATCTACACGATTAGTTTTTCTATATCAAGATGCTTATACTTTCTTGATTAACGTCGGCAAGAGCCGTAATGCGGCGTGCATTAGAGATTTCCGCATACTGACCAGTTTGACAGGTTGGAGAGCGCAGTGTCGGTACTGAAGTATCGTTTTTTTAACTAGCCAAGTACATATCGCGCAGGTGAGTTTAGCATTTTTTTTCTCTAAGGTATCCTATAGTCTCTATATATAATATTTTCTTTTTGACGTATTATGCATATATAACTATATTATACATCGATCCATTTATAGTATTATTTTCTTGGAGAAGTATTACATTCTTTAAGACGCATAAATATTTTTTGTCTTAAATAAGCTGATGAAGAAAAACAGCAATGTAACAAAGTTTTTAAGGTATTTCTCTTACTTTATCCGTGTAATTTAGTAAAAGTTGAAGTAAATGCCAATATATTTCAAGAGAAGGTGCTCGCCTTCCTGTCAGTCTTGTTGTCAGTTACTTTTTACGTATTTTACAGGTAATTTCTATAAAAAGTGTAAGGAAGTACTATTATCGGTGTTTATATACATATTGTTTACAATCCGTTACGAAATATGTTTAAATAAATAAGTTATGAATTGTTGTTTTTTTTTTGTAGTATTTTTATCGAATACTATGCTTTGAGAACTAGATAGATAAAATAATCGTTAATAAGTAGAAAATAATATAAAAGTAATATATAACTTCAACATTGCTCTTTCTCTGTTTTTTCACGATCGTTGACCCCGAGTTTCCCTAAGGCGCGATACAAATTAAAAAGGGTCCCGTATTTATTAGGAGTACCGCGCAGCAGGAAATGACGAAATTAGGGATGGACACGATGTTCACCAATCCCTCTTGTTTGTAACATTCTCGGTTGTGTCCCAAACACGAGGATAAAGTTGTGCAACACAAAAACAGAATGTTTTTTTTATTCCCAAAATACCAACCTCACCAGCATGCGATGCGTCCCGCTCACTAACAAACGAACTTTAAGGGGCCGACTAATGACGAAAAATCCATCCCACTGTGCCGGTTACTTTTTATTTTTATTTTATTGTTTAAAGGTCACAGTATTATGTGAATCAACATTTTTAATATAAGTTGTTCATAAGTTTTTTTTTATTAGAAAGGTGGCTAACGACCGTGCGGCTCCCCTGGTGGTAAGTGATTACGAGCTGCAGGTGCGTTGTCGGCCTTTAGGGATATTTGGAGATGGAGGAGAATGTAGAGGAGAAAGAGGGAAAGGTTGAGTGTAGAGGAATTGACCTCCACTTAGCTCACGCACCCAACAAAACGCAGAAGCACAAGATGGCTCTACTTCACGCGGGTATTCTACGAGGAACCCCGGGCGTGTCGGCCCATTCGAACAAAACAGTAAAAGCCGCGAATGTTGACCTTGTAAATGCACAGACTAATAGAAAGAAATATACAACATAATTCAATCCTGTAGTGTTCGAATCATTTTATTTTTTATTTATTTATTAAACTTAAGTTAATGCCAGAAGCATTCTCTACCAGTCAACCTTTGGACGATGCAGAGATGAAATGAAGGTGTAGGTGATAAAATCGAGAGTACTAAAGAAAAAAAAATTAATGTAAATCTATGTAATGTATCTATCATTGCACATTACCTTACCTTCATACATTACATCTGTTTAATGATCACAAAAATAAATAAAAATATTATTGGTTTTAGGTTGATTGTACCGCATTAGATAATATTCATAATCATTAACGACCGCTTAATTAACATCTGACGTCGAAAGCGACTAAATGATATGACCTGTAACTAGAAACCGCGGGGAGCACCGACCATATTAAAAACGCAAATTGTAAAATAGAAAATACAACACCAACGTAGTAAAGAGAGAATAATAATATAACTAAATATTAATATAGAGAACTAGTACAGTAATAATGGAAGCTTTTGTGTTCCCATCTTATATTTACCAAAGGTGGTAAATGTAGAATTACATAATAACAATTCTAATTTATTAATTCTTTGTTGATAAACATAAATATAATATAAACTTTACAGTGTAGTAGTGAAATATATATTACACGATACACAGATAATAAGATGACATACCGGTTTTAGGATTTACTTGAGGATGATACAACATGTAATTTTTTTTATGTTAAAGTGGGCAATTGAGCATCTGGCTCACCTGTATGTAAGTGATTACTATAAAACGATTCTAGATAAAATTGTCTCTGGTGCACACACTTGCCCAGTCTGTTATTCCAGTCTTTTGAATCAGTGTACTGACTGTAGACACAACTTTTAAGTTACTAAGTTAAACATTGTGAGTCGCTTAAAACTTTTAATGAACATAGTACAAAGATATTTTGTTGAACATAAAACCTAGTATTTTTCTGATGTGAAACCGTTAATATTCTTTAAGGGCACTCTCTTTTAGCAGCTCATAACCTTTCTAAGTTCGTAACTGGACTAAGGCATCATTCGTCGACGATATTGAACGACTGGGCTGACGAATTATTGGTTTGTATTATGTTGTATTACATCTGCATGTATTGGGTTTGTAAAAACACATATAACTAACTAGAAGTACATCAGAGCAGAGCTAACTAACTCGGGCAAGTCTGTTTTCCTGTAGTACATTTTTGTTTTATTATCACAAAATAAATCAGATACAAAATTATAATTATTAAATCCTTTTTCAACTTCATTGTACACTTAAAGTCAGTGATGTGATCAGTGTGCTGGTTTTAATTTTATAATACGCGAGTGACCTAGGTTTGATCCTCTGTGCCGGGACGGAGCGAGTTAAAGTGGTGAGTTTGTCACGTCCTCGGCGGTAAAGGAAAACAATGTGAGCAAACTTGAATGACTGAGAAATAATAAAAAATATTATTTTGAGGCTATGTCGGGAAGGTCCGCCAAAGATCCGCTGCTCAATAGCGCAGCTTGACGGACCTTCTCGGTTCTGAAAGTCTCTCAAGTATTTGAGACCTTTGCACAGCAGTTGGCATTAACAGGGTTACTTTTAGATGGAGGGAGAGGAGTGTAACCTCCGCGGCCGAAACGTGGTCGGAGCCATAGACCAGATCCGCCGGGGGTGCTGGAAGGCTGAGGCTTAAGAGCACCAGCCTTTCTGATCCCCATGGCCTCCGGGTGGCGGACTCGGGTGGGTCCGTTGCCCTCGTGGATTTGGAGGCTTAGTAGGTGGGCGCGTTTGTGTTCCAGCGCGTCTAGAGGACATGTTCTCTCCCGAGAACGGGCCGCCTACAGCGGCCGGCGCTGGTGGGGTTGCGGATGTGTGCAAAAGCGTTCCCATGGGGTTTATGTCGGTGTAATCCGACATAACCCGTCCTTGCCCCCGAGAGGGCGGGTATGCGTTAGGCATTTCCCCATGTAAATAATAAAAAAAAGGCAGGGATAGAAGAGACATTGCATCACAAGTCTGTTTGGTTTGGGTTTGACATGATCAGAAGGGTTGTAAAGCAGTAGGGCTTACCACGAGCTGTGAGTTTAGCATTTGGGGAAAAGTCAGTACTTTCGTCTTACATCCTTCACTATTTTTGCATCAAATAGTAATAAAATAACCCCATATAAGTATACTTCTAAATAATTCCTTGTTTACGACAGGCCAAAGGCAATCAAAATTTGGTACATTTTTACAAAAATCAGCAAAACGCAACATTATTCTATGTTAGTACTTAATTAAATTTTAAAAGTAAAAAAATGCGCTATGTAGCTAGCTGCGTCGCTCTTCGACCTAGAGCAGCGTTATTACAGAAATATTTTGCTATGTATCAGATGATGTTCCCGTTCTCCTTAACTGGTAACTGTAAGGTAAAAGCATTAAAAAAATCTTCTATCAATTTTAGTATAGCTCTCACATATATGTCGCACTGTGGATCGAACATAAGATCATTAACGTTTTCCCATCTTATATTTCTATCTCAATATTTGAAATGTTAAAATTCATGATTAAAAACGAGATTTTTAAACGGACGTTTTTCAATTTCGTTCAACACTTACAGCAAAATTAAAAAGACAACGCCTAACAAGGCGAGATGAGAGGCTGAACAGTCCACTTCAGCGAGTTCGTTCAGAAGTACAAGCACTAAAGATAACGAGTGATTTATTAGTAGATGCACAAGACGCTATCGAAAAGTATGTATTTTATTCTACTGACACATAGTATTTGTACCTACTATGTTTTGCGGGATCAGTGGTCCGATGAATTGGTTTTATAATAATAATTTCAATTCCGATCGTTTCCGTCGACAATGTTTCAATGCTAGAAGGGGCAAATAAATCGGCAAATTGTTCAGTTTATTTGAAGACAGAAACAACGAGAAATAAGCCGATTTAGAATTTTGCTGGACTGGACAGCATTTGTAAAATTGCTTATGATATTTCGCTGTCGATTTCATAATGTCGGAAGATAAGTTTTACCTTCTATCGCCCTTTTAATCTTTGTAGAATAACCAACCTGTCATTTCTAAAGATATAATTATGGAGTGAACACAATGATTATTTCCTGATCTCTTTTGACTGTTACCTTAAAATAAATAAGATGAGACAAATTATTACTCGAACAAAATAATGACACAATACAGAAACGACAAAATTAAATGCAAGATAACTATCACTTTTGTGTTTGCACCAAAAGTCCTCGTAGTAGTTGTGTAGGAAAGTGCAACCGTATTCCGGTGCGCCTTGGCAATAGGGAGAGGGATAGAATGTGTCCTCTCCAGAGTATTTGGTGGGATCGCAGATGAGGGAGCGAGCGTTCACGTTACCCTGCTAATAATATGCGGCGAAGATAGAACAGAGGTTTTTTCGGTGCTAACCCGGCATAAGCAGTAATTGTAGCCAAGACTCATTCAAAACATTATTGATTTATTTTTTAATTTATGTAAGTAATTTGTATCTATTCAGTCTTTTCCTAAGCGCATGAGCGTGCTCGTTTGAACATTGTGAGGAAACCTGTGTGTGATGTCTGTGAAATAATAATTCAAGGACATGTAAAGTTCGCCAACGCGCATTGAAACAGCATCATTGGTCACACATACTGAAGGGCCCAAGTGTGCTAGGCGAGCCTTCTTCGGATGCGTGCATTAGTGAACTGCAATGGAAGGATTGGCGTCTTTGGTTTGGCACTTGCCACCCGCAGCCGGAGTTGAGTCGCGCGGGAGAAAAAGTTTGGTGACAAATATTGTAGCCGCGATTGCTCCCTTAAGAAAAGTGGTGGTAAATTATTACACTGCTACCTCACAGCAAATTATTAATTTGCATTATAATAAACAAAATTTACTGCGAAACCTAACAATGTGTAAAACAAAAGTCTGAGCTTTAAATACATGACACGTACACAGGCCGCCTTTTAACTTGAGTATAGTCTGATTATTCATAATTATTCAGGCCCTTAAAATTGAAAATTGAGTCACAGTAGCCCTAAGTGTCGTTGAGTCGAGACAGACGACCAAAAGTTAATTAGTGAATCGTGGAAAAAGGCCAAATTACGTGAATTTTAGCGAGTTTTAGGACATGTCCAAATGCGGCGACGCGATGTTATTTTTTTGTATTGCGTTTATTGGTAACATTAGAAAATTTAAATTGGATTGGAACGAATCTTCCGTAGCAAGTCGACTGATATTGTCAAATTTGGTCTTGTGACATACATTATTATATTTTGCAATAAAATCGATCTCTTTAAACTTGAAAAGAGCCAGACGATCTTGAGAGTAAGTAGTAAAGAAAGACCTGAAAGGGCGATTGTATACTTTTTACAGTTGAAAAGTAGCCCTCTGTAGAACCACTAAGAAATATAAATTATCTTTTAAAGTCTATAAAGTTTCTCATGCAAGTTTTCTTAGGTATTGGTAAGGAAACGTAGAGTTCTACCGACAATTCCAATGTATACAAATAAAAAAATAAAATTATGGTAAAATACACAGGCCATATATAGTTCAATACATGTTCATTTCTAATTTTAAATTGGAGTTAAGTTTTATTAAAGTGCACTTTTATTAACGTTACAAATGGACGTAAGAAAAAAATTAGCATCATAAATGTAGTGTAGTAATCTCTTTCTCCAAATATCTTGCTCTCTTACACCTGGTACATCCTACTAGCCAATAAAAGAGGTTCTAGTAACCGAATAATGGCAAAATATCAATCCTAATTTACCAAACCCTTGACTAGTGATGAAATCACTGTAACTAGTACTAGGACATCGGAACTGTGCTCGGCCCAAACCAACGTGGGGAGTATGGGCAAACCTTTAAAGAAACATATTTTTCGCCGGCGATTTTTAGTAGTCCATGTTGAGTAGTGAACAAAAAAAGACTCAGGTATTTATAATGTTATATAAATACCATACTAATGAAATTTAATAACGAATAACATAGTCGTTTTTCTGTTTCAGTATATATTCCAAAAGGAACTTGTTAATAATCATTCCATTATAAAACCCTTCTTTTTGAATGATCGACGTTAGGCTTTGTAGAACAAAACGACTCTCTCTTTGGATCTAAAAGTCTAAGGAATAAACCACGTTCTACCGACCGGCATTGAGTGTTGTTAAATGATATTTCATAAGCGAAAAGTCTTCCTTTAAAGTTTTGTTCAAAGTTTGAAATAACACCGGTGCAGTTAAGTAATAATTAAAAATATTTAATTTATAAAATTTATAACTGTGGCATACTAATTCATATTAGAATTTGTTTGCATATTTAAGTGGAAGAGCCAACCGGCGGTTTGCTGCTGCTCGAACGGGCCGGCTCGACATAGGCAGTGCCGCGGCCTCGTAGATTACCGGCGCGAAGTAAATGCACTTTATGTTTCTGCGTTACGTTCAGTGAGTGACGTAACCAGAGGCATACTCCCCCCTCTCCGCGTCGGTCATCACTTAACATCACGCGGTCGCGTTTACCCCTTTCCATTAAAATATTTCATTAAAATAAGTATATTTTCTTCCTTGTCCTCACCAGCCATTACAACTCCACTACCGGAAATTGCTGCTGGCCTCTTCTAGAAAGCCACAAAAAAAGTGTTGTAGCTTATTGATCAAATCTAGTAGTTCAAGGTCATCTCCGAATGCCATAGTGACGTTCGTATTTCCAAATAAATCAGCAACTAAGTCTCATATTTGCCTTCGTATTCTGATTTTTAAAAAAACTTTTCAATACTGTGTGTGTAAAGTAAAGTAGCAGCCTGTAAGTGCCCACAGCTGGGCAAAGGCCTTCTCTCAAATGTTTGAGGGAGGTTTGGAGCTGGAGCAACTTCAGACGTCCTCGAAGCTATATTTTTATTATTTCTCAGAAATGCAGGTTTCCTCACGATATTTTCCTTCACCGCCGACCACATGATAAATTCAGTACATAAGATTTCTTTAAACATTTTTTCTGGTGCCCGCACTACCGAATCGAACCCAAATCACATACGTACTACTACTTTAATTATTTTACAATTAATTAAAAGCTCGAGCACTCAAGCTGTCTCTTAGCGTTTTGCTCACTTTGAATATTTTTATAGCTTAAGTAATATATTAAATTTCTATCAGACAACAGTTTGCATAGTGATTTATAAGATCCCTTTAGAAATTATGGTGCATATTAAATAAATTAAAATTAGTAATTTTGACATGAAACTCATCTTTATCCGACACGTGTAATTAGGTACATATCAAAAATAGTTCAATAACAGCTCAACATTATTCTCAAATACTTTTCAATCGAGCTTTTAGCTATGTGATTTAAAAATGTGCTAATATCATAATTTTTAACAGCAACAGAAGAACATTATAATTCCTGACACGTAGACTAAACGACTTTTCATGAAAGCTAAACAGGTTTGTTGTTGTATTGTGCGATTCACTTTGTGTTTTAGATGTTGTGCTCAGAGAATATAATCACAAAGGAAAGGCTATATTGAATACGTGCTCTTTTGTTATAAACCAGTAGATTTTTCTTGACATAGTCTCTAAATCAAAGTTAGAACATAAATACATTAAAATTTAACATACATTAAAATTTATATAATTTATTAAAAAATTTCAGGCTATGAAGGGAAAAGATAGTAGATTTTTTAGCACTCTTTTCCTGCTCGTCTGTTGAGGAAGTTGAAGAAGAGGTAATGTGTAAAAATCAAATTACGGCACGATTTACTGGTCTTTACTACTACGTACCAGGCAGGACATTCTAATGGACACATACCTATTTCCCTTATACAGGCGCCAATGTATATTTAGATTAAATATCATATAAGCATGTTCAAACTTTCAACAGGTACATACAAGTGACAATGAATCTCTTGGTAACAGCTTACATTAAGCAAAAGTTATGGAGTAGAGACATAGGTACACTTTTGTACATAATTAGAGAATATGAAGCTCCTTATCGAGAGAATCAAGAAGCGTAACGGACGCTTTACGGCTCCAAAACACACTCATTAAACCCTGTCAATTTACAATAAAAATTTAAAAGACTTCATCCATACTATAGAAACTAGTTTATATGAGTGCCTTTACAGCTCAAGGTTGCTGTTGGCGAGAGCTGGGGATCGTACTTAGTGATATTTATTTCAGTACTTAAAGCGACACGTTTTCTGCAGATAAATCTCAAATTAACTGAATACTATGTCAGCCATCTACTCAAATGGCCTCCTTTGAGATTATCATATGCGTTTTATTACTCGTTATTCTGGGTTAAGCATCACTATTATTGTTGTATATGTCGCAGGAATTTTGTCAAAATCCTGGTTTCATCATAACCTGCGACATATACAATGTGACCAAAAGTAGAATATAAGGTTGGTACTGATGTATACAAATAAAAGACCCATTATTATTATATAGTCGTGGATATGCGAGTACTATGTGTGGATAAAGGTGGGAAATAGACCACACGTCTATGAATGCTACGAATGGCTTAATTCCTTGACCCGTACACTGTTGCTAGTAGAAGAGGAATTTAGGCTGACTTAGGAGTGTTCTTTGTGTCAGTCTTTGGAAAGTCCAAGCCTTCTGTTACCACTGTCTTACAGCAGTGGGCACAAGGTGGTACTTTTATTCGTTTAATTATTTTAACAAATAGTTCCTAAAAAGTAATAAATAATAAACAATAAACTAAGTATCGCTAGAGAAACTGTTAATAAACTATATATTTAGCGATTTGCAGAGGTATAAAAATACAAAGAATTCATTCAAGAATTCTCTACAGTAATGACGTTACTGTAGAGAATTCTCACTGACCTGATTTTCAGTGACTTACTAGTAATCCTAGGCACATTTCTGTCGACCTTAACCGGCTGATATAGTTATTACGATCACTAATATTTTATTTTAGTCTTCCAATGGTATTAACTTCACTAATATTTCAGTTAACGTCTTCAACTATGCCTAAGAGCTTGATTGTTATATGGTTCACACCAATTGTCGAATGGCGGGCTCGAACCTGCGACATCATATTTCACAGTCTGCACCCTAAATCATTTGGCTTTTATAGACACTTAGGGCAGTGTTAATGATAAGAGTAGTCAGAAACTGCAGATTTATATGATGATTTGTATGGCATGATCGTATTCAGTGTAACAGGTTTCCTCAAAGGAATTTTCGCCTCTCCTAGAGATAGAACATGACCATCCTCGTAGCCGGGTTTGCTCTCGAAGTTTCTTTACATCTCCGCCCCAATGGAAATGTGTCGAGAAGAAGGGCCGGTTTTTCTTCTGGAACTTAGCACGTTTTAGCGTTTCTGCACTTGCTACAACCTTAGAGAAATCATTTCATCGTTCATCACCCGGCTGTGTTTTACCTTACACCAGGTGCTGTCTGATTCCACCATTTGATACAGGGAATATAGCATAGGATATTTTTATCTCGATACATATTTTCCACAGAGCAACATTTAATATCACTTTTTATATTCGTAATTGTGTTTTAGGGGGCATATGCTAACTTGTTCTTCAAATGTCATTTTCTCACCTGCATGCGATATGGGTATATCTGCTGCTTAACAAACGAGACTGGCGACCGTGTGATGGCGGAAAACCAATCCAAATATACCAAACCAAATATAGTGACGAGGAGTAATATTACTGGTGCACGGATAACAGCTCTGTGCACACCATTCCGCCTGGACAGCAAGTTGGTTACGGGCAAATATTTCTTGCATAGCATGTCGGCCTATGTTCTGTTTAATATATTAACGAGACTTGGCATTTTCAAATACATTCTTCAAAACAAGATGATAAAAAAAACAATATTCCGTAAAAGGATTTGCTTAAATACTTAATTCAGTTACTCGTATCAATAATGAAGTTAGTCAATTAATTAACTACGCATAACCTACGGTACGCGAGCGGTGAGCGGTGTGCGGTCGAGATATTAGGCACGGGACGTGCATTCGCACGTTTCTCCGCTGCGTAGCTCCACCAGTCACTGCCATGCTCTTTACATTGATTGACATATGTAACTCAACAAGTCATAACAAATTTTTTTTACGATTTGTTGAGTTAATTGTAATTATTATCATTTTATAGATACAAAATTAAGAGCCCTGTCAGCACTTCTACGCTATTCGAAAAAAAATATTTCACATAAATTCCGTGCGTCAAACTTCCAAGATAAAATCACACCGTGTTGTTTTTCAACATTACGAAAAGGTTTGGTTCATCCATGACATGGTTACCAGTAAACGAAACCCTTTCTTTGGTATGAAAAATAACACGTTACGATTTTATTTAGGAATGAAATCACATGTTGCATAGCGAATAAGGCAGAGTTGATGTCGCCACAAATATTGTTGTATATACCCTCCATTCTGTACTAGCCGGTTGTAAAACGCAGTGCCATTAGTAATATTACAAATTTGGGTTGGGATTTTCCGCCATTAGTCGGTCGCCTGAGGGTCATGTCATGTGTCATCCCGTATACCCTGTAGACTGTAACTAATTATAAAAGAAACATTTGTATACACTTCTTTACAACAACGGACCAGTCAAAAGGGAGAAGAATAACAAAAGAGAAAATAAAAGGAGACATAAATAAAATGTGCTTAATATATTATAACGTTTTTAAAATTTAAATTAAGTGACGGGTATCGTTTTCCAGTTCTGTATTTTAAGTAGCTGCCGAGAACAGACGCTATAAACGTTTTAACTGGTTTCATCTGCCATTTAAATTTCAAACTATATCCCTCAGCACGGAATTTCCATTTAAGAGAGAAGATCCGGATACAATTTCTTTAAAAGAATGCACCTAACAATTACGTTAACACTTTAAAATTGTAGCTCGGTTAAAATACTGATAGGATCTACGGGAGCTATAATAGATTTGAAAAGCGAAATACCTGTGCTAATTTTTTTTGTTTTAATTTTAGTCGCGTAATAATTCTTATAAAAAGTGTTTAAAATTTACAACGGCTTAAAGAAGATCAAATGCCTAAACTCTTAAATATTTCAAGTTAGAAAGATCTTTTCACAGATAATTTCAGGCTGTCATAAGTCCTCTGCTAAACCTTGGCCTCCCTAAAGATTTCTACGAAGCATGGTCCTGCGCCATCAGGATCTATCGACTTCCTTCAACATTTGTCTTAGGTATGTAGTTACTTATCGACGACTTCGAGCGTAATTTTCCTAGCAACCGGTATTGGTGTGATATGGACGTTAGACATGATCTCCGTCTTATCTATTTTTATTTTGGGACCTGCCTGTCGGAAGACACTATTGAGATCATTGAACATAGTGATAAGCTCCTCCAGCGATTCTGCGACAAGAACTATGTCGTCGACAAATCGAGTGATGTAATCGCCATTGATGTTAAAAACGTAACCCTTTCAGTTCAGCAGCTTGAAAACATCAACCTTTAATACTTCTTTCTGGAATTGGACCTTGGCATTGATTTCGTACTCTGGTTATGTACTCGGGTAAACATCCTAGCCTCATTGTACATACACCTCAGCACTTCTTCTTCTTCTTATACCGGGAGTCCGGGATGGAAAATTGTACCCCTCGGTTTTCTGTACAATCTGGCGAAGAGTATGTATGTGGTCTATGGTATGTATTTCAGAGTATGTATTTCGGAAGCCGACTTGTTCGGGAGGCTGGAAGTCGTCGAGTCTGTTTACTAGATGATTAATGACGGTTCACGAAAACAAAACACGTTGGCGCATCTGAAGCAATATTGGTCTATACTTCTTCAATAGACAGTTATCACCGTTCTTGAAGAATAGTACAACAATGCTTCTAGTCCACCTTTTCGGCGTAAATTCATGCCGCCATGAATGACGGAACAGCAACATTTAACAGCTTTGAAAGACTACTAGTAGCAGTTCTCTACCCGCTTCCAGAAGCTCTGACCTCCCGGTGGTAAAACAAGTTACCAGATTTGAGGATTATCGACGGTCCGAAAATCCTTCAGACAACCATGTAATACTCCAATGCAGCTTGCTTACCGCTTCTTTCAGTTCTAGGATATTCTCGTCGGCCATCAATATGCGTGCGTTATATATTGCAAGATCCGGTCGTTAGAGTTAGCAGCTAGAATTCAGTCAGAGTTTCTGTGCTCTCCCTGCCCCGCCATTAACGTGACTGCCACTATTGCTAGGACTAGCGAGACCAACGGGATCTGGGGACCATAGAATTGTACCTCTCATCATGGGGGTTTTGTCATAGTTGCCACGCCTTGCGAGTGGGTTGCCAACCACAGACGATTTTTTTCTTATATTGTGTAATCCAGGAATATTCTGCTGCCGATTTCGTGTTAACTGTATTACCCTCTCCCGGGACGAGACGAGGTAGCAGATTTATTTATTATTTACTAGGTATTAAGTACAGACGTTGGACTTTTTTGCCCATTAGTCGCCTTCTATGATGTCCATACGCAGATAAGGATAGGAAGAATAGCACAAATTTTTTATTTAGGACTGTCACACTGAAAAGTAAAAGGCAAGAGACCCCAATTGTATTTCTTTACTTGTGTACATTATCTTATTTAAACAAAGTTTATTTGACACAAATGTTAAAATATAGTGTTTTAAAAAAGTATGAAGTTAAACTAAAAAATCTAATCCACAAAAAATATCGATTTAAGAAAGATCAGGAAGACAGAGATATTAAAGGAACCAAGTAACGAAGAAAAGCTGAACAATATCATGATATTGTTGTATCCAAGAAACAGTTGGTGAAATCTTTACGAACTTTACGAAAGAAATGTGTTTTTAGTTTAGCGGGTAAATATTAATTTCCTGGTTCTAGTTGGTGAGTCCATCAGTGAGATATTTTAAAACTCTTTAAAGTAGACTGAACAATGTTATTATTATTTATTTCAATAAAACACTCAACTTGTCCAATACCAATTTCCTATTCACACTTTACATTCAATTATCGTTTGAGTACAATGGAATCTGCTTATTTAAAAATAACAAAGGAACAGAATTCAAATATCCCAAATTCTTCTCTAAAATAAGATAAATAAAGGCATAAATTAATATCACTAGATATTATTTACATATTCTCAAAATAATGAAAAAATTTTAAAAGTAATATTTTTTTTGTTTGTGATAAAAATAATTTTCCGCTATCAGTATTCCCGACAAGAAATTCGTGGTGGAAAATTTACTCGATAATGCTGAACTCAAATCCGATAGATAAGTGCCTTCCCAACCCACTCACTCATATGGGCGGCGGATATGTGGGCGAGCGTTCCAATGGCCCTAGAATTTGAGGCGAAAATAAAACACCGTGGGCTTTTTGTCGGTGCAAACACGTCATTACCCATCCCTGCCCCCATGGGTCGGTGTGCGTTAGGTAAGTAGAAAAGTAATGATTTCATTGTTTTATAGTGTAGTGCTATTGTAAATAAAAAGAATGAAAAGTGCTGTGTAAGACAGGGCTTCATTCTACTACGCTGGCACCATTTTATTGTTTAGATACATAGATTCTATTGGACACCGCGCATGCGGTTGTGCTTTATTGCTGAGCCGCCGGAACGCTCTGCACTCATACCAAATGTTACAGCAACACATTCTACTCGGGAATATTCAATAACTGGAATTTCTAATCATTCACTTTACGATGGATTTACCTAATAAATATATATAAAATTGCTATTAAAATTCTATTACGAGCATCGTCCATTGGGATGTATCATGTATCGGCCGTCTGTATCAATGATAACACTAAACTAAATTATAGTAAGGTTTTATTTGTTTTTGGGAATTAAAAATGATTATTCTGAATCTATCAAATAAAACATTATATTATATGTATTCGTATATCCGTTATAGAAATCCGTCCTGTTTATAAGATATGTAAAAGTATTAATTTTCAGAAGCAGTCTATCAATTTAAAGTTTATGCTTTTTATTCATTTGTATAAAATATTTTCCAGCATTGAAATATTTTTAATGTTGGTTCCCTGCAAAACAAACGCAACATTTTTCCGTCCCTTTGAGTTTAACTTACGACATCCGTATCAAGGGATAGAATTCCAATTTTAATTTATTTGTTGAAACAGGGTTGTTGGTAAGAGTTGATATTGGTATTCGTTTTGTTGTTTTTCCCGTAGGCATATTGAAATATTTATTTATTGTCTTATTGTAAAAAAAATCATGTAGCTTCCAATCCCAGTCTAGGTCAATTTAACAACATTCAAGGATTTTAGTTTTGATGTAGTTTTGACACGGTCCTATTTACAATTTGGCTACTAGAAATCGTCCACTATATATATGCTTATAAGGAGAACAGATCTAGTTCTCACAAAACAAAACAAAAATATTATTCTTATTTTTTCCATCCTCCTCTATCTAGTTCTATATTTGTAACCTTGTTTTAGGCTTTATGTAACTTTTACGATGGAGAATGTTAAAAAACTTGATAGCATAACATTGATCCATCCTGGAGAAAGGCAAAGCCAAGGGAGGCTAATTGCCTACATACATTGGCAGCCTATCGTATTAGAAGTATATCGATCTGATCCGCGACCATTTCTCTGCTAAATTGTGTGAAAAGGTAAGACAATGTATTTGTGATATTCGTCCTAGAAATAATCGGTTATATACACTAAAGTTCCTTGCCGATGATGATAAGGGCTGATTTTCTCATTCAGAGTGTAATAACATCAATTGAGTTTGGAAATGCAGATAAAGTTCTCGGTACATTGCGACAAGGAATAGGTCTCTTTGATAATTTATATTACTTCTCTATTCTTATGGACTATTAACGGGAGGATTTGTCATAAATGCTAGGCTTAAGAGGTGGGTTGGCAATCGCAATACCTGACACTTGGCAGCTGCCTATAATCAGTAAGTGTATTTTCGGGCTAGCATTTTTGAGGAACTATATCCGCTACCTGTCGAGCGCGATGAGACTTTCAATGCTTTTCCATCATTTGACTTTTACGACATCCTCGGAAAGAAAGAGGTGCCAGATTTTCTTACGCTGCTAGTTATACCATAAAAATGTATATGTAATGGTCGCTTTGATTTGATTGATATATTCATAGGGGAAAAAAATGTTGTATATTATATTACGTGCGAAGTTGATCCAACTCAATTTTCTTTATTTAATGTGTAACAAAAGATGTTGTAGATTAAACAAATAACGCTAATGAAGTTGGATGAACTAGGCCAAAGTAAGGTAACGTTTCTTCAAGTAGGCCAGTCGATGCACGTTAACAAGCTTCAACTTTAATTGGCTCTTTATACCATTTTCATATATGTTTTGTATCATTTCATTGTCTGTTAGATTGTTACTTTTATTCTCCATGTTTGGAAGATGGATTGGCGCAGTTCTAGAAACATGGCTACAGTCAGTTGTCCAACACAGTTAAACTAACGACAAAATGATGATATGATGAAAAAGATGTATTACAGTATCACACCAACATCTCTGCTATTCCGCTTACCTAAGCTTACTTTAACAGCCTAGAAATAGTCCACTGCAGTACATAGAGCTCTCCTATAAGGAGGATTTTTTATAATCGCCACGCTTGGAAAGGGGATTGGCGATCGCAGTACCAAAGATCACGTACCTTAGACACTGCTGTCCGTCATCGGTCTGCTTAATTTTGGTCTGGTATTTTTCGAGATGGTTATCCCACCATTTGTCGGTAGCCATTGCTATTTTCAAGGCTATTCCCTTGTCGCCTCTTACGACTCCCACGGGAAGAAATAGGGTGGCAGATTCTTACGTCGATACCACACGGCAGACAGCATTTGACTTGCGAAAATATGAAACATATTTAGATATCTTCGTTTGGCTTTCTATTCGACAAAGTCGTAGCTCATATCCAAAATCTCCTTGATATTTTAATGGTTACTTTTACTACTCATGAACGAGTACCTCGATCCTTAACCAAAACTCAAGATTCGTATTCCATAGCATAGTACGCGTTACGGGTACTATATCTCTTATTTTACTGTTCAGTCCTTACTAAATTATAGAACAAGAACGCTCATATTCTGGTTGGATATTTTACCTTGGAAAATATTGACTAACTATTTCGTCATTGTCTTCTTCTAAATAAAGATTTATGATTCTTCTTTATTTTTATAACTATAAATATATTAATGTTATATATATGTGTGGGTGTGCTTGTCATATGTGTATACATCTGCCATGTATTTCTCACTATCATCCAGGGTTGACTGGTAGAGAATGCTACAAGTTATTAAGTCCGCCCACCGTAACTCTTAGCTTAAGTTGATAACAATAAAGGATAAATAAATCCGCGCGATCAGATAGTTGTGATGTAACTCTTTAATTCCGACAGTTACACTAAAACACTAAAGCCTCGTTTTCTGCCAGCCGGATACACCAGATACAGGAGATGTTTTGCGATTGGAGAAAAAGCTAATTGATTCCCCGTTACATGTGTAGTTTTTAAACTCTCGAAATAAAAAATTAAGAGAAATTTAGAAATGTTTACTTAACTAAGACCTTTAATACATTGTTAAATTTGTAAAACATGTATATTATTAATTAGTAGGAATGTAACAATTAAAAAACTTGTTGGTAGTATGCAATTTGTTAGCTTGAACGTGGATTCACCACGATTGCAGAATGTTGAATGAATTAATAAATGAAAATTTGTCAAATGTCAGATTATTATTTTTGCAATTATGATTAGGGGGAAATATGTGTGTGATAGTAATAAATGGTTTACCGGTATCGTGGATTTTTGAAAAAATATTATTTGAGTACCTATATATAGTCATACATGTATTAAATATATCATCATCATCATCATCATCATTTCAGCCTATCAGAAGTCCACTGCTGAACATAGGCCTCCCCCAAAGATTGCCACGAAGCTACAGAGATTGATCGGTATATATATATCATACATATATCACCATCTAGTGACATACCAGATGGCGATACAGAAAAACTTAGTTTGGAACTGGACTAACGTGTTGATCACTGAAAACAATGCAATTGTTAGTGTTTTGTTGATAAAGAGCAAAGTAATAAAGAAAACAAACCTACTTAACGACTTGTTTATTGTTTAGTCATTTAAGTATCAAGCTTTTATTCTAATTAATGCTTTGTCACGTTTCCCAAGCGCTAGAGTAAAGAAAAAGACAATGAGATTAAATTTTAATTTAACGGGAAACACTGCCCGTTTCAAAACATCTTGACTTTAGACAAGGTCTTGATCAATAAAGATTTTTAATAGTTTTGAAATTAAAAACTTAAAAAATAAATTTAATTTCTATGTAATGTTACTTCATGTAACCAATATGCTACTTAGAAGGAGTGTCTTTATTTTATTTTGGATGAGTATTTGTAGAGAAACGAAGACACAAAAAGAGGCAATTAAAACATAATATTAAATTTTATGTTGAAATTTATAATTCTTTGATTGTTATTTTAGAAATCGTTTCAGACTTAACACGATAAATAACTCTATGATAAAATAAGAAAAAAATAAAACTATTTTGCAATCTTTTAATACATAAGCACTACATTCTTCTTCTTTTTATAGACAAATACATCGCGTCAACTTATAAGTACAGCTTTTTATGTAAAAGGGAATTTATTGAATGAATGAAATTAAAATTACTTTACTGTTTTAATTCAGGTAAGAAACGCTTCACAGTCAAAACACTCTAACTTACACAACTAAAGTAGGTCATTTAAATATGCAAATTACAGGACTCTACTAAACTTCATTTTATAAAATTACAACTTACAATCGCACGAATGTTTCCTGTTAATGATTGATAATTATAGGTTGTTTAGTGCTTTTAATTATGGTAAGAAACTCATAACTCTCGTACAGTTTTATTTCAGGTATTAAATATATCCCAACATATTTACTTATAAACTTATATATTATCACGCATAGTTTTCAAAGGTAGGAACTTTGCTCTAGTTTGCAGCACCTTGACTTACCTAGATGTATTCTCATCAGTCTAAAGTATTTTTATCCGGGCCGTTGCTAAAAACGTCCGCAATTTAATCGCGGTACTTTTCAAGACCTGTATTTTCATGTACTGTTTTCACTCCATAACTAACAGAATCATAACTTTTGCATGAACCTGTAGACACCATAATCATTAGGCTTTGTCTAAATATTATAGTACCAGGCATTTTCTTCAGCATAAAAAAGGCGGAACTACTACGCATTGTTACATTTAAAGGAATTTAGCACTGTCCATCTCTTTCAAAATTTCATCTTTACCTTACATTATTCATAGTAATAAGACTTTAGAGCAAGCAGACTTTTCCTATTTCTTCCCCTTTAATAATATTTGCATTCCGTTATATAAACAATGCTCATTTAAATTCAGACAACCGTTAATCGTACTCATTCTTCCCATTATCAATTTTTTAATATTGTTTTTTATTTTGTTAAATCGACTTCCCTATCCATGGATTTTTCCCTATTTCGTTCATCTTTTATAGCCATCACTATTCTATTCACACTTTGCTCTTTGTATTAGAGCTTATAATATTTTGTTCTGTTCATCATTATTTTACTAGATACATTTAACTTCTTTACACTTTCTGTTTTTCACTACGCTATATATTTCAAAAGTATACTACTTACGAATTCTCCTTTTTAATTTTTCCACGATTCTTTTTCCAGCATACATTACCTAATTCAATCTACTACTACTACTACACATGTTGAATCAAATCATTGAATGTCTATAAAATGAAAAATATAAACTCTATGTCCGTTATGGGTAACAAAGATTGACAGTTAAGTTATCAATTCAATAAAAAAATTGCAAACTAACACGCAATGAACCTGTTCATTCAATATGTTCATTGTATTAAAATCATCGCAGCAGACTAAACATTACGAATATTTAGCAAAATGAGCACCTCTCCCCAGTAGGCGAAAATGGGAACGTTTTCGGTCCGCTATGGATAACAATGTCGTAGAATTCAAAGACCAAAAATTTTGTACGAATACCTAAGCTACGCTCTCATTTTTGGCCATTCTAAATTGTCTAAGTATAAATTTTATTTGATAAAACACGAAAAGCTATGAAAACTTATGTGTAAATATTTCTATAGTACGTGGTATTATGATACAGATTTTTAGTTTACTTTTTATTATTCAATTCATTTCTATGCACATAAACAATGTCTTGGAAGTAATTAAGGAAATAGTTAAGGAAAAGAATGAATTAATTTAAAGAAAATGACGGCGTAAGAAAATCAGCCACGCATCATTCCATGGCTACTTACTATAAGTTAACTAATAATAATTGCTGTAAAATCTCGAGGCTTCCGACTGGTGCCTCTAAAGATTGACCCTTTGCATTGTTTAAATATACTTTTCTTTAATGCATTTTGTTGTAAAATGTTATATTTTTTTAAATAACACGACCCACGTGTTTTCTTGAACATATTATATTGTTTTGTTATATATGTGTATATGAGTATATTTCTAAGATTAAATAATTATATTTGTATTCAGTGAATAATTAAGAACACTTGTTTTTCGATTTACGATAGCACGCTTTCGTGATAAAACAGGAGGGTAAAAAATACCTCAGTAGTTACGGTTCTCTGATAACGAGTCCTCGTCCATTGTGTTACGAGTATATCTTTGTTGTTTTGTTTGCCAAAACCATTAATTACGGTTATAAAAACCTTAAAAATTGCTTTAATTTTAATTTATATCAAAAGCGTACATGCATTAATATTCTCGAAGTTTGTGTTGTTCATTTTCAAGTCTGAATATTTTTTTTTAAAAAGTACATTTCTGTGAACACAAATTATTTTCTCTCATTAACGTTAGAGTATTTTTTTATTTTTAAAACTAGCTATAACCGCTTTGTCTGCATTGACTGTATAATTCGCTAATGGGGTTCACTTTGTAAAAATAATTTTATTGTGGAATTCATTATCTTACTTCCACATGTTTCGTAAAAGAAGAAGAAGCATAGTAAGATAACATTCCAAATAGGTCAGATCTATAATACAGAGGCCGGCCACTTCTAATGAGTGAATTTCAGTTTTATTATATGTTGTATAGGTTAAATGTTGGGGATCAGAGCACCCTTGGAATTAACTCACTAGATCAAATGTGATGCTGGTATTACATAATGGAGTGGAGTATGGATTTAAATTAAAGGCTGACAGAGAAGGATAGCGAGGAATTATGAGGCGAACAATACCAGCATGTGACAACGTCATGTTCGCTGCTATCAAGAGTGTAACGGTTAAAATAGCTTGAGAGTGTCAATTATTTTTTCATTGTCAGTGTAGAATTTGTCATGTAGAAAAAAATTAATTTGTGTCTAAATTCTGTAGTGTAAGGCATGTTTGATTTTCATTATATAAAAAGGAGTTTAACACTAGGTTCCACTAAAATGCTAATTATCGGTTGTTTCGAAGACTAGAACCCTAATTTAAAAGGTTTATTTTACTGGATGGAAATTACAAATCTGTAAACAACTTCAATCGAAGGAGGTTACAGATGCGTCGGCAGTTCTGTGGACCAAGATAAAAAGAGCCACAGACTATAATTATACTGACTATCTTATATATTATATAGCATTCAAACCGAAAGACAGTAGCTGATTAGCGACATTATAAATAATGCTAAAACTAGCAGTAGTTGCTGCTGTATGTAGCAGCACCCACTTTCGACTTAATTCGGCACTCTTCGGTAATGGTTTACCCACAGAATCATACAATTACTTCTGTGGGCTAAACCTTTATGTAAAAAATGCCTCCATGAGAGACAACGGCTCTACCAGTATTGACATTTTTTGGGAGAGGACATGGTCTAGCAGTAGACTTAATTAGGCTCATGATAATGAAGAAGAAGGAGAACAGTAAATTAAATTAATATATGTGGTATAAAAATTAGCGATAGCAGTATAAGATGATAATTTAAACTGATAATTTGATCTGACTGTTGTATGACCCAAACATCTGTTTCCGTTAATAACCATGTGGATATTTCTATATTCTGGCTATTTTTTTTTTCATTTTTAATACGGTTTTATTGTCTTGTAAATCATATATAAATTTTAATTATTTTTGTTGTGCTGTTTTCAAATTTATGCAAAAGTTAAACAAACCTACATACAAAAGCAATGTAAAGAATATTTCCACCTCACGCACGCATAACTGGTACCGCTTTAATTATGTTGCAAGCGCTTGACGTAGCGAACTTTTAATTGCCTAACTTGAGGCTGTACTTATGAAAATAATAAAAACATTTACTTGCAAAAATTTTGTAAGATGTTTAATATTTTTAGTGTTTATATTTCTTGCTTTAATTTAATTATAGTTTTAAGAAATACTTTGATTCTGCTAAAATATCGTTATAAAAAAAAATTAAAACGAGACAGTAAAGTGAGAGGATATTATACATTTAATTTTTAATGCATTGAATATTCTACAAAAAGTTATCTTTATTATATAGCGTTACATATTCTTAGTAACATTTTGTTAAACATTTTATTTAAATAAGTATTCGTACCTCATTCCCATAATATGAAAACAGTTGTAAATACTTAATTAAATGCTTATTTTGCTTCTTATTTTTATACCAAACTCAATCGCCTTCCTTGTTTGTATGGGCATTTATTTATAACTTGGTAACTTTTAAGTTAAAGTCAAAACTTTGTATATAATTTAATCTTGTTTAAAGCTCTTATGAACCCCTAAATCTACACCAGTACGCAAAACAAGACATTCTCAGAGAAGAACCGGTAAGCAATTCTGAGGTTTTTTTAATACCATGTTACATACAATATATCATATAATTTATAATAAAGACATGTACAATGTTAAGTATGTTTCAATTTTTTTTTTAAATTTAAATTATTACGTTATATCAGTAGCCAAGGGACTTGCAAGCGCAGTTATTTTAAATTTTATGTCAGATAGTGTCAATATATTTTATGTTATAAGTGGATTTCAATGCGGTTTTCACCATTATTTAGAACATTTCATAAGGAAAGTTTATATATATTATGCTTTACTCTACCTTAACAGCCTGCAACTATTGGACAAATGTCTCTACCATAAGGAGAATTTGTCAAATTCGACACGCTTGGTAAGCGGATTTGCGATCGCAGACTAGACACCTCGTTGGACACTGCTCTCCGACATTGGTCTTATTTTAGTTTGGTATTTTTCCCCGTGGTTATCCCGCCACCTGTAGGCAGCCATTGCGATTTTCAAGGCGTTTCCCTTAGTCGCCTCTTACCAGACCCACGAGAAGAAGAGGGGGGGGCAGATACTTATCAATCGCGTACGGACGCTTTTTTCGTTTAAATAATCAGTATTTTCTATTAAGGTTGTGGTAGGTGGTTTTCCCTTTAAGTCATATGAGTATATGTCACTTAAAATCACAACCAAAGTAAGTTGGCAAACTCAATTCAGTACATTGTTATCGAGATGAGTACGTATCGATAGTAACATAGTTTAACAATCTACGAGTAGCTACTAAAGTAAGACAAGAAGAGTGATCAGCGAAAAAGTTTTTATCGACTAGACATCTATGCGTACTTATCCATTAATACATTTTCAATGTGAAACTCCATTAAAGTATATAGAGTTTTTTATAGGATATCATTATAATGAGAATAGTTTGGTCATGAATGATAATGATGATGTCCTTCTGGCCAGTGTCATTCACGATTTTTCATTAGTTCACTGCTGAACGTATGCTTTTTTATACATGGCCAATTGGCGGTGCTACCGGAACCATACGCGCCGCCTTAGGCAAACACTCCTTTCACATGCCACCAACCCGTATTTGAAACGGGCTCGCCAAACCCACTCGCACCGGCCACCTGGGGTCAGCTCGCCTCTCTAAGTCAGACCGGCTATTCTTATTGGTTCACCATGGGCAATCAATATTTACTGGGTTTCGAACCCTGTATCATGCAGTCAAATACGTTACGAAAATCTTAAAGTTAATGCTTAAATTACTATAAGTGTAAATATACTATATGTATAAAGTATGTATAGATGGGAATATACTAACTTCTCGAGCTTTCCCAGCGTGGTGATTATGAATAAATATTTCATGCATAACATACCAGCTTTGGTTGGCGCTTTCGTGAAAAGGTGTATGTGCAGAAGAAGTTACAAATTATTATTATTTAACTAAGAACGTATAGGTTCAGAATATTCCTCACGAAATCGACAAAAAATTGCTCTCTCGATATACCTAATATTGGTGCTTATAGAGATCTAGATATTTTAATCCTTTCAACACACTTTTCACCAGAGTTTTATTGAGACAACGTGCTTGGCTGTTGTTCGTCTTCATGTCCGTATCAACGATACAACTAGTACATAAGTTAAAACTTATTGATACGATTCCTCCACATGGGCGATTTAAATCGAATCTCCTGATTCGGAGGTAGATACTCGAACCATACTGCCATAGAGGCTATAACGAAATCCAAATACAGTGATATTTTCATCTGGTAAAATGTTTCACCTATTGAAAAGAACTTGACTTTAGTAAAAGTCACGCTATGTCTCGTAAAATCTATTTGAAAAATGTTTGCCTCAAAAATACATTTCGATATCTAAACGATCGACAGCGTTTGTCCAACGATTGCTTCAAATAATCTCACTCTTATTACGATTCAATTAACACGTCCACTTCGCAATCGCAGCGAAGTCGTTCGACGTGTCTGTCGCCAGGATCGGACGCGTATCCGAACACGCTTTGACAGGCGGCAAAGAGCGAGCTTGGAATAGAATCCTCGGCAAACAAATCAAGCTCTTGATATTTCTGTGATAGCTCTATTGATGGTGCTCCAAATTACATACCAGCTGTATCGTGAATCCTAGTTTTATCCTATATTTTTGCATCACTCAAACTGTAGGTTTGTAGGAATTTAATACATTATTGGAGAGACACCCGATGTTGTTAGAAAGTCAGACAATTAAGAGCACGTGAATGTCCCTTGAGCGTCCCTCATCTTAGGTCTAATAAACTATTTAACACCGCTGTCAAACTTGAATGTCGTAACGACTTACGAGAAACATTAGCATAATTATCTTACAACTTTAGTATTGTGTAATTTGCTCTATGTTACTTGATATAAAATTATACGTAATATAATATGTATAAGTTATTGATAAAACTAAATGATATGAGTACTTGCCGGGATCTGTCCTCGAAAATGACCACACGTGATAGCTTGTTGATGGTCCAGATTTGTCGAGGATATTTTTGGTTTACTTTATTTATTTATTGCCTTTCTATGTGACGAGAATATAGAAAAATCTAAAACAGACAAGATAATAAATATATTACAGAGGCATTCTGACAGACTAAAAAAAATTTGAACAGAGGTGACTGGGATTCCGTGGGATTCTGCTCCAGGCTTAAAGGCATGAAGCAGTACCTTCTCTTCCCACCTAACTTCTGGCCGTTCCCACTTTAGCTGGGGCCATTATCTTGTTGTTTTTTTTTTTTGTATATAAAATATATCATCCCATGTTAAATGTCGAATTAATACGATAAATATTTTTGCTCTTAAGCAAAATGTAGGGTAGGTGTAGCTAGGATCTAGGATAGGAGGATAGCCCTCCTTCACAAATACTTGAGAGGGTTTTGGAGCCGGGAAAGGCCCGCCACGCTGCTCCAGTGTGGGTTGGCGGGCTCGAAATAATATTTTTCAATATTTCTCAGACATGCAGGTTTCCTCACGATGTTTTCATCCACCGCCGAGCACGTGGAATTACAGCACTTAAAATTGCTATTAACAATTTTAGTGGTGCCGGCACCCCGGATTGAAACAAGGTCCCTCGCGTTCTTTGGAGCTAAAGTGAGCTCCCTGACCACTAGGCTACCACGTTTCTTGGGTAGGATTAATATATTAAATAATAGGATAAGAAGTAATAATTCGCTCATTGAAACCTTTAGCTAATTCCATTCGAATGAAATCGCCCGTACTTTGCCAAAAAATATCTGGGAAGGGTGAAAAGGCCTCCGGCTACCTCACTCACTGAACGAAACGCAGAAGCACAAGATGCCTCTATTTCACCCCGGTATTCTGCATGGCTATCGTATTACCCCGGTCGAGCCGGCTTATTCGAGCAGCAGCAAAAGCCACTGCTTGGCTCAACGACATACAAAACTACATTAGCTAAGATTATTACTTATTACTTCTTTAATAAAAAATACAAAAGTAAGTAAACTGAAACTTGCATCGGTCATTAATCATACTATCACTTAACATTATTCATTATCGTAATGCATCACGATGATTATGTATTTAAAAATCAACACAATTTTTATATTTATGTAGTTAAATGTATTATGTTACCAAATATTTTAGTCTATTACCAAGTCGCTAAAAGTAACGAATTTTCTGTAAAGTTATTGTAGCAGAACGCTTTTGTCATACGTAGTAGAAACTTATTTCTGTATTCGAGACGTTATTTTCATTCGGATAAGCTCATGAGTTCTTTTCGTATAAATAAGTATTTTGTGTTGAATATTTCGAAGCAATCTCTTTAAGTGTTATTTATTTTTGAATGAATTGTATTGAATTTGCGTCGTCGTTTTGCGGTGGCTTAAGAAAATCTGCTATTCTTTCTCATCCAGTGAGTGCCGTAATAGTTGACTAAGGGAAATTCCAGAAAAAATACTCAGCTTCCAGGAGACGGCGGAATAATCACCTTTAAGAAGCCAGACTTAAATTTTACAGACCCGTGCCGGGCAGCAACGTTTAAGGTAAAAAAGGGATAAAAGTACGCAGTAGTAAGTAAGCATTTAAGTAACATTTAACTCTAACTCTTACGTTTAAGTCATATCAACCCATTTTCACCAGGTAAGCCGAGATATGGTACAACGTGACTGGTGGTGAACCTCTTGTTGTCCAGACCAATAATACAAATCGTAAATAAGTTTCGAATCATCTTCTATCATCACACCGGCTGCACTGAAAACCAGCGCTGGAGCAGATGCTTCAGCATATTTTAACATCACACAAAAAATAGCTTTCAGCACACTGCCGAATGATTAATTAATCAAAAATAATTTTTTTTGGACCTTTGAAGTCCTGGAAATGTTTAATTTTTTTTATTATAAACTATTTTTCAAACAACGTGTAAATTTTTCCTCGGTGTGTGCTTTGTTACATTATTTATCGCTGATGTTTTTGAGTATTGTTAAATAAATGTTTTCTTTTCTATTCTATTCTAAACGTCTGTACCTGACTCTATGTTGTTTTACATGTATATCTGTCTTATGTCTATTCCGTTACCAAGGCACAGGGAACCCTAGTTTGGGACGGGATGAAGTGTGTAAGTTTCTGATATATTATTGTCGTTTGACTTCACAGACTTAAACGTGTATATTAAAAGAGGAATATTTTAGTTTAGTACAAAAATTTGTAAAAAAAAAATGAGTCCTGGAGTATCAAGTCCGTGGACAAACTTAATCAGGACCGAGAACTCCGTTCCATAGATGGGCACTGATATTTACATTTGCGTCACAAATATTATTTTGACTATGAATTAAAAAATGTAACATTTAAAAACATTATGTTAAAAATTTAAGTAAGGACTTTCTTAAAATAAATGAAGAAATCGTGATTTTGAGTAACAAATAATATGCGTCGTTCGTGATTTTGAATAAAAACTTTATAAGTATGTACGAACAATCTCCATTAGTGCATATGAAATTTGAAGGATACTCTTAAGTCCCAAATATGAAAGTTACCGTGGGTACATTGTTGCCAGAGGCTTAAGATACACTCTTCCTTCCACAAGAACAATTTTCATTTTGTACACATATTATTAATATATAGATGTCCAAAAGATATATTAATAAAAGAGTTTTACACTCAAAAACTATAAGATTTTCGTTAAAGAATAATTTTGAGACTTAGGAAAACTTATAATTATTCAATACTGTTAGTGTTTTATAACCTTTATCTAACATTATTTTTAAAACTATGGGGAGACAAATGAGGTAACAGTCCACATGGTGGTAAGTAACGGCTGCACCCATGGACACCTGCAAACATCTTCAAATGAAGAAGAAGAATAATACCTGTAAATTTACTAACTGCTATATCCTAGAAGGATAGTATCTACCGAGACAGCTCCAAGGCAGAAAAGGACTTATTTAACTTCTGGTTGTATTACCAAAAAGAGTAATATTGCTCAAAATCAACCAGAATGATATCACCACACCAATATCAGAAACCTCTTGATTCTCTGTTCTTGTATTCTCTATAATGTAACACTTATGCGAAAAAAATGTAGAAACAGATGCAATATCAGACATATGAGTAAAAATTTGCCAGACACAAAATCTACTTAAAAATGTGTGTGTTGCTAAAATATTCGCTTTAACTATTATTCGATCATAGTAACCACAGGTAAGCTCACCGTAACCCCTTGGCTAAATGTTTGTGTACGGAAATGTAATTTTATCGAAACTTTCAGTTCCCGACACACTTTCTTCTTTGAAACCGTCGTACAATATGCGTCACTAATAAATGACAGCAAAACTGACAGGCGAGCCGCTCCTGAAGTGAAAAGCTTTTAATTTTACATTGAACTAAATTATTAACACAAATAATGCATAAGAATTTCATACATACATCTTCTTAAGATTTCTTGAAACTTAATAATAGTTCTGTATTTTAATACAACACTGTAAGTATAATTTACAGTTATATTGGTGAACCGACAATGTCCTTAATAAATTACATTTACAACCACACATTACAAACACTCAACGATTAGCGTTAAAATTTAGAATATCAAGTTAAAATCACGCTAGTTGATAGACTCCTAGGCACATTCTCTGCCGAAGAGTGGTCCGGGTAGGATCCATCTATTTCTTTAACATTGACGGTATTTGTTTAATAATTCTTATAGATACTTGAAAGCGGGGATTAATGTCGCACATATTATACGCATATATAATATCGCACCGGTCGTACACCAATTATGCATAAATAGTAACATCATATAGTATTGACGTGAAAATCTGATCAAAAAGGACCAGCGATTCGGACTATGTAAAAAGTTTGATACAACTACCGCTTAAAAATAACTTACAGAAAATGTACAATTTTTTTTATATAAGATATAAATTTTTAGTGATCCATTTTAACTTGAAAGCTTTCATTGTATAGACACAACACCTAAATCTTCATTAGAATATTAATAGTCAACTGCTAGACATAGGTTAGTAGTAGAGAGGAGGGCTGGCCCGGGGTGGCCGTTATATTTTTTTATTATAAATAAATGTAGTACAAAATTCGTAGAAGCGATTTAAGTTGAGTAAATAGCGTGACCTTGAAAATCTCACTCGTGCAATGCGCGCGACACAATCTAACAATTGGGCGTTTTATCTTTTACAATTTCGTAAAAAAAAAAAAAATCTGTAACCTGTACAAATTGGTAATTTCATAAGAGAGGACCTAATATTATTTGCTGACGGTTGGGAACCCACAAATACTTGCATAGATATTTTTTTTGTTTTTGAAAAATGCTCGTAATTAATATTAATGAGAATTAAGCTCTAGTGATATTTTTAAGTCATACATTTATTTGAAAACGGTCCCTCGACCCTCATCAACCAAACAAACGCAAATAATTTATCTCGCATTAGGTATTTGGTTTTGTTTAACCTAATATGTTTGCAAACGAGAGCAATAAATAAGCAGAGCATGATATAAAATAATTCGTGATTTAAAGTAAATGTTCATATATTACATAAATATGTCTAATACTTGGCTTGTAAGGAGAAATATACCATATTTTTCTTTAAAACTTTACCTGCTGGCTCCTGGATAGCCAAATTCATTAAAATTTGCTTACCTGTCTGACCTAAGTTAAGCGCTAGTAAGAGCTTTTAGAAGAGGTTCACCAAAGGTTAAAAATAATACAACACATCTGTAAACAACTTCCATGAAAAAATGTTACTAATGCGTTATTGCTTGCCCATGAAGACTTAAATAGAATACATCACAGCTTTCTATACCTTTCAAACCGTAACAAAACAGGTTTTGCACTGCTGATTAGCAGCACAAATCGGTGATTCTTACCCAGACGGCTCCTAGACAGAAAAGAAAACCTACCACTAAGTTGGAATAGCGGATAGACTTTCATAGACTGTACAGCATACTCAAGTTCCTTGGATGCATCTCCGGTAACTTTAATACGGTTACTCAGTCTCTAATGTCTCTGTTCATTTGTCTTGTAATGTAATTATCGATGAAATGCTTTCTCCAATTCTTAAGCTGCATTAATCATCAAAGTTTTATTAAAATCTTACACTTTTTTCTTATAATATTATGTGTTACCACTCTTCCATATGCAACGTTATCGTGAAGTATGAAGTGCAGACCAAACTTACGTATATTTGTAATGCCAAGTCGATTTTGGCCACGGCATAGTAGTACAATAAAAAGTTATGAGAAACTGAAGTGAAGTGATCGTAGGTAAATATGACTTATCAGAAACAAGAACAAATTTATGTAGCTTGCACACATATTGGTGTTAACTGACATTCGAAACCACAACTTGGTATGTGGATATGAAAATTATAGCAAACCTCTCAAAGTGTAAATTTAAATCGAAAAGTTTACAAATTAGTTTTCTAAATCAATCATAAAATAACTTGCCGAGTTATGGTAAATTATTAGTTTATAAAGAAAATTTTCAATGTATCAAAGAATTGTTTGGATTTTGTCCAAACACATCGTTGAATTTGAAAAAAATAAGAGATGAGACTAAACAATGAATGGATGCTATCAATATGTACGCTATTGCAATTCCAATCTGCAAACTTTGCAGGCTGTATTCGTTTACATTTCAGGTTAGACGGACTGCATGCAGCCAATTTTCGCTTTTTCAGCTGAGACTGATTGATTGGGATTCTTTTCGTTCTACTGAACATACATTTTTATGCATCAGAAATTTTATCTTAATTACTGAAAATACAAATACATATTTTAATTATTTTAGATCACAAGCTATGTGGTTAAATGGCTCTAGAGCTCCTATTTCTCACCACCATAACTGATACTGTATTTTAAGTATAAAGTGCCGAGGCACATACTGATACCACAGCTCTTACTACCACAACTCTCGTTGCCACCGTGGCTTATATCATGAATAGCTCATTTCGTCATAAAACTGGAAAACTTTATTCAGGAAAATAAAAGCCTACAAAATATAAAATATCTCATTTGCGTATTGTAGCGACGTTCGAAAAATAAATTTACTTTGCAGCTGCCGGTGACAAAGGTGCCGCATTTTACCGTTATTTCAATAATTTTGCTTAACTGTTTACGTGAGGTATTGCATTCTTGTTATCACAAAAACAGCAAGTAAAGTTGCAGCCTGTAAATGCCCACATCTGGGCAAAGGCCTCCTTCTCAAATATCTAACAAGGTTTTTAGAGCCGGGACGGGTTCGCCACGCTGCTTCAATGCGTATTGTCGGACTTCACACGTCCTCGAAATAATATTTCTCAGACATGCAGGTTTTCATGATGTTTTCCTTCACCATCGAGCACATAGTAAATTCAGCATTTAAAATCGCTATTAACAATTTTAGTGGTGCCGGCATCGGGTATCGAACCCAGATAAAAAAATAAAAATTATTCTTTGTAAGCATTGTATAGATAGCAAATTTTTGTTGAAGTATGTAATTAATGATATTGCAATGACATTTACCTCGGTTCTGTTCTTACCAGTAATCTGAAGAACTTCGACAAATTATACTCGAGACAATTTATCTTTTGCTAATTTAGGGATGTCACAAGAAGTTTATTCAATTACTTGATTGACAAAATACTACTAAGCTTTAACCGCTACGCAACTATAATCATGGAAAAGTTTTTCATAATTACATTATAATTAGTTTTAATAAACAAAAAATAATAAGGGAAATATTGTGATTAAAAATTAAACTTAATTAGTGAGTGAAATTTAAGATATATTATTTATCTTATAAATATCGTGTTATTAATAGTGAAAATAAAAATCAATCTCAACTCTCTGTTTCTACAACCAATTCAGTTTGTAGATCTTGTTAAGCATAACTTTTTAACGTTTCTCCTCTTTTTGAGAACATTACCCTTATTGCCTCAGGCAGTATCAGAATCCTTGACGTTGACATATCGAGCGACGTTCAGTTCCGTGGTCACTTGGAGGGAAAGGCCAAATTGGCCTTTCCCTCCAAGCATTGGACAGTATTTCATGCCGGTCCACCGTTTGCAACTTTATAAGGCGCAAGTTCGGCCCCACATGGAATGCTATTCTCATCTCTGGGCAGGGGCACCCCAGTACCAACTCCTTCCATTTGACCGCATCCAACGTCGAGCGGCTCGAATTATCGGCGACCAAGCTCTCTCTGATCGGCTTGATCCTTTGGCCTTGCGAAGAGTTGCTTCTCTTTGCATTTTTACAAAATTTTCCACGGGGAATGTTCTGAGGAACTGTTCGGATTGATCCCAGCTGCTGAGTTTCACCATCGTACATCGCGACAGAATTCGAAGTTCCATCGATACCACCTAGATGGTTGGCATTCCACCACAGTGCGTTTTAATCGAAGTTTTCTGCCACGCACTTCGACTTTGTGGAATCAGCTGTCGCCAGCAGTATTTCCGAACAGTTACGACTTAGGGACCTTCAAGAAAAGAGCTTATTCCTTTCTTAAAGGCCGGCAGCGCATCTGTAGCTCCTTTGGTGTTGTGGATGTTCGTGGGCGTCGGTGATCACTTACCATCAGGTGAGCCCCACGCTCGTTTGCCCCCTTCTTCTATAAAAAAAAAAACTACCGGGATACTTTGGTTTTTTGTCACCATTGTAGACTAGTGGCAAGAGCGTTCGATTTAATATCATAGTTCGCGAGTGAACTGGGTTCGATCCCCGCAATTTTAAGTGCTGAATTTACCACGTGCTCGGCGATGAAGGAAAACATAGCGAAAAAACCTGATTGTCTGAGATATAATTATAAATATTATTTCAATGACATATAAAGTCCGCCAACCCGTACTGGAGCACTGTGGGGGACCCGCGACTACAATATCTGTTAAAAAATGTGGAGGCCTTTGGCCATCAATGGGCTTTTAAAGGCTCGTACTCTACTACCTACTCTATGTTTTTTTGATATCATTCCAATGCTTTCAATTAACCATCACACACTAGTCAGAAGAATATATCATTATGACGTAAGGAATAGGTACTGTGCCATGTCTTCACTTGAAACCATTTTAGTGTCATAAGTTCTGAAATAACTAATAACAATAAAATGTATTTATTTGAAAGTTACGACACGCGAAGGGTTAATGCGTACGTACGTATAGTCTTTGTCAATGGTATGAAATCTTCCAAGCTTGGAGTATTTACGATCCTCCCGTAGACCACATTTCTCGATACTTTTTCATTTCTTATTTATATTAATGACTTACCTTTCTAACCGATCACTCCGATTGCGTATAATTTCTTACGAAGATTTGCCACTGACTACACTGATCATATAAATATTTTTTTTTTATTAAAATTAATATCACTTATATATTTTAGTACCGAATAATAGAAAAACAAATTCTAATCCGCGTAAAATGTTTAAACTCGATACATCCATAATCCGCTACTGGAAACATCCCGAAGGTTTCCAGTATGAGATTCTTGTATGTTTGGATGGTGAGGGATCATCATCATCATCGTCATGATGGTTATGCCAAGAAACTTTCTGATGACGAATTGCGATCTTAATGTTTAAGTGAGTAGACTTTTTATAAATAAATGTATGTGCTGGTGTACGATAAGGGAGGTAATAATCACCGTAATAAATTTCTACCGCGCAGATATTGTTGATGAACCAATTTATTATTTCATATCGCCAGTATTTATAGACTTCATTTAGTATTTTTTTTCAAAAATAGAAGAATAAATAAAGTTTTATCAGCCATGTCTTTTTATACTTGTGTAAATTGTATATTATTTCTAATATTTATTTTTTATTAAAATAAGAGTAACAAACGACTGCACGGTCTACCTGATTGTAAATGGTCGCTGCGGGTCATAGATTTACACAGATTATTGACAATCCTGACGACTTAAGATGAGCTGCTTCGTTGCCAATAAATAGGTCTTCTGCTTAATCACTCACCATAAGAATCTCAGGAACATTATTCTGCTATTTGTCACTGGTATTCTGTGAGTGTTGTTCTATCCTCGGTCGGGCTGACCCACTTGTGATTCAACTATAATACAGCTGCAGCATGCTTTACCACCTGCCGTTTTGCCTGCATAAAAAATATGAAATACGTAGTTAAACAAATAAAATGTTCAGTGCTTTTGTTATTCCAATTAAAGTACTAAAAATTATTATCGTCTATATTACCTGTAATTACAGGCTGTGACACATATTCCATCTAAGACCTCAGATGTAACAACGTATATTTAGCCGTCTTTGAAGTTGATTGCAGGTGTCCAGGGGCTAGAGTAACCATTTACCATCAAGTGGATAGTAAGTTTGTGAGTAAAATTATATGTAATTCATATAATTCTATTTCATTATTTATTAAATTAGATTATTAATAGTTATGTTTATAAATAAATGTATGCCTCTTAGGTGTTCGTTGCTCGGGCGGTTCGTTGGAATTTCGCAAAGCAAACAATAGCATACTCATTTGTTTGTCGATGACGTATAACGTAAGTGTAAAGAAAACTAACGAACTAGAAAATGTGCCGTTTCCTTTGGTCGCGCCGGTTGGTCGACACGTATCATTAAACAGGTAATATTTGTCAGCCTTACTGAAATACGTATATTGTTGCGTATAAAAGAAGCAATAGCTTAAATTTATTTAGTTCCTGTTCTACAGTGTATTTTACCATAGATAGGATACCTTATTTTCCAATAGATGTTCTCTAAGCATTACATAAGTAAGGATTAAGTCATCTTACTGTGAAATTGTGTTAATAATTAGGTAGTTAGATTTTAAAACAGATCTTTTAAAATAATTTCGCAGTAAAGTCGACAACAACAAAGCAAAGAAATAAACACGATTTTACGGTTAGGTCCTGCGAGGTAAACATAAACAACCAACTCGCTCCGTTACTGCTAATTGTGTTCAATGCAATTCATTTATGTTGCACACTTCGAAAACAGTTCAGTTTTGGAAAAAGAGAATTTTTTGTTCTTGAGTACTTAACACATGTACCGTATAAAGCTAGATGAAATTTTCAATGTATAAAATGACAAAATTATGTTAAGTTTCATCGCCATATCTTTCTCCTAATGGACTGGATGGAGATATCTTTTGCTCTTGTTCATCATCATCATTTCAGCCTATCAGAAGTCCACTGCTGTACATAGGCCTCCCCCAAAGATTGCCACGAAGCTCGGTCCTGAGCCACCTGCATCCATCGACTTCCCGCAACACTGCGCAGGTCGTCACTCCATCTTGTGGGGGGTCGTCCTACACTGCGTTTGCCTGTACGTGGCTGCCACTCGAGAACCTTTTTTCCCCAACGGTTGTCAGTTCTGCGAGCTATGTGGCCGGCCCATTGCCACTTCAGCTTGCTGATCTTTACGGCTATGTCGGTTACCTTAGTTCTGCTGCGGATATCATCGTTGCAGACTCTATCACGCAGAGAAACACCGAGCATAGCCCTTTCCATAGCGCGCTGAGCAACTTTGAGCTTCCTCATACGGGCTGCAGTGAAGGACCAAGTCTCGGATCCGTATGTCATCACTGGCAACACGCACTGGTTGTATACTTTTGTCTTGAGACTTTGCGGTATACTCGACGAGAAGATATGACGTAGTTTCCCGAACGCAGCCCAGCCGAGTTGGATTCGTCGATTGACCTCTGAGTCGAAGTTGGACTTACCTAATCGGACAATTTGTCCCAGGTATACGTACTCGTCTACAACTTCGAGCCTATTGTTCCCAACAACAACCGGTATTGGTGTGACATGGACGTTTGACATGAACTTCGTCTTGTCCATGTTCATCTTAAGACCAACCTGTTGGGAGACGTTATTGAGGTCATTGAGCATTGTACTAAGCTCCTCCAGCGATCCTGCCATAAGAACTATGTCGTCGGCAAATCGAAGGTGAGTGATGTATTCGCCATTGATGTTGATACCGTATCCTTTCCAGTTCAGCTGCTTGAAAATATCTTCCAATGCAGCGGTGAAGAGTTTCGGGGATATGACATCACCCTGTCTTACACCTTTCTGCAGTTGGATTGGTTTCGTACTCTGATTCTGTACTCGGATAGACATCGTAGCCTCATTGTACAAACACCTCAGCACTTCGATATACCGAGAGTCTATCTGGCACCGCTGGAGAGACTGTAGCACCGCCCAAATTTCGACTGAATCGAAGGCTTTCTCATAGTCCACATACGCCAGACATAATGGCAAATTGTACTCCTCGGCCTTTTGTACAATCTGGCGAAGAGTATGTATGTGGTCTATGGTACTATAGCCTTTTCGGAATCAGGTTTGTTCGGGAGGCTGGAAGTCGTCAAGTCTGTTCACTAGACGATTTGAGATGACTCTCGAAAACAGCACGTAGACGCGGCTTAGAAGCGATATCGGTCTATAATTCTTCAAAAGGCAGTTATCCCCTTTCTTGAAGAATAGGACAACCACGCTTCTACTCCACGCTTTCGGCGTAACACCGCCATGAATGATGGAATTAAACAGCTTCTGAAGGACAACAAGTATCGGTTTTCCACCCGCTTTCAGAAGCTCAGCTGTAATTCCGTCCTCACCCGGCGCCTTGCCGTTTTTAAGCTGTTTGAGAGCCATCCTAATCTCGCTCAGACTGACTTCCGGGATGTTATCGGAGTAATGTCGGATAAGCTTGGCTCTTGGGTCGTTACTCACATCAGTGTGTGGTTCCAACGACGTTGTGTACAGCTGTCCGTAAAATCTCTCGATCTCACTCAAAATCTCGGCTCCAGCGGAAATGACTGTCTTCAGCTTGGTCAGTTGGCTCTTTCCGATAGACAGATCTCTGGCGAAGACTTTGGAGCCTTGGTTCCGCTCTATCGCTTTTTCAATACTATATATATACTATATAATAATATTCATTTGGAGATCTGTCTATTCAGTTGCCGATACGCTGACGCATCCGTTGTAGACTGCAGCTTTATCTCACGCCTGGCTTTCATGAGTTTAAGAGTGTGATCGGAGAGCTTTTGGGGCTTGTTCGTGCGGCGGGTCCTGCAAAACTTAGCTCCTACCGCATGGACAGTTTCCACTAGCCTGCTATTCGTATCGTCCACTGTAACGCAATCGTCTAGGCACTGAAAGCGATTATGTAATTCGAGCTGAAAGCTCTCGGGGTTCTGGATAAGGGCAAGTGGTGGGCGGAGCGTAGACTTCACCAGACGAGACCGCTCGAGCCTAATGTTAAGGTTCAGTGTGCCTCTTACCATTCGGTGATCACTGCCGGTTTTTACCCTAGTTGGTAATGAATTATGCCATGACTTCTGTAGGTTTCAAAATATTGGCAGAACCGCCACGAAGCATTACGTGGCGAAACAAATATAAAAATTCTCTGTAATATTGAAATATTCCAAACATCTGGATGATGTCATCCCCGATACAACTTTTAAAAACTACTACCAGTTGTCAACTGTTCGCCCAAACACTCAATCAACCCATACGTCTTTACATTCCCGTCTCTAATGTAATACATCAGAAATAAGATGGGATACGGATCAGATGTAGTGTCAGACACACTGGACGCAACATACACATGACTCAACCAGACACAAAGACCAATATCTGTGTTGTGTACAAATACGGGCTCAGACTGGGATTCGAACCCAAGACGCTTAACTCAGTTACAAGTACGCTACATCATGCGGTTTGTTAGTTTAAGTATTAGAAAACTAGCAAAACTTAAAATCTAGACGGCATTATTTAACCAGCCCAAATTATCAGTGGGGTTTAAGACGGATTTTTTCGCTCTGCCGCGGCTGCAGTAACTTTTGCTCCAAAAGTCAAACTCACCTCATTTTTTTCCATGGGTGTATTCAGAGGAAGCTATGGAAAAAGCCTTAAAAATCACAACTGCTACAGACGATGGGATAACAATCTCGAAAAAATACAAGAACGATGACGGCAGCAGCTCCAAAGGTGCAAAGCATCTGGTAATGCGATTATATTGTGGAAAATCCTCCTAACGGGAGATGCCTATGTTCTGCAGTGAAGTACTTACTGGCCGATACAGTAAGGTATGCCGAACCCAAACACCACAGACTAGTAATAGGGAGCCATCTCTCCAGTGTGAAGGTACAGGTACTGCGCTCACAAATCGCCAACTTTTTGAGTATGGGCAAATTTTCTATACACTACATGGCAAATCGGTTTCTGTCTAGCAGTGGACTTATACAGACTGATGAAGTGAAGTAAGAATATTGCCAATTGTCAGTGATGATTCATGGAACCGAAACGAGGTCCGAGACTACAAATCGCAAAAAGGAAGGACAAGGTCACTTCGCATGTCATGGAACAGCTTTGCTCCATGTTTCTCTGTGAGTTACAATCTGTATTTTGTTGCTTGGCACTCACTTTAATGAAATAATAAATAATTATTTTGAAAGTAGTACAAGAATAGTACAGGAACATGGTATAGCTATTAAAAGACAGAGAAAACAACTTCAGTTCGCTAATTCACAATAATGTTCAATCTCAAAGTTCAAATGAAAAACAATTTTCGCCGAACAATGATGCCTTGGCAAATTTTGAGCTCGCTTCATTAAAGACTGGAATGAAAATGCAACTGAAATAATTCTCTACGATATATATTTTTCATTCTATTCCTTTGTAACATTTTAAGTTGTCGAATATTGCAACTAAATATTAAAAAAAAACGATAAACATGAAGTTAAATTGTAACGAACAATTTAACGAACATTTCATTAACTTAATTTAGATTTTTGCCTTTTTTAGGCGAAAAAAGATAAACTACAAGTTCTTGTAGCCAATTCCTTACTGACTATGTCAATGAGTAGAATGTGCATATCTTCCTCTTAAATGTAATGAAGGTTGGCAAAAAACCGCTGAAATCTAGTAACTAATGACCTGTTGCAACGATAAAGATTGTGTTGCTATGACACATGAAGGGTCATATTATTTATTAAATATCAACAAATTAAGTTGAAGCAAATATTCCTTATATATAATAATTATGGTAAGTCTTTCAGGACTGTTCTCAAATCTTCATGGAAAATAGAAGGAATATCTATCAAAGTTTAAGTTAGTTAAAAATTTATTACTTTTTGAATACTGCCACTCTTCGCGGGAACTATAATTGTAAAAAAAAAAATTACTTATAATCTTTTTCTGTACTGTAATGTACACAACCCTTAATCTTGTGCACAAACATAAGGAAAAAGAAACACACAAACATTAATTTCTATACATTAGATATCACATAAAAAATGGATAAATATTTAATAAAACGTATCAAAATTTATATCATGAAAGTGATGTTAAAAACTCTGACAAAAGTAAACGAATAAATTAAAAGTCAATACAATATTCTAATTTAGATTCTGATTTTTAATATCTTACATGAAAATATCGAAGTGTCTTAAATATTTGTTGAAACTTTACCGAGTTACTTTTACTCATCTTCCAGTATCAGACGTAATGCAATGAAAATATTGAATATCAATATTAATATTAATGTATTAACATTAGAGATACAGTGACAATTATACTATATGATCAAATTAAATGTAGACACAGACCTGAAAATTAACAAATTGCGTGTAGTACAAATATTGACTTCGACTAACTTCCAAAGTCAGGAATGCCAACTCAACAGGTAGGGTTGGCAAAATTTGCCGCAATCACTACGCATGGCTAGCGGATTAACGATTTTTCCACCATTCTAAATAGTTACTCCCGCCATCTGTCGGAAGCCATTTTATCTTCTGGTAATTTTCCTTAAACTACTTTGACAACAGCCTCGAGATGACATGAGAGTGACAGATTTTAAAAATGTGCCAACACACCGCAACATTTTCATATTACGAGTTACGATATGAAAGTTTTTGTGTTTTCATTTGATGCAATTCATAGCATATATTCGTATATATTAAGTATATGAAAGTTGCTCTTTAGAAGGCATTGTCACATTCCTTAGATATTTCATATATTTTGGCGCATGGAAGCGGCGTAAGAATCTGCCACTCTCTTTCTTATCTCCGGGGACAATATCGAGTCTGAGTGCTAGTGCTAATAGAGATCCGTAATTTCTGCCTATCTCTGTGGGTGATAGACATGATTGATTTTATATTCATGACATATTTTTATGTCCCACTACTTAAAACACCTTTGTGCGTTTGTTTTTTACAGAATATTTTATGCAGTAAAACGCTATGAAAATCAATAACTGGTGTGAACAGACAATCTTAACACACTTAACTAAGTGGCAGTTGCTGTCAATCGTAGGTTGTGCGTTAATACCTAGGCTAGAGACATATTGTCAAGACCTATACTATTCTGACATTCGTGTCGCCCAAAGAATTATACAAAACGAACTTACGATTTTCGGCTATCCGAGTGTCTTGATTATCATAAACGAAAATCTAATTCCATATAAATATTAGATAAAACTCAGAAACTATTTTTTTTTATAGAAGGGGGCAAACGTGCATGCGGCTCACCTGGTGATCACCGACGCCCACGAACATCCGCTACACCAGAGGAGCTACAGATGCCCTGCCGGCCTTTAAGGAAGGAATAGGCTAATAACTGATTCGAGTTAACCTGAGTGTCTATGTTGTTACGTTATCGTATTTGAGATCTTATTGCTGTTTCATTACGGTCATTATGCTTGTGTCTTGTTTTTGAATTTTGTCCTTATGTGTTTCTTTATCAAAATATCGCTATCAAGTTAATTTAAAAATGCGTATAATAGCATGTAAAAAATCAAATAGTGAAAGCTATAAGAAGCTGTTTGCCTCCGCAAACAAAACAATCTCAGATGCTTGCTTTCATTAAAGTTATCGCGTAAACAAACAAATGCGGGTATTAGAAACGGGAGCTGGGTGAATTTAGATTATTCCTTTGTTCCCTTGCATTAAACTTTCTCTCGCGGAAAAAAGTTTTTGATAAATTTTTGCAAACATCTTAGCTTTTGATAGAGGTAAAATTTTCTTCATAAATAATAATAAATCATGTTAATATTACATCGTAGTGTTTTAGTGACAGACGGAAATCAGACGATAAAAATATATTTTTACGCATTACCGCCATGTCGCATTATTATTTTTTATTTGCAACCATACATATATCATTATAATATGCTAAGCCAATCCTTTATGTCTACGATTTTACAAAATCTTAACTTACATGATAATCTATGGTCTTCATTCTATGTGCCTGTTATTCTACATACATCAGCCTATTGTCTGCAGAATATAGGCCTCTGCATAAAAGCGCCTGTGAAAGTCAGCGTATGTTCCTCTGAAGATTTGCAAATACTCATCACACTGGGGAAGCGGTTTAATGTGCGCAGTGCCGGTAAGCAGCAAACAGCAGGCAGGAGCGTCGCACCAGCGCCAGCAGCGTTGCTCATCGATGGCCTTCAGCTTGCGAGTTTCTTCCACTGAAGCTGTCAAAGCCACCGGGCCAACGGCGTATGAACTGAAATAACCTGTTACCAGTGACTGGTATGTGTTAAGATCCCACATAAATTTTAAAACAAAAACACTTACTAGACCGGTCTGCTTTGTAGAAGAATATGTGTTTGAGGTTTTTTTTGTCTATTAAGAATAAAAAAGTCAAATAAATGTAATATGTAGAAAATATAACATTTGAATACCTAAATCCATATGCCGATATTCAGCTTAAGGTTGCTATTGCAGATGGACTACAATCGAAATTTTTTGCTTATGAAGCTCCTATCAATAGAATTCAGAATTGCTGAAAGTAAATGTGATACACTGAGGCTTCGAAACAATCTCCTAAGTGGTCTCCGTTTATAGTTCGAGCTTATCTAGCTTTATTACAAATTTATTCTTACGTCGCGGTTAAGGCGCAAAATCCCTTATATGTATTGTTTCCTCCTTCCTAGGTTTCATCTTCATTTTGTTAACGAATAATCTAATTCAGGGAATGTACATTAGTTTTTTGTGTAATTATAAAGATTGGACCTATTTATAATTAGACTAAAAATTCATTATATAAGAAAATACGTTCATAGTATATAATGTATAAATGAAGAGGTGCGAATTTATCTTGATAAAAGGTTGAAAAGACATTGTGTAATGTGTATAATTTTTTTTCTTTAATTTATACCAAAACTGACGGAACTGAATCTAAATCTGACTTGAAAGTGGTAGTGGACAAACCAGCCGAATAAAGTTTTAGGATCACGTTAACCAATCAATAAAAACAAAAGTGTAAAAGAAACTTTGCAAATTATATTTACAGTACTCTTTTTTATATATTGTTACGAGCTATAAGGTGCGAGATTGATCTGAATTGGCGGTATCTTAAGTTTCATTTTATTTGACCACTTACAAAGGGTGCAGAGCTTCATTGCCGATATCTTGCACGGTTCTTACTGCCGGTAACAAATCCTTTGTTCTTCCTACACTGTTACCTTGCCTTCACGCCTTATCTTCTTCCTCCTATTCTTACTTTGTTTAAAAAGTTTAGTTTATATTAAATTACAAAACAGTTTCGTTAAACGAGAAGACATAATAGTTGAGAAGATTTTATCCAGCATTCGAGACAAAATATATAACATTTATAGTAGTTGTTACCAAAAAAATAAAAAAAGTCTTAGGAGATCCGAATCCGATCCTCTATGTGACGGGATCGTACCAATTTCGAAACTTACGACTTGTATCGTTGGCTCGAGCTCTAAGACGGCGACAGGCTTATTTTCAATTATTACCTCTGGTACCACCCCAATATTGGGCATAAAGTCGATAGTGTTTATTATTTACATTACATAGATATCATGATAAATAATAAATGATGACTTTTCCTCTTTTGTTGTATAATGATAATGCTTACTACCAAGAGCATCCGACGAGTAATTCAATGCGGAATATAATGGAAACTTAACGAGTTCTATTGTAATGTAACAATTGTAAATCTGGTTAGGATTTAGTATCATTACTTCACTAACGGATATATATTTTACAGTATTTAAGTAGTATTCATTTTAAGTATTAGTAATAAAAATGAATCATTAAAGTTTTGGAAAGAAGTCCCTATTTTTTTTTTAATTTTTCAATTAAATTAATTTTCAAAATTACCTACTGTTTTATAAATATTTTCCTTTTCATTATATTAGGTCCTTACATATGAAAATGGCGTTTAGTCGAACTGACCACTTTGATCTTAAATAATCTGGCGTTTGGTTAGGAATCCAAATTCAAAAGTATTTCAAATTTGGACTTTCAAAAAGGTGTTGGTGAGTGTTTGGTGGACTAGTGCTGGAGTCATGCACTACAGCTTCCTAAGATCTCTCCAGATGATTACGGCAGATCTGTATTGTCAACAATTGCAAACCATGACGAAAAAGCTAGCCGTTAAACAACCGAGACTGGTCAATTGCTCTAGCCCACCGCTGCTTCATGACAACGCTAGACCCCATACTATACGGCCGACAGTCGCTAAATTAAGGGAGCTGCGATTGGAATGTCTCCGACCGAATGTTAGTTAGTGCAAATAAAAAAAAATAGCGGTATCGGTCCGAGTTTTCAAAGCAAGTGCTTCGCAGGAGATTACGACAAGCCGGCCATTTATATTCACTCTTACCAAGCATTTAAGTTATCGTAAGTAAATTATTTGCTTCAATGGTCAAATAGTCTTGTGATAAGGGTGACTAAAGCAAAAGTTCTCATGGCCAGGAGCAAGCTCTGCCATCCGTTACCATCATTCATCTCCTGGAGAAATATTATTGTCTGCTATTTCTATCTACCTTTCTATTACAAAAGTATAAAAAAAGTGTTTTACTTGCAGTTGCACTGTTTATGTTGTGAGTGAATGTGTACGTGAGGCAACGGGCAGGGAACCAGATCGGAATTTATATGATAAATCGATTGTAAAATTACAAAGTAAAAAAAGGTAACGATTTAATCAAGGATTCAAAATACTAGGATTGACTAAAAGAGATCACAAAACCATAGAACGTAGGAGTTATGCTAAAAAGAAACCCTCATGTTGGATAGGCGTGATTGTTCAAGTGTATGGTATTCTATGGTGACGATTTTATGTATTCAATTTGTACCATTCAACTCGCTTTTCATCGGACCTAATTTGGACAACAAATTAGGTCCGATGACAAGTTGGACAACGTAACCCTGCCACCATCTTAGTGTCCAAGCCAGCGATACAAATCGTACATGAGTATCGAAAAGTCTTTTGATACGCCCTCCGTCCCCGTGATATCCCCGGTACGGGACCCTAATCACTCGGTTATCGTAGCTTGTTATCAATTATTTCACACAAAAGTGAGTTAGTAAGAGATATTTTCGTTGAAAATAATTTTTATTTTACGAACACATAATTAGTAATATTTCTTAATTCATGACACTTATGTTACCGCTCAAGTTCCTGCTCCAGTAGTTTTATCCACAGTAAGTTCTAACAACCTCTTCTTAAACTTCCGTGAAAGTTACTTGGGTAATTAACAAACTTTGAGAAACAATGAAGTATCACTTTTGAAAAGGTTGTTCCTTACTGTTGAAAATATACCATGAAACTGATAAAATAGGAAATGTTTTTTTTACTAATTCCTGATTTTGATAATGAAACGCTGTATACTTTTAAAACTTGATACTGTATTAAACAGTATGATTGCACTTTTTTCGATAATATTATTTCATTCATCTATTTAAGTTTAGCGTATAAAGCCGACTAAATGAAATTCAAATTAATGAAATAATTGCATTAAATTATAGCGAATGAGTAGCGGTGGTAAAAGAAAGTCATGGATCTCGTTTTAATTTCATAATACGCGAGTGACAATGGTTCTATTCCTTTAACTAAGTTTTCGTCATGAATTACCATTTGCCCCATTCATGGCTCCAAAACTCTTTCAAATATTTGAGAGGCCTTTGTCTAGCAGTGGGCATTTACAGGCTGTATTACCAAGTAGCGAAAAAGGGTTAACATTAATAATATAACATCTGTCAGCCGGTAAACTGCAACACTTAAGATATTACTTAACTGCACGCAATAATTTCCTAATTTGATTATCTTTCTTTTGTCTTCTTCATCAGCTTATTGAAGTCAACTGCTGGACATAAGCGCCACCAAAAGTCAGCAGTTCCTTGGAAAGTTTGCTTTTATGGATGGGTGGGAATTAACGAGGCCAGTGGCGGTACCATCGCACTAGTAATGTTGCCCTTAGTTTGTGGATTTTGATTCGTCAAATTCGGTTCGATGATTCGCCATCATTCGGTCGCCCCGTTTGCTGGCACGCACGTGCAACCGAGTTTAGCATTTGGGGGAAGTGATAGCATATTCCCCTTTCTGCATTATTTTTAATATCAGTTAAATCAAATGAATACTTCGCGATGCTTAATTTGAAACCTTGTCTAGAACTTGTTGTATTTAAACGTTTAAAACTTTGAAATGTTTCTACAACATTTAATGTTACCTCTTTAAAACTCATAGAAACTATATTCTATGATATAGTTTGTGATGATGATTCCCCACGCGGGCTGATTCATACGTGCGTACAGCTATTTGTAATAGCTATAGCGTGGCTCTTTAATGCTATTATCACCAACACTTGCTAAGAGTTATCGTCTTATTATTATTGCATAACCTGGCAGCATGCAAAGGGATAGATCGGGCTTTAGTTTTGGGTTTTATTCTGAACACCCTTAATTGTAGGTCGTAATTAACCTCTTTGAAAACGTGTAAAGTGAAACGGGTTTGCACGTGATATTAACTTACACTGCAAACTGAATAGGGTCAAGGGTCTTTTCCACATCGCGTCAAGCATGTGACACTAGGCCGTCTCGTGTATCAACGTGAGATGTTAAACAATAGTCAAGTAATTTTTACTAAGTCCTCACTTTGTTTTGATTTCCATAATATAATATCTTTCTTAATTGCCAATAGTGGCTTTAAATTATTTTAACAAACTACAGCATGATACTCTACCTTCATTTAAAAAAAGCGTGTGTGTGTACTTATGTACGCACAATACATTAAATGCAATTGATAACGGTAATTAAAAAAACAGAATTAACTTTAAAAGGCTTTAAAATAAACAATTTATCAAATAATAACATAATAATAATTTATAATGAAACAAATAAAAAGAATACATTACCGATAGTTAACCTCAAATCAAACAAAACAAACCCACTTAAAAACGTTAATTATATTAAAAAAAACACTTTATCACGAATACTCACAATAAATTATCGTTCACCGCCATATATAATTTAAAATCACACACAAATACACATATTTATTTATGTGTGAATATATTTTTTATTGTCTACTGATGTAAAACACGTGTGTTAAAGATTCATAAATATTTGAATAACCATTTTGAATATAGTTACCATGGAAACTATACACTCCATAATAGTGTATAGTCTCCATAATAGTTACCAACATAATTTGAGAGACATTGAGAACCCAACTTCATCCTGTTAATTTTAGATACCGGTGTGCGCGCGCATCGTAATAATTTAAGAGACCTTTAGAAACCAACTTCATCCTGTTAATTTTAGATGTAGGTGTGCATGCGCATCCTTAAAGTTCACTCTCATAATTTATCCCAAACGCACCAAAAGAAATGTACCTTCAAAAAGTCCGAAATTATGTTGTTTAAACAACATTATTTCGGCCATTTTGCCATTTCGACTATGCCATACAAATGACAGCAGAAATAAAATAAATATACCATCTCTGCATCTCATATATTATCATCAGGTTGTCAACTGCAAAGTTCGTCATGAATATTTAAAATGTATACATTATCCGCTCAAATCTGGAATTTCCGTTCGCTGCTATTGTTTTCAAATAAATGTCATAATTTATTGCATAATTTACGCTGCGGCTTAATTGTTATAGAAATATTTAAAAAACGAATATCATAACGACAAAATAAGTATATAATATATTCAATTATAATATAATGAACGTAATGCCGCTTGTTAAATGAACTACTACTCTCAAAAACTTTATATGAAAAAACTTAGAATGCTTTAGATGTATTATGACACGATGATGATGAGATCTACTTTTAATTCTTGAGGCAACGCTCGAATGGCCCATAATATTTTACATTTGTATAACAAATACATCTATTTTAACGAAATAAAAAATGTTTCGAAAAACAATCAATAAGTTATTATGAAGAAGTAATGAGAAATTATACTACGGTAGCGTAACTGAAAATAATATTGAATTCGAAAGCAAATTACGTTCATACGGCAGTAAAATTAAGAATCGTAAATAGAATATATATTAACAATTTTCATGCCACAATACAGCATAGATATCATTTAATAGTAAATCAATGAAATCATTAAAGCAAAAAATAAATTCCTGTGTTGTGAATTGTAGTGTAAAACAAAAAAATAGCTCAGTGTTTAAAAACTTTTGAAGAAACTGTTAGAAAGCCGAAAAGAGCCAATCTATCACAGTGAATAATTACGATGAAACTTAATATTTGCTAGAGATGCGTAAAATAGTTTCAATAGATGATAATTGATTTTGTGAATTGTTTGTCAACATTAATACCTTATTTTGCTATGGGATTACCAGGACCTATAACTATGTGCAAAACTACCATAAATGAGATTCATATAACTCAAGCACGTGATCCCATTCATGGTCTACTGCTGCTATGTATGGTATTTTTATTATTATCGTCATTTAATACACCATATACATTTTTACACTAAATTTTAATCAGGTGACAAGGCTGGCCACCCGTTACGTTTCATCTCTCGAAAAGTTAAAAAGTTGATTGCGAAAGCCCGTTTGGCTTCGCTGAAATCGAGCCAAATAGAAACCGAATTCTATGAGAGATAGGCGTAACTTCCCATATATAATTTTATTTCACATACGGTTCGATAGGATAAATGGTAGTGACACTGCGAACGAAACTGAGGATAGCGGGTTCGAATTCCGCTGGGTAAAAATATTTGTATGATGAATATAATTTTCTGTAACCGAGTCTGGAATGTTTATATATGTTTAAATAATCATTTAAGCATAACTATCAACTGTCATAATCATTTATCTATGTAGGATATTTACATATATCGGATCATCATCCCAGTTAACAAGATACAGGGAATCCTAGCTTGAGACTGGGTACGGTTTTTATTTTTAATTGGAAAGGCGGCCAAAGAGCAAGCGGTTCACCTGATGGTGATTGATAACCGTCGCCCACATACATCTGCAACACCATAGGTGCTGCAGGTGCGTTGCTGGCCTATAATTCGGCCGATGGGAGAAAGGAAGAGGTGGGAGATGGGAAGGATGAGTGGGCCTCCGGTTACCTCACTCACCGAACGAAACGCAGAAGCACAATATACCTCTACTTCACGCCGGTATTCCGCGAGGCCGTGGTACTAACCCAGTCAAGCCGGCCCATTCAGCAAAATCTCATCAAGAGCAGCAACAAAAGTTGCCGCTTGGCCCTACAACGCTTACATTGTTCTGAGATTACAGTGACTGTTCCATACGTTACAATATATTATCGCAAAAAATATTTAATAAAATATCCAGTTTATATTTTAATACAATAGCACCAAATGAATATTCTAGATTAGTGTGCATAATGCACAAGCTCTCTTCAATATGCATGAGGAGCTATGCGGCTGACTACTGATATATTATACAACATAAACACTACTCTAAAATTCAGCTAGTAAAATCAACTTGGAAAATTCCAATTTACAAATAATTTGGAATCAGTATATGTAATAGAAGGGAGTTGTCGGTTACTAATTTTCGGTTAGTTATTTTCGTATGTGGAAGAGCCAAGTGGCGGCTTTTGCTGCAACTCGAATGGCCGGCTCCATCGGGATAGTACCACGGCCTCAAATAATACCAACGTCAAGTAGAGGCTTCTTGTGCTTCTACGTATTGTTCGGTGAGTGGGGTAATCGGAAGCCTACTCCTCCCTTACCCAACTCCTCTCCCCATCATCCTATCCATCCTCAAAATATCCTTAAACGACGGCAACGCACCAGCAGAGCCTCTGATTAGCTTTCTGATTTACGCGAATGACGGTAATCACTTACTACCAGGAGAGCCGCTTCGTCGGTTATCCTCTTTTCAGTAAAAATAATTACTTGTACAAAAATAATAAAGGTGGGCGAGTGAATTAAATTACAAACTTGACATTTGAATGGTAGGTTCCAAATAGACATGCGCTTCTTAGGAAGAGTTTTACACAAACCACCCAGGATGAAATGAGGATTGGAGTCTTGCATACTTTTTTAAATTTAATACATTTAAATCGTCTTAATACTTTTATACAATGAAATACGTATATAAGAGTTTTTTTGATAAACAACCATTTAGGAGAGTGGAGAACCTAAGCGATGATAGTATATAAATGAGAAAATTTTATTTATTGTTTTTGATTACTATGTACTTAACACAATAAAAATACTCCTCAAATTACACTTTTATACTATTTTCGAATAAGAAAGTATTTACTTTTGAATATTTTAAAAAAATAAATAAAAACTACGAACTCCACGCATACGAAGTCGCGAGTAACAGCTAGTAACATTATAAAACTATCATAATTAAAGGAAATATTAACCAGACAATAATAAATAATTTTTATTTTCCAATTTTTGGTTTTGTTCATGATTTACTATTATTTAGCCATAGCAAAAAAATATTTTTGGTTAATCTAAAAAACCAAAATGATCAAATATTGTAACTATGTTCTTTTTTTGCATTTCCCTAAAATATTGTTGTGGTTAATCAAAATCGGGTAAAGTTGGTTTATGAATGAAATTTATACACTATTTTGACTTGATATAAAGGAAATAAACAATCGGAAAAAAGAGAGAAAGAGCTTTCAATAAGCAAAAGAGGTAAACATACGACCTAAAATCCAATCTTGTAATTACTTTTCCTTCTCTCGACCGTTGACCTCGGTTGCCTCCTAAGGCACAATTCAAATTAAAAGGGTCTATTTTTATGGTGAATTCAATGGAGTAAGAAAAATAACAACTTTGTGTTGCTACAGAACAACGGGACAACTAAGTAATGAAGTTACAACAGTATTTGTTACACTCTCTCTTGTGCTTTTCTTCTTTTATTTTTTAGTAAATCTCAGCTTTAAAGCAACAGTAACATAACACCAACGTTAAACAAAAATATCTTCACACATCAATGCATAATACTACATGCACTAATATAGTGATTGCTTTGGTAATATTATTATTGTGGTAGTATTGAATGGTACTAAGAAACTACTCGTGTTTCTTCAGATAAATAAGCTTATTTACGAAATGTTTAATTAAATTAATTGCTATCGAAACCATATGAGTAACATCAGCGCATTTGATATGAAAATTTTATTCCCCGTTGTTTTTTAACTATGTATTAATTATAATTGTAAACTGTACTACCATTCTAAACTTATGATTCTTATACTGCCATTGTTACGAGGGCTAGAAAAAAATAAATACGTGTTTCTATAAATTAAAGTAGCTAAAAACATATCACCGAGTAAGAATTACAGCTGCCTGAAACAGTGAACTTTAACTATATGACATATGAAAGCCATTCATTCGTATATTTCTGATTAAACGAGAATTTCATATTCTTCGACGTATAAAATATATTTTTTTAACGATAAACAAACCCTTATGTCCTGCAAATGTGGGCTGTGAGAAAGCCTACGAATCAGACGAAATTTGTCGGTGCTACATGGTGACGTCATATCCCCGGAACATTTTCAAGCTGCATTGGAACATATTTTAAAGTTGCTGAACTGAAAAGAACGGTATTAACATAACAGCGAATACATTAATCAACTGCGGCATATGGCAGTATCGATGGAGTTCCATTGGATTGGACTTAATGAAGATCATGTCTAATGTGCATATCACTCTAGTACAGGTTGCTTTTGGGAATACTAAGTTCAAAATTGTAGACGAGTACATTACCTGGGATCTGCAATTGTGATCATTAAGTCTCTCTCTTAGTAACTCTGATACGGAACAAAGATTAAACCTAATAAATAAATAAATAAACAATAAAATATAAAATGTACCCTACGAATTAACAAATTTAATATTAACGTATAAACAAATGATTGTCGTTTATGCGTCAATTGAAATTTAGAACCATCTAGTTTCCATTATACGGCCATTTCTGTTTTGAATCTTTGTCACTACAATTTTATACTATGTGACCTTGATATATCAATCGTAGGTAAATTACGAAAACCTCATTGGTACGATCCGAGTACGATCCCCTCTTCTTAGGGGATCGTAGTCGGTGCTCCTGTTTCAAAGGCAGAACACCTAACCACTCCGCTACCATGGTTGTCACTTTGTGTAAATACCAATAAATACGACCATAAGATTAATTCCAACTAAAATCAGAAAATAACATTAAACAAAAAGGTTTCCTTAATGAAACAGAGTATTTTCTCTAGAGACATTCTCGCTGACCTGATTTTCAGTGACTCGGTTACTACATTGAGCAATATTTTTACTGAACTCTGTTATTTTATATTTTAAATCTGTTTCCATAAACAGCAAATAAGAAATTTTTTATGTTGTAAGTTCAACGAAATATTGTCACATTTTAGCGTGGTGGTTTAACGGGGTAGAGCCAAGCAGCGGCTTTAGCTGCTACTCGAATGGGCCGGCTCAACCGGGTTGGTACCACGGCCTCGCAGAATGCCGGCGTAAAGTTAAGGCATCTTGTGCTTCTGCGTTACGTTCGGTGAGTGAGGTAACCGGAGGGCTACTCCCCCTCCCCATCTCCCTCCTCATCCTCCGAGATGGGATCTCTCAAATACCATAAAAGGTCGGCAACGCACCTGCAGCACCTCTGGTGTTGCAGATGTACGGGGACGACGGTAATACCCATAAAAAAAATATATATTATATATATAAATTGAATCGCGTAGTGAATGAAATTTAGTTACTTTATTAATTTAGTTTCGTATTTATATTGTACTTAGATTGTCGAGGATGGTTCAAGCGATCCGTGCGATTATCTTATTGAAAGTCACTGTTTTTAATAATTTTGCCGTACTAATAATTACGTACCAGTTTATAAACCCGGACGTGACGCGCTTAAAATAGTATACTCTAAAGCTATGTCACAATTTTTGTCTTAATTCGTTGGAGAAAGCTCGTTTTTCAGCTTTCTCCAACTGATGGTAAATGGTCCAAACTGCAGTCCAACTTCAATAAAAGAAGGTAACAGATGCGTTGACACCCTCGAGAACTAAGAATGAATGCCTTACAGCCTGTAACTATACTGACTATCTTAACCCTTCATACCGGACCACAACAGTGACTGCACTATTGAACAGCGGCAGATATAGGTAAGAGGGACCTACCCAGATGGCTCACTTAAAGGGAATCTTAAGAGTACCACCTAGTCAATAAAAAAGTATGTTAGATATCGTCGTGTGAAATATATGTCATCTTTAGTCTGATGACGTGACGGTTACTCCCAATTGGACGGAGAGCCTAAAATTTACATGAGTATTTTAGGAAGCCTAATAGTTGTAAATCACCTACGGCATAAATGCACGACTTAAATAGACAAAATGAGTAGACATTAACATCCATCGGTTTTGTAAAATTAATCCACTGAAAGATCACAAATATTATGAGGTTTGTAAAGCAGCAAACTGCAGTGTATAAGATAAGCACTTGATGCATAAATGCAGGTGGGCGAGCATCGGAGGTACGAATTGCTATCAACGCCACGCCCAGCGCTGGTTTATCGCAAGTGATTTGTGTTGTTCAGGTTGTAAGGAAAATTCGCTTATTCGGGTAAAATAATTTAATCACTATTTATAATGAAATCACACTTATACTGGTACCGTAATATATTTATCTTATCAAACGACCGGCTTTGACCGTAAGTGAATAAAAAACAATTTTTGAAGTTAATTAAGCACTCGCGCCTGGTTTTTATAGGGATAGAGGGAGATAAAGGATTTTCATTCTGTTCAGCGTAGCTAAACGGAACTCCAAAACATACTTTTGTCCTCTCCAGGATTAAAAACGTGACGGGTGGCGAGTTTCGTCACCGAGTTTGCTATTTCAGTACTATCGGTTTGTGTTTGATCTTTACCTTTGATTATATAATGACTAATTGCTTCGTTTGGTAGGAAGTGGAGTCACCAAACTGGTAAGCAAAAGTTCATATAAATAAAGTAAATTAAAATTTTATTCTACATACAAACATAAATTATATATTTTTATTTATTTAGTCGATTGGTGTGAAGAGAGTGCTAACATTACACCTGATGGTAAGAGACTACTTCGTCCCATAGGGACCTGCAAACAACCTCATTCGAAGTAGGTTACAGATGTGTCGTCAATCCTTAGAACTTAAATATACTGGTCCTTTCAAACCGGAACACAACAGTTGTTACACCGCTATTTGGCGTCAGAAATGGGTAGGAGTATAGTAACTATTCAGACGACTTCTAAGTAGAAGATAACTATATAACTCAAAGCGTGTTTCAACAATAGAAACTCTTTTATTGTAATTTTTTAAGAGTTAAATGAAAATATTTTTTAATTTCATAATATCAATGCACTTTTTATTTTTCGTTAAAGGTTTCAATGATTACGTCTGGAGGTAGTCATGAGCATTTCAAGGATTTTCTCGTAAACGCAAATTTTAGGATTCTTGCGCGGTCTTTGGATGTAATAAATATCTATATTATGGTAACTTATAAAAATAACATTTTTGTTAAAAAGATCAAAGGAATATGCTTAAAATCCGCCTCGTCTTTTTATTATGGAAAATGCAGTAAAGCTTTGACGTCAAAGTAAAGTATCTATTGTTGAATCTATACATAAAAAGCCATAAAAGCAATTTCAAAATAGAAGGTACACAGAAAGTAATTGTGTTGAGGTTGAAACCAATTCCAGTTTGTGATAGTCGCAGTACAGAACCAATTTTCTAGTGAGAACAATTGCAAACAATATTCAAAGTTACTAGCTTGCTAATCCGATGAAATGTTCGCACTACTTTATGCGTAGGTGTTTTTCTTTCAATAAATTTATTTTAAAATGTAAATGTAATTAAACTAATAAACAAATAAGTGATTCAGGAATTTTTTACTTATTACGCGTATTTATTAATGTAAGTCTCATAATGCGAATGCGAATCTTTTCAATGAATTATACGAGTATACTGCAGTTGTGTATAATAAAATTTACCATATTTATTTTAAATTAAACTTATTTACGGATTTTATAGCGCTTAATTCTCTTTTTTTTCTTTTATTACACTATTGTAAACACTTTATAAATAAAATAACTATTGTGTAGTTTTCATTTACAAATTAAATTTTTTGGTACATTTACATTATTTTACATTACATTAAACACCTAAACGGACTTCCAGTTTATAATATTAGGAAACAAAATATTAGGAGGAAAAAAATATTACTTTATATGGATAAAATGGGCACAGTATTTTTTTTTATATTCTGTAATATACAACGGTAGTGGAGCTGGGAATCAAATTAATATATAAAATATTTCACTCGAATTGTAGTTGCAAGAGGAAACGTCTGGGGTTGTTTTATAAATTTACCGTTATATTCTACGTCAGCTAGGTGGCTGGATTCTTTTTTTTCCATGGGATCTATCTGGGTAAATTTTTATTATTATCTATACATTAATCAGTTGCCTGAGGAGATATTTTATAGGTAGCTAGAAATATAAAAGCATAGTGACTCAAATAATGCCTCATGCAATATTTGATATATTTTTAGGATTATGAAAGTCTAGCGTCTGTTATTGAGCAAATTCCGATTAAAGCGGACAACGAAAAGTTTTAACGGCCAATATCAGGGGGCAATAAATAAGATATCTCTCAAGCCATTCCACATAGATGTGCGAACTTTATCGGTATTTTCAATACGGGAATGCTCGTAAAATTCGGAAATTGAAAATGTGACTAAATTACTTATATTCCCTGTACAATACATGGTTTAGTATATACCTATCACGGAACAATTGTAGTGGCGCAAGTTAAATAAGTAAACTACATGCTTAATATATGACGTACATTAAATATTTACGAACGTTGCGTGGCTCTTTGGCTAGCATGCCTGACTGCTTCGAATCTGCCCAAGTCGAAGATTGCCGATAATTATCGCCGTGGGCCAAGGAGGATATCATCATCATCAGCATCACATGAAAATGATAAAAGAAAAAAATTTTTTGAACCACTATAAAAGTGGTTACCCCATTTAACCCACATTCTTGTTTCTTTATTAAATAACACAAACATTAACAGTGTCCTGGCTACATTGATAATCACGTTGTATTCATAATGATGAATGAACGACTCTAAAAAAGTATAAAAATTTCTGTTAATTGTATGTACACCAAAATATTTATGGAGGATTACAATGTGGCTTTCCGTTCTCGAAAATGACTGATTTATTATGAGATTTAAGTTAAATTATTCGGACTATTGCGTAACCTGTGACATGTTTTTAATTTTATACATAATGTAAACTCTATGAATGAAAATACAACTCACGAAAAGTAGGATTAAGAGTCCCATTGTTCACGGACTATATTTTAATTCGGTGATGTTCTTTATCTTTAGGATAAGAGGGAATTTGATATTGCGTATTATATAATTATTTATATTTTAAATGTGTGTGTATTAAATATTGTGTGGTATCGGTGTAATCTGCCACACCCTTTCTTCCTGTGAGTGTCGTAAGAGACGTCTAAGGTAAAAGTCTTGAAAATCGCAACTGCTACCAGCAGATGCCGGAATAGCCATCTGGACATATACCAGACCAAAACTAAACAGACCGATGACTGCAGCAGCATCTAAGGTGCGAGGTGTACTGGTACTGCTATGGCCATTCGGCTAGCCCAGTGTGGCGATTATGGCAAATCCTTCTTTGGGAGAGGCCGATGTCCTGCAATGGACTATTTTATTATGGATACAGGTTTTTAAGGATAAGGATAAGGAAATGTTTTTAAACGTGGTAGAGCCAAGCGGCGGCTTTAGCTGCTGCTCGAATGGGCCGGCTCGACCGGATTAATACCACGGCCTCGCAGAATACCGGCGTGAAGTAGAGGCATCTTGTGCTTCTGCGTTTCGTTCGGTGAGTGAGGTAACCGGAGGCCCACACCCCCTCCCTATTCCCTCCTCTTCCCTCCCATCTCCCAAATATCGGCAACAAAAAAGACCGGCAACGCACCTGCAGCATCTATGGTGTTGCAGATGTATATGGGCGACGGTAATCACTTACCATCAGGTGAACCGCTAGATCGTTTGCCGTCTCTTCCATAAAAAAAAATGTTTTATTATTACCGGATAATTATTTTACAAGTTTTTTATTTACGCATTTTACTTACGTTGTTCTATATTTTTATCTTTCTCTAGCCTAAAAGTAATTTAACAAAAGCATATAAGGTTTGTTAAAATATTCTATTATCATATGAATAACGAGTATAGTATAAGCAAAACGAGGTAGAGAAATAAAGCTGCATAGAGTATTATTGTCTTACACGTTTTGAATTTCACGTATGTATTATTCGAATTAAATCACACACGGAACTTAGAAATAGGTTTAAGAGCCCATTATTTTCCAGTTATAAATTTATCTTGAAGAGACCCCTGGCGCTGTGTTAAATGTAAAATTCTTATTGTATAATTAAATATTGAATAATTTTTATAATCATTACGTTACGTACAGATCAACTTTATCGGGCTTGCACCAACCAGAACCCCACGGTGTTTCGTTATCGCCGCATATTGGCAAGGCCACGGGATCGTTTTCGCACACATCCGCATCCCCGACAGCTCCTCGGGAAAGAACACATCCTCTCCCTCTTCCTTTTGGCTAGACGAGCTGGAAGACAGGCGCCCTTACCCACTCGGCGTCCGAACCGACCACTAGTGCTCGAAAACACCTGCACCCCCGGAACCCCCGTGAATCTGCTCTAAAGCAGAAAGCTTGAAAGAGGGGGGAGGGGGCACGCCTAGTCGCGTTGGGCATTATATTGTGTTGGGTATTATCCCATGTATAAAAAAAGGAAAAGCTTGTGTACTATGAATTCTTACATTAAAATAATTTAATTTATAGCCCATTCAATAATTCATTTTCTGAAATTTAATGTAATTCTTTAAAGTATACTCACATTTTATTTATTGTTTTTAATAAAATAAATTCAAAGGTTTGAGTTACTTTCAAACGTATATCAAATTTACGCGTACTGAAATTGTTGCTTTAGTTTTTCTTATATAGTTACAAAATATTATAAAAATGGAATCATCAAATAATTGTCTAGTAAAAGAAATCAAATTATATGTTATACAATACTTCAATGTCTTCGATCCAGTGCAATATTTTGAATTGTAATATTATAATAAAATTTAAAAAGAAAAAGAAATTTATGTCGTTTAATTTTAACCTTTCTACATTTTTACATAATATATTATAGCCATGCAAGTAAAAGTGCAGAATATTTAAGATTTACAAACCCACGTATGTTGTTGTAAAACACCATTTTCAACTTTGACATAGTTAGACACTTTCATGACATCTTCCTTAACTTTTCCTTGTTACTAAAATATAAATCCAACAACCAATAAAACGCGAACTGAAATTCCTGAAGTTGTTATTGTTAACAAAGATAGAACGATTTCCGTAGTTCAATTTAAATTGGTCCATAACTATAACAGATTGAAAATTTACTTCATACATAATTCATAAATTGTGTACGGGCGAAAAGTAATGAATGTTTAAGGAAATGAAAATTTGTAACCTTTTTTTTTCAAACCATTGACTTTTTCAGGCAAAGTATCTGACAGACGTCTAGTGTATTACGGAAGGAAAGCTATTTTATGCTCTTAATCTAACATGGAACATAATACATTTTATGGAGAACATAGCCCATGTTAAGCAATGGTATATGTGGACGCTTTATTCTCCCATACACCACGTGTAGGAGAATATTAGTATGTAATATATACATAATAAAAATGTTTTTAAAAAATAATAGTGAATAATCTGATCACAAATCACGGCGGTGCTACTCACAGAATTGAGGAAGAAAGGTTCTCCAGTGGCGATCTTGTACAAGTAAACGCAATGCGGGACGATCCCTCACAAGCAGGAGTGACGACCTGCATAGTGTTGCGGAAAGTCGATAGATACCGGTCCGAGCTATTTTGCAATCTTTGGGGGAGGTCTATGTTCAGCAATGGACTTGCCAATCATACCAATCGCGATGATGGGTATATTTCCGCCCGTAGACATTTGCTACAGCGTCAACACGAGGCAAGTGAAATGCCTTCGATGATTTTGAAATATCGAAACGCTGGAATTATTTTCGACATTCATTTTAATAATGTAATTCATGTATTTTCAATTTTAATTTGTATCTATAAAAAGAAAATTCAAATATTAATAAACCACTTATTCGTAATATTTTCGTGGAAAAAAGTAGCCACAGAATTCGTATAGGTATTACGGACATGACGATAAATCTTGTTCACAACTCAACGTCAGTGCTTTGGGCATTGTTGTTAATTGCCGTGGTAGCTATATTCGTATTTACATGCAACCGTTCTCGATGATGACCTATTTATTTAATGAAACCGTCCTCTATGCGTACTATAAATAAATTACCTAGAATTCGTATTTTAAAATTATTCTCATAATTAATATTTGGAATCAGATAATAAATTTGTTATCACATAGCGGACTGGTAGCGGAAAAGCATCGGAATATGCCGAACGCAAATTCCAGAGACTGTTTATGGTCATAGGAAGCAACATCTCTAGTGTTAAGGTATCTTTGCTGTGGTCACCAATCCGCCTGCCAAGCGTGCAAGGTGTAGGCAAAATTTCACATAATATTGCATCCATTAGATTAAATTATTTTAAATAGTACTATATTACATCTAACTTACACTTTTCCATCATAAATTAATCAATAGCCAACACACAAGCTTACTTAATCACAGATATGCATACATTTATTCAAACATATACCTTTTGGGTGATATGATAATACAAGAAAAGAAGAATGCTTCAATTATTTGTTTATAACTATTTGTTTATAACAAATAATTGAAGCATTCTTCTTTTCTTAATCCATCTCTAAACATTAAACACTACTCGCCACCCTGAGTCGTGACAAATGGCATTCCGTAATCCTTGCATACCCCTATAGGTGGAATCCTCACTAAATGGAAGGAATTATCATTGCATTGTGGTGATCACAGTACCTACCAGATACTTCGCATCGGAGACGCATAGTCTGATAATTTATATCTGGCATACGATAATATTTGCAGTAGAACTAATGTAATAAACATAACTTTGAGGGTAAGCAAACTGAAGTGTCACGGCCAGCTTGCAAAACTGACAACCGTTCAGGCAGAAAAGGTTATCGAACGGAATCCTCGTGCAAGCAGATGCAGTGTAAGACGATACTAAACTGTACAGTGTTGCTGGAAGTTGATGAATCTAGGCAACTCAGGAGGCTGACTTGCAGACAACGCTTTAAGCATTAAGTCCGCCTTCAGTTAATTTATGATTCGTAAGGTTCAATAAAGAATAAATACATCTATTTATTCTTTATTGAAATTGTGGTAATCTTGGGGGAGTCGTATATTCAGTAATGGACATGTGACAAGCCGTAATGATTAATGATGATGAGTATTATTATTATGGTTTAATTACAGCTATTTGAAATGATCACTTGACCGATTTTGCCTGTAAGAGAAATTATCAAAAATGCACGAGTACATCGAAAATTGATACATTGTCAATAATTGAACTTAACTCACAAATTAAGGATACATCATTATTATAAAATAAGTAATTTTTTTAACCATGCGTAATTATGAAAATTACCTATAAAAACTCAACTCAAATGCCACTATATATAACGTAATTCATTTTAATCAGAGAATGGTCTTAAAATTTTATTTTCATTAACAGCTAAAAGTAATCAAATTTAGAACGTTTGATATTGCGAGATACTTAGTGCTCTAAAATATTGCTTCGGGCTACAAGTTGTTTACATTTATTGCGAACAAAACCCAGCATTTTCCATTAATCTTACGTAAGGAAATCATCATTTTTTATGAAATTTTGTTAAAACAGATCAATGTAAATATAACTACGTACATCAACGAAGTTGTACATAGCAATTGAGCTCATGAATTTGCTTCGTTTGCTTCAAAATCGATACGTTTTACGTTACGATATGCTTTACATTCTCGTATGTTCAATTACCAGACACGGGTATATTTTATTAACCGCTTCGGCTACGCTTAGAAACTTGCCTCAGTAAGTGGTTCATTGTCGTGTTCGAACAAGCAACGTTACGTTACGCCAAAACTATTATCTAGTCTGTGCCACAAGTTTATATCTAATCAAATCCTCTTTTGATATAAGATTTTTCTATGTCCACGAGAGACATCACGCGGTGGGAGCAATTAATTAGCGCTTCAGGGTCCGTAACTTACCAATCTCCAATCCATATGAGTTGGGTTCATCTGAGCATATTTTATTGAAAATTTAAAAATAATATCATTATGTAACTAACATTCCTATATGAAATTACTTAATTTATTACATACGCAATTATTAAACTTCTTGATCTATATCATATTGAAGTTTGACGGAGATATTAATTAATTTAGTTATCGACCAAGATTAAGGACGCTTAAGGCTCTTAACTAAACGGTCCAAGTGTACTTAATAGTCTAAGTGTGTGAAACTACGTGAACAATATCTTTAATAATACAGTATAATGTCAATAAGTTATAATCCAACGAATTTAATAATTTTTAGAACATTTTTGTAAAGGCTATGTTTCATAATTTGTTGTTGTTCACATAATTATCTGTAGTTCATATTCATTCTCACAGGGGCCATCGATAACATAGCCTAGTGATTAGCGTAGCTGACTGGTAAGTCATGAGTCGTCAGTTCGAATTCCAGCCGGAGTCAATATTTACGAAGCACACAAATGATTGGTTTTCGGATTTGGTTGTGTTGTTTCGCATCCCGTGTCTCTGACACTGCATATGGAAGGTATTGTGTGGAAGTGTCACAGGGCTTGAGCGCAAATTGCGGTACTGCACTATATTACAATTGACTACTGACTTATTTTTGCAACTTTAGTACAGGTGTAGATATTGATGTTAATAAAGTCTTTAATAATAACAGTAAATATATAACTAGGATAAGCATCCATAACGTTAGTAATATAAAACTCTGAAACAATATTAGTTATTAATAATAGTTAATACAGTAGTTGATAAAAGTTAAATAAAATAAGATGTTACATTATTTATTATTTCCCGCACACGCATGTACAGTGCATGTACCCAATGCATAAAAACTGCGCTATTAAATTCAATAAAAAAAACTACTTTCACATTGACGACATGGTATTCGGAGGAAGTTTTTTTTAAATATTTTAAATTTGAAGTATTAAACGCTAAAGTTCCTACGCTGTTAGGTTCCTACTTTGAACTACTGTTTTGTTATATAAGGTGAAGTTGATACATTATGATAAATAGATATAATAAAAAAGATATCATTAAATAAAATTTCCTATAATATGTAAATTTTATTACTCGCAAAATTCCAAGTATGAACGGCGAATCAAAGATTTGTATGCAAACTTTATTCCAAAATATTTTGTTACGCATTCATTCAATAAATTCCATCTGAAATATACGACTGCATGACATGAAACTGCAGAAAAAAGAGAATGCATAATTCAAAGAGCACTTGACACACTTTTCTTCTAATAGAGGATCATTACAGAGCCTAAGGGGATACGTGTGTCTCTTGACACGCTGTTGTGTGCCCGAGTCGCATTTCAATGTGTTGTGAAATAGCTAACAAATGTTTATATTGTATAGAATTATATGTTGTTTTATGAAGACGATTAAAATGTATAATTATAAATAGTTATTACGGCTGGCGGTTGCTATCATTGTAATAAAGTATTACTTACCCAGTATTAAATGTATATTAAGTCTACATGCAAAACTTCATCAAAATCCGTAACAAACAATACATTCTAACTACCCGTAACGGCACTGATTTTGAGATTATGCATACACAACCTCGCCTACGTCGTTCAATAAGTAGCTTGGAGATACATTACTTCTATAAAGGTTTAACACCTTTAAACGCTATAAGTCGTAAAAAATTACGTCTTTTGGTTTCTATGTTATGATTGTTCATGCATACTGCCTAGCTATTTTAGAAGATAGCGTGAAGATATTTAGTTACTACATCGGCTGGACTTCTAAGTAATCCTGCTTTGAAAGCTTTTATAAAATTTATCAGGAAGTTTCTAAATTATAGATAATCAAATCCGTTCATTTAATTGGTTAAACCGTTTTGTTTGGAAACATCATGTATGTATGTTTATTTTATTTTACCTAGCTTAACGGCAACATACACATATGTACACATTCCTTCCATAATCATTTTGTGCACATCTATGTACACATTCATTCAACATCACAGTACCTTTCAAAATCAATTTTACATTATTCCCCTTTTATAATAACTACCTACTTAACAAGAGGGACTTAAATGTTCGATGTTCATGTATACATATACAAGCAAAGCACGAAACTTGTCAACATTTGAACAGGTGTCAAATTCAGGTTAACTATTAAGTACAGCGAGCTCCCATACAAGTACTAAATTCAGCCGTACATGGGTTTTGATTTAGCTACACAGTTTGATAACCATTTTTAGTTTGCTATGTTTTAATCATCTTTGTAATTTAAGTACGTGGAAGTGAAAGATTGTCCGAAATAAACTCTGGTGAAAAGCGGGTTGAAAGTATTAAGTATATATACGTTGTGAGAGCATATTTTATAATTTTTATATGTTTATACCCTTTGTATTGTCCAAAATAAAAATAGTATTGCCAACAAAGAAATAGCTCCTGCGATTTGGCAAAAAAGCATCACGGGACTCTCAAAACAATTGAGGCTAAAAACCAATTTCAGTTTTTGATAGTTAGTGACACAAAACCAATTCCCTTCGATACAATCTGCATACAGTTTTTTTTCTGATCTGCCAATAAAATTTGTTCCTATAACCCTAATAAACTGACTGATAATGAATTCATATCATAGTAACACGTAAGTAGAATAGTTAGTTAAGAAAGATAATTAATTGCAGGAAATATGACATATTATATGCTAGATGTCGTCAAGATGATGACATTTTAAGAATCACAATTAAATGAAATACTCTTCTGGTCGACAAATCAATAGGTTACACCACTCCGTAGGAATTAGTAAGAAATAAAGGAATACAATTATTGTAGAATTGAGAAGATATCAGTCACTGAAAAAAACGAAAGTAAAATAAAGACAAATTCTCACAATTCCAGTTCATGTCATTTCGGAACTCTTAGATTTAGAAAAAAAAAATCAGATTAAGTAAAAAGAAGTAAAATGCATATGAAATGTGAAATGACTATTTCAGATTTATTAAAAATCTTAATCTCAAGAAAATGTATTGGGATGGTTATACTTTCACGGACCTATTAGGTTCCCCCTTTTCGATCTTTAACCCCGAGTTTTCCCTACAGCAATCCAAATTAAAGAGGGAGCCCTTATTTATTAAAAGTGGAGTGTAGCGGGAAATGACGCAATCAATAGTTATAGGATATAACGCAAGAGCCCCTGTTTTGGCCACTTTGAGAACTTTATTTAGAAAATTCGCCTTCAATTTAAAAATAAGTAACTTCGGTATCAAAATTTTATATATAATGTCTTTCACATTTTATAAAAAAAGTTTCAAGAGAGACAATAAGTTATTTAATAATGGATGAATGAGTGAAAATTATTTATTTGATGTAAGAAATTCATATTTTTTGGTCCATTGTAATATATTTTTATAATCTATCATCGTTTCTTAATAAGGATCCTCAGATGGAGAAGAAACAGACAATAGAAATTTCGCTGGTATGCTCTTTTTAGGGTTCCGTACCGAGCCATACAGAAACCTATTACTAAGCCTACGCCGTCTCTCTGATTGTTCTACCTTTAAAAGCTATCATATTGAATACAAAACTAAAAAATAATAAAAAACACAAAAAGTAAAAATTAAATGATCCCCATACAAGAAACTTATTTTTACAACATATGTACTAACGTCAAACTCAGTGTGATTATAGTGCTCAGTAAAAACTCATAATAAAAACCGGCCAAGTGTGAGTTGGGCACGCGTATTCCGTATCTCTGACACTGCATAGGGAAGGTGAAAACATGTCAGTGGCCAGAGTTTGCCGAATCCGAGTCCTCAGAGAATCCTGAACTGAATGAAAATAATTGTTGACGTTCTGTTTGTGGCCAATTTATTAAACAGATTATCATATTTTATCAGATTTTATATCTTTTCGAAAACTTATGTACGATTTATATCGTTGACCTGGACACTAAGACGGTTGTATAGGTTAACAACCCGTCACGTTGTCCCAAGTAAGCTCGAAACGGTTAACAATAACGGGTACACGATAGTGTGTGCTTATTGGTTTATTTGTTTACTTAATTTAACAGTTGACGAATTCCTAATATTATGCTATTACAGGCACGTAGAAAAACTTTTACGTTCGAATTTCAGTTCTGCGCTGCTTTGATATTTTTGTTTTACGTCGGTTAATACAAAGCAATTTTCCCCCTTATTTGTGTTTATACAAAGGTTATATTATTTAGTGGGTATTTGGTTGAACAATGCTTACTTAAATATTTTGTGTTCTATCTTTAATTTAAAAATTAATGTCAATTTTTGTTTACTTTTACTTTTGTAAAATTATCATGCTAAAGGATATTGAATAAGTAGAACCCCCTTAGCATGTTTTTCTAAATTCAGTGCAAATTTCACCACCAACTACACTCTATTTTTTTTTCAATTTCAATTTTCGTCTTCAATCAGGCATAGCACAACTGTCCTCATGGAATTATTCCATAAGGGGGTGACGAGCTTAGAGAAGATTTAAACTTTGGGGAAAAGATGGTTGAAACAAACTTTTTGACCTTTGACTACCCTATTATTGGGTATGTAGTCGGGTAACAATATTTTTTTATAATTATAATAAAATTTGTCCTATACTATTTTAAAATGCATAATCTTATTTTTTCGGAAATAATATCGTTAAATTAGTTTATTGAAGTGCGATTAGGATTTTCCTAAAATAATTTAATCCACAGATCTATAATACCCGTATAACAACATAGATACTTCATTATCGTTGTGTAACGTTTCCTTTACTATTATTATAAAATTAAAAGAAAAATTAAAAAAAGTCTGCGACTAATGATGTTTGTATAATATAACATAGGAATGACTTTTATGAAAAGGACTGCTTTATTATTTTCCTTGACTTCCTTACCAGAACCCTGATCAAGAAAGATGACGAATTATGGCTGGAATTAATTAGCTTTTGCGACACCGTTATTCTGGCGATATCGTTTATCTGACACATTGATTGATAAGTTACAATTTATTTATTGGAACTAATAATTAGATAGCTTTCACAAAATTATAATGTCTTTGGGTTGGTTTCTTGTTTCATTTAAATTATATAGATATATAGATTAGATATAGATATAGATTAGATATAGAGAGCTCAGGACGTTGTTTGTTAGGGCGCACATGATAGCAGGTTCGCTCGTTGTTCCGTGCCAGTTAAAGTCACTCTTTTTAAAGCATACTGCACCTTCTACACGAGCAGTATGTGGGTCGATTACACGCAAAATCAGTGTAGCAGAACAAACAAACCCTGCGAACAAACAAACAAATATAACAATTCATTTAGGATGATGTAAGGGCTGCCTCAATTTTGTAACGCATCAGAGTCCGCCGATAAGCGTGTAAACCGCTTTCACACTGCTTTGCGAAAGCAGTGCACATCCTTGTTGCCTTGAATTCGGGCCAGCTCCAATGGCATTCTGTGGGCTTTTGCTAGCTCAATTGTTGGTACCGTCGACAAATCGGTCCTGTCTTACGTTAAGAAGGTTTTAGTATAACTAATAAATAGTTCTGCGATACTTGGTATTGCTTACGCTTATGCTAGCCTCCTAGATGATCGAAATAAAAGAAAAAATATCCAGCACAGCGCCGCAGCTAAATTGATTAGCCACTACACCACCGCCCCGAAACAAATTTTAACAAACTACTACAGTTCGTAAAATAATGACATTTGATAAGGGAAATTTGTATTTCTTACGTCGAAACCATTATAGCAGTTGTAACGCGTTACTTTCCAAAAGGTTTCCATAGGCTCATTTGCTAAGAAGTCTTTCATTAACTACAGAAAGTAATGTATCATGTCTTGTTGTCATGAGTGAATATCCATTAAGCAGGGGACGTTTTTGTCGTGCCCTAAGCAGAAGAAATCATGCGGAGAAGCTAAATAATTCGCAGCCGAGACAAATTATTCTCGAGGGTACAAAATTACCGAAATTGACTTCCTTTACTCCCTTAATCAAAAGCTAATGGAAGCTTTTGATTAAGGCTGAGGCATTATCTTTTGATAAAGGTTCATGAGTGATTTAGGATTGGTCATTATAAACTTGATTTAAATTAAACTGCAATAATCATACTGAAAGCAGCTATGCGAATGAAAATATCTCCGTAGACATTGATATTGGTTATCACATTCAAAATGATTATATAAATATAAATACGGTCTCACGACCGTATACCTAATGCAGGGGTGGTTAGACGCCAAGATATTTTAGTCCTTTTAACCCACTTTACACCAGAGCTTATTTGGAACAACGTGACAATGTAATAAACAAATTGGCAAACGTAACCATGTCGCAATCTTAGTGTTCTAGCCAACTAAACAAATCAAATTTAACTTTCTAATAAGTCATTGGTACGAACATAGAGCTTATGCGCTCTATTAACCAGGCAGCTATTGTGCCTTAAATATTATATAGTATATGTTTGATATAGTTATATATTAAATAAATGACTTGTCGTCAGAAAAACAAGTGTTCGGCGGTGTTATATATATTAAAATTTTAAAACCGATTAAATTTTAATTTAGCTATTGTATTGCATGAGTTAATTTGCCTAATAAGATAAACAAGGTTTTTTAAAGGTAATTTGTAATTCTTTCTCATAACTATTATTTTTCTTTTAAAAAAATCTGTTGCATAACGATTCGAGAGTAATAATTGAGAGTCTGGCGCTAGTATTATAGACTCTGTCATTACATCTTATTCCGTGTTAGCTCTTCTACTCCTGACAAATGGCAGAATAATGATTTCAAGTATGGCAAGTCAGTATTATCGAAACCGCAAGTAATTTTGTTTTCGAACCCATTAAAGAATTACGAGATATATCAAAAAGAATCACTTAACATGAGAACATTATTGTCAAGTAATGACTTTACAGAATCATTACTGTAGAGCGTATGCTATAAATACTTAGCGGTAGTAAAATAATAATTTGTAACATGTTGTTAACAACGATAATTATTACAATTTTATAACTATGTCATTAGTTAGTCTTTGATGCGTTTTTAAGTACATATAACAATAGAAACATATAGGCACCCCTTTATTCTCCTTTTTTCCTTTCTATCGTCACTGAAGAAGCTAGTAAATCTCATGTCTCGACTGCATGGACTATGCTCGAGAATGATTACTCTAATTCTTCTTTTGCTACTTCCAATTCTTACTCTCATATTCAACTATTCCATGTCTTCCTCAAGTCTTAAGGAAAAGCCTTCGGTCAGAAAACAAGAACAAATTTTTTCTTTACCTAAGATCTCTAATTCTCTCTTCTGGGTCCCATTTTCGTCCCATATCAATTTTACTCTTTCTCTCAAAAGTTCTCGAGCATATTACCCGTAGGCAACTCTCAACCTAGCTTGCAACTCTTTGCTCTCTGCATACCATACAGGGTTTCGCCCTGATGAGAGTCGTGTCACTGCATTACTTAATGTTCCTGGAATAAGTTAAAAATATGGATGGTTTCGCTTGGTTACGAAAAATCAGAAAATTTTGAGTCTTCAAATGTATTGGGGTACATGAATACCCATATGTGTATGCACACATAGACACACACATACACGCGCGCACACATCCATACAAATTCACACACGCACGCGCACGCAACACTCGCGCTTTAATTTACAATTTTCATTTTTGTTTTATTGTTCGTAGTGATATACAATCGCTTTTGATTACCGGAGGTTTGGGCGTTAATAGCTGCAACACAGTCTTCGACTACCGTAGTTATTATTACACCTTCTTCATATTTTAAACTTATTTTGGTTCCAAATAAATAAATTTTGCTATGCCAAAAACAATAGCGACTGCCAGCAAAAATATAATTTATTTCTTTACTTTTTCAATCTATGTTTAGACAAGTCATTATATTTTACTTGTTAATTATGCGTCATTGGTGCAGTTAAGGGTTATATATTGGACTTGTAGGTGGAGGAAAATCGAATTATCGTTTAAATCTAATGTACGTCCATTTTATCCTAGCTACATCCGTATTTTAGCCCAGACAGTGTCTAGACTATAAAATGGCAGCTGTATGAACAAGACAAATCCTAATATAGTACGGTAACTGTAATGCTTCTTAAGTGCTACCTAGGACCATCAAGAAAGAACGAAACAAAAAAAAATCATGCGCCCGAAGTCGCGAGGCGAAGGCAGTCTCACATCTAAAAGTTGTATAATGCTATCGTATTTTTTTTTATTCGTTTGGCAGATTAGGGGTAAGGCGCCCGCTTTCAATTCATTTATTATAAAACATCGATGACTTTAGTATGCGAATCACCAAATAATATTTGGCAGCTGTCAATAAAAATTATTTATGTAAAAGAATTGAGCACCTTAATTACCGCCTACTTAATTCACAATCTTAATACGGTAAAACATAGTGACTATATACTTTCTTTAATACGTATTGGGTGTCGTTTACTTACGTACATACCTTTTTCGTCCGTGGTATCGTTAGAATATAGAACACGTACGGCTTCTTTATTCGAAGAATTACATTTTTATTATATTCATAGATAACAATACTTGTTCATCTTTAGGGTTTCTATACTGCCGAAAGGTATTTATTCTTTTGTTATTACGTTACTTACGTACAAAATGTTTCACGAAATTAATCGAATTTACAGAAGCACCTTTTTTTATGGAATAGCGATCAAGCGGCTCATCTGATGGTAAGTGATTACTGACCGCCCACGTACTTCTGCAACACCAGAAGAGATGCAGGTGCATTGCTTGCCTCGAAGGATATTTGGGGAGAGGCAGAGAGCAGCAGCAAAAGCCGCCGCTAGGCTCTACCACGTTCATAACTTGCAACATCTGTACTGTGTACCTATTATACTCTTTCATTCCTACTGCCATTGTTATTCTTTCGTTGATGATATTATTATAATAAATCATTTATTGCTCAAAATATTCTTTCTAAGACGAGCTTATTGCTAAACAACATTATTTTCTATCTAATACATTTTCTTATGTAAGGGTGACAAGCTAACGCACGGTCCACCTGATGGCAAGTGATCAATCAACGATAATAAACCTTGATGAAGCCACGTTGTTATATCGGAAGACTAAGATGTAATACGGTGCCAGTTCTAGCCAGTCTCGGGTTTTCGCAAATAAAACAAAACACAAAATAACGTTGTACTGCTTCGTTGCAACACCGGTTGAACCGTCTTAGTTTCCGTAAATAAAAAAGGTTTTTTTATAGCTAATTCTATATATTTCTATAGTTTCATTTAAAAAATATTGGAAATCACAAATTCACGCCTAGATCACGAATTAGGATTCAACAGTTTTGTAGCCTAAAACATTGCAGGTTTTGTTCTGAATTCTTTAAATCTAATGATGTTTGTCAAAAATGATATATGACGAGTTCACGCAATACCACACAACGTAATAATAGGGGTTTCAGTATGAAATTGCCGTTTTAATACAGTGGCCATCTTGCATTCAAATTAAACCTGCATGGTCCAATATTTGTGATAATAACTTTTATTACTTAAAAACTATAACAGTGGTGTTTTGAGTTTTTAAATATAAAACGGTAATTTCATACGTTTTCATTACGGATTAATACTAAATTAAACAGTTTAAAGTAATTGTTTTAACTTAATGATAATTAAATGTTCGTAAATCTCTATTATCTTATCTTTCAAGATTAGTATGACGTATATCATAGTATATATATTGTATAGACAACGTATGATATATAATATTCTATAAATTCGGTTAACATAAATATATATATAATATATATATATCATAACAGTAAAGATAATAGAAGTTTGTTTACCTCAACCTAAAGTGGCTCCATCTGCATTGAGCTTTGCGGAAAACCCCCCATTCGTTGGCGGCGATCTGCGCATCTGCGCCTACTTCGGACGCCAACTGAAACTGTACAACGCATATTCGCGGTCTGGTATCTTTTCGAATTGGTTATTCGACTATTCGCATAAGTCGCAAACCATGAGATATTTGAGCCCTCGGTTCACATTTAAAACATTTATTAGTTCTAATAAGAAATTTAATAGAAAGAAAATTGCATCGTGATTGATATTTTGCATTTTTAAACTACGGTTATAATCACATTGATATTAAGGTATCATCTTCTTCTATAAATGTCCTGTCTTCCGGTAACTCTTAAGACATTTCAAAGAGGAAAAAAAAGCAATGTAAAACTACAGAGTTAGATCTTATAGGAAAATCGCAATATAATTCTTATTGCACCGACAAACAGAGTATAGAATACAGTTTAGGTATGATATAAATGCTTAGCCTAATTGACATTTTGTGATTTCATAAAAATTTATTTTCTGTAACACGTTTGTTAAATTTCTATTCCTTCATATCATATTATTATCTAGTTACAGAATACGATCCTGTAGTGTTGTTACACGTTGTCCCAAATTTTGAGTAATATTGCTTACTTGATATTAAAGGGGCCGTTATCAAGATATAAGAGTTGTCTCTCGAGAATTTCTAGTAGCAATATTTTGGGTTAGCTTAGAATGCTCTGTAATAATACATATCTTCTCATAATACTTCCAATTATGTATAAGCATTCACGCCTGCCGTCCAAAGGGTAGTCAGTGATTCCGCATAGTCACTTGATACGACTGAGCTTAGCCAAAAGGGATTCCGTAGTCAAAGCTTTGCTCCGGGAGATTGTCATGAGATTTTCAAATCTTTACCATATACACCTCTTACGAAACCCACAGTAAGAATGTGGTGGCATATTCTTACGCTACTACTACACTTCGAATGGCAGAAAAATTTATCTGATGGCTTCCCATAGGCCTTTCCAATTTAATGGTCTCAGTTATCCAGACCATTTTGCTAGGGGGTAGGGCTCCTTTTATGCCTTGGAGACGTCTGTATTGACATATGTAGAATATATTAATAAAACAGAATTTTTGGGAATCACTATATATTATAAGCTTCAATGGGGTTCCCATGTAAAAGCTGTAGACTAAGCTCAGCTGATTAGGCTGTAAAAAAAATTCACCAATTGTCATTTGATATATTTCTTTTTTATGGAAAGGGGGGCAAATGAGCAAGCGGGTTACCTGATAGTAAGTGATTCCTCCTGCCGCCCACGTACATCTACAACACCAGAAGAGCTGCAGGTGCGTTGCCGATCTTTAAGGAAATTGGGGAGATGGGAAAGAGGATGAGGACGGAGGTTTGGAGATAGAGAGAGTGGGCCTCCGGTTACCTCACTCACTGGTGGCTCAGACATGTTACTACCTGGCTCTACCACGTATAGCTTACCTACTGTAAGGTTACTTAACTTTAGGTATTTCCTCAGCATAGTATCTTATGGTATTTTATTGTGCATATAAACATAAACACAAAGAGATCAATATTGCAAATTTGCAAGAATTCATCAAATTTGCTTCTTCGCAAATATCTGAGAGGGTTTTGGAGCCGGAATAGGCCCGACACATTGCTCCAGTGCGGGTTGGACGGCTTCACATATCCCCGAAATAATATTTTTTTATTATTTCTCAGACATGCAGGTTGAAAATATTATGCAAATTTGAATTCCCGAGAAATAGTGACCGAGATGGTTTTGGATTGAGAAATAATAACAAATTCAAAAATCTGCATGTATAATTCAATGGCAACGCGTGTATAATTTTGTGTTGACAACAAAATATTATATACGAAAAAAAAACATAAAACCAGATCCCTTTCTATGTAATATTTAATTAAAACAGATGTCGTGTACTAAAGAGCCCTAAGCGGCGATTAATTAGCGAGTTTGTTACAGTTTAGCAGTCATAAACTTCTCGCTATTATTTTGTTTGGGAGAGTAATTTGTTCATAACACAGAGGCGTATTTTTAATTGTCATATTTGTTAAATGATTTAGAAATAATGAAATAAAAGGAAAGTAGCAGCTTGTAAATGCCCTATGCTGGGTAAAAGCCAATTCTCAATTATTTTTTTCCTTTTTAATAGAGATCTCTACATCATACAAACATCTCAACGCTTTGATATCCCGATAGTCTATCTGGCATCGCTAAACATACTGTAGCATCGCTGAAGATACTGTAGCATCGCCTAAATTTCGACTAAATCGCCTTTTTATAGTCCAAAGATACAATATTAAATTGTACTTTAATTTATTTTACTATAAATAAACCAACTAGCCGCACTGGAGCAGAATAAACGCCCGCGGCCTCAAGGACGCAGGCGCAAACCTATGAAGCTGTAAAAGCCAAAACGGCTTCATCGAATACATATATACAGGAGCAGCGTGGCGGGCCCTTCCCGGCTCCTAAACCCTCTCTGATACTCGTATTTGAGAAGGAGGCCTTTGCCCAGCAGTGGGCACTTACAGGCTGCTACTTTAAACCAACTAATATAAGACGCTTGTCTTATGTTAGTTTTACTTACGTCCATCATCCATAGGGATAGGCACACATTATGAATTTCTATTTGACAAATCTCTGCGTAGCCAAACGGGCTTCCGTAATCCACTGTTCTTCCCTTCGAGGCATAGAATGTGATGAGGAGCAAGCCTCGTCGGTGGGTTTTCTCCCGGAAATTGCCACTAGATTTTCATGGCTCTTTGTTTCTTTCGAAACCCACAGGAAGAAAGGAAATGACAGATCCTCACGTTGCTATCACATGGAACAATGAGTTCTATTTATATTAGGGACACAAATAACTTATAACACGTACAAAAAATCATTTATAATAAGGATATGAGAAGACGTAACAGGCATGAAGTTTATTATTTATGTAAAACTTTAAATTGGGTATTTTTTATTTCATGTTCAGAAAATAAGCAAACTTTTAATGACCTTTATCTGCTAAGGGTCAGTATTAGGAACTCAAAATATTTTCGTACAAAAATTATATAAAAGGAAAACTTCGGAGAAAATTCTTAATATTATATGCAAAATTTAACTGAATATAATTGACAATTCATCACCTAATACACATACATCAGAAATATCATAAAAACGCTATTCTGTAATATATTTATTTATAATAATGTTCATTATATCCTTACAGTTAACCGTTGTGTATTCCTTTTTGTATAAGCATTTATGACCAAACATAATATTAAAATTAATTCTTCATAATAATATGGAATCGCGAAAATAATTTGTATTACGTTTCAGCTTTTCCATTTCACCGGATATTATACTAATCGAATTTCACTGAACTCAAATTCACATTTGGAACACAGTTTAGTGACATCATAGGAAAACACAAAGGAGTATTTTATTTGGTTACTTAAATTACATCAATATGTCTACGATACAAAATCGAAGTGTCTGTATCGTAACCAATATACAGATGAACATGTTAATGGATGATGTGTACTAGGCGGTTAACCGTCTTTGATAGCATGTATGGGAGGTAATGGAGTAACAACAAACAGTATAAACCAAATCTTTACTACAAATTTCTTCACCTTATCGATAATATCGCAGATTTTTTTTTGGCTTAGTGGTTCGAATTCCGGCCGGAGCTAATATTTGTGCAAAACATAACTTATTGATTTTCGGGTCTGATTCTGTTGTGTTCGTCCCTTGTTTGTCATCTGATACTTCCTCCGATCTTATCGCATAAGCTTAACATCGTGCATAGGAAGGTAAAGACGAGTGAGTGCCTCTGTGTTTGCGAGTACATGTACGGCACTATAATATCTCCTGCACGCTTTCCATCTGCCAATATAAGGATATCATCATTATTACATCATCAATGACGCAGTCTTTATAAACCAAACAACACTATGTTTTTAAAACTACAATAAATGGTAATATAAATGATAGTCATACATTACAAAACGTTTTTCGTTGTAACGAAGTTCATTATAAACAGGTTGTAAAAACGTACAGATACAAAAATAAATTAAATGTTGTCCAAATTATATAATTTCATGTATTAATATTTAAGTATCATATTTTTAATTTTATTACAGTTACATAATTATTTCATTCCGTCAATAATATATCTGAATGTCTATAAAGATATTAATCATTTAGATATGGCTGACGTAGTAAGCCGTTAAATTATGACGAAAAAGGTTTGAAAAAAAAAAGGAATTTAAACATTCAAAAGTAGCAAACTTCTAAGAATTCCTTTAGTCTCGAGTACCTCATCAATCAAAAATATTTTTTACGCACCGTTGTGCTTTAGCACCTTCTTTAGAACCTTTACGCCAGGCGTCATAATCGAAACTTTTCATTTAAAAAGAATAATTTTTTGCTGAATTAAGTGATTTTTATGTCTTTTTAGCTATGGAGCGCACAAATATGAATGAATAATTAAACAATACAAGATTTAATAATCAACAAAGAATATTATATCAATATAGACAACAACACACTGGTGCCTGAATACTTTTACAAACCGAAGGCATTTTTAGGATATCGTAGCGATAATAAATTTAAATTTAAAAAAAGACACGATAACGCTGTTTTGTAAAATTTTTGTATTTTAATCATAAGTGACCTAGCCTGAAAGGCAAGAGCCATATTAAGCATGCATATCTAAGAAGGTACCAGATACAATGCATACTATTCATACCTCGCTGATACCTCGCGCACGCGCCCTTTAATCATCTCATATACCACATAGCCGGCAGATTCGTTAGTGCAATGTTGATAGCTTCAAACTGGTGATGCTGCAGTCCCTCAATACTGTTTCTAAGGAGTTGAGGAGAGTCGACGAATTCTTATTATATGTGACGGAATACCGAATACGGTCGAGTATACCGAAAATACACTACCACTGCATGTTGCCAGTGATGATTTAAAGAACCTAGAAATGCTCTTTTGCCATATGAGCAAAGTGAAAATTACTCAACGTGTTACGGAAAGAGGTATGCATGGTTTTTAGTTTCTTGATAGAATTTGCAACAATGATATTCGCAGTCTGCTAGGGATAGTTTTAACTAGGCTAACCGAATTGGTAGCTCTTTGGCCACGATCTTTGTTCAATGGTGGACTTGTAACAGTACTACATTTCATCATCAGCCTATGGGATTCGGGTTCGGCAAATTCTGAGGAATATTCCGCCACCCGTCAATCCCCGTAGCCTCGTTTGTTACTACTACGTGCTTACGGATGGCTATTGGAGAAAAAGATCGTATGTTCCCTTTTGTAACATTACGTTAAAATGTTATATTGACAGTAAATGTTAAAGCGTTGTTACTTTTGGTTTACAGTATAGGTTAAAATTTCACACGTTTCTTTAAATTTACTTTTGTAGTTTATTGTTTAGCGCTTTACTGATATGAATTTAAAGTATAAGAAAAAAGTGTAAGTACAATAAAACTATAAGCTATTAGTAGGTTGTTAGTAGCAAATAATTGTTTCGGCGTAGGATGTTTGTTCAATCCCCAAAGTGCACTGTTTTGTTTGTCATGTATAAAATAGAAATTATTTTTCAATTAAATACCTCTTAGAAAGACTAATGGATAACGAACATAAAGAGCACGCGCCCTTTAATCATCTCATAAATTATGAATCGACACGCTAGAGCTATTGGAGATTAAGTGGAAAACATAAATTTCCTAATTTCAGAAATATGCAAAGCAGTTTTAATACGTAATAAATCATTGATAAATATTTAGTTATTTATACGTGAAGATATATTTTTGGGTTAGATACTGTCTGTAAAACCAAACATTACTTATTAGTGAACATCCTTTGCCTAGTTTTTAATGTTGATTATTTTTCACTCCAGAAATCTAATACGAGTAATACTATGAAATAAACTAATTTATACAAAGGGGCCTATCGATTCGATCATTCCAGTAGAGTTCATGGCCGTGACATCTTACAATTTTTATTATCCTTACAGTTTTTATTGGGTATTATTTACACATTTTTAATTCCCATTGTTTTGAATGCTTTCTAGCACCCATGGTCACGGCGGGATTGTAGTGTTTGACTTCCTTATGCTATAGCTATTACTATGGGGATAACGATGGTATATCCCCTCACACACCGTTACCTGCACCTAGTGCACGCTGCTAACTAACAGACAAGGCGCTGGCTGGCTTACTAATGGTAGAAAATAAATTCTAATTTGTAGAACCGAAAATAAATTATACATAAAAAAATATCTCGAATAAATAAAAATTAGCTCACGAAACAAAGGTTTTTATAGTTTTCGTTTTTAGTATTCATACATTTTAATCATCGTTTTAACTCAATAATTTAATAATGTTAAAGTTATATTTCAGTACATCGATGCAGACTACATGAAAATCATAGTACTCTCAAATACCTCTTGGAACCATCTGGACTATATCGCCTTGGCGGTAATAGTTTCATTAGAACAAAAGATTGACTATAATAGTATCCTTAACGATATTATCGAAGCAGTTCTCTTCGCTAATATTAACTTATAGGTGCCATTACTGCTCTCGAGGTAGAACTATCAATATTAAATCAAGTCATATGATAACTCATGTACAGAAGTTAGTTATTAAATATACTATATTAATTTTTTCGACGTATTCAAATCCTTCCTTTAGGAAGGAAAGCAATCACGACTACTTTTAAAAAATGTGAGCATTTATTATAAGGGTAAAATTCTAAGCTAAGTTCAATAAAACTACACAACTATTTGTAATTTTTTAAATACTTAACTTTTTTTATTGGTTTAGGATTGCAAACGAGCTGAGAATCCATACAACAACTCCAATCGAATAAGGTTAGAAATGCGTTGTCATCCCTGAGGATTGAGATAGCCTGTAATTATACTGGGTCTCTATACCTCTGTACACTAGCCACCGTCAATAGAGCTCGGCTATAAATATCTCGCATATTGTGAGCAAGCCTTTGCCCAGCTATGAGATTCTTTTGTTTAAATCATGCCAACGCAAGACTGTAAAAAGACTAATTTAGTTCCATTCTGTATATTACCCACTGCTAGTAGAGATGGTTTTGGAGCGAGTAGGTTTTCACTACGCTGCACAAGTGCGGGTTGGTGAACTTCACATCATGTCCTCGAAATATAATTTTATGTAGTTTTTTTACACGGTTACAAAATCTAATGGCCTCCAACAGATGGCTGAATAACCATATACAAAAATGTCATGCGTGAACAGTTGACAATCAGCAGCGATTAAGATGCGAAGTGTGGTTGTGTTGTATACATCCCGTGCCTCTGACCTTTCTCCGTCTGAACCTTCCTCCGATCTTACCACATAAACTATATGTCGGATTACACTTGCGGCACTATAATATCTCGTGCGCAGTTGACTACTGTCGACGGAATTTAGAAGTCGTCGCCGTGGTGGAAATCGGCCATAATCAACATCATCATCATAAAATAAGAGAAGAAAAGTGTCACAAACGACTTTTTTTACCTTATCCTTTTATTGTTTTGCTAAGATTATGTAATGTATTATATTCTACTGTGTTATATGTAACCGTATAAAATTTGATCAGAACATACCATACTAAATTAAGTCCGCTCGATTATGCATACATAAATATTTGTCTTTCATTTTGTGCGTGAGCGTTTTAAATCCTCTTAAAAGAGGTGCGAAATCGGAGTGCTATTAGTAAATGTTTGTTAGTACTACGGAATTAACCTTTTTCACCGTGACAGTAATCTCACTGAGTAATAATAGTTCGTTTGATAAATAATTTATTAAAAATTCATTGTTAATAATTTACTATTATCACTAAACAGTCAAATGCCGTGCCGTTACGGCATTACAAAAGTTATTACTGGATGCGTCGTATAATTTCTTGCCTTTGGAATGATGGATGAATGAAATTGATTAATAAAAATAAATAATTTAGCTTGTCAAATTTCAAATCTCATTTTTTTCAATATATCACTATTTCCTTATAAGGCACCTCTGACAGAAAAGAAACAGACGCAAAAAAACTTCAAAGGTTTATCTTTTTTATGGGAAAGGCGGAAAATGAAAAAGCGGTTCACCCGACGGTAATAGATTACCGTCGCCCACGTACATCTGCATCACCATAGGTACTTGTTTGCCGTTGCCGGCCTTTAAGGATATTTGGGAGATGGAAGGGAGAATGAAGACGCGGAGGGGAGGGGCTTCCGGATACCTCACTCACCGAACGAAACGCAGAAGCATAAGATGCCTCTACTTCACGCCGGTATTCTGCGAGGTAGTGGTACCAACCCGGTCGAGCAGGCCCATTCGAGCAGCAGCAAAAGCCGCTGCTTAGGTCTACCACGTTAAAAATACAAAAATAAAAAATATTAAAACCTCTAATATTTATTATTATGATATTTAGGTACATCATAAAATAAATATGTAATTTAAATTTGAAATATAAACGTTCATATTACCTTAGACGTTGATGCCGACGATTGGGGTATTAAAGTTCTGACATAGATGGTTTTTCCGCCATCTGTCATTGGCCATAAAAACTTTTTTTTAGGGTTTCCCCTAGTCGTATTTTATTACTATTCTTCCGCTGCCCCTCCACGGAGTAAAATATCTGCTTTATGTGAATTAGATTAAATAATTAAACATAAACAAAATATTTCTTTACGCACCCTTAATGTGATGTCTCATAATAACTATACCTACTTATAATGACAGTACATAAGATGACTAATTAATACAAGTTTGAGCATAGCATCGGGCTATCAGAACGAATATGAATTTCTTCACGAGGTGGGTAAGCTCGTTTTGGTAGACGCGAGTCCAGTATCTCCTCTATCAACTTCAAAGTAAATATCACATTTTTTTTTAATACTTCCTTCCTTCTCAGATCAGGCATTCTTCTTCATAGCTAGATTAGTTTTTTTGCTTTTCTAAGCTTTTGTAAATTGCAATTTAGCGAGCGCTTAGATAATTTTATGTGGATGTTAATTTACAAACAGGACCAGAATCACTTAAAAAACAATCAGCAGAACTTGACGCCGCCTTATGGTAGCTAATGTAAAAACTTTTTAACAAGTCCCATATTGTTCTTGAACTTAAAAAGAATTTTGCCTGTTATGTCTAACTGCTATAAGAAATGACTGAAAAATTAAAGCCGTTTCATTTGTACGTGCTGAACTCACATAAAACTGAACTAAATATTTTAGTGATGCACCTTTTGGTTCCATTGCCAAAAAGTTTGCAAATATTTTAGATTTCCGTGGACCGACTTGGATTTCGTACTTGTTTCGTAATATATAGTATATCCTCTCTAACTATACATCTGCATATACTAATGTTATGACCCGAAAAGCATGAAATTATAAGGATACTTTTGATTTAGACTTTTAACAGGACCTCTCCATAGATGTAATATTTTTGTAGTCACTTCCACACGTGAGGTACGAGTATTGTTATACGTTTTTTTATTTATCGGGCGTATTTACGAGGTATATCCTCTAGAATACGTCTTACTCTCAACCTCAGTAAGGTCTACGCAGTTTACCCAGAAGCTTAAAATAATGTACCATGCAAAGGTTGTCTGAAAAAAACACTTTTCTCTTATTTGAACTGACATGGCTTTTCTTAATATTACTTATTTTATAAAATAATAATACCAACATATTATTTAATATACTCGTAATATACAGGTGAAGTATGTTAAAATAAAGTATGCCGTTGAATCACGCCCAACTGAACGGAACTAAATAAAATTAAGTAGAACACAGAGGTCTATCGTCTCATGGAATAGGAAACGATTCTTTTTATATTGATCACGGGATGGACTTCAGGCGAAGCTGCGGGCAGTCTAATGTAATGGCAAATTAAAATAATCTGACGTTAGAAGAAAAATCACCTCCGAACTTATCAATATTCTTAAGAGTCTGTAAATACACTGCAGGACAAAGGTCTTTCCCATAAGGAGGATATGCTATAATCGCCAGCGGATTGGGGACTGCAGTACCAGACACCTCGTACCTTAAACTGTCTTACCTTTGACTTAGACTGTCTGTCATCGGTCTACTTAATTTTCGTCTAGGATATTTCGAGGTGGTTATCCCGCCATCTGCCGGCCTTAAGCGCCTCTTACCCATGGGAAGAAAGAGAACAGCAGTTTCTGGCGCTGATACCGCACGGCATCTAATATCAATAATTTTAATGGATTATGAAAATAAAGACAAACAAATATTAATCACACTTTTATTGTTTGATTGATTTAGTTTTAATTATGTCTTTGGAACGATTAACCTAGATCACTATATCTGATTTAGATATTCATTTACTCATCAGCACGACTGACGACGATACTCTAAACCGACGAGATTGCGAAGATTGATGATAGTGGAAGAAGCGAAAGACGTATGTCAGGACCGCAGCAAGTGGAAGAAGATTTTCTCTGCCTACCCCGTTGGTAACAAGGCGTGAATATATACATTTACTCATTTCTAAGAAGGGGACAGAAACCCTCAGTATTTATCAAATAGGAAGGTGAACAATAAATCGTGGCCTGAAGCTATTTTGTCATTTTATACTGAACCCTACAGTCACTCTCGTGAAATATCTACAAAGTCTATCTTTAATATTACGTAGCACAGAGAAACCCCACAGGGTGACGAATATTATTTCCAGAGTAGTTTTCGGAGAATCTGTTGACTTTATTTTCTGAGATTTTATTAAATAACAGTAGTTTATTTTTCTTAATTTATAGATTATGGAAAAAACTAATTTATTTGTTAAAAACGGAATAGATCTCTCCGTTTCTTTTCATTTTAACGTTTTGGAAATTCAATAAAACATACTTTAAGTACGAGTAGTTTGATTTATTTTGGATATTTTAAAATATTAAAACACTTTAATTTATTATATTTCAATCTGCTTGACCAATTTTGATCGGGTTTTTATAGATATGTTTCTTATGATGTTGCGCAGGATATAGGCTCAATTATTTATTGTCGGCGGGTACAACTCGACGACGAGGCTCTACGCTCTTCACAGTCGTTGCTTTCTATCTTGCTGGTAATAAGTACATAATATATAAACATATATACACACATATAATTAAACTTAACTTAAACTTCAGAAATATACATATAGAACTCTAAAATTGTTCTTAATAAGAAGTCTTTATTAGATTTGGTTGTTGCGACAAGGTGCTTTCTTAATGGTTTATCGATTAGTTCTTTAAAACGTTTTCATAGATATCTAAAGTAATTTATGCCTTTAATAAAGTTTTTTTCTTAGAATTTTAGGATGCAATCAGTTTTCCGAAAAAAAATATTTTGATACTAAAGTTAAACAAAAATAATTTTTTCGCTTCTTTGTCATCCATGAAATGAATGAACACATCAAATTTCAACTTTCTATCGCATTTCATTGTCGAAATGAGTGGAAAAAACTCTTAGGGATTTTATCTATGTTAACATGTAGTGGATTTTATTTATACCAATACATAACATAATAGTAACTAATAATTATTTAAGAAAGCCTGGAACAGCTGTAATCAGATGTTATTTTCATTGTATAATCAACAGCAGGAGAAGCCTGCTGATGTGCGTAAATTCGAAAATCTGTCGGAGTTGGAAAACCAACCATTCCGGATTGTGGTCCTTCTATATCTTGAAGAGATCAATCATTCTTTCGCTACTGCTCACACAATCGATCCAAAAATCCGAGAGCTTCTTTTGTGTTAATTTGCTCTCCGCAATTATCACAGCACCACCACTGCCTTAATCAAAGTTACCGATGGTGTAAGAAGCGGCATGGAGGAAAAATAGGTTGCAGTGTTGATGCGTATAGACTTTTCAAATACTATTAACACAGCTTTTATCTCCTGTTCATTGTAATAATATATTTATACCGTACAGTAGTACAGTAAAAATCGCGGTCTGCTCATAGACCGTACTCTGAACTGCGCTCTTTTAAAATATTTGTTCGTGTGCATTTTGTGAAAACCCCGAATTTTACAAAATATTGTTTCTTTTATTATCGCTATCATGAAAAGTATCTATATATTTGTGTCTACATGTGTATGTATATATGAAAGTTTGCTGGTACTCGTATGTAAGTAGCTTTTTATCTATACATGTAAATGATTTTATGCGTTTCATTAGTTTTTATTTACGTAATATATGTACGAGTAGTTATATGTAATTTAGTTTTTGTGGGTTTGTGGTTTTCTAATTAGTTTAATGCGTCTACCATAACATTTCACTACTCCATAGGTTGAATAGTTGTTTACTTCTAAAGGAATGGTAAAAAAGATTAATGAAATAAATAAATTAATAATATGAAGTATACATTAAAGAAAGGTTATTTATAAATAAGTATATATATTTATACTTGCACAAGGCCGTGACTTGATCATGGTATGCACCCACGCGGACAAAGTCGCGCAATTTGGAATAAAAAGTAAAATTTTTCACACAAATTCCGTGAACCATTTTTTAACTCTTATGTATATTTCACTACTGGAGTCTTTCTAATGTTATTGGGAATTATTCTCTGATTTCCGGTCTACAGCCATAAAGAGATTTAAATATTTAAATTTATTAACCCTTCGATTTGTAAAACAATTCTCGGGGGTATTCTCGGCGGGGCAAGGGGTATTCTCCTGTAAGATGAACTTTACCTTAAGTGACCGAAAAGAATTTCTATAATCTTTCTCTTTAATCTGTAATCTTTGTTTATTGTATTAGTAGGTAAGGGAACGAGCTAGCAGTCCATCTGATGGTTATTAGCAACTTCAGCCTAAGGAAATAGCAAACTATTTGAATCTAAGGAGGTTACTAATGTATTGTCATCCTGAGGACTAAGATGGAATATCCCACGGGCAGTAACAATACAAGCACTCTTTACCTATGAAACCGGAAGACAGTAGTTGCACTGATTGTCGACAGAAATAAGTATGACCTTGACGGCTTCTAGTCAGAGAAAAAGTCTAAAAAACTTAAATAAAAAAAACAATCTGTTTAGTTAGAGAAACAAGCTGTTTTATTTCTCATCGTTTCTGCTTTTTAGAACGTTGCTACACGTCCTTTGTTTTTGGTATCTATCTTAATAGACCAAGCGATGTTCATAGCACATCTAGCTATATTTTGGGTACCCATAATTGTTTCTATGAAATTTTGCATGATTTGGATGTTGTAAAATTTGGAACATGTATCAGACAATGATAAATGTTTTTGCGAAAAAATATGATAAAGCTATTCACTACTTTAAAACATTCTTACATTACTTACACTATCTTAAATACAATACAAATTATAATGTATTTGCTGATTTAGTTACGAAATTTTTAAGGTTAACATTGGGTATTCGTAACGTATGTTTAACGTTTAATAAAATATTTAAAAGTTATTTGTCAACTACCTTGTCAACTTTGAACTTTTCTTTGATTTACAACTCTCATAATATTTTCTAATTAGATTTATAATTCTCGGTGAGCGCTTTTAGCCCACTTGCCCCAGATTAAATTTTACTAATAAATCATTTTAATTTCCAAACTTCGTTGTCTTTAATTTTTTGTGGTACATTAGTGTACATTTAAAAAAAATGCGGTTCTATTGTATATTTACAAATAATATACACAAAAAAATTCTCGTTAAATAAAAAAAAAACAATGTTATCGTTAGATATTTTTAAATCTTTTAATAACAAATTAGTAATAAATTCTCACCAGTACTGACTTTCGGCAAATGAGCTAATTAGCAACTATTTCTTAAAAAAAAATTGTTGGTTTCTGTTGACGGTCAGCTTTATTTAGTATTATTTCTGCAGTTATTTGATAGATGATCCCTGGGAATACTCGGGGAAGCCTTTTTCAATCGTCAATGCCGTGCCGCCCGGGTGCGATCAAAATTAAAGAGGGGTCCTATATTAGCTCAGCTGAATATTACTATATTATCTTTGGCCTTCATCCACGCCAATCGTTGTTATTCATTTACATAAACAGACTATCAACCCGTCATGATAGACAGAGTTCCTAACGAGTTCGGCATATACTGCACATACTACAGACTCTACAGCGTCTTTATTTTACATCAACTATGTATCTACTACTAATCCAAAAGAAGTTCGGGCCTCCACACGGACGGTTGAGTTTAGTCGATCTCTCTGGGCATAGATACACTACAGCTACAAAAATGCTTAGATACGTCAATTTCCTTTTAATGTAGCGTTATGTTGAATATTATACATACCTTCAAGATATGAAAAATATGGAGTAGGATCCTCAAAATGGTGGGATTTGATACTCCAACTAATGCAGATAGTTGTTTCTTTTTCAGGCAGGTTCCTTAGTATTGGTATTTCCCAATACTAATTTTATTAATATTTATTTATCTTTATTGACCTTGATTATAAGGTTACAATGGGCGGACTTAATGCCAAGTGGCATTCAGATAAATCTAATTCAGTTGTTAAGAAGGCGCTCCAACTGTTCGAGACGTGATTGGGAAAGTTCCGGGTAACGCATCACATCATCGCAACACATCTGCATAGTCGATAACGGGTAAAATTAAGGATTGAGTGATCAAAAGTTTAGTTTTAAAGGCCAGGAATTTTTTCAGACGATATAGACAACGTAAGGTTGCAATAACTTTTCGGCTAATTTCCGCAACCTGAGTATCCCAACAACAGTCCTTGGACTGGTCCAGATGCAAGCCAAGATTTTTTACAGTGTTACGAAAGGAATTAAAGTTCCATTGTAATAAACTGGAGCAAGGTTACCATAATCAATTTTCGACTTTGGTCTTGACTACGTCTGACGTGATGGCCTCAATTGGCCGTCCAAGGCGGGTGTCGTCTTCAATCGATTCTCGATCAAACAAACAAACAATATTTTAATAGACCATGCCTTGCAATTTGGCCAGTGAGTTCCATCAACGGCTTCCATCCCACTCATTATGGTTTGAGCGAATTTCCCTTGCTTGGTCAAGAACTTTATCACTGCGATGCTCAATTACGTTATTTACGGCAGTTTTCTTCCAGATCCACTTGGTTGTTGAATGATAACTCGTAAACGAATGACGTCATAGGGTTAAAACTTATATATGTGTGTGTGTAATGAGTGTCCGATTACGATGACTTCAAATAGGGGACCTCCTGCTAACAAGTCTGTTCCGCCTAAGCTGTTAACGTCGCCGGGCCGACAGTGTTTCTCTTGTCCGAGAGGTTTTAAGTCGGTCCTGCAACTATTGTCGATCCCGATATAACTAAAGGCCGTGACAGGTAGGTCACGTGCACCTTCACGAGAAACGAAAATAACAAATACACTAGTACCAAGGAAGTTTCCTTATCCTCACTACTTGCCCTCAATTACGCATCTATTATAGTATAATTCAAACTCCCTGTTCTACAAATGAGTTAAATTGTCAATTGTACTAATTCTTACCTAGCATTATTACCTAGTTATCTTATTCTTCTTAATTTAAGTTTCCTTAACTAAATTTATGATTCATTATTAAATGGAATTATTTTTGAAAACCAAATTCTTTGTTTTAATCAGCCCATGGATACAATTCGAGAAGTAGATAGTATATTCTACTTTACATCCCAAATTCATTCATTATAATTTATTTAATTACATGATCCAAGGGCTACAGCATTGATCATATACTGAAACCGGCGAAAACTCTACGTGACAAAAAGTTTATGATCGTTCCATAAATATTAGTCTATGAATACTTTACCAAGTTCAGGTTTCGGCCGTAGTTTTAAGGAATTTAATTATCATTCTAAGATATGGGGTGCGTAAACGACGGTTGCAGGTTTGAAATTGTTTAACTATGTGAACTAATTTAATAAGAGACATTATCGCCTTATATTTATAGTGTCTTGTATATTAATATCGCTTATAAACTTACGGAATTTAAATTTTTTACACCGACTTTATTAAGGATTCTGAAATTGCACTGAGCGCAGATTTTTCATTTGCTTTTTATATGTTCTTTATCATCCTTGTAGATTCATTACTAAATAAAAGTATAAGTAAGCTTTTTCTAAATACTATACTCACATGCTGAGCAGGCGAGTACTGTGCGTACCCATCGCACTTGTAATGCTGATATAACTAATAGCCGGTATACCATTTAATTATATAATTACGCTATTTAATTGCTTTTTTCATCAGCATATATTTGATTAAGCTTTAAATTAGATTAGAAGCAATAATTTTAAATTCATTATTCTTACGATTGACTAAAAAATTGTAACTAAATCTTGCTAATGCTATGTTTTCAATAATTCAAATACTAATCAATTAATAATCAATTTAATTTTCTTGAATATTGTTTTAGGATCGATACATAAGTTTAAGCAATCACCACCATCTCCTTCTTTATTAGAAGCCTCTAATAGTCCACTGGCCTGACCTCTTTCAAGAGGAAGATATGCCGCAAACGCCACGCTTTGCAGGCGAGTCGGCGATCGCAGAAATTGGAAAGTTAAGCCGTCTAAGATTTAAATTTGTTTGAGGCGAATAACTGCCATTTTACGTAGTCGACTTTACTACGCGTTTAAATAAGGTGGTGAGCATATAATCATAAAAACAAATAATTTTAGGAATACTTTTATTTTATATATTTCAACTAGAATATAAAGAGAAAACATTTTTCGCAAAAATTAATCGACGAAAACATTTCATAAACCATGTCAATGTACGTGACCACCCGCTCATCTCAATAAGGTTTAGCAATCAAGTGGAGTGCTCCATTGAGATTAAAAAGCATTTTATTCGATTGAGCGTAAAATCACATTGCTGGTGTAGTTGCAAATTGATTGAAATTTCGGTCACGCTCTACTAACAAGTTACCCAAAATTACTAAAAAGGTCTACGTTATGCATTAAAACTGGTATTTTATGAACCATTGATAGATGAATAATATGTTATAACTAAAATAAAACTACGTCATGTTTCACAATACCTATTCATTATTTATATGCATAGGTCATTCTACCTGCTACATCAGTTTATACTGAAAATAGTCATCTTCGAGAAAGCGCAAACTAAAGTCGGCAAAAATTCCTTGGGAGGCTTTCTTGATAATCGGTTATCGATTCGAAAGTTTTACAGTTAGTGACGATAATCGATTCTTCATCTTCATCAGCTTAATTAATTCCACAGCCATTATGTTCGGACCTATGTGGTCTCTAAAAAAAGCGCCATCGAACTGGCATATATGTCTTCGAGGATTTTCCCATACTTACCATGCTGGGCAAGCAGGTTGTTGAGCGCTGTACCTGTACTCTCGCACTAGTGATGCTGCTTTCCATCACTAATCTGTGGGATTTGAATTCGGAAAATTCGATTTTATTGTCACCAAAATCCATCTTAGAAGGAGTTGGAGCAGTAGATATTAAAGTCACCCCAGAGGTATCTTTTAAAAAAAATAACTATCTAAAGATAATTCTATAAAAAAACGTACAATTTCGGGCTGAAACCAATTAATTTTTATGATTTATACGCGTTTGACCCTTTAATTTATGCTTCTTATTGTCTTCCGATTATTTTTTATTAGCCTTAGGAAATTACTCACTACTTGCATATAATATTACATGATGTGTTAACATATGAAATTAATGCATTTTATTTTTCCACAACGACTCCTCGACTTAAATTGTTCACTAAAAACATCTTATTCTTGGACATTAAGATTATTTTTTTAGAAAATACTGGCTACCTTCAAGCAACTTGACTAGGTGGTAAACTAGAAGTCTACCACCTAGTCAAGTTGCTGCGTGTGATTGATTTCGATAATTAAGATCTTGCATATTTGAGAGTCGGGAGAGGAAGACCCAGGCGAACATTTTACGATCAAATCGGAGACGTTCTGAAAAATGACCTGGTCAAGAGTACTATAAACCAACGAGTATGCATGCGAAATGCGAAGATTGATGAAAGTGGGAGAAGCAAAAGACATATGTCAGGACCGAAGGAAGTGGAAGAAGATTATCTCTGCCTACCCCGTTGGGAACACGTCATGAATATATACATACATATTTGAGATGGTTATTCCGCCATTAGTTACTAGAGTTTACTCGCATTTCCATTATTTGACTTTATACACACCAAGAAGATGAGATGATGGGGCAGATTCTCTTAGACTAACAAAGGGATAATTTATTTTTAAATGGACATCTATTGGCAATTGGTCTATTGCGTAACACTCGTCCTTCCTTACACCGATAATCGGTGTAAGGAAGGCGACCATTTTTTTTCTCACGGCACCACACGAATGCGTATGTAATGCGTAATACGTCTGCTTATTAGGTGAATAAAATTAATATTAAAGTAAGTAAAAAAATAGCTGCTCGTAAATCCACACCGCTGGGTAAAGGCCCCTCTCAAAATTTCAGAGATTTTGGAACCGGTAAGAGAGGGCTTCGCTGTTACAGTGCGGGATAGTGGACTTCACACATCCCCGAAATAATGTTTTTTTTATTATTTCATGATAATGGGTTTCCTCGCGATGATTTCCTTTTCCGTCGAGCAAGTGGTAAATTCAATACTCAAAATTACTATTAACAGTTTTAGTGATTCCGGTACCGAGGATCGACCCAGTCACTCACGTACTATGACTCCCGAACCACGGTTTGTATATAAATATTCATCATTTCAGCCTATCACAAATCCACTGCTGTACATAGGCCTCCCCCAAAGATTGCCACGAAGCTCGGTCCTGAGCCACCTGCATCAATCGACTTCCCGCAACACTGCGCAGGTCGTCACTCCATCTTGTGGGGGCCGTCCTACACTGCATTTGCCTGTACGTGGCTGCCACTTATAAATATTACTTCAATCTATTTAAATATATGAGTTAAATGATATGAAATCGCATTACTTAAAATAAGCTCCAATTACTTAAAAAAAAATAGTTAATTTTTTGGAAATTATTATGGTTTTGCGTAATTATGTGTTGAATAGGTTGAAAAAAAAAACTTGACTACTAATTAACCCCTCACCTTGTTTCACGAGATCGTTATGCGTCACATACTTGACGCGATGTGTATAGGACCCTTGACCCTATTAGTTTGCAGTGTAGGTTAATGGTACGTGCCAAGCCGTGTGTACGTTTTAAAGGATAATTAATGCACCTCTTTAATTTTTAACAAAACCTTTAGCGATATTAATTTCGTTCATTTTTATTTTAAAACGTCTTAAGTGTTTACTAAATGCTATTAAGATACCATCCGACAGGTACAAAGACGATACAAGATACTAACATGCACTAGTATAATACCTGAAAGGGCTATAAGGTTTCAACAACAGTCAACCTCTCTTGCGTGTAGTGCTCTTAACTAATTACGAACAAGGCTCTGGCGAAAGACTTGGCAAACCCGAATGCCAGAGACCAGTGATGAGGAGCAGCATCTGTAGTGCGTGGGTACGCTGCGCTCACCAACCTTAACAAATGAAATAATTTCACTCCGTAAACATTTAGATGATAGTTGAATAAAATGCCATGTGTTTGTTCCATAGCTTTATAGACGAATCTCCATAAATGTTTAATTTACTCTACTTTTTCTTAATTCGATTTCTTGTATGTCTGTACGGTATAAATTTTGCAAACTGATGAAAAACTTCCTGATGAGCTGGGGATTGGAAACTTTAAAAATCTCAGAACTGTATGTCAAATAACAAAAACTTTTGTTTTAATTCAAAATTATTAACTGTTATCCTTACAGTATTCATTTTAAAGTCGTCTGGTTGGGTACCAGTCCTATTTTTTTATAGGAAAGGCGGCAAACGAGCAAGCGGCTCAACTGATTGTAAGTGATCACCGTCGCCCATGTACATTTGTAACACCAGAGGTGCTGCAGGTGCGTTGCCGACATTCGAGGGTTTTTGGGAGACGGGAGGGAGGGGGTGGTGGAGCCGGCGACGGTCCGCCACGCTACTCCAGTGCGGGTTGGTGTACTTTACACGTCCACAAAATAATATTTTTATTATTTCTCAGCAATGCAGGTTTCCTCACAATGTTCTTCTTCGCCGACCACGAGTTAAATTCAGCACTTAAAATTGCTTTGTTTACTACTAATAGTTTACTATCATTATGAAAACATTTTAATCATAAATTTTTTGACAAATTTCTTGATATTGATTAGACATTTGGTTAAAATATCCACGCTTACATAAAACTGTCATAATACATATGCCAAGTAAATTATATAGTTAACAAATAATAACGGAACATTATTGAATCAAAAAAATTACAGACTTTCTTAGCGCGTTTTTTATTTTTGTAGTCGATGAGTTTATCTTCTTTCTATTTATATAAAAATCAATGTTTCTTTGTTTGTCCCTAGACACTCGCAAATGACTCAACCGATTGAGGTAAAATTTATGGGTTATATTCGACTTATCATTGGAAAGGTTTAGAACGAAACAAAATTTAATTCAGTTCTTGCAAAAATAATCATTATGATGCGTGACAGATTACAGCTAGTATTTAGACACATTTAAATTACACATTTACTACTTGCTTTATAATTACTTATTTTAATTTCCAGTTACTTGTCAACTATAAGTTAATAATTGTGTTAATTTTTTTTAATTCACTTCTTAATAATTATTAAAAGCTTACCTCTAAATGAAAAATATGTCTATATACATATATTATTAATAATGTAAGTATTAATTTTATACAAGTATTTTATGATGTCCTCTGGGCTGATTTCCTTAGCAATATCTTCCGGTTACCGCCAAAAATGTGACTTTACTATTCGTTCCTCTGTGTTTGTATATGTCATAACATATTTCTTTGCATGCGCAGAGGGAATCAAACCAAAAACGCAATTATTACATTCCTTTTGATCGAACCAAATAAGTAATCTTGTATCAGGGGAAGAAAAAGAAAAAAAAGTAGGATTTTAACATGCAACATATTCTATGTTACCATTGGAGTCACTATATTAGTAGCTGTTTGATAAATAAATGATAATATTATTATAATATTTTGACTACGATCTACGGGCAGTTGAAAAAAAAGAGTTGGAGAATCGACTGTGTCAAATGCGTCATACGCACTCTACACGCATGCGCAATGCGCACTGAGCGTATTCGTAGCATTTTTTCAGGCCGCGGTAACATCAATGGCCTGGTTGAGACGAGAAACGGTTTAGTTTTCTTTGATAACCTTAAAATATCCCACAGACATAGCAGTATGTCTGTGTAATTTCAATCTGATATTTTATAAAAGTAATGTTTTCATTATATTTTATTTACCATAAAGCACTGTTTTTCTTTTTAATTTAAAAACAAACTCATATTGAAATAAAGCCACCTGGAATGGATCTAATAACAAATGACTTATTTGCCATGTACAAATTGAAAGAAAAACTTTAATATTATTGGGTTTTAAATTTCTACAAAACAAATAACTAAATCCTTTAAAAGCATAAACAACGATTTTAACAAAGAAATGCAAATTTCGATGTTGTTGACGCTGCAATTTTATTGGCTTGTTTTCGATGAAAACTACTGTAAACGAGTCTGCAATGTAAACTCCTGTTCGAAAACAAATGCTTTGAAAAAGAGTTGTTATTCTATTCCTAATTTAAACTTGCACGATGGCGTGAAAACATACTCGTGATAAATACAACGTATACAATGTATTTATCATAATGTGTATGTTATACACGGCTTACTTTTTTATTTGAAACAGATAAAATACGATTACAAATTCTGACTTTTGAAGTAGCATTTTAAGAGCCGTCTGGGCTAATAACTAGTTGCTTTTCCGGTTTGAAGGATATCTATAGCCAGTATAATTACAGTCCGTGAAACATTCCATCTTTGTCCTCAGGGATGGCAACACATCTGTAACCGTCAGTTGAAGTTGTTTGTATGTGTCTATTAATTTAACCCCAATCCAATAAAAAAAAAATCCAATAAAAGAAAAAGAAGCAGTCTCAGAAAATATGAAACGACTACTTCAGTTTCATATTTTCGTCAGTTTCATATTTTGACGTCAATAGAAGTACTCCTGACCAACTTTGACTACAGCGACAACTTCGGAATACTATCAGTGCCCAGTTGTCAACGGCGAAGGATATGCGGCACTGCAAATAGACGTGCAAGTACTAAGACACTCACACGTTCTCCGAAACAGTGTCAGAGACACGGGACGCGACCAGGAAGGAAAACCAAAAATATGTGACTTGTACAAATATTGGCTACGTCTGGAATTCAAACTCTTAGTAGAACAGTTAGCTACGTCGGTCGTCATTTAAGTAGTATTCAGCTAAGACCATCCAAATATTTTTTTTCCCTAAAAAACTGCAAGGAATTTCATTTTACGAATATATATAGTGCCGGCTGGCTATATTGGATGCTCTTCGATAGAAGAATTGTTGGTGTACCTTTCGATAGTGCGATACTTTTTATTTTAATGGGAAAGGCGGCAAACCAGCAAATGACTCACCTGATGGTAAGTGATTACCGTCGCCCACATAGATCTGCACGACCAGAGGTGCTGCAGGTGCGTTGTCGGCCTATAAGGATATTTGAGAGAAGGGAGGAAGGTGCGGAGGTGGATGGGGAGGACAATGGGGAGGGGGAGTGAGCCTCCGGTTACCTCACTCACCGAACGAAACGCAGAAGCACAAGATGCCTCTACTTCACACCGGTATTCTGTGCGGCTGTGGTGCTTTAACTATGTGCAACCTGGTCGAGCCGGCCAATTCGAGCAGCAGTAAAAGCCTTCTCCTCTTGGCTCTACCACGTATAACACAAACGAAACACCTACCTATAACACGCCCTATCTCCCCGTGTTTAAAGTCGACTTAGGGCAATCTCATGGCTTCCATAAGATTTGCATCATTAAAATCTCATCACTAAATGCTAGACCGAAAATAGATGTTCTGATGATGGTCAGCAGCATAAAAAGCGTCTGCGTGGCTGTGGTGAATATGGCAAGATCTTCAATTGGGAGACACCTATATTCAACAGGAAATTATCTCTCCTATTGAAGCGTCTTAAAAGTTACTGACTTACCGACCATACCCACTTTGTGCAAACTAGTTATATATAATAACTATTCACTAGTCGAATTATCCATTGTTTGATTTTAAATGCGTTTGAAAGATGCATTGCATGCTTTTATAGAAGATATTTTAATCAAATCGAATCTTTATACGAGACCCAAAATAGAAGAGGGCCAAAAGCTATGAGATTGGTCGGAATGTCAATAAAATAAAAAAGTGCCTTATTTTGAACTCCCTCGGAAATGGACAGAATATTAATGCGTGCGCTTATTTGTGGGATAGTCGGTATGTGGAATAGATTTTCATTCCTTCATTCCTTTAATAAAAGTGAGGCATTAACAGGAGTCGCCATGATCTGACCCATTTCTGTCGGCAATCACTAATGCAACAGGCAAATGCGGCATTTCCGTCGTGCATAAAATTACCATAGTGGCAAGTAAAGAAACTTTATTCGTGAATTAATAAAACATTTTCAAGTTATTTTATACTCCATTAATAACAGATGACCGTTACTTTACTTACTTGCCTTACTTTATCAGCCTGCACAAGGCCACTACTGGATAAAGGCTGCAGGATCCTAGCTCAGTATGAGAAATAAACCACGCAGTAGACTGTATAATGTAATGTATTATTTAAAGGCATATTGTATTAGGCTGAAGAGTAGTGCGCGCCTCGCTGACCGATCGTAGACGTCAAAAGTTAGTAGTGGAGATTTTAACCGCCAGCGTCTGCGACATAGCCGTGAAAGCATCAAATTGCTTGCATTGCATGGAATATTTGCGCATAGTACCACATCACGAAGACGGGTTTGGATTCAGTATATTCATATAAATTTCCCTCCATCAATCGGTCGCCAGAGTCTCGTTCATAATTTAGCAGGAAGCAACTTGTTCAGGTGAAGTTGATATTATTCGCTTTTTAATCCCATTAATAAGTATATTCTCCAAAGGAACATTTTCATATCAGCATATAGCATACATAAATATGACTCAGACAGATTTTGGCAAATTCACCTTATGGCCCCTCGCCTCCTACTAACAGAAAGCTACTCACAAGCTGTTAAAGAAGAAAAAATTATTATTTTAAAGGTTTTCAGTACAGAAACAGTGATGATGATAATCTTTATAACTAATGGCACTCTACATTTAAAAATATTTCTATCACAATTATAGGTACTCTGTAGAAGAAGCCCGCTTTAAGGGTATAAAAATAAAAGAAACCTCACCAGCTCGCGGAGTACCCAGCTGACTAACGAATGGGGCGCTTGTTAATAACTAAGGAAAGTACAAACAATACATAACATGAATAAACGAATGCTGTGTGAAAATAAATTTATAATAAACTTAGATAATCCCAGTTTTTACAATGGCCACTTAAATAGATTGGTCCAAAGCCTCTAAGTGTAACATTTATTTTCCGAGCTACAATTCAGTTAATATGTCACTTTTCTGTATAAAATCGCTATCCTGAAATAAATATCGCAGCTACTTCTATTACTGTCTTTTTGAATTTCTAGAAATCGTTGGTGTCACTGTTCTTACATTCGCACTCTAGTGAAGTATTTATTTAAATACGTTGCACTTCTTTTGCGCTGTTTTTCTTCTAAAATGATTTAATGTGAACTCTTGGGTCTATTCGTATCTGCAATATATTTTTGTTTAATTTCGTTGAGAAACTAATAAATTTCTCATACCAGAGTTGACTCATGTATTTCTTGACCATCTACTTTTTAATTTTCTATTTTTAACTATACGTTTTCGTATTATATATAACCGTTTTTAGACAACTGCACATTGACGAACACCCAATCTCTCAATAATAACTTGTAGGTCATAGAAACATATAACCCATTCGGGTATCAAATCCTAAATCCCCAGCGCCACAGCCAAACGCTATGATGTGTGATAATGATGAATGAAAAAAATTTACAGTAATTCTCTAGACTACATCTCACTATTGATTACCTGTAAAGCTAGCTTGAAACTATATACTTAACTTTCACAAAAAAAAATGTGCCATAAAGAGAAGGGAAATTTAATCACCATTTTAACAAAAGAGCACGTAATTCTATAAAGCCCTACCTTTTGTAGTAAAATTCTAAGCACACATTTAAAAAATAAAACGAACACCACAATACCCTACCAGTTTAACTTTAGCAGAAAGTATTTTGGTCTACGTGTGGCTTATCTAAAAATTCTTACACGAGGTATTGTCTACAAAGTATATTTATGAATAGCAACTGCCCGCGGCTTCGCCTACGTGATCACTGATTTTGTTTCATTAGAACTCTTGATTGTAATAGAATGTATCTCATATCCTATTCCATGGCATAGTTTACATCTCTGTCAAATTTCGTTCATATCCGTTCAATCAAACATTCAAACATTAAACGTATGATGTAGTAATACTAAGTATTACTACGTCATTTAAAGCACTAAGCAAAAAAAACGAACATCTAGATTATTATGGAACATTGTAAAAAAATCTCTTGAAACCACTTTTAAGATAAATCTGTTCAAACGTACATAACCTTCTTGTGTTAAATCCTTATATGACTCATAACAACAGAATTTCAATTGTTTCAAGTTTAAATTTACTCTTTTTAAAACTAAGGACTGTTTAAACATTTAAACGGACAAAGTACACGCATTTATAATACAATCCCAGAAGACATAATGGATCTAAGAGAAACGAAATGTAAACACTATATCGAAAAAAATATCTCCTCAAAATTGTGTTAGTACCAATCCTGCTTACCACAAAATAACATGACGATGCTATCCTGTGAATAGGACGACTAGTCATTTAGTTTATGCATATATACTTTTTGATCACAATTATAAATAGTCTCATAGATGTTTACAATTATGCTAAATAAAGACGTGATCACAGATGAATAAGGTATATACTAAAGTCAAAAGCAGTATACTTTACTTTATCTTTGAATGCTCCCAACAATTTGAAAATAAATTAAACGTTATAAAAAATTTGCTTAAGGAACCTGTAAGTATAAAGGTTGGGCATAATTTTAAATTAATGTTTTAAATAATGTCCGAGTTTATTCACAAAGGCATGAAAGATACAAAAGGCGCGGAGATAAAATACCAAAATGCATTATGTAGCCGTAACCCGGCTTACTGTGCCCGAAATCAGGCTGGCCTATTTTAGAATTTAAGCTATTCGAACCATTGTTTATTACGTTTTGAACTTCACGTGTGGATTAAATCACGCAGGGAACGTAGAAATTGGATTAAGAAACCATTGTTTACCTGCGATAAATTTTACTTACTGAATACTTAAAGTGACTTTCGTAAGTTAGACATCCCTTAGCTTAGTTTATTCGTTCACTTTGTATTCTGCTTTCAATAGCTTTTCTGTAATACAATTTCATACTATTGAATATAAAATAAATCTAGCGTAATGCTTTTACATAAGGTATCATCCATTTTTTTCCTGTGGATGGGTGTTGCAAGGCTCGCAACCCGTCACTTTCTATCTCCCGAAGAGGTGAAAAATGGGTTTCGGAATTGTTTGATTGCGCGGAGTGGCAACAAATGGAAATCCGTTATCTCTTGATCCTACCCGACCAGCTTAGTAAAAAGTAAAGTAGCATCCTATAAATGTTTCACTGTTGGGCAAGTTGAGTGTAACGCGTAATTTAATTATTAAATGACATTCAAATTCAGAGAATGTACAATTTTTACAATTAGTTTGAAATTGACTTACGAGCTAACACTCCACTGCCTACTGCAGCCAGTGGACACCTGAAAACAACTTCAATCGAAGGAAGTTACAGATGCATTCTGTAACTATACTGGCTCTCTATATCCTTGAAACCGGAAAACAACTAGTTAATAGTAACAGTAAAATTAGTTAAGCGTACTTGCGTAGAGGGCTCCTAGATAGAAAAGGAGTCCTACAACCTATTAAAGAAACTAATTAATTAAGGACTATACTGAAACATCGTTAAACCTTTAATACTTTTTATGAAAAACTGAAAATTATAGCTAGAAACTGTAGTCACTTACATGTTACATTCTAATGCATTGGTGTGTAAATAATAAAAGCCCGTGCGGTCCGGTCTACTTTCACGTATATTTGTTATAACAATTTTATTGAGAAAAATATTTCTGTTGGCTTTAAATAAATTAAATTTGATAGAATCCTGGTCCGAGTTTGGTCATACAAGGTTTAGCAATCAGATAGAGTGCTGTGTAACAAAAAAAAAAGAAATTTTGAAAAGTACAGATAACAATATATTGAAAGATATGTGGATTAAATATTTTAGATGATAGTATTGATTTAAAAAAAATCATTAAGTAAAATTTATTATTTGTTAACATTGCCAAGTATTTTCTTGCTGTAAATTAATCAGTAGCCCTTGTATATAAACAATTCCAATGGAAATACACTATCTCTTTCTCCATATGTCAACCTCTCCTGCACGTATGCACCTGCACACCTGCTAGGCAAAACCAAATCCCATAGATTAGTGAAGCGGAGCAGCGTTACGTGTGCAAGTGTACCGACATTCAGCTCATCGACTCGCTTCCATGTGTGCTGAGTATCAAAGTCAAAGTGAATACTTTTTTTATAAAATTTAGACTAGATCATATGGACGACAAAATCTATGCCGCGGATTTAACAAAACAAAACCTTCTCAGAGAAGAACCGTCAAGAAACAAAGGTTTTTTTGCTCGGTTACAATATTATTTACAATTAAGGTTAATTAATAATATTTATACTATGGCATTATGGGACTTGCGAGTGCAGAGAAAGAGCACGCACATCTTTTTCCTCTGTACTGTGATCTATTTTATAGTAGACTTTTTTAATAAAGTTTTTCAACATGCTTATTAAAAATTGTGTGGTTGTTGCACTTTATTTTCAGAGATTTTATTGCATTTACCGGCTTTGCTGACGCTTACTTGGAGAGGCCTATATTTAGAAGTGAACTCAAATCGTGGGGTGTAGTAAATGATGGGGATGATAACTCTGACTTATTTCGACTTTTCTGTCGGCAGTTGTCAACTGCGCAGGATACATTATAGTGCCACGAGTGTATGCACACACAGAGAGACACACGCCTCTATCTTCCCGTTCGATGTAGCACATATGAAGTCGCAGAAACACGCGACATACTACAACCAGACCCGAAAACTAATAATTTTTCGTTTTTGCACAAATATTGATTTACGCTGAAATTCGAACCCAGAACCAAAATATTATTTTCCATGTACGACAGAAACACTTCATAAACAACAGTTCTCATTGAACTTTGATGTTAATATTTACACTGCAATTTTTTAACAAGTTTAACCCAAATATCAACTATTTAATTTAAATGCCACAAAATACTACCCTAAAACCGAAGGGTCATGTTCAGACCTGAAGCATTGGCGTGAGTTTCTTGACATTTCTCCACTTCTTTCATATTCTCGTAAACGGCGTAGAGAATAACACACATTAATATTCTGTCCATTTTCCAGCAGCGCACGAAATGTCGCTCGGTTCTCTTTAACTTCCACTTTATTAACATTCTACGAATTTTCAAAATTTTTCTCTTTAACCGTTTTTACGACCTCAAATGTTTGATTAATTTCCAATATTAAAAATTCAAACGTTGCTTATTTATAATTAAGTAATTAACTACATTTTCAAAACATTTATCAATACATTTTATTCGTATTTGCAAATACCTAAGAAGGCTTACAATGGGCAGACGTAATACCGGTTACAATGTGCGAACTTAATACCTTGTGACATTCTTTACCAAACATCCGACCGGTAGAAAATAATAAAATATGACACTAGAAACAATAAGCTAAAAAAAATAGTATATAAAGACATATCGTCCTATACATATATGTATATGTTCGTAACATTACATGTATATGAATGTAATAAATTTGATATGTAATGCCCATAAACGATCGAACATTATATGGACTGTAGTTCTAATGTTACTATTTTTAAGCTACCCAAGCTTCTGAGTTACAAATAAAACTAACGGCGACGCGGCAACCACCAGAGCGCTATTCTGCTAACCGATATAGTCCGTTTCAAGGCACATTCTCATATATTCAACGGGTGTCCCATCGACAAACTGCTACCACATATACGGGCAATAAACGTTTGCTGTTTAACTTTAAATACTGCTGAATGTTACAGTTTGTACAATGAAAACCAACCAAAGTCGTGAAAAATTCATCTTATATTATTTTTATAGAACTTAACAATAGCAATGAACGCCTGTTTTCCACAACGGGGTAGGTAGTAGTCAATGCTTCCCATTGTCCACGGACAGAGTTATTTTTTTTTTACACAGTTTATGCAATACATCAATTCTTAACAGAAAATTGTATACTGAATGAAAACGTGAATTGTTCCTTGTCGCTGTTCGAATACTCCACGCAACACGCGTTTATTCAGTATAGTATAACCCATTTATAAAAAATATGCAACTACGAAATCGACAGCTTTTGAGAATTACAATAAACGATAGTTAAAACAAATGCTCATTTACAATTATGAATTTACAATTGTTATGCAAATCTTTTGTGAATATATTCAATTCGTTGAGCAACTCAGTTTTCTTAAAATAACTTAAGAACGTACTTTTATGTGTGCTTATTTGTGTATGCGTGTATAAATATTGTTTACAAAACCTTGGGGTTTTGTACAATTCCTTGATTCCAAACAGCTACTTGGAATTATAAGAGCCTCTTTTGTGCTAGTCAGTAGGTGCCGTATAATTGGCGTTAAGAGAAAAAAATGTAAAAGGGCTAGCCCCTCATACAACAAAACCAAGCATTCTGACTATTGTCGAGGCTCTGGCCCGACTGATAGCGAAAAATCCATCCAATATTTCAAACCTAAATTCCACAGATTAGTGACGGGGAGCAGCATATCTAGCGTGGGGACACCTACCGACATTGCGCTCACCGACCAAACGAAGAGTGATTAGTATGGGTAAGAAAACTCAAAAGAACCCATTCATGGCATGCCTGCTTTTGTTGGCACTTTCGTGGAATAATAAAAGAAAAACATTATGAAGATTCTTCTAATGAAATATTATAACACTTTTATTATTTACAAGTTCCCATTATTTGATAATGATATTTTACCTCAGTTTTGTTATACTTACGCAGTATAATGAATCTTTAATTTAATTCGCATTTTACATTTAAATATTTCGTTATAAATATGGGCACTTTATAATTCTATAGAATATCAACTGGAACTTGAGAGAAACGGTAATTGACTCCTTTTTCACATGCCTTGCGTCCTATTGTTATACCCGTGCGATATTAATTAAGCCTTGATATCTACTCTTACAAATCATCGCGTATTCGAACAATTCAAATAGGAGTCCTATTATTGACTATGTTTTGAAGAAGTTATAAATATAGTAGATAGAATAATGGCAACTATGCCTTTTTCTTGGAACAACCCTTACCCGTTAATTCTATATATATAGATTGAACTGTAATTATCATTATCATTAGTTTGTTGGTATTCCTGTATCTTACGTCTCTCTCTATGGCACAATTTGCCATAATCGCCACGCTTGGCAGACGCACTGGCAAGTATCGCACCTTAGACTTGATATGAATGGAAACAGTAATTAAAGAATGTTTTTACACAATTAAATTTTATGTTAAAAACGTCTGCTGTTTTATAAAAACATTGTAATATTTTTATCTGTATTTCTGTCATTAAGCAATTTAATTGCTTTAAGATTTTTCAGCATGTGGCAGCCACGTAAGAATCAGCCACTCCTTTCTTCCCGTAGGTATCGATAGAGGCGACTGAGAAAAAAATCCTATAGCAATCTCCGGGAGCAAACCCAACCCAGGCTCACCACCCGCTAATTAATATCTCCTAGTTGAATGTGTTGCGAAAGACCGCTTGGTTATTCGCTTCGCTTTATTTTCGCAAATAACCTGTGAGAACGCTATTCGATTCTACAGAAAATAAGTTTTTAAAAATCATTTTTTTCAACAATAAATTGATAGAAAAACTCTTTTAACAGCTGTTAAATACGTTTTTCTCATTTTTGTCATCAACGCCATGGCTTCAGAAGTACAAATATACCAAATTTCTAATCTCTATTTCATTTGGTTGAAATGAAATTATATATATAAAAAAACAGAAATTTAAATATAAGCAATTAAAGGTATTAAATATAAATAAAGGTAGGTAAAGTGTCTACTATACTTATTAATATTTAAAAATATTAGATTACTACATCCAACTCTAACAAAAAGCTCATAATCATTATTTTAATCTTTTACCACTATTCAGTTATAAATAACGTAGAAACGTAGACTTTGATTTAAAGTATCAGACTCTTAACACCGATAATTAAATCTCTCCTCTTATTTAGATCAAGATTCGCAACCATTGTTATTTCAAGATAGCTCTCGTTATCCGCCTTTAAGATCGTCGACTCAATTTATTTATTAATTGGCAGTCTTGGAAAACTTACTTCATGGCAATTAGCAAATGTCAATTTGCAACATTATATAGAGATCAAATGGATGATAGAGTATATAAAATTAAACGTTTTGATATAAATAAACGTCTTTTCAATTGCTTTCTGACGAGTCAAGTAATGTACACTGTTAATCTGAACATTTTAAAAGATGATTGACGAAAGAGGATAACAATAATGACCCTTGCAATATAAAAATCCGGTATTATTCTGCAGTGTTTTTTCTTCGTTTTTCATCGTATGTATACGGCTTCATTATTTTGATGATGATGTTCAGGTTTTGCTTCTTAAAGAGCCTCTGAGTAGATCATTGCTGGACTTAAGGCCTCTCCCAATAATAAGATAGGCGGATTGCATGAGTACGCCTTATTATATGAAGACCTTTTTTATTTTAGTGTCATCAGGAAAGATTAATAAAGATATGTTGATATAATGCCTAATCTACAAGTTTGTTGTTTCGATTTGACCTAGAAAATTTTATGCCACTGTTGTTCTAGATCTATTAATGTCTGAGGACATCCTAAACTTTTAAGCGACTTTCATGTGACCTAGTTTCGATTTTTGGTCTTTTAGTTACCGATTTAAATTAACACAATTAAAAGTAATAACTTTCGTTGCACAACTTTTTTAAATTGGAATTAGTGATTGAAAAAAAAATGTTAATTTCATTTTGTGTAACATACCTATTTGTTAACTGTACATTTCTCTCTAGATAATTGAAGTGCAGTATATACAGTAATGAAAATGTAGAGCTTTCTTGATATCCTTTATTTTAATAATTGGGCAATTCAGTTTAGACGCAGAATAAAATATTTATTTATACTAGAAAGAGTACAGATATTTCTTTATTAACCTAGGATTTTATCATATTAAGCTGTGGTAGCTCGTTTTAATTTTGTAGTATGTGATTACCTGGGTCGATCTCCGGTCCGTACCACTGAAATTGTTGACAGCAATTTTCAATGTCGAATTTGACATGTTCTCGGCGGCGAAGGAAACCACCGTAAAGAAGCCTGCATGTCGGACAAATAACTTTTTTTTTTCGTAGGCATTTGAAGTACGCAATCCAGCTATCGAGCAACGTGGACTCTTATCAGCTCCGAAATTCTATCAAGTATTCCAAAGGAGGCCAGCAGTGGGTATTTACTGGTACTTCTTTGTCAAAACTTGGACTTGAGTACTTAAATTCATGAATTTTTTCATGCAGGCGTTTTTTTACGCTAACGGCTGTAGTCCAATACTGAGGAATGTAAATTAATTTCAAACATTCAAACGTTCCACGAAATGTTTGGACGGAACAAACTCATTCTCTTTGTAATGGGTTTCACACGTATGTGCATTAGATGAAATTCTGGTTGAGCTGTATTTTCAAGACGATAATTGCGAACGGTGCTATGAATAAACGTTGCAACGCTTTCATAAAAAATTATATAAATTATGACTCGAATATACTTATTACACATGTTATGTACTTGCTTTTTAAAATGATTTTTTTCAGCATCTTAACTAATATGCTGTGGGCGTGTTAAGTGTAACATTAAATATAGGTTCTGTGCATGAACTGTCCGTTAGGTACATAAACGGTTTGAAAAAAGTAATTACCCAGACTGAATAGCATAGTTAAATAAATCAGATCCATCTCAGATCTATACAGGAATATTGCCAAATCATTGGCTTAGTGGACAAGGCTTGATCCCCCTCGGTGAACCAAGAGGAGTCTACATGACAGGCCTAACTTAGCGGGAATAGCCAGAGGTGGCCGTTCCGAGTAGGCTTGACAAGCCTACTTGAGATGCGGTTTGGTGAACTGTGAAGGTAGTGTTTGCATAACTGCGTTTGGGAGTCGCGGCAGAAGAGTAGTGTCGGCATTACTATGCGACTTTCTCCCTACCCTTCGCGGCCGAAATGTGGTCGGCGACAAAGCCAAAGACCGGCGTAATAGTCTTTGGCTCCGTACGAGGTACCAATAGGGCTGGTGCGTACGAGAGCATGGGTGGCAGACTCTGGAGGTCCGTTGTCCTCTAAGGTCGAATAATGTGCGTCTTCCGGCGCGCCTTTCCACGATGGAGAGAGAAAGGAAATGTCATTTCCCGATTTTGGGCTGCTTAGGGCGGCTAACGTAAATGGGGTCGCGCATGTATGCGAAAGCGTTGTCGTGCCCCTGTCGACATGTGGCGTAACCAAACCTTACAATTAATTTTGTTAAACTGACTGATAAACAGAAATAAACTATAATAATAATTCTAACACCAATTTGTAATTTTCAGTAGCAATATTTAATATAAAGTCTTCTCTATTAGTGGAACCAAGAATATTTCTAAGAAACGCTTAGTGAGCGCCGTACCGGCTCTTTACATCTTCATCTTCATCACCCTACTATTAGCCCACAGCTGAACATAGGCCCCTCCAAGAAAGTGCCAGCAAGTTTTCATACTCACCACACTGGGTAAGCGGCTTGGTGAGCGTAGTGCCGGTACCATCACTAGTGATGCTGCTCACCATCAATAGTCTGTAAAATTTGGGCTCGAAAAATTCCAACGGGTATTCAGCCACTATAAGGTCGCCAGACCCTCGTTTGTTTACAAGCATGGTGTGAGGGGGAATATAGGCCACCCTCGCTTGCACGTGGTGCACCGGCTCTCTACTTTAATCAAAATTAAAGTCAGCTCAAGTGCTAGAACATAACTATCTTTTGCTAACGCATCTCTTTTAAGACATTTCAACATAAACTTTGTTAGCTACTCTTCAAATCTTTGGAAAGGTGAGCCTTTGGAATATATAGGGAACATTATTGTGAACTAATTTCTGATTAGTTCTAAAGATATTAATTATATAATTATACCCTTTGTTAACCTTTTGTTGTAATATCATAAAGCTTATTACTAAAAGGGATAGGTCGATTATCTGAGACGGAATATAATAGAACCTTAACGAGTGCTATTGAGAACCAACAAAGGCCGAACGCTATCAGATATAGTGCTATCCGAAAACCGACAAGTAGAAAGGTCTTAAATCGAACGTAAATGATATTTAACTATAATACGTAGATTTCTTTTTTTTTGGGATAGATTATTAAAATAAGTTAAACAGATAACAAATAGTTTCTAAAGTTAAATTTAAGGTAGTCTTATTCTGTTCAATTGGAGAATAAGTGCAGAAATTAACAATCACAAATTTTTCTAAAGTGTGATTATATTCGTTCTTGGAGTACCTACCACGGTCAGCAGAAATCTTAATATCAGATCGCTTTAATTTCATAGTAAGCTAGTAATCAGGATTTTATCCCCGGTGCTGGCACCATGAAAACTGTTAGTCGTAATAGCAATTTTAAGTGCTGAATTTACCTCTATATTTACTAATTTGCTCGGCGATGCATCATGAGGGAAACCTTCTTTTCTGAGAAATCCTAAAAAAATATTGTTTAAAGGGCATGTGAAGTCCGCCAACCCGCACTGAAGCAGCGTGGAGTACTCTCAAATATTTCAGAGGAGACCACTGCCCAGCAGTGGGCATTTGCAGGCTATTTTAAGGATTTTAATTAACGTTTTAGCTTATTCAGTAAAGTTATTATAAAATACTATGTAAGAAATGAGTAGTGCTTGATTGAATGAAACTGTATTTCTTATATAAGATTCTAATAAAGAATTAATTTATGTTAAAATTATTATACGTAAGCAATATTAACTTTTCAATAGACTACGCTTGACATACTGTGAAATATAGCTTCCATTAAACACCGTGTGCCATATACCGGGAGCAAGGGTGGCACAGCTGTCGTTGCTCCATTTATTGCGTTAAAATATGATTGATGAACATTTATCTGCACTATATTGAGTCTTTAAATTTTAACGAAGATACTATCACGGTCGAAGAAAGTTTTAGAAATGTGGTATAGGTAACAATCAACTTCCGCTGTTTTCAAAAATGTAAAGTATTGAATATGACCGTATTTTATGTTTCGGTAAGGATGAGAGACACACTACAGATTATGAATGTGCGTTTGTCACTAACGAAGACTATGATGGTAACGTAAAGTAATTTTATTATAACAACAAGACATTCCAAATAACAAAAAGCTCTTAAAGATTGTAAAACTGGTTTCTGAAACAAATTATTTGTAATGCATTGCCGTAATGTTGTGTTGGTAAAAAAAAAAAAAATTATAAAAGTATTTGGCAACGTCTCAAAAACTTCGACAATCGCGTGATTAAGTCGAAGCTTTAATATAATTACAGTGAAAATCAAAAATTTCAACACAATTTTTTTAAATATGTATTTAAATATCCAATCGTATCGGAAAGTCGTCCCGACTCCAAAATCATCGTAAGAATATCAATTTTTACATGTTTTGCGGAATCAACATGTCAACAAAATGCCCCACTTACAAGGTGCTAATTCACTTAACTTTCTTTATATTTCAAATTATTATTTGCCATATGAATCCTTAGAGGCTTGCCGATATTTTTGACTTTTTCGTAGAAAACCTTGACCACGAGATAAAACGATGTGTTAGATTTTGCTACGCCGCCCCTACACATTCTCTTTTCTACAATACTCACCCAACTACGCACGTAATATCGAACCTACGCTGCAAATTAAACAGGGTCAAGGATCCTTTTCCCCTCTTGTTAAGTACGTATGTGTCACATGACGATCTCGGGAAGCAACGTAAGAGGTCAATGACTCTAATTTTATTCTTTGCGGGAACATTACGAATAGTACATAAAATAAACATTTTTGTTAAAGTAATTGTAGATGCTTTTAAGACAAGGATTAAACAATCAATGAGTTTTTGTTGTTATCATTCCGAAACCGGTCAATCCGTGACAGTTATTCCCAAAATTCTGTATTAAAAGAGCTCAGTCCATTTTAACCAAATTACAGCCTAATATAAGAACAAGAGTGTAAGCAGAGGTCAAAACTCCAACAACGAATATTTGATAGTTAGTTTCATTCGTCGAGACAAACTTAAGTAGTCTATAGTTGGAGCATACCCTCAAGATAATACACATTTTTATTGTGTATAATATTTGCATAATACAATAAAAAAGTGACGTTGTCAGCTCAATGCCGCTCTTCTGGAAGCATCTTCTAATAAAGAAAGCATCTGCTTACAAGATGCAAAAAATAGGTAGTGTTTATGTATTAATAAAAAAATTGGCTACCTGATGGGTTCTAGGATTAAAACCCAACCGGAGTCAATATTTGGGCTACACACAAATGATCGGTTTTCGTGTCAGGTTTTGTTTCATTGACCCTTCCTCTGAAATGTGAAATCTGAGTGAGCAGAGTCATTATTACACTAAAGTTATAATTTACAAAAGTGAACCACGGCCTTGCACAAACACGCCATAACTCTTGGTTGACCAAAACACCCTTTCCTATTTGTTTACAATTATTCTCATCGTAGGTACTATAATACAGCGGACCGGAGAAAGCCCTTGACTAGCATTATAGGAGTAACAGATTGTTCAGAAGGCTTAAAGGAAAGGGTTTCCTTCCTTCCCAAGGAGGAAGAATTTCATACGTAAATTATCCAGGTGGGTGAATTCCAGTAGCATTGAGATCCTAACATTGTATTGCGATCACCAATCCGATTGGCAAGCGTGGAGATTACGGCAACTCCTAACAGGTTTTTTCTAGTGAAAGCTTCAAAAAAAAGAAGAAGGTACCTCACTCACTCACTCACTCACAAAGTAACTCACTCACAAAACTATATACACTTTTTTCGGTTTTGTGTACTTACAAATGATATCATAATATGCTACGTGGTACCCCTTTTTTTTAAATGTTTTAGCTAATATTTCACATCTCTTTATTGCTTAAAGTGAGGACGTTAAAAAGACTATCGTATAACTGAATAACACTAATGAACTCTGTTCAACCAGGCAGTAACGAGGTGGTGCAAACTTCTTAATTAGGCCAGTTGACATTAGTTCACGTCGTTTGATTACGCTTTTAGAAGGCTTAAAACTGAATACTATTGTAAAATAGTACATACGAAAGTTTGACATTGTCGGCTCGGTTGGCGTAGTGGCTATATGAAAATTTAAAATATATTCATGTTAGAATGTAAAATATCTTATATCGAGAATTCCATAGATGTGTTCTGTTTTGATCAATGGCATTCTAACTACAAAGACTTAGTTCGTCATATAAAACAATGTCAAAATATGGCACGGATATTTCGGATTATCCCATTCATAGAATGTTTAAATCACACACAAAACTTGTGTCATGAACAATCGATCTTATTTGGAGGATTTATTGGAGAAATCAATACAACTACACTCGGAGTGGGGCTACATATAAGAAACAAAATCTTACTAACCCACAACGGTGTTTTGTCACTCCCAAATGCCCTCTTTTCTATAGTAAAAAATCTTCCGTGGACCAAAATAGGCCGACATAGTCTTATTAGGTTGTTACGTTATCCCCTGACGTCGTTCACGTAACAGAGAATTGGTATCTATGCGAGAGGGTAGTGCCTTTGCCAGTGAGACCTTGCCGTATCCTAATTGCATTTGAATGCATCACGAATAGGGAATTGATGCAAGTACCGTAGTAATGCGCATACGTAATCATATAAGGAAGCTTTTTGAATATTTTGTTTCACATTTAAACATATATCATCTTCAAACATCTTTTCATTTCAAAAATCTACAGGGGACGCGAAAATATTTACTTAAAAGATAGATTTCGAAACGGATGATTTTTCTCACGAGTTTTCCTCTCTCCCACGCTTTTTGTTCACTAGATTATCATGTCAGAGAACGCGCCCGACTAAGTTTTGGTAAAACCGACAGCGCACACCAACCTTAGCAAATTTAAAAAAAAAACTCTGCAAAGTTATGGCCTTGTTAAAACTTAACAAGCTCGGTCTGTGAATTCATGAATTCACACATTTTTTCTAAGCTTATAAAAACACTGATTTTCTTGCCTTGGTATATATTCTACATTTCAGTTACATCTTTTTTTTAGGTAACACAGTTCTGACTTTTGGTACCATTACGTTTACAGTTACTGTAGTGTGGTGGCAGAATGATAGACGTGTCTAAAAAGGAAGGAATCTACCACAATATCTAGTCCCTTGATCAAGAGTTGTCAAAAGGAATACCAGATAAATTTCGGAGCCTTCAATAAATGGCGATATACATCACAAATTTTCCAGACATAAATATCAAGTTCAGTGGTGGGAGCACCGTCAAAAGTTTGAGGCTTCTGGTCTCTTTTCACCATCCAGCAGGTCAAGGCACACAGTTACAACCGAAATTATATTATTTTTTCATGCGCAATTTTCATTATATTATTCTTTTTTTCTATTTTTAAAAGAGAGTAAACCTGTATCTGGCAATTTTGACATTTTTAACCTATAGGAAGAATAAACTTCGCTGTAACACATATTCGTTATTTGTGCTCTTTAGCAAAGTCGGATATATGTCGGACGACCAAATAACTAAAAAATGAAAACACAACCGCGTCATAACGCCTTGATTTTACAATTTCAAGGAATATTTTTTCAATTTTATAATAATGTTACAATGTAGTCACTTGATTACAATTTAGTTAAATTACTTTAAACTATTTGTAAGTACCAACATTTAATTATAAATAAAATAATTAAATAATATATTCAAAGACGTCTTCCTGTAATATAATCTACACGTATCCCACCTAACTTATGACAAGTTGTATCAATAGCAAATCTATTATTACTGGCATGGCCCGTTAAGGGTTATTAAAAAGACTATGCATGCGATTAGAGTTAAAGAGAAGCATTTTGATTGTTTCAACTGATTTTAGTTTGCTTCTACTAGCGACTGCATTATATTTGCACGGAAATGTTCTAATTAAATTTAGTAAATGCAATTAAGAACCTGAGGAAGAAATATGTGCTTAAAAGAATAATTATGTTTTCTTACGTTATCGTTATAGTCGATTTCCGTGCCTAGTAACATAACACATAAGATAACATCCGTTAATATTTCTACGATATGTAGTATATTAGTAGTAGCAATGATACACTATTCATCGGGTGTCTGTCAGTATTAATTGAAACTGCTATAAGTGCTGTTTAACTCCGTTAAGTTATATTTAGTGTTAAGCAAATGTTTTTCTGAAATCATAACATCAAGAGTGGCTTTCAACAACCTACGGGAGTTTCCTTCGTCTGTTTCTGCTACGAAATAAGAGCCTCATTACGAAAGGGTGGTGATTGTAAAAAAAATAAATGAGATTTGATATTTGACTAACGAAATTATCGTTCTTAAATCGAGTTCTCATTCATTCGTTTTCATTTAACTATAATTCATTTATTTATCATATTAATCTAGCTTAATTTGTAAATAAATCTTAGTCATACATTGTTTCGATGTTTTCTTAAATAATTTTTTCTTGTTAATTGGGAGCTTTTTTGAATGATAAATCATTATTGTATTAGATCATACTTAGCAGATATTCTACTCATTAAACGAATATTTTTCACACACACGATAGGTAATCGTTATATATCACCCTTATTTATGATATAGTATTACTATATAAAATAAGCCGCCGATGAAGATTTCTACATAGCACGGTGCAGATCGTCCTACACTGCGTTTGACTGTTGTACGAGGTTGCTACTCGAGAGAGAGTATACTTAAAATGTACCGAGATTAAAGCATCGAAATAGTTCATATTCGTCGAATAATGCAGTAATCCGATATGCTTTGCAATTTACTGAACAAATAAAATACATTTTCCACTCGATGGCTGTTTCGTATAGCAAAAATGAAATTCGGTTTTCATTTTAAAACGTTTCGCGTGTTTGCACTGCATAATAAAGCGGGATTTGTTTGCAGCTACGTCAAATGTACGTTTGACTCAAAATAAAGCGCTGCATAAATATCATTTTGAAATGAAGTCTCTTATAATTAGTGAGATAATTAACAACGTACCATAAAATTAAAATATAATTAGTAGTAAAATAGAATTAGGAATAAGAGCAACCCCGTCTTAGGTGTGAACTACATGGTATCATAATTGTTAACCCTGCTGCCAAATGTGGCAATTACAGAAAATCTTCCTTTTGGAAAAGGCTTATCTCCAGCAGAGTTCTGTTAACAAATTGTTATAATGGAACAAGAAGAAACTTAAAAGGTCCAGAAGATAAGAAGCTTCACACTTCTTAGCATCTGAACTTTTGAATTAAACTAGTGAATAATATAATTATATTCGACAAAAAAAAATCAGCGTCTAAAGGCGAAACCGCCCAGGTGCTTAATTAAAAATAAATTACATAAGTTGTGGAACATGTAGATTTTTTTGTTAGTTTGGAGTGAAAAATGAGCTACCAGTCCATCTGATGATTAGTGACTACTGCAGGTTATGATCACCTGCAAACAACTTCGATAGAAGACGGTTGCAGATGCGTTGTCACTCCTGTAGATCTAGATGAACCATAACTATATTGGCTGTCTTTACCTTCCAGAACACAACAGTTGCTACACTGCAGAAGCGGGTTCGTGGGTGGTACCCACCCAGACGACTCCTAGACAGAGATGAAGTCTACCACGTTTAGCACGTAGAGAATGAACCTAGTTTCCATCAAACAACCAAATAAACTATAGAATTATATCAAGAAACAACAAACTTAATAAATATATTAGATTCTTAATCTGCATACGGACCTAATTTAATTAGAGCAATTTCAGTATTCATATTTTTATTTCATGTTTGTGATGCGAATACAAAGTAAGGCATATTAAAAGATTAATTTTTCTATGCGGTTAATATAAATATGTGTGGGAAACAAAGCGCAACATTAACTAATGACACTCGAGGGGAAGATCGCGGGAAACTAGGCTGATTCCATTCAGCGAAGAGTAGTTTTACTTTATTAAATGATCTAATTGGAATCAGAGGCTGAGAACTCGATGTTTTTCCATTGGGCTTAAAGATTATATTAATAAATACAATTTAAAATTGATTTGAGCTAATTATTCATCTGTCAGGTCTTTGATAATCCAAATTAATCACATTTATCACTAACACATTGTAGTTTTTGGGACGAACATGGAGAAAGAATAAAGCGGATTTTTTTATAGGATGGATTTTTCATATTTTATTAAAAACATTATCAACGATTTTTACATTCCTGGTGTAAAACTGATTTAGTAACTCTTCTGGCTTAGAGATCGTAGCCAAAGACAAAATGTCTTCCAAAATAGGGAACATATCTTACCTTAATAGGTGATAGGACACCTTTATTTTGCCTAGGAGCCAACTGGGAAGCTACCGCTCTGTTACTTATTTCTACCACCAATCAATAGTTTAATCTCTGTGGTGTTCAGGTTTGAAGACTATAGAGAATCATTGAAATTATTTCAGGCTGTGCGGAATTTCCCCTTAGTCCTCAGAGGAGGTAACGCATCTGTAACATTATTTTGATGAAGACGTTCCCAGGTGTTCATAGGCTGCAGTAGCTACTAAGGTGGACTGTAAGCTCATTTGTCACTACAATATTATTAAAAAATATATTAATTCTTGCATAGTAAATATTTCTTAACGTCAAGCTGATAATTAAGCAACGATATCCATCATGTAGAAAATCTAACTACAATTGGACATTTCATAATAGAATAATTGGCTGGAAACGCTACAATCGGCAAGGGAGTTGGCGTTCAAATACCTCGTACCTCCGACGTTGCCGCCGCCACCGAACAATTTAGTTGTGGCATATTTGACATATAATAGGTGGTATTTTTAACGAAAATCATGGCATGAGTGGAATGGCAAGTACACTGCTACTCCTAAGACAAAGGCTGAGGCTCGGTACCTGTCACGTTGTATCTCCAGAATAGGCCCACTAAACGCTAGGTCGCTGCGGAATTAACTGCTAGAGATAAAAATGTTCGATAACACATTAGTCACGCTGTTTGCAATCTACAAAATTAATGTGTTCCTAAATATTATAGCTCAAAGTTATACAATAGAAAGTCGGTTCCGTTCTTGAATTAAACCAAGCGACGCTTTTAATGAGCGTGAAGCACGCTCGCGGAAATGTCGTCATCAGTGTACGTAATTAAGAGTAGTTGTGTAAAACAATTAAGCTGTTGGAATTTAATGTCTAACCATTTTAATCCATGTTCATATCTAATTAGTGTATTGACGATTTGTTGGCATTCATTTTAGTAAACTATGTATATGAATTTAACATTTTTAAACGTGGTAGAGCTAAGCGACGGCTTTCGCTGCTGCTCGAATGGGCCGGCTCGACCGGGTTGATACCACAGCCTTGCAGAATACTACAGTGAAGTAGAAGCATAAGAGTAAGGTAGCCGCAGGCCAATTCCCCCTCCCCTTCTCATCATCCCTACAACGATATAAAGATATTTCTATAGGAATGAAACCAGTACAATGCTCAACAATTTTCTTGCCCTGTGTGGCAAATCTTCCATGGCCATCGAAAGGCCTATGTTAAGCAACGAATTTATACAGGCTAATAAAATACTCGTATTATTTTATAAGCCTATATAAACAGTAGACATTGGCAGTAGTTTTTATGGAAATGTATATGTAAGCCCACATGTATGTCGCTTACTTTTTCATGAGACTATACAGTAAATATACTTACTGTATAGTCTCGTTTCGGAATAATTAAGAATCAGTTGAATCATGGTTCAGAAATGTTTCAGTAATCGGTGAAAATGCATTAAAAACGACAGTCGACATTCTTATTTGAATTCGGTTTTTATTAAGTAATTTGTGCCATCGATCTACCTAGCAAGATTTCAAGATTCAAGATACGGTAATTTAATCATTTTAAACGCCTATCTAAACTATTACAGCACTAAAATATAATCCATTCTATAAATAGAATAAATAAGATCAAGAGGCTATGAAGTTACACTGAAGCCAAATCAGTGATTTTTAGAAAATTTGTCTATCTTTATTTCTGTCTGTGGTATGTGTATTTGAATTTCACGCAAAATTTACTCAACGGAATTGCATGCCATTAGATATGCAAGTAGTTTATGACCCTAATGATTATCCAACTACGCTTTGGTGAAATAGAGAATTATGATTTTTCGCTTCTTTGTAACTACTGCACGAATCTTAATATATGATTTGGGTTACACAAATTATTAGAATATTAACGCATAGATATCAATTACGCTTTTGCAATTTTAAGATGACAAATCAGAACCAAAAATTAGTTATTAGTATAATTTTCGTAATTTGTGTCCATAAATATGTAATTTGTTTAGAATTTTATTGCAGCGCCACCTGTCGCATCCTAGCTATAAACCATTGTTTCGGCAAAACAAATATTTTATGTGAACATGACCTCAATCGGTCAAGTCGTTCAGAAGTTATAAGAGCACTAACAGACTCACCAACCATTATATATCATACTTAAAGATGGCACTAAACACGGCGAAATTTCCGTTAAGATATATGGGATACTACATATATCCCACGCTGCGGGGAAAAGCTAGTTGAAACTAAATATCTTCTGTTTATTTTTTATTTTATCTTATAGTTGTGAGAACCAGCTGAAAGTTTTAATTGTTCTTCCCTGCTCCCTTCATCATAATAGGAGTTCTACGACCTAGTAAATATATATGTATCGTCTTTGCGAATGCGAGACTTAATGATTAACGTACCTAACTGACGTGTTTTGGGCTGATCCTGGGTGTGAATACCAGCCAAAGCCAATAATAATGATTATTCATCACAAAATGATTGATTTTCTAATCTAATTGTGTCATGTAGCGTCCCGTGACTTTGATTCTGCACCTAAGGTTCAAGTTTAAAATCATTCTGCATAAGCGTTACACCGGTTACGGTAAGAGAAACGAGTGACTGTCTGTTTGCGCCTAGCACTCGTTTTCCTTACCGAGCCTAGGGGCCTACTAGGGGGCAAACAGCCCCTAGCAGGCACAGGCACAATGATACAAAAAAAAATAGCAATCCAATAAAAAAGTTCAAGACATTCATTTTGTTTTGATTTGATTAAGGAATATCAATTTAAGCTTAAGTTGTATGGGAAATTAAAATTCAATCCCTGTACTTAAAAGCTGATCCCACTCCCCGATAAGCTCAAATTCTATTTATATTTAAAGAGGATTCAACCCTTTAGTATAGCGTTTCCGTGATCTGAATTACTCGATTACACTATTTACTGTTTAATTATTAACATTAGTCGTTTGCATTTTAAATGTTTTGCCGACTGACGATTTGAATTTTTATTTATGAAAAAAAAATTAAAAATAACTCGCACTATTAGAAATAAAATAAAATCTTACTTTTCCATAATATTAAGGATTTAATAACATTCTTTTTGAAATCTGACTCTCTATAACTCCCTCATCTTTTTCTTTTAATGTTATCTACGATCTCAGCACACAGCGCAAAAAACAGACTTAAAAAGAAATGTTAACTGCATCTAACAGAAAATAGTTTTTATAAAATCTGTGATGCGGCATGAAGCCGCGGTATGGACTTAGTGATAACCGTGATAATTACAATACTGATTGTTAGTCCTGATCCAGTAGTAGTTAAAGGTATAATTCTAAGACTTGAAAAAAGGAGGAATTAAAATGGGAATATGTTAAAAATTATTGTAATTTTATCTCAAATTCTCATGCAGGACAAAATTTCACGCTAGGTCAGCGGAAAAAATTAAATCATCTAATTAGCTATGACTAAGGGCCAAGGGTAATGTCTGTGTCGGATCATTAATGAATAATAATTTAAAAGATTTATTTGAATTTAAGGAAATTAACTTAGGTTTTCCAGAAAAACTTAAAATAGTATTTCATTATAAACTACATTGTGCCGCGCTAGATCGATATGTTGTAATTATTCGACACAGTGTGCATAGAAGTGTAACATCTTCATCTTTTAAAAGTCAATGGCACTGGAGCAGTGTGACGGATGTTTCCAATCGGATCGTACCAAAGCAAAGCCATATCGTTATTGCTTCAGCTTATACATAATTAAGATGCAATATAATTATCAAGAAAGGATTTTAAAAACAGAATAAATCACATTAAAGTTGCGTTTAAAATACAGGCAACATTTTTATATAACTCTTGGTTTCATTAACTTACACTCTCTTATTTTATAATAACTACTAAAATAGATTTTCGTTTACCTTACTATTCAGTTTATATTCAAAGAAAATGTTTCTATTTCATGTATCAATAACCTCTATAGATTCTTCCCTGTCTTGTCAATAACAATACGTCCATTGCCATTGATTACTTCACGAGTCCATTAAAGAAACTAAAACCATTCCTCTGTAAAGGCAGGGGCTCTCTGCCCCTCTCCTCTCGGGTATCATTAGTTAATGTGGGCGGTTGTTCTCACAGAGATTTAATCTAAAAGCGTACTGAAATAAATCAATTACTTTGAATAGCTACTGCTATGTGCAATGTAATTATCTACCCTCTTACGTTTCATTCAGTAGTGGTTTCTCACACACATAAACAAAAACAAAACTCATCGTTGTTATGTAATCGGGTAGGCAGACCTAGCAGTACTTCTAACTGTCAAGGAATTTGACTATTATTCGGTGTATAGGAAAGAATTGCCTAAATACGTACCTAATTTAAAATAAATTAATGTTGTCTTCTTAGAAGTTAGTGTCAACTCTGAATTCAATTTTATAGTCTTTCATGTTTTAGGAAGGATTTCAGGTTTCATTTAGGGATTTTACTTATTTTATTATTTTACTCACTTACTCAACATGGTGAGTTTGGTGAGTTCGGACAATACCCTCTAAGACATTCGTATTTTTAAACTATTCTTTTCTAATTCTCCAACCTCTTTTATACTTTATTAATTGTCTTTCTCTATTAGTTCAGCGAAGGGAAGACTAAGAGAGCCGATAGATGGGATTCGAACCCTCCGTCAGTAAAGTCAAGCACGCAGTGTTACCAGACACTTTAACCTTTTTATAAAAACTGTGTCTTGCCGTAAAGTAATGAATACTTTACAAAAATTACCGTAAATAGAGAAAAATATTTCTAATATAAAACAAAAAAAACACTTTAAAATAATTAGAGAAAAAACTAACTACGAATTTAATTCATAAAAACAGAATTAAATTAAACATTAAAAAACCATAATACATACTACTGTATACCCAATAATGAGGTCGTATGAGGTCTAGACTTTAGTTTTAGTCTTTTCAACCGACTTTTCAAATGAAATTATTTGGGACAACGTGACAGATGGTGAGCCTCTTATCATCTTAGTGACAAGGTCAACGACACAAATCGTACATAAGTTTCGAAAAACTCATTGATACAAGCTTCGAACTCGCGTAATTTCGAGACAGATCCCCTAACGACTTGGTGATAGTTGAAAATTTACTGCCCAATCATTTTTATTAGATGGTTAGGTAATAAAGTTTGTTTATGGTGGCCACGTGGTATAGTGGTTAGCGATATTTAGCTGCTGATACATGGGGGGTTCCGGATTCGAATGCCAATCGTAGGTACTACACGTTACTGATTTTCAGATCTAGTCATCCTGCGTCTTTTAGTGCGGACACTTCATCTGAACGAAACATTGAAGCACAAGATTTATGATCCAATGTCGAAGAATTTAGATTTTGATTTTACTGATGATTCATTCGAAGTGCCGCAGGAGTGTGTGAGATCCTTTACTATTTCTTTTATATATTAATAACCTTCCAGACTATATACATCATCATTGTGTAATGTTCGTAGATCTTATTTATATTGTAATACCATATGTTAAGGATAGAGAAATTAAAAAAAAATATGAATATGAACAAAGAATATGTACATATATATACAATACTTAAAAATAATAGTTAAATCTATATATAAATAATAGTTATAATAGGAAAATGAAAGTTAATAATATGACATTAAAATTTAACGAATAAATTTTGTAACATAAACCTATAACTTCGTTTTTGAGTATAATGGTAGATGAACACTGCGCATGTGGCCACACATTCAACCCGTTTGGAGAAAAATAAACAGTTTTATATACGCATTGCATAAAATAAGTAAAATAGCAAAGAAAAGTGCACCATAGCTTGTGTATCATGGCTATGTGGCTTTTTCTTTGCGCAACCGAATTGTACTCTGGGGAAATACTTGCGAAACAAATAAAGCATGCTTGGTGCAGAAAAGATTCCTGCGGGCAATATGCGATATATATATAGGTCCGATCCAATCATATAGGCCATTATTAAGTAGCTAGAAATATTCAACTTCGTTCGTTCGTATTCAACGAAATAGCATGAAGTTTTTTCGAAGTAGCTAAACATGTTCTGTTAGTTTTAAGCGCCGTGTAACATTTTAATAATTATTTTTTTATTATATTTGGTGACCATGAAAAAGCCCTCTAAATAAGTAGTACACTAACTAAAACTTTCTTAGTATACAAGACATTAAATACGGTTGTTTAAGTTATGGTTAAAATATTTTATAAAAAGCAGTCACGTCAGCCTAAGAATGACATAGAAATGTCAGAGATTATGGACTTCCATTTGAGACGACCCATCATTGCCAAACGAGCTTATTTTTTTTTAAACAGGATTTAAATAACGTTTAATTTTTGGTGTATAATAGTTTCATTTGAAATATGTAGTTTTCGCGTAAATACAAGAAATCATTATAGGAATTAAGTATTTTTCAACACATGAATCCCATATTCCTATACTAGTACTATTATCAAATTAATAACTGTAGCTATCAATTATATTGTATACTTGAGTTAAAGCAAATTGAATGTTAAAATTTAGTCCTCTTACCCAGAAAGACCGTATTTCTTGATAAATATTATAAATATAGTCAACAGGTCCAACTATTTCTATTTTCTAAAATAAATTACAAATGCCCTTTGTTTTGGAACCTTTCGCGTTGTATAGCAATATCAATAAATTATTAAATGGATGTCAAAATCTGAATTGAATTGCTTTTAGGGGAAAGTGAAGCGTGAAAGTTAAATAACAGTAATACGTGGGATTATAAAATCATTAATAAATTCTAAATATTTAGATGGGTAAGATTTCATTAATTCCGGCCGTAATATTTTTCAATAATTTATGGATATTGGTTAGACGAAGAACAAGATGAATAAATTTTATCCAGACAGCTTATTTCTTTCAACAGGCCTGGCACTAGATAGTTTAAAAAAGATGAAGAGATGTCGAAGTTTTGCAGATAATTCGAGATGCAAAAATTATGTAAGAACATAGGAGGAAGGGTGAGAATCAGTGTCAGATATACGAGATGCAACACAACATAACCAGATCCGAAAATATTTTTTTTTATGTTTTGCATAAATATTGATTTTGGTTGATCAGCAGTGAGGTACGCTTGTCACTAAGTAATGTGGTAACTCTAACTACTAATAATGTTATTAAAATTAGCACTCTTAATTTATGGTTTGTTCTTTTAAACGATAAATAATAAATTATTCAAATAGCGGTTCGTTGCCCAAGGGTAATAGTATTGATTCCATACTTATCGAGAAATTGGATCAACCGTTAGGCTAAAGGAAATAATTTTGTCACATAAAACTTAAACCGGTAATACGATCCTTAAATCACTTTAACGATGTTGCGTTGTCTAGCTCGGAAACGTAATATTTCATTCTTTAGCTATCATCGCTCCATATGGTTTCAATTTAGTCTAGTTCAGAAAAGTTAATTGGAACATTCGAGTATGTCCACAGATTACGGAACCCTAAAAGACGGAGACCCTACTTGCACTTGGCCGGTTTTGCTTATTTATTGAGATGTAATTAAAAACAATATAATACATTGTGATCAATTTATGATCAATTTCATTTAAATTAATTATCAATTTAATTACGTTAAAGTATGGTTGAAACAATGTTTTTACCAGCTTAATCAGTAAGATATGTAGTGCATTGAGCGTCTTATGATCCTTCTTTTGAAGAAAATTAAATAAACACTATTTTTTAAAAAAACTAAAGTCTTTGAATATTTTTCTCTTGTAGATTTTGATGATCATAAGAGCTTTGAACTGGCCTGAAATATATGCAACTTGGAAACGATTGGCTTCCACTCGAGCTTTGATTATAGTAATTAGAGTAGGTACAGTATCAATTATTAAGATCTGGTATTCTGCTATCTGTTGGAGGTTGTGTGATATTTCTGGCATTTTCTTTAGTTACGACAACCACGAGATGATATGGGGTGGCAGATTTTGTTACGCCACGACGCTACGTAAGTTTAAAACGGCGAGGCATAGGTCCAAAATTTTTAAATTATTTTACCTTGAACGTTTAATTTGAGAGAAGCACGGACTCAAAATGCATTAAGCCCTGCCAGCACAATTATCTACACAAAACACCTCTTAATTGCATACCCTGCCGACGACACTCCTGAGAGCGCGTTTCGAGCTCATTACAAGGATTGTTTGGCGTAAATCACAAACAGGGCGGCACTCACGCTCATTATGTTAGGCAAATGAATTTAGAGATATTATAATGTTGAACAAATAAAATCTACAGAGACATTAAGTTAGGCTTTTATTTACCAACTACTGGATATAGATTCTGTCCATGAAACCGCCAACAGAAGCTGGCATGTCATACCTTGAAGATTTGCCCATACTCACCACGCTGGGCTGGTGTATATTCGGGCGGATTTTCTGCCATTGTAGCCTGGCCTTGAGTTTCGTTCGCTTGCTATAGATGAAGTCGATTTGGAAAAATAATGTTAATATTTTTATATCCCGATTGTGAAGATCAACTTATGTTTATAAAAGTTAATACAAAAATTACTAAATTAACGGTGCTGTTTAACACTCTTTTACATAATTCCAAATCATTGTTTTTTTTCGCTCAAATAAATAATGTAGTAAATTAAATAATTACAGACAGAATTTTAAGAGGTTTCTTAACTACTACTTTACCCGATGTGCTAAAGAAATCAGCCCTTAATAAAATTAAAATAAAAACACTCACCGATGGCTTTTACATAATTATTTTATACCATTATTGAATATATCACCTATAGCAAAACTAAATGTATTTGAGTTATACAGACCGCATAAAGTTTTCTTTCTTTATTAATTTTGTGTCGTGGCGTTATTTTTATTTGACATACTTTATTGTATTTCCTTATTTATGACTTGAAATTGTTAAAACTATACTCGTTACAAAATATTTACTATAAATTATAATTAAGGAAAATTAGATACTGACATTTCTAATGGAATTTTTAATATTTCATTTAATGCTAATCAAATCATATTTTAAGTAAAGTTGATACTATTGATGTAAATTCAGTATTAAGTTTGCACGCAAAGGATCGACAGAATGTATTAGAACTTATTTGTAAAGTATTATTCTGTAATATATTGTAATGCCTACATTCCAAATAAATAAAAGAAATCGTTTTATACAGTTTTACTTCCTTGAAAAGAACATAGTGGCCCAATTGATGGTAAGATTTGTGATGTCGCTTTCGCTTATAAGCTTTATAAATAAAAGCCAAGCTCTCGTTCTTACAACACCAAATAGAAGATCGAAACTCGCGAAAATAATGAAGGTGGCAGATTCCCATGCCGCTACACGGTCGAACATTGTTTGTTAAAAAAAAAACAACTAATGTAGAAATTTATTTATTTCATATTGATTTCGGCGATGCTTTATAATTATTACGATGAAAATACTAAATTACGTTTACTATTTTACTTACGAGTTAATAGTATAAGTAAGATACTTATGATTCAAGATTTAAAAGCATTTCCATGTAAAATAACCACTATTTGTCCGCTTTAAACTAAAATTGCTATGTAGTGCGATAGAATTTCACACCCGAGGTTCGGGAACAAGAATCATTGGAGTTAAATCCTTTCAAATGGAAATAGTTCACGATCCTATCAAGAATGGCGGTCAGCGGATAGTTCACTGGACTTAATTAAAATTCTTCCGGTGCTTTTCCACCGCAGAGGATAAAATCAACCTAAAAATATCTAAAGGTCCTGAAATCTTTTGTATTTAAAGCTAAAAGAGGGGCTCATTAGGCACTGTATGTTTTACTAATTACAAATAGCAAACTTTAAAAAAGTGCATAATGTAGAAAATTTACCCGTTAAACGACATAAGAGAAGTCATAATTTGTAATAGTCTCATGGGTTTCGTCTCGTGATCATAATGGCAGTGGTGGCAATTATTAGGTGTTGCTTTTAGTTAATCCCCTTGTTATGTGCGGAGAATATGCCAAATCTGACAGAGGCATATGTTCAGCAGTGGGATATTTTAAGGTTATCCAAAAATAAAGAAAAGAAGTATGAACTGAAATAAGGAATAACCGAAATTTAACCAGCAAAGTGTAAGTGTAGTGGTGTGTAATGGGGGATATACCATCTCTTTCTCCAACGGTCAACGCTCACCTGCGCGAGGTGAATCCTCATACCAAACAAGCTAAACCTTGACAACCGAATGATGGTGGAATATCCATTCGAATTTGAAGAATCCAAATCCCAAAGACAATTAATGGGGAGCAGCATCACAGACGTGTAGGTATTTCTTCACCGTCGAGCAAATGTTAATTAAAATATTTTGTTTTGTGGACATCGGGATTAGAACCCAACTCGCACGAGTACAAAGAAATGAAAACGAGCGCCCTGACATCTCAACTGCCACGGCTCTCTTATACCATTATAAGTATGCACAATCACCTCTTCAACTAATTGCATTTGAGTTCCTATTATATTTTAACAACATAATAGGAAGTTTAAGGAAAATTTGTGTCTCGTTAATGCATAAAGTAATAACGCTGCTTACAAAATGATTGATCGTAGTCGTTGTCTACATTATGGAGATTAATTGTTCTACCCCTGCAAGTTTCTAACTATCGCTGTACACTGTACCAACACGAGAGCACCAAGACAGGTGTCACGTATGTAATACACTAGAGAAACTTGACGGTACTGCACGGGTATGTCTTTCTCTTTCGGAAAGAAACATTTCAAAATTCACAGTCTGAGTATATTATGTGTAATACATATTTGCGATGCTGTGGATAAGAAGTCGTCCTTATATGTCCAAGAGGTGTAAGAAGGAATGTATGAGTTGGTATTCTTTTTTTCCCCAAATGCCAACCTCACCTGCACGTAGTGCAAGTTACATCTGATATGGAAATCTCCATCCGAATTTGCCGAACCCAAATCCAACAACTAGCGAAAAGGAGCAGCGTTTTTAGTGACAGGGTTTTTTTTATGGGAAAGGGTCTCAACGTGCAATAGGCTCACCTCATGGTAAGTGGTTACCGTCACCCACGTACATCTGCAACATCAGCGGAACTGCAGATGCGTTCCCGGCGTTTAAGGATATTTGGCGGATCGGAAAGAGAATGAGGAGGGGGATAGGGAAGGGGGAAGGTTACCTCACTGATCGAACGAAGGCATCACGCCGGTATTATCCGGGGTCATGGTACTACCCCGGTCAAACCGACCAATTCGAGTAGCAGCAAAAGCTGCCGCTAGGCTCTACCACGTACAAAATGTTAACACTGCGCTCTTCAACCCGCTTGCCCCGTGTGGGTATGGGCAAGCCTTCCACAAAAGGTCAGAATATATGACCTTTGCAGGAGCTTATTTTCGTTAGACTTATGTCCAGCAGTGGATAGGTTAATGTAGTAGTAATAGTAGAAATAATAACATAATCGATATAATGTGTCAGAATAACGTGGTTTGATTCCAATCGTCGCACACACTGTTATGTTTACATTACCATGATTTACACAACAGAAAGTTAAATTTTATCTCTATCGAAAGTTAAGATAATTGGAAAAATTTATTAAAAATCTTATATTCCCCGTGAGAAAGTTTACGCATACAAAAGAATAATCCAAATTCACCCAGCTCCCGTTTCTAATACCCGCATTTGTTTGTTTACGCGATAACTTTAACGAAAGCAAACATAGCAGATTGTTTCGTTTGTGGAGGCAAACAATATCTTAGCTCCGAATTGCTTTTACTATTTGATCTTTTTCATAGGAATATTAACTAATAATAACGCTGGAATATTTTTATGCCTTTACACAAAAAAGGATTGTCAGTAAGACTTACAACGACGTGAAGCTACTGATGTGTAATTTGAATAGCACTATCGTAAGCAATTAAAAAACAGAAAAAAAACCCCTTCTTTATATGTTCATGTTTTAAAGAGTATATTTGATATGAAGAAAATACTGGGTAGTACAAACAGAACCCACTTTCCTTAATAGCGTAAATTACTTTTTGTTAATACTTTAAGAACATACCATTAAGCGGCGTAATAATCTGCCACCCCCTTGTCACGTAACGCAGGTTACCTACAGAAAAAGATTTAGATACATATGTAAATTTTATAAAAATCGTTAAAACTGTATAATGTTTTATAGCTACTATATTTAGCACGTCCAACGTCACAATATTCACCAATCCGTTGACAATGTCAACAGATAATAAGGTTTCTCCTAGGAAGAACGAACTCAAGAACAAATAGGGAGACAGCATTTCACCGGCCTCCTCCGGATTGTAGGAGAGAACTTGTGACACACCGGCCAACTCCTTGTCTCAGGTTCTTAATGTTCAACTCTACTAACCAACACTACTTCGAATCTTCTCTTTCTTATTTTTTTCTAATTGAAGAAAATTCCAATTTGTAGAATGACAAGAGTATAATCAGAATCCACATTAAATTCTATTTTTTTTTATTTCTGACAGCTTTATTAATTTATTAATAGATTGTAATAAATATGTGTACAACTAGCAGACGCCATTAATATTGTAAAAGTTTAATAGATTGTGGTACCAGCCCCCACAAAAATGTGTAAAAAAAATTTATGTAAAATATTTAATATCTAAATGTAAAATAAAATACAATAAATGTAAGGCCGAACTATTAGGCAAATTTAGAAGTTGATAGTAAGAATAACCCAGGGAATATAAAAGGATATACAGAATAAAAGGACTGTAAATGGATAGATAGAAAACAAGGAAGTAAAAGGTAACGAGATAAATAACATGATCTACACCTTTTCATTCCATGAATGTTGTTAAGGGCGATTATGAAAAAAGCCTTAATAATCCTATAGAAACCTTTGTACCAAACCCGGCAACGAAACTCCGCAATTCGTTTGTTTCTACCTCCGGAAGAAGCTAAAGATGGTACCTATGCGTCGCTTTGTAGAAGACAATAGACATCCGTAATATCTGCCTACCCCTGTGGGGGTTACAGATTACAGGCATTTTATACAAAAATATTTAAACTACAAAAATTAATCCGCTTGCCAAAAAAAAAATAAAACTATAATTAATTCTTAAGCACGCATTTTTTTCTATTTTACCAGTGTCTAACGCAAAGTATATAATTTTACCTAATACTAAACCGTTTTAAATGCAAATAAAGGTAAATAAGTATTTAAACTGTGAGTTACTTAAACTTCATCTTAACATGCATTTGCACAAAATATAATTTTTGAAACAACTGCTAAACAAGTCTTATTGTTTGTGTTTTTGTGGTATGTCTGTACGTGTATATTCATTTGTTTATTTCACAGTAAGCCATTCCTTTAATGCTGTAAGCCCTGCCAACTAACATAATTGTAAGCACAAAACATGTCTGAATTGCGCACTGCCAACGACATTCCTAAGAGTGGATATGGGTTAATATCAAGATTCATATTATTGTGAAACGACAGTAGGACGGTACTTAAGTTACGAGTAAAATGAGAGACATTGCTTTAAGTAATTATTTGCTGTGATCACATCACAAGTAATAATAATATTCAGTAATAACAGTTAATAGTAAGTAGTATAAAGGCCCCTAAGTCCTAACTGTTCGGAAATACTGCAGTCGACAGCTGAAAATTAATTGGGAAAAATGTCTTAATTTTATGTAATTCAATGAATTATTTTTGTTCCTCGACATACAATTTTTAAAATACTCGGATCTTTGGTCAAACGCCACTATTTTTAAGGACGCGTCTCAGACAGTGTAGAGACTAGTAAAAAACATCGTATTTTCCTTCGTCATTAACCTTTCAATAAATTTTGATACACTAAAAAGAAACAAAATAAAATGGCATACTCTTTGAAAAAAAAAACAGCTTTCACAGCAGTAAATATTAACAAGTATAACATATATTTTGTTGTATTACGCGAACACATTTGAAATGTATCTTCTTTACGGATTTTAGTAACCTAAACGCGATAAAATACCTAAATAATAATTTCATTGCAAATACATCTTCGTTACTGCTGGACATATGCCTTGCTCCCTATGGAAAAGACACATACATAATAAACATTAATAATTGTTATTCTGTGATTACTGGGCTTAATTCGTAATTATTTTACTTTCAATTATGCATATTCAAAATTCACAAAAAAAATTCTATAAGCTTATAGTAACACTCAGCTAAAATATTTTCAAATAACATTTGTATTGTGTTTCCATTTGAAAACATCGAATGCATTTTAAAATACTGACGTGCTATTTTTCTCTTAAAAGTTTTTCATTTACGAACAAATATTGGTCTCGTTTTGAATACACAAGTTGGAAGCTAAAGTTTCTCGCACTCTCGCAAGCTGTGTGAACAAACTTTAAAAGTGTTTCATTCATTCACTCAGTGTAAGCGATTGTGCAAGGACCAGTAATAAAAAAAAACAAATTTCTTACATTGCCAGTGTTATAAACCAACAATAACTTCACAAAATAATTCCCTAAAATTTATCTATTTTCATATGATTTATTATTCATTGCGCGTGTGGTATCGCCGTGAGCGAAATTGCCACCCGCTCTCAACCTGCGGGTGTGGCCCGGTGGTCGAAAATTGATTTAGGGAAACGATAGTGAAACGGCGAAAATAGGCAGCAGAGTCTAAGGTGCGAGGTGTCTGGCACTACGATCGCAAAGCAGTATGGCAAGCGTCGCTATTTTAAGAAGAAGAATTTTACTCCTTTTGGAGAGGTCGATGTTAAGCACGGATTTAACTAAGAATATACGTCTGTCTCCAAATGCCAACCTCACCTACACGAAGTGCACCCTGCTGGCTAACAAAGGAGGCTCTGGCCGAATGGTGGCGGAATATCCATTCGAATTTACCGAAACCAAATCCCATCACTAAGCACAGGCTACTGATGGAGAGCAGCACCGCTGGTGCGAGAGTATCGACATTGCGCTCACCAGCCCGCTTGCCCAGCGTGGTGTGTGTGGGCATACTTTCAAAAAAATGTACGCCGGCTTTGACTGGCGCTTTCTTAGAGAGGTCTATGTTCAGCAGTGGATTAACTACGTACTTACGTAGTAAAGTGAAGTAAAGTAGCAGCCAGTAAGTGCCCACTGCTGGTCAAAGATCTCCTTCTCAAATACGAGTATCAGAGAGGGTTTAGGAGCCGGGAAGGGCCCGCCACGCTGCTCCAGTGCGGGTTGACGGACTTCACATATCCTCGAAATAATATTTTTATTATTTCTCAGATATGCAGGTTTCCTCACGATGTTTTCCTTCACCGCTGATCACGTGGTAAATACAGCACTTAAAATTGCTATTAATAATTTTAGTGGTGCCGGCATCGGGGATCGAACCCAGGTCACTCGCGCTCTATGAAATTAAAATGAGCGCCCTGACAACTACGCTACCACGGCTTTCGTAGTAGTAGAAGTAATAATCAACATTGTACAAAGGCGGCTAAAGTTGAAGGATAAAGCTCAGAAACTGATCACTGATTCGCAGCTCATAGAGCACAATATTCGCGGAGACGATCCTAAAATTTCGACGTTTTATTCGTAACAAGCGAACCACGCCGGCTACATACGGACAGATCTGTAATATATGAAATAATGTGCATCTATGATACTTTGTATTAGATAGGGTTTACTTGTTGTGTATTGCGGTGTTATAAGGAAGCATTTAGTTGAAGAACAATCTAAAAATTGTTTTGTTCTTATTAAGAATGTCCAACTGATATTATTATTAATAAAGCACTCTTCAAAGTTGAAGATAAGAAGCTTGTAGAAGTTTCAGTTATGTTCAAAATAAACTATTGGCTTTTTGAGGTTAAAATATACTAGGAAAACGGCGAAGGTGGAGGAGAAAAAGCTTTTAAGTGGTTTAAAACTGGCTTAAGGCATACACAATGTAATATTTCTGAGCGAAGCGAAAAGTCAAATAAAAATTAACTAAGTGAATACTTAAAACCTTGAATGAAAACGAATATTATGAAAACTGGAATTAATGTGAAAATGAAGTTTCATTAAAAATATTCTCTCCTCTCTTATGTAATCTTAATACTTTGCATAGCAGTTTTTCAAAGGTAACATGAAATTTTTATATTCTATCATAAGCTTATGATAAAATTTAAAAGTAAAATGTAATATTTAGCTTATTAAAATTATACGAACAAGCGTAACGCTTAACATACATTCCCCAATAACATATTACAAACTTTGGCAGAGATCTAGGGAAGCGGACATGAAGATAAACATAATACTGATAACAAAATAATTTAGTTTTAATGAGGAAATAATTGTATGAGGGAATTAGGCAACTTTTGTCGACTCAAACGACAACCTCCTAACTGGTAACTTATAACAGTAGAGACTCCGGCGACCGACTGATAGTAGACAATCTGTTCGAATATGGCGAATATAAATTTCACAGTATATTCATACACAGAATTTTGTTTTTTTTTTAGGGGAAAGGCGGCAAACTAGCAAGCGGTTCACCTGATGGTAAGTGATTACCGTCGCCCACATACATCTGCAACACCATGGGTGCTGCAAGTGTGTTTGCGGCCTTTAAGGATATTTGGGAGATGGGAGGGAGGACGAGGAAGTGGAAGGGGAGGGGGAGCGGGCCTCCGGTTACCTCACTCAACGAACGAAACGCAGAAGCACAATATGAGGCATATACTTCACGCCGGTATTCTGCGAGGCCGTGGTCGAGCCGGACCATTCTACCAACAGCAAAAGCCGGCTCTTGGCTCTACAACGCTCTAACAGTAGCACTGCACTCATCAATTTACCAACCCACCGTGGTGAGTATGGACATCCACTCCAAGATACCGGATATTTATTAAAAAGTATTAGTATTCATAATATCAAATGTAAATGTTGAAAAGAAATGAAACTTAATAAAGAAGAAAAGCCAAAAACGTAGTACAAATTGCGTAAATTGGGAAATTGGGCGAATTAAGCCATAGATTCTGTAGCAAATTATGGAAAAATCTGAGATTAATTTAATAGACACGATGTAATAAATGAATCACAAATATTAACTCTAACGGGTCAAACGGGTAACTAATACTTTTTAAAAATGGATATTTTTTTAATATTAGGTACACAGAATAACACAGAGTTGAAATGACAAATAAACTAAGATGCAATTCTTCTTCGATAAAGATAAGATCGTATATGAAGACCAGTAATTGAAATACGCATTTCTTACTAGCCTTTCCCACGGCTCCACGAGCATTGAGTTTGGGTTAGCAAAATAAATTTTAGTAGCCCGTTTGAAGACTGAATAGGAGACATTTGGACCGCTGTGAGACTCTTTAGAATCTAAATGTTAGTTTCGCTGTGTGGTAGCATCAAAGAATCTGCTGCTCTATCATCCGGTGAGTGTGGTGACAGACTGAATAGACTCTAAATATACCATAAATAAATGGTCTAGACGAGCAGCGACGTTTAAGGCACGCTGTGTCTGCTAATTCGATCGCCCCTGTAACGCATGGCGATTACTAAAAAAAATGTTCAGAATGGACTGAACAAATTCTATTAAAGAATATATTCTATGTATTTACAAAAAACGATGATGTCTCATATTTCTCTTAATGTATCCACGTCGATTTTTAATTAGCCTCCTATAATAAATTTTCGTGTGGTTCGTGGTTTAACAAAATAACACCAAAGAGTGTCAACCATAATTGATAAATTGACAGGGAATATGTTTGGATGGTATTTCCGCCAAATCGGCTGCTAGAGTCAGTCATCGGGACTTACCCCGTGCAGATGTGATTGACTTTTGGAGAAAGTAGAAAATCTGATTATCATAGTGCTGTATACTGCGCGTTTTTTAAATAAACAGTTTTTTTTTTTAATGCTATGTGTGATTTTTTTTGTTTAACTACACGTAATATTACAATAAACAAAATAATAATTTCTTGTGTTTAAGTAATATGAAGATAGCTTTTAAAATTTCCAGCCAGCGGCGATAACCAGCTTTGTTCTCTATTGAAATTAGGTTGTTTTTTTAATTTCAATAACGAAACGAATCATCCTTGCCAAGAATAGATGTTTGTGGTTTATGAAACCTGACATAATGTAGAGTGTAATTTAAAATATGATCAAAGACTGCTGACTTCCTAGAACCTCTATGTCGTTGACTTCTTCTTACCAAAAACAGTAACAAAAAGTAAAATTAAAATCAATAAAACCGTAAATATTAGATTCAATTCAATAAACAAAGTAATGTCTAATTATTTTTTTTCAATATTTGCATATTAAGTCTTTTTTATATATATTTGCGTATTAAATAATATTGATTTTTGTTTAAAAAATTAAAGTAGTTTTCAAAAGAATCTTTAAATAGCAAATAATCCGTCAAGGCCTATGACAATAGAATTTCACTGTTTTAACACATCAAGAATTAACTGTTAAATTGAAGTAAAGTATTTTGCAAGTTCAATCTTTTTAGTAGATTTCTCTGGCAGTTTTAAACTATGTACATCAATCAGAAAGAGAAACGACTACCTTTTAACAAAATACGACCTGGGTCCCAACAAATTTACGAGTTTTTGCTTTCACCAATTTTCGAGTTGCAAAAACACGAAGTAAACATTTTGTTGTTTTGGTTTTAGACATTCGATATATTAGTTTTTTTATTCAAGTAGTACTGATGTCGCAGAACTTATGTTATGATATGTAAAAAAAAGTATGTGAAAATTAATGTCAATTTATAAATGCCAATGATTAGGTACTAATGATTCATTGTGACATATTTTTTGTAATCCTATGACAAAAGACTTAAGTCAATTATTATCCATACAACATACAATTATATAATATGCAAAAAATTTTATTTTTAAAACAGCCAGCTATTGTACTCAAACTTAACTAAATACGATTTAAAACCTTACACCCCTAAACCTGTTAAACATTACAAAGAAAATAAAAATACCAAAAAAGTAAAAAAAAAAAACCCTTTATTTGTTCGACCGCTTTAAAATCCTATTTTGACGTCTGTGATTGATGTCCATCCAACAGATTTTTAAGGACTTAGTTGACATTTAGATTAGCCTGGCCTGGATTGTTTTTAACTAACAGCAACTCAAAAAATAATTACATTGCAAAATGCTACATCGTTTTTACACTTATAAATAAAAAAATGTAATAAAAATTAATATAATTATGTTAAACACAAACGACCTGAGAAATAGGGCTATAATATTGAATATTACCAAAGACCTCAAAGTGTTTAAATTATTTAATCTCATTAAAATGAACACTTGTAGGTTTATTATATTTCAAAATCTTAAATTCTTCTCTCTTAAATTTAAAGTATTTTGCTACTGTTGAAATATATAGATTTTTCATTAGTGGCTGAAACTCATCCACTTAATTTTTTTTCGATGATAAAATTTGTCGGAAATTAAATTTTCGTAAAAATAAAGTAAATCCAGATAAGTGTTGTTATAAAATATATCTGCCTGAAAAATGTTTGTACTTTTTGAAGTACTTCTACTTTGGGTCATAATATTTCATTTTATTCTTTAGTAGCATCCGGATGCGCGGAAATTTATTTACAGTTTATACTGTAAAGTTGAACTCCGGACGGCAAATTACCGAGGAGGTTAAAAATTAAAAAATGAAAAGAAATTTAAAATACGTTAAGGAAATGGAGTTGTTCGATTGTGCACGAAATGACATGGGTTCAATTATTTGTAAGGTCTTTATTTAATTGTTCCGTGTCCGAGGTTTTATTCCGAGTATAATGTATGTCAACACCTCCACGAAACACGAAAAATTCCTATAATCATGTTCGTTCATCATATCTTATTTTTTATTTTATTAGCTAGTATATTTAGAAACACGTATGTAATATTTAACAAATATTTTATTTACTTGAAACGCACTTTAAAAATTGTTGTCTAAAAAAATAAAACCACTATAACAACTTTTTCTACTAAAGGAATCCAAAACGAAAATGTTTTTGAAGTAAAATCTTCCAAGCTCACAAAAACACATGATCGAGATAATATATCTCAATACTTTGACATTACAGTTGTTTAGTCGATAAAAAAAAACTTTTTCGTTATCACTCCCTCTCTGTTATGTCGGTATAGAGATTGCCAAAACTTTAATGCGATCAATACGTGCTTATCTAGCTGACAACGTAATTGCATTGTCCAACTAAAATTAAAGTCATATTTGTCCATCTTTTCTACTTCACAACAACATGTCATCATTTTGTCTCATACTCTTATAAACACACGTTACATGCATTACATCAATTTACTCTCGGTGTCAGGGTGATATACAAATAACGAGGGTAATTAATTCTAATCGTATTGCAACAACAGAAATACTGTTGTTATAACACGAGAAAGGTAAAAAAAAATATTATCAAACGACACTATCAGCTGTAAAAATATCGGTATAAAGGAGTTGTCAAGTGGATTCAAAAGAGTTAGGGAAAGCATGGAGGATGACCACGCGCAGGTACGCCGCTATAGCTTTATCTATATGTCACTATAATCATTAACGTAGTAGAGCCAAGCGGCGGCTTCTGCTGCTGCTCGAATGGGCCGGCTTGACCGGATTGGTACCACGACCTCGCAGAATACCGGCGTGAAGTAGAGGCATCTTGTGCTTCTGCGTTTCATTCGGTGAGTGATGTGACCGGAGGCCCACTTCCCGTCCCCATCCCCTCCTCAACCTCCTCCTATCTCCCAAATACCCTTAAAGGCCGGCAACGCAGCATATTCCAGCATTATATCATTAAAAAAACTACGGCTGCCAACCCGCTCGCCAGGCCTGGTGACTATGGCAAAACGCCCTATGATGTGTGATATGAGAGGTAAAGAGCATTGGCCCCCATCCTCCCCGATGGCCTTGCTAGTCCTGGCTATAGTGGCAGGCGACATGCACAGTGGGAAGTCGATGGATGCAGGTAGCCCAGGACCGTGCTTTGTGGCAATCTTTGGGGGAGACCTATGTTCAGCAGTGGTCCAATGATAGGCTGAAACGATTACAGACAGAGTACAAAAAAAGGTAAGACCATCATTACGACGTTTAAGGGCCGTAATAAAATCAAAAAGAACAGGAAGTTGACCAAAGGAGTGTTGCTCCTGCTTAACATAGCACAGATTCACACGACGCGTGACTCCTTCGCTGTTGTGAGAGACTGTGGATTTGAATCAACTAAGGTTGACCCTTACAGCCAAGATCTGACTCCCAGTGATTAGTTTTTAATCCCAAATAAACAAAAAGACCAAAATGTAAAGTTATTCCTTATTTAATAAGTTTTTTTTTCGACAAGAAAAGCTCAAGTCAGCAATGCATGAGCCTTTATCGAGTAAAGACTAGGAATTATTTTAGGGATGTAGAAAAGCTTATTTTGGGAATCACGAATTGTATTGATGTTAGGGACTCCTTGTCGTTATGGCATAAAAGCATAGTTAACTATTTAACAAGTTCATAAACTGCTTTCAATGTAATAATGCAGAATTGGACACAAGTTATAAGTAATGTATTATTTTATTTATTTTGATTTAATTCTTGTCAACAAAAAAAAATTAGCTAATGTAACGATATTTAGAACATTGTTTGCTTCTTTATTCTGAACATAAAATAGCAGACATATTTGGCCACTTTGTTCATAAAAGAAATTCCTGTTTTCATCATTTATACTATTATTAATTATCAAAACCAATTTTGTTACAACATAACGATGTTAAATTGTTAGTCATTAAAGGATTAAAAAAAATATCAAAATTTGCAATCCGGTAAACATTTCCCAACTTCCTAGTAAATATTGTACGCACAAAATTTCATTTCAGAAGCTTTACCAAACTATGCGTGTAATGATCGGTTTCCGCCATATTGCACATGCCAATAATATTTGTGTAGTAAAAATAAATTCTGATCCTAAACAAAATATTTTATCGCGTCACAAAACGTAACCAAAATTAGATTCCATTTGATATATTTCTTCGTTATCCCAAAAAGAAATGGGTTTTAGTTGTATTTATTAAGTGTTATTAATTATTTAATAATATGATCTACATATTGGTACCCATCATTTTTATTAATTCGTAGAAGACCTTAACAAAGGCCGTGGTAGCCGAGTTGGTATTCTAATTCCGGTGCCAGAGAAGGAATTTGATTCTTAAAATATGTGATTGTAAGGAAAATATAAATAATATAACCATGATATATAGCAACGACAGGCGAGTAGGGGAATAAAATAAAAATAACGCGTTCTATTTTGGAACACAGATATTTAAGAACCTCAGGTTTTTGTTACTGGGTCGTGCTGATTTATACCTTTGAGTAGGTACTCGTACGGACTCGTGAACCTAATACTTTCTGTTCTTTCTTTTAAATTAAGTCCACTGAGCATACATTCACATTAAACTAAATTTTACGGATTTATCGTGTTTAATTAAGCTTTTTTTTTGAATTCCTGTCGTTTTGGATGCTTTGCTGCACGCGTGGTTACGACAGGAGGGGATACAGTGCTCCTGTCCCTATTTGTAATAAAATTAATACTAAATTACTACATCAGCGTATTCTGGTCCACTGCTGAACAAAGACATCTCCAAGAAAGGGCCTGCAAAAGCCGGTATGCATTTCAAGTGGGCAAGTGGATCGATAAGTACCAGTAACTTCTATCCCACAAACGAGTGATGCTGCTCATCATTACTAGTCTGTGGGATTTGAGTTCCGCAAGTTTTCATGAATCTCCGTCACCATTCGATCACCAGAGCCTCTTTTGTTAGCTAGCAGTATGGGACGATAACGTGGGACTTTGCGTGGTGAGTATGGGAAAACTTTCCAACAAATATAATTATGCTGGTTTTTCAGGCCTATATTCAGCAGTGGGCTAAAATAGGGTGATGTAGAAGTACTTAAAAACTTAAGAAGTAAGATTTCAATATTTCGCTAGTATAAAAATCATTGGTATAAAACATAACATGCTTCCAATTATAAGAAGCGGAATGCCTTCAGTCAATACTTTCCGTTCAAACTGCCAGGTGCTGTCAAAGCAACGTCTCTATAATAGAATAGAAGGTCCCTTCGGTCCGAAAGGTTTTCGGGCACATTCCTTCAAAGGGTAACTTCGTTGCGGCATTCGAGCACTTACTACTTTGTTCCGAGAACAATGGACTCTAAACCACACATTCCTCACTTTAATTTAATTGACGGGGGCGAGAGGCTAAATTACCTAAGGGTATTAAATGTTGTTCGTAGTACGCAACTAAAGATCACTGCCTACAGGAACTTTGTTTTGATTTTAAATATAAATGATGCAGAATGTTCAACAGAACAGAACTAACTTCTCTACGTGGTAGAGGCAAGCGGTGGCTTTTGCTGCTGCTCGTTTGGGCCGGGCCGTCTCGACCGGGGTACCACGTACCAGTATCAGCCCCGCAGAATACCGTTGTGAAAGTAGAGGCATCTTGTGCTTCGTCATTTTGTTCACTCTCTCCCCTCAATCTTCCCTCGCTATAATACCTCCAATCCCCCAAATATCCTCATCTCTCTTCTTCAAATTATAGTCTATTGACTAAAATATACAAAAAAAAATGTCTAATTGATAACCTCTTTCTTTTTTGAAGTCGGTAGAAAATATACAACGAAATATGTTATATATTTTCGTTTCGGGGAGTTAACAAATAACTACGCTAGTTGTTTTATACAGTAAAAACAAATTTTGTGAATCAAAGCTTTATAGAAGCAAAAATCATTGCTTGGAAACGGATGTCACAATCATATTGCAATCTCATGCCAATCGATTTGAAATCGGTGCGATGTGACATGGGGTAATTGTGTATTGCACGATACACTGCAGCACTACTCATACCCATATCAAATATTATTTTACCTACAGCGTAGGTAAACTTTTGTGGGAAGTAAGTTCAAATATCCTTAACTACATCTACTTGAACTTTGTTCATGCAATTTACATGTTGTTTTAGAATTTTAATTACGTGTAATTTTTTCAATATTAATTATGGTTAATATAATTATGGTGGGATCTGCGCTCGACAATTTCGATCGTCGATGCCAACACTAAAAACTCTAAATACTGTGTGTACTCAGCGGTAAAGAATCATAAACTAATACTAACATACGGGACGGAGATCTGCTTAATTAAATAAAATATTTTCGTTGTTGTAATACACCTGATTACAACAACGAAAATATTTTATTTACAATACTGCACCACGCCCAAAGATAATTTAATCATTACGATAACGTAATTAATTTGGGTTATAAAACCCTAATGTGAGGTTATAAGCAAGAGGTGACCTTCAGATAATTCTAACAGGTTATACTTAAAGACTTACAGATCATAAAGTTCACCTATTTTTATACCTTCATATTATAGTATAAATAAATATATATAAAGCTTTGTAAATGTTTTAGGATATATAATCTATAAGATTTATAATAATTTTCAACATCATCATAACGTAACAATTCGAATGCTGTTTGAATATAGATCTCTCCGGTAGATTGACAGCATCTAATTGGCTCCTTTCAAACTTTGTGAAGTCTATCCATCTTTGGGGCTATTCTAAACTAAGTTTGACAGTAAGTTGTCTCTTCAGAAACTTTACTCTCGCTGGTTTTCATTTTATGTGTGCACTAGACAAGAGAATAATGCTCCTCTTGTATACTTGAGTTAAAATTGATAAAAAAAACTCATTGAGTATAGTGTTATACTAAAAAGTAAAGTAACAACAAGTCTCTCAATCCAAGGAGGGTTTTGGAGCAGGAAAGGTCAGCCAGCCCGCCATGTCAAAATTTCTTTCTATAACTATTTCTTGAACATGTTTTACTCTATCGCCGTGCACGTAAAATTAGCATTTAAATTAGAATTTAAAATTGCAATTCACAAAATTTAAGTAGTGCTATACCGAGAATCGAACTCTCGTACCATGCAGTTTAAGCCCGACCACTGAGCTCTATAAACAAACTATAAACAAACAAAATATATTTCAAAAATAATTATTCGTATTCTAAACCGCTAGCGTAGCAGGAGGCGCTACAGCTCTGAGCTCTCATAAAAGCGTGCACTGGTCAGTTGCTACACAAACGAGCGCATCCAATAAGAAAACGTCGCAATCGTCTACGCCGGACTGTACGCCATATTATGCTATTCTCGATACACGTCGATCGCAGCCTCTCGATATTTCCGACAGCAAATGAGGCTATTCGACTGAATAAATAATGTACGTATCGTATGAATACTCTGAATCAAATGGAGGAAGCATTCACTGAACCGAAAACATTATTTTTGTTTAATACCCGTCGTATTTTGAATAATCAAAAGGTTTTGTGGTAAAAAAAAAACTAATAACAAAACAAAATAAATACACAATATAAAGAGTATATTTTAGTGATACTTTCGTATGTAAATAATTGAAAATCGCAAATAAACACTTAAGCTAATAGTATCGAACGCCTCTATTCCGATTCACCAATATTGACCATGGTTAGAATTCAAAGAAGGGACGGGGTTTCCCGGGAACCCGGCGAAGATCTGCTGACTGAGAAGAAAATTAATAATCAAAGCTGAAGGTAGCTCGACTAATTATGACATCAGGACGTCTAACACCTCAGTGCTCAGTAAAGCACTCGAAACATCGGGTAAATAAAAAGAAAAAATGAAAATGAATACCGTAAATAATAGTTATATTATTGTAATATATTACATATACGAGTATAGAGAGATATCATTACTAATAAGGAAATTAAAGACTTCTCAGAACTTCTCAACTCTCGCCTAAGCAGCGCACGTCTGAAGTTCTGAAGTCTATCTTCAGAACTGCTAATACTCGGATTTTGGTTGACGTCTTGATAACTTTGTAGACTACAATTGAATTTGAAATAAAGTTTTAGAGAAACAACCGAATTCCCTATTTTCCCTCTCTCAGGGGGTGGAATACTTTTTTTGCTTTAGTATATCTTTAGGGTATTACCTATTCAACAAAAAATAAACATCAACATCGGTTCTCAATCGGCGAAGATATCGTGTAACATACAAACAAAAAAAAACAGACGAATTAATAATTCTCCTTTTTTGAAGTCGTTTGAAAAGAACACCCACCGTCGTCGTACATGGGTGACAGATTTGATTGTTTATATATATATATGTTCTGTATATATGTGTATATATATACATATATGACGTATTTTAACTAATGCTTGAATACAATCCCACCTGGGCAGCTAATGCGCTATGCCACGGACAAGGTATGGTTTCGTTAATTGGTGACTATGTCTTGGACGAGAAAAAAACACGGTATATTTTTATCGAGGAATGACGTAACACGGAACTTTTGTGAAATAGTGTTATAAACAGCCAGAAATAGCCTATTCATTTTCTCTTGAAGAGAGGGCGGCCCTAACTAAGCTGCAAGGAATGCTCAGCAACCGGGTGCAGTCTCGAGAGGAGCCGAATACCTGAGACTTAGTAGCATTAGAAAATGTAGTTTATACATAATGTATGTGTACTTGAAACATAAATGATTGAGAAAATTATTCTTTGTAATTACTAAGCTTTGTAATAAGTAAAAAAATATTGGGAAAAAATTGACAGCAGTCCGATGGAGAAAGGAGGGGGAAAGGAAATATTCACACCCCGGCTACGGATAGCCCAAAGTCGCCTCTGCTTGAAGATAACCACTTTGACTTCGGACCGAAACACTAAAGCAGGTAAATAATTCTATTACTTTGCCTTTACTATCAACAAGCGTCAGAAATGCATCGTATGAATACAGATATCCACTGCAAAATATCTTTAGAACGTTGTCACGAAAAATGTGCATTGGTATATATATGTAGAGTCGGAAACATGCTTTCCTTTTTTCACAAGATCACGCATCCTTATGTACATAGCGGCGGACATTCCAAAGGTATGGGGTATGCTCGATTCGACTTTGAGCTTCTTCTAACGAATAGTAATAGGGAAACAGAACTGCACGGGTAGTATCGGAACGTGAAAACAATTTGAGTTGAGTTTGGTTTGTAATCCGATAGTATTCTAGGACTGTTGTTATAAAACTGATCACGGCTCGGAACATAAAATTTATAATCTATATTGAAAAGAGAAACATACCTATCTACCTACGGGTTTTTTTATCCAAATGCCTGCCTCGTCTGCACAATGCGGTGCTGCTCCTGCTGATAAACGAACGAGGCTTTGCCGAGAAACTGATAGATCCAACAACACCGAACCCAAATATACAGATGTGGAGCAACATCATTGTTGCGAGAGTATATATCGACATTGCACTCACCAAATCATATGGGCATATCTTCTATTCAGAGCATGCCTTTCGTAGACTGATAAATTAATGTAGGTATTGTAAAGCACGCTAAGCCTCCGGTTACCTCTCACTCACCGAACGAAACTCAGAAGCACAAGATGCTTCTACTACACGTCGTTATTCTGCAAGGTCATGATACTACCCGGGTCGAGCCGGCCTATTCATGCAGCAGCAGAAGCAAAAGTTATTATTAAATATTACATACTTATTATATTATACTACTATAAATATCAAAATTTTTCATTTCTTGAATTATGTCGAGGAAATTAAAACACAAATATAAAATTAGTACAAATTTATTTATATCTTACGCGCAACTAATAATTATAGTTCGGTTCAGGCGGGTGGTGCGGGGGGAATGGAGGGTGGCCAAATGGTGGCGGACCGCGAGGAGGAAACTGTGGCCTGAATTGTGGGGGCGGAGGGCGCCATGGAGGAGGAGGGCGAGCGCCGGGTGGGGGAGGCGGACCAAAGCCTGGAGGACCGAATGGCGGAGGAGGGAAGTGGTGAAACGGGGGAGGAGGTGGTGGCGGACCGGGTGGTGGTGGCGGTCCCGGTGGAGGCATCGAGGAAGGAGGTGGTGGTGGTGCTGACATCGGTAATGGAGGTGGAGGTCTCGCATTCATTGGAGGTCCCGATGGCGGCATTGGCGTTGGTGTTGGAGGCGGCGGTGGCGCCATTAGCATAGGACCCATCATAGTTGGAGGCGCATCTGCGAATAGCTGATGTGGGCGGTCTGCGTGTGATAACGGGTTTTGCGCGGCCAGTAATCTGTAAGCAAGCAATTATTACGTAGTAAATAATTGTATATGCATAAAACAGTTGACGGGAGTTAACCGTCTATTCTTATGAGAAACAATGTATTAAATACATGTAATCCAAACATATCTGACCTTTCAGCTGCGGAGCCGTGTCTCTCTCCTTTGACATCTTTTTTAAACGCGTAAGAAACCGATATGGGCCTGTTACACAAGTATTGATTGTTCATAGCTTCTATCGCCGCATCAGAGGCCTCAAATGACGCGAAGTTGATAAAGGCAAATGCCTTTGAGTTTCCCGTTTCTGGATCTCTCATCACCTGAAAAGAAAACATAAAACTTATAATCAATATAAATATAATTAAAATTATAATTGACGACCCGATAGTCTAGTCGATAGTAGCCCTGCCTTCGAAACTTATGGTTGAGGGTTTAAATTTATATATTAGTATAATTTGTATAAGGAATATAAATGTTTCTGTTATAAATGTTTTTTTTTTACTTTACTGGAGTCATGCATGTTTATTTAAAATTATATGACTAGTTATCTATTCAGTTGTAAGTATCTAAACATCATCTAGTAACCAAGACACACTGATTTCTAGTTTGGGACTGGATGATGTGAGTGTGTCTGATACATTATATTATTAAAAATCACTATGAATGTCACTATGAATGTTACTAATAATATCTACTATGATTATTTCATACTAATCCTGTTGATGTTACAATAATGAAGCAAGACGGCCGGGTGGCTTGTAAGGTTAGCGTACCAGTTAGTTACTCCAGCCTCTAAAACCTATGCTGCTAGGGGAACTGGGTTCAAATCCCACTTGATGCCAATATTTGCACATAACACAAATTTTTGGCTAACGTGTCATGGTACTTGTCTTGTTAACGTTTCTGACACTGCATCTGAACCCACCTTCGATCCTCTTGCATAAGTGTTACATCTTATATGGGCAGGTAAAGACCAGTGACTGTGTTTGCGCGTACAGTTATGGTAATATAATATCACGTACGCAGAATGACGATAGCGTTCGTAAGTTATCACCGTGATCCAAAGAAAGACATCATCATCAGTAAATTTAGAAAATTTTAACCATGTAATAAAGTTAAATTGATCAAAATAAAATGATTTGTTCAATATTATTTTTTATAATAATTTATTCCACCACCTGAGATTCTTACTGGCATTGCCCTTGGTATACATGCATGGGTCGAGATGGGGTGTCAGAATCTCTTACGTCTTCACCACATGGCAACGATAATGTCGTTAATTTTCTGTGCTGTGTGGATATTGCTGTAATTCTTTAAATAAACATAATAAACATTTACCTTTGGTGTTTGCAATATAACACCAAATGCAGAGAATGTGTCATATAGTAACTTCTCATCAACTTCAGGATCTAAGTTTCCAATGAAAACATTTGCTCCAACATCAAGATTCTTCTGATGTGCCGATGCCTTGTTTACTCGAACAGGTTTACCATAAAGTTTTATCATATTCATAACCTGCAAAATGTAATGTTTTTACAAATTGATGGAGTTACATAGTGAAATTGCAATATGCTACCACTTTACACTGGTATTCAGAGGGAGCAAAGTCCTTCACTGGTTAAGAAGAACCATTTGTGTAACAGTTACTATCTAAACTACAGTTTGTCAGCTCGGTTGCACTGTGGCTAAGTATGAGCCACAACCTACTCTGTGGTGTAGGTTGTGGTTTTAATACCAGCACTGGGCAAGTATTTCTATAGACTAAAAATATTGATTTGGGTCTGGGAGTTTGTCCAAATGCAATTTATGTATATTAACTGATTGCATAAGAAATTCCTACAGAGGGGGTTATTAGGGATGTTCGATGATCATTGATGTGAACAGTATAAGTAAAACACCGAAACATCGATTTCATGAACACATAATCAAAGTTGAGACACCAATGTCAATTCACAAGCAAAGAAATATAAATCTGTCATGTATGACATTATTCATAATATGGATTCATCAAGTTCTGAATTATTGTTCCAGGCATAACATAAAAAAATTTAGCTGTGTCACACTAACACTTAACAGCTAAATTTTTTAATTCATAACAAAGATTATTAAATTTAAATGTATATCAATGTCCATTTCTTGTTTGATCTACATCAAACAGACCTATTGATGTTGCGTTAATAGTGCACTGCTATACATAGATGTCTCTAAAGAATATTTACTATTACCACCACAATTGATGGGACCTGCCCATGGTGATTAAAGTATTGGACAGGCCTGACATATCAGATGTTTATTCCACCATCTAGTGGAGGCCAAAAGATTTTTCTCGCATTTCTCTTACTTGATTTTTACAACAACCATGGTATGTGATATGGAGGCAGATTCTCCCAGACTCTTATATCACAGCTAGGCCAGGCTTACTCAGTAAATATTATTAAATATAATAGCCATTTTTCATTATTTTACATCATGTCATAAAGTACCTTTATAGCATAGTCTGCATCCTCCTCTCCCATAAATTCAACAAATCCATATCCTTGATGAGTTTGAGTAACACGGTCTTTGGGCATATGAACATTAACTGTAAAAAATTCACAAGTAATTAATATTTTGAAATTATATTGCAGCGACATCTATGTCACAACATGAGAAGCTCTTGGTTATAAGTTAATTGACTTCAAAATGGGAACCATAACTCAACATCCATAAATGCTATGAAAGTTCCTACATAGACCATTTCTACATATGCAAGATCCAAATATCACCCTGCCAGGAGACATCCAACCCAGGTCACAATAACCCAATTGGCATGTAGCTACCAATAACATCTTTTATTTATATCTTTCTTGTCCAACATCTACCTCACCCATATATGATGCACCCTGCTGGCTTACAAGGCTCTGACAACCAAGTGATGGCAGAAAATCTTACCGAATATCCACAGCCTGATTATGGGAAACAGCATCACTAATGAAAGGATGCCTTCATTGTGTTGATTGCCAGCTAAGTGTGATAAGTATGGACAACCATGTCACAGAATGTCACCACAGACATTTTCAGGGAAGGGTCATCTGTGTATTTAGAAAGGTAGATGATAATGATGAACAATACTTTTACAAAATTTACTCACCCACAGGTCCAGCTTGTACAAACAGTTCCCATAGAAGGGTTTCTGAAACTCTATCATCAAGACCACCAACATAGATAGTAGCATCTGAAATTTGTTTATTAATTTAATTTAGATATATACCAGAGAGCACAATCATAAACATAGTATTATTGATAATTTATTGATCCAGTAATTTTTTGCTGCCTGACACATTCGTACAGACTAGACAGGGAAGTGGAAGTGGAAAATTAAGTACAACCTTTTTAACCATTAGGTAAAGTAAACACTTGAACTTGTTCCACAATTAATTATTATTGACCCGTTTCGCCTTAAGGGTAAAAGGTTACGGTTATCTAAAATCGTAACCTCTTTATTGATGCCTAAGTAATGGATGTGTGTTTAATTATTACCTATTTATGGAAATGAAAAACTCAACTATTTTATTCTTCAAAGCTTCTACATGAGATATATTATTGTTAAAACATTGTTTATTATAATAAACGCACAGTTATCTTTATTTTTTATTGATTTCTGGTAATAGATATGGATTATTAAAGTGTACTACATAAATAAAAGAACAAAACTAACATAAACTTTCTGAAATAAGACTACATATATAAAAAATCGCTACTATAGTGATTTCTATGAAGCGTCAAGTGAGTCCTAATTTTACTAAATAAATGTATATGCAATATCTAAGCAACAAATAACCTCAAATACAAAATTGAATATAAGTAACATCTGTTCGTAACGTAAATAATAGTAACCTTGGTTTCTCTCAGCAATGGGACCCGCTGCCATGCTGATATTAGAAAGTTATAGTGTTAATTAAATGTATTAGATTGTACTCTAGCCGTTAAAAAACGTAAAAACAAAGTATTTATCTAATTTAAAATTAGGTTAGAAGTTAGCGTCCAAATTTGACATAAGTCACTTTCAGTTTCATTGACATTGACAGTTTGGTTTGATTATAAGATGCTAGTACAGAATAAAAAATGTGTGGTACTCGGGAGTTAGAAGTAATAACGTTACAATTACCACATCGATCGGGCCAACTAATGCTACCTGTTATATCGAAAGATAATACTATACTACGCAATACCAGTTTGCATGCGTGCAGAGTGCACATTTTACAAAGAGACTAGAAAAGGTTCTGCTACTGTTTCCTTTCAACTACCAGTTGAAAAGTGTAGTTCAAAAGTTAAGGGTTCATTCGCTCTAAGGGATCTTCTTTTCCCGCCTTTGCCCAGCAGTGAGAATTTACTGCTGCCACATTTACTTATACATTTTTGCCACCTCGAGGGAAGAATATTTATGCTTTGCGATAGAACACTCAGATCCCCATCAGATCTCTCTATAAAGTTTATGAAGGTATTTTGTACCGGTTCTTTAGAACAACTTTTTTTCGTTGCAGGAAATTGTCCATTTTGCGAGTCTGGCGAGTATAGACAATGACGTATGGTTTCCTACTGCAGGTCTTGTAATAATAAACGGGTTGTCGTGTCAATTTCACCATAAAACAACTACTAAACAGTTACTAAAGCTGCGAAGCTTACCCATATGGGTAAGCTTCGCTTTAGGGTATTGTTCCGGTATTTAACCTGAGGTACCCAGTGCGTTTTTTGCTTGCGATTATCGTAGAGAATCTACTTTTCATCACATCACAATTCTGACCAAAATCCCATAATTTCTGTACCTACTCAAACTCAAAACAAAGCAAGCTTCAATCCGTGCATTAACTGCGTGAACATCAGTTAATTCGTGGTACTCATTTCTCGAGTTTATTTATATTACCTATTTGCTGCCAATGAGTCAATATTTGTCGGTAAACTAACGTCAAAACGTGAAATTAATTAATTGTTTGATAACAATTAGCGTCCACCACTACTTTTACTTCATTATTTACCTTAGTGCCTGGTCTTCCTCGTGGTTAATTTTTCAAGTCGTTTGTACTACGAAAGCTATTAAACCAAAAACACACAGTTGGTTTGTTAGTCGTATACTTTCCGAAGGCATCATTGATTTTGTGAGTTATTTCTGTTCCGTAACCACGTCGGAACTCGTGTTCGAAAACTGTTCTAGTTTTGAGGTCTCCAATCTTCTCTCCAAGTCCTTCCAATCTCAATATTCCATATTACTTTCTGTGTAGTCTGTAACATAAGACTCGGCTTTGTATAGTCTGCGCTGTTTTTATTTTGATTTGATTTTGATTAGAATTAGATCAATCAACAATCACAATCAGTCAAGTTTGTTTGTGGTTTCAATCGAGGGCTAAGGTGCTCTTGCTTACCACTATCAATATCAAATAACATTATTTCACAATTTATTAATACTTAACACCAGAGTATGAGATCATTCTTTTCTTTATGCAAATTTAATAGCTGATTTTAAAAATGCAAAGTGCATCGGATATTATGTCTTCGTTATTGTGGTGTAAAGAAGATGAGTATCCAGAAGACGAAAGTAACTCTCAAATTATAGAACAATTTGTCCAAAACGTTGAAGATTTTAGTTCTCAGTATGGGAGCGAAATTAGTGTCTCGTATACCGCTTTTAATCTTCGTGGGCCGCCTTCGAACTTTCCAGATTATGGAGATTATCCTCAAGCTTTTGTAATGGTATGGTAAATTTTAAATCTTATCCTTCGTTTCATTTTAATTTTTTTTTATCTTGAAGGGTTTGCATATGGACACGATTTTTTTCCTTTGTGCTTTTAGTAGTGTATAAAGTATACACTCTATATCTATACTAAACTTATAGAGAGAGAGTGTGAGTTTGTATATATGTGAAGGCTAATCACTGGAACTACTGAACTGATTTTAAATATTCCTTTACTATTTGAAAGCTACATTACTTCAGGCTGTAGATTATTTTGATTTACAATTTATATTTCAATTTATAATTCATAAAAGAACAGGATTTTTGTTTGAGTTGTTGTCCTAGAGGTATGTGTTATATGTGTTGCCTTGCTACTTTCTTATCATATACTGACAAAATTATTAGACAAATCAAAAACATTATTTTACTGTTTTATAATTACATAGTTACAGATAGCCACAGAGTATGTTCATTTACTTTTAAAATAGGGTTCTGTAAAATATTGTGATATTGATATACAAAGTAGTAGAAAAGTTGAAGTTTATCTAAACACAAATAGTTCCATACAATCGTATGCATGCAATTATTTGTCCAAAGCCAGTGTGTTTCACTAGTCTTTATAAAAACAATGATATGATACAGATTCAATAAAGGCAAATAAATTATGGCAGCCCTTTCTATATTAGGTTATTGAGCTTATTCACCTCCAAATATTATAAATCTGTAAAAAAAATTACCTGACTGACTTTGCATGATACCTTGACATGACTGATATTTAAATTAACTGAATTTGTTGCATAACTATCTATTGAAATTAAATATATAAAAATTAAATTAACTTGGTAATTCAATATCTTTATAACCAGAGAAATAATATAATTTAATACTTAAATTAGTTGTAATTAAAACACATTTATAGATAAATACATAAAATGTTAATTATGATTTGAAATATAGTCTGACCAGTGTGGATGAGTATGACCTTTTCTACTCTGTAATTTATTTATAAATTGCATGTTTAGCCACAGTTCATGAGTAAATTTTGAAGATACAATGTAATAAAATATCACACATCAAACAATACAATGAAGCTAATACATGTAATTCAAAAATATAGTATAGAATTGTTTCACTGAACTGTGTCTTAGTAGTTTATCACTGCCTAAATGCCTCACCAAACTTAAGAGAATTGATCTGCTCAGTGTCTTAAGTAAACTAAAATATTTTTGTCTTAACTTATCCATTAACAAACTTATACTATTTGCAAAATGTTTTATAAGCTGGTATATTACACAATATTGTAAGATTAGGGTGCAATGATGCCATCCTGACCTACACATGCTGTACACACTCCAATGGCTTAATGATATTAGATCAAAACATCCATTCAAATTAGCCAAAATCAAATCCCACAAACTAGTAATAAGAAACAGCATCATTAGTGCTACACCTTTACTGCCAGCACTGCGCTCACCAACCTGCTGGCATACCAGCCTTTGCTGGTCATTTCTTGGATGTACATATAACATTGGCCATGGCCATGTTCAGCAGAAGAATTCTTAAACAGGTCAATGAGGATAAAGAATACAAATGGTTATACTAAATATGTCTAAATCTGAGTTATATTTTTATATATATACAGATTGGATGCAACCTTCGAAATTAAATTTAACATTATATTCCATAGCCTATTTCTAGTTAAGGTTTAATAGTTTGGTCACAGATTATTTTTTTAGGTTTTGTTATTTCTGAGCGTGGTAGAGCCTTGGCTCATGATGAAAGACATGTATTAGCTTCATTGTATTGTTTGATGTGTAATATTTTATTACATTGTATCTTCAAAATTTACTCATGAACTGTGGTTAAACATGCAATTTATGCCACTTGTGGCAGCATTTGCTGCTCCCCAATGGGCCGGCTCGACCGGGTTGGTACCACGGCCTCACAGAATATCGGCGTGAAGTAGAGGCATCTTGTGCTTCTACATTTCGTTCGGTGATTGAGATAAACGGAGACCCCGCTCCCTCCACATCCCCCTCCTCATGCGACCGACGGCTTTTGCTGCTGCTCGAATGGGCGGCCTCTACCGGGGCAGTACCACAATTTTGGGAGGAATATTGTGCTTTGCGTTTCGTTCGAGACCTGAGACCCACTATCTCTCCCCCAAAACCCCATCCCTAAAATAGTATTATAGGCCGGCAACGCAACTGTAGTACCTCTTGTGTTGTATTTGTACGACGGTAATCACTTACCATTAGGTGACATGCTTGCTCGTTTGCGACCCTTGCCATAAAAAAATGTTTTAAAAAAATATATTTTTATTTCTATATCTTTCGTATTTTTTTTTTAATACATCTAAATAATTATGACCAACAGATCTAATAAATTTTTCACTTTATGTCAATCAAGAAGCATGATTGATGTGAAGATAACTGACAGGGTTCGAAATAATGTGGTCAAAGACCGTAATGGCGTGAAAGACGATGTAGTGACACGTATTGAGAAAGGCATGCTGAGCTGGTTTGGACATATATGAGGCGAGTGTAAATGGAAGAGTCGGGAGAGGAAGACCTAGGCGAACATTTCACGATCAAATCGGAGACGTTCTGAAAAAAGGCCAGGTCAAGTCTAATACTCTAAACCAACGAGTATGCATGCGAAGATTGATGAAAGTGGGAGAAGCGAAAGCCGTATGTCGGGACTGTAGCAAGTGGAAGAAGATTGTCTCTGCCTACCCCGTTGGGAACAAGGCGTGAATATATACATACATACAATAAGGTCGCATCAACTCTATATACTATGCAGTTTATTTAGTTTGCTGTATAAATTATTGATTTACAGAGAACTTATGGGAAGTGGTGGGATGAGGCCCCATCTGTTCAAGAGGATTACATGCCACAAAACAGCCGCTCTATACCTAGTCAAGACTATGTTGGTAAGTATTACATATTTTTTTTAATTTTTTGGCCCATACATTTTTTTAATTAATGACATTAAGAAGTATTATTTAATGCCAAAAATATTAGAAAAGTATTTTTTTCTAAGTACCTTTGTATCATACAAATCATTTCTAACATCATTGAAGACAATCACTGCACAATAGGAAATAGTTGACATCAATGGTACATGTACTGAAATATAGCATAAAAACAATTCAAAATTCAGCTAATAATTGTGTTTGTATAGTAATGAAATTAAACTTGTTTTACAGATAATTAGATGCTTTCATTTAATTGGTTAAAGATTTTTGTTTGGAATAATCATGTGTGTATGTTAACATTATTTTACCTGCCTTAATGGCAACATTTCACATGATCTATTTTTATGCTTATCTATGACACTATCTTATTTATTTTATTTATTTAATAATTTATGTACACACAAGTAAAACCGAATAAAAGAAATATGATAGGAAGAAATGGTCTGTACAAAGGTACTGCTTATTACTTAAGAAATTTCTTCCAGCAGACCTGCGACAGGAGAATAGCTAGTCAATGATAGATTGCGCGCGTACAATACAAAAAAAGAAAACATACATATATGCGAAACGTTCTAAATAAATCTACATACACCTACTTACACATATTTATATACTTAAATAAATATATAAATATATAGATAAAACTCAAAATTAAATAAATATGTACATAATAGAATAGTGCCAATAGTTCATACTGCCAATGACATATAGTGGTCTTTGACTCTTTTCTTAAATACAGAAATAGTTTTGCAGTCACGTATATTTGAATTTAGAAATGAAGAGCTTTTTAAGTTCTAATATTATTTATGATCAGACTTGTTACATATGGGCAGCACTGGATAAAAGGACCCCGTGATTCTTAGTGACTTAAGAATAAATGTATTTATCTTAATTTTTGTATATTAAGTATATTAAATTTCAACAGAAGTGTCATTTGAAAGAGCTGTTTTTCCACTTGAAGTGGCCATATTCGAGACCTACAATCCGGGAGCATTAATTCGCATTTGGGCTTTGGGGTCGGCTTCGTGGGTCTTGCTCTGGGAGGGAGAGCCGGAGTACGCCGGTGACAAGCCCAGAATTTTCAGTCCACCTATAAAACCAATAAATTTTCCAACCAGGTAAATGTTTTAAGTTTGTCATTTCATACAAATGTTAATTTTATGTAATTAAGAAGATATAACAAAATATTTTTTTGTTTTAATTTAAAAAAAAAAAAAACTTTCCTTTCACAGGGTCTTACGTTTAGAATTCAATCATCGATTGCTGCCGTACTATACAGAGCTGGATGCTGTGTTGCTGCGTGGAAAAGAGCCAGCTAGCATGGCCAAGATGAAAAACAATTTTTCCTATTCTACACTATTTTATAAGAAGACGCAACCGCCAGTTAGCATAGGTAACGACATTTTATTCAATTAACTTTTGTGGTGCCATCATGGTTGGCCTCTGAAAGATGACGGAATTGGCGAAGTAACCAAATACGTCGAGACTAAAATGATCTTTTGTTTTTGTTTTTGTTGGATGGAAAATGCTTTACGCATTCCCCGTTGCTGTTTTTACTCTGTTGCACTCACTAACCTGCTTATTTATACTCTGAGTCTAGACCGTTGAAGCGTGACGGACAGCAGCCTCGATCGCACCTAAGCGATATGTTTGGTCCTGTGAACGCCAACCAACTCTTTGTTTATCAATTTAGTAATGATAGATAAATCGTTCATTAATGTGAAAAAATTTGTTTAATCTTTCATTACATCGGGTTGTCAAAGTATTGTGACCACTTTTTTAACATGTACTGACTAATGAAGTAGCTGAAAATTTAGTTACAGAAATATGATTTGAAAATTATTGTTCCATTCGGTTGTATTAAATATCTGTTCGTACGACGCTGCCGCGATTCGCTACTTAATACATAAAACTTATGAAAATATATTTGTTTTTGTCGAACCGAACTTGAAAATTGAGCAAAATTTCAATGAAAGCATGTAGGCACATAAATAAGTAAAATATCTTATTCACAGAGCTCTTCATACAATCACTTAGCGTCTGCAACGAACGAAGACATCGATATAGCTGTCTGAGACAGACTTTTATCATTCCGTATAGATAGATATAGGTTCTGTTTGAATCGGTTAAAGAACTCCATTTCTTTTTTTATTTTACATATTTGAAATACGTAATATAAAAAAAAATATTACTTGTGATTCTATTAGTAAGTACCTAGACAATTCATTAGTCGTTTTAGTTATAATTGCTACAGTTTGTGACCAACTCTTTCACCATTACCCGCTTTTAAGCCGCCCACTGCTGGAAATAGGTTTCTGACATTGCATTGTCACCAGTCTGAAGTCTGGCCAACATATTAAGGGACACAAGAAACGTATTTTTTGTTTTTACTCAATCATAACTGTAATTCATACAATATTAATAAAAATCGGCCAAGTGTGAATCGGCCCGTGCTATGGATCTCGAACTGAATTAAAGAAAACTTTTTTTTTTAGTAAATAATAACATAGATACATTATATGGAACCCACGGTGCGCGAGTCCGAGTCGCACTTGGTCGATTTTTTTTACTTTACTACGAGTACAGATTTGGGGTAATGGCGTGATGTGAGAATTTCCTAGTCTTAGATTTCATATCGACAGTTATAGATTCTACTTACGGATCCCGTTGTTCCTGTTGATCCTGCTACAATCAGTCCTCTCTTATAAAGCTATAAGAGAGTATCAGGACAAATTCTATACATCTAAAGTTAATTTAGATGATTCTATTGGACATAGAAAGCGAGGTGGGCGAATTAATTTGTTTGCATTGACATTTACGGCAGCAATATGTCTAGAACAGGGGACGGGTTAGGGTGATCGTCGGAAGTTGAAGCTGTTAGCGTGTATCTATTTTATTGCGCGTTAAATGAGTTTTCTACCATTTTTCGATGTACTAATTGCTGTTCGTCTCTTGTTTCTTGTTTTTTCACACGTTTCTTACTTTGTATATGGCCTTTGCGCACGTAAAGGAGACATTCTGTACATAAATATGCACATGTAGAGCCTATTTTATCGCCATTATCATTCAGAGCATTCTTTAACAGCTTCAGATGGAGACTGTTATACGAATTAAACGTCTATTAAGGCAATTAACAGTTTGTTTTTCACGTTTTATTTATGACCACTTGCGGGCTCGTTTATGTTAACATTAAATGTCAATATCGATACGAATAAAAATAATATAGAAATGAAGAACATTTGTAGTATTATGCATTATTATTTCAGAACAGGGGGTATACGGCTGTTTGAGCCTTTTTTTTGTAGTTCTGCAATAAAAGTAATAAAACGTGCTTTCGCGGGTAATATTTATATTAATAGGTATATAATAAATATTTTACTGTTTTATCATGCGGAATTGTGCAAAGTAATTTTTCCAACATGTTTGAGATAACAGTATTGTTTGGCAGTACCCACAGTAATGTTTCAGTGGGAATGTTATTGACGCTGTGGTTGAAATCGGTTAAAACATAAATCATTTCACTCTCGTCTTCATGCATAACGACAAATGATATGCGCATGACGTCAAAACGAACATCTGGCCTTTTTAAAATCAAATTTATTTGATGTTCTATCAATGTATTTGATTATTTTGATTTTGTTTTAGGTCTACTAAGTAGAGTGCTAGCCTCAAACCTGCACGAAAAAGTCGTTCTACCATTGATTGGGTCGCAAAAAGAGCAACACATAGACCCTGGACCACCTCGAGGTGACTTTCAGAAGTTGCCAGTAAGTATTCAAACATTTATATTAATACTGTTACAATTCTAGTATACATGAATATATTATAATATGTTATTGTTTTCTCGGAAACGGCTCTAACAATTTTGATAAATTTTTTTATTCCATGTTTATTTTTTCACACAAATAATAAAAAAATAGAATCTCCTTATCTCATATAATATTATTGAGGTGAGTAGCAAACAAACTGGAACCTCAGTTTGTTAGTAACTCAATAACAGATGGAACTGCGCTACATCGTTAGTAGTAATCTTGGAGTGATTGGGCAATGCTTGGTCGTCTGTATCTGGTACTTTATGATTAAAGTTGTTGATTTTATCCTACGATATTTTAAATGGCAAATCCTTTCAATCTATAACATCAGAAAATAAAGGTACCAGATGAATATAATCCGAGTATATGTTATGAAAAAATTGTTATTTACCCTCCCTTAACAGTCTGTATAGTCTACTGCAGGGCATAGGCTTCCCTATAAGGAGGAATTCCATATAATCGCCATGATCGGCTAGCGGATTGACGATCGCAGTACCAGAAACCTCTCACCTTAGACGCTGCTGCCTATCATCGCTCTGCTTATTTTTGGTCTGGTATTTTTTCTGATGATTATCCCGCCATCTGTCGGTAGGCATTTCGATTCTTGATAATCGCAATGGCTTTTATCTTAGTCGCCTCTTATGACACGGGAAGAAAAGGGGTGGCAGATTCTTACACTGATACCACACCACAAAATACAATTATAGAATATAATTTCTAATCTGATCCTGACCTGAAAAAAATCTCTATTTATACTCTATTGGTGAGTCATAAGTGATGTGCTTATTTGTTTCTATTATTAAAACTCTTACGTACGTTTAATTATAATGACGAATATTTTAGATACTTTATAGCGAGAATTATACATACGTGGTACGTAATCACTTACCATCAGGTTACCGCCTGTAGTCATATGTTATTCAGACACGTGACAGACAATTGCAGAGTATTGCAAGGAGAGACACACATTATATGCAGGGTTGTAGTTCGTTTAATCTTTTGAACCAACCAGAAAATCGTAAAACTATCTTTTAACCGTGCTTGTAACATTTTATCCTATATTATAGTGTTAATGAAAATATAGTTTGCTCAGAAAGATTTCCAGAGTTAGCTTCTAGTAGAGATATTTTTAGAAAGTCTCTTTATTTGAAGTAAGGTTTTAATGTTATACAAAACGTTGTACTTTATAAAAGGAAAAAACATCTCGTACTTATGAACAACTTCAAATTCACACACAAAGACAAATTCAAAGACAAATATTGTTTGCATATGAAACTATTTGTTAGTTTATTCCATAGTTAAATTTTTAGAGCTTAACGCAATACGTTATTTAGTGTTTTTTCCAGTTACAATATACTTTAAACAGAAAAAATATAATTCATTCTTGTATTTAAATACATCGCCCCAACCGATGAGCACGCAAACTCGGAAAACAAATGGAAAATTTTGAAATTCTCGTACGGAATATGAACAAAACAAGAGGTGTTTTGAAACTTATTGCATTATTCATTAAGTTTATTTTCGGAATTGAGGAGCGATGGCAGGAGAGCTAACGCATGACTGTTATCTGTGATCGTTTATTTAATGTGTTTATGAAATATTTTACCATCAAAAATCAGTATCGTTATAAATATAAGTTATCGATGTTTGTCCATTACTGGATTGTTGCTTACCATTTGGATTACGTGTTTTATTTTCGATTTTATTATTTATACCAACTAGACTAGACTATTTACTGTCACTGAATAGATTTAATACACTTATTTCTGAATATTTCTGAACCTTGTGATTCAAAGTTTCTACATACTGTTCTTAACTGTTATATATTATGCTAGTTATTAGCTGATAGTAAACGACTATGAAAAATAATCCAAATCAGTTTGATAACTATTTTTGTTGTAGTAATTGTTGTAAGCCGCCGTGGTAGCCTAGTGGTCAGTGCTCACTTTAGTTTAATAGAGCGCGAGTGACCTGGGTGTGATCCCCGGTGCCGGCACCCCTAAAATTATTTACCACGTGCTCAGTGGAGAAGGAAAACGTCGTGAGGAAACCTGCATGTCTGAGAAATAACATTCCGAGGATATATGAAGCCCGCCAACCCGCACTGGAGCAGCGTGACGGGCCTTTCCAGGCTTCTACACCCTCTCAGATACTCATATTTGAGAAGGAGGCCTTTGCCCAGCCGTGGGCACTTACAGGGAGCTACTTTTAAATGTTGTAACGTAACGTTACGTGTAGACCCTCAAGAAAACATACATGTTTTCGCAGTCGTGATACATCACGACTAAGAAAATACCAGTCTTAAGCTGTTAATTAGTCAGGGTTTAAACTCAGTCTGACGAGCTAACAACAAGTCGGTATAACAAAAAAGATCAAAATGTCTGTTGGTCGCTGTCATAATTTTTTCAGTTTTCACCCTTACGTTAAAAAATTGGTTCACGAAGGTTTTAAACTATTTTGACTGCGTGTTCGTGCAAATAACTCGAATCACTAAGGTCAACATTTTTAACATGCAGTTAGCGTGTAAGTCAAGTAGCAAAGAATCGCGTGTCATACAGAATTTTTCCATTGGATGTTTGCTTTACCTACTATGAAAATAAGTAATTATTTTAATATAACGATTTCTTATATATACCCGAACACTACAGACTAGAAATGAAAGTATTATTCACTGATTTTATTGCGTTTAATTTTGTTTTTATATTCCAATGTTCGGAATCGTCGGAGCACTCGAAACGTCGGGAATATAAAAACAAAATGAAGTTTGTATGTGAATTTATAGTTAAGGTTTTTAAGTAAAGTAGTAGTACTAATGCAGGTACTTAAATTAATTTTATTGTTAAAACATTTTTGAACATAAAGATAACTATGGTTTTAAAATATTTTATCCTCGTGCATATTCGCTGCAAAGGCTTTGCCATGGCGGTACAAAAAAAATAGCATGTCATGTACGTCCATATTAGCCTACACTCAATCTGTCCAGGCGTACTACCTGTCTATGGTAAAAAGTAAGAAAAGTAGCAGCCTGTTAGTGCCCCCTGCCGGGCAAAGGCCTCCTCAAATATCTGAGACGGTTTTGGAGCCGGGAAGGGCCCGCCACGCTGCTCCAGTGCGGACGTCACATATACTCGAAATAATATTTTTCATTATTTCCTCGCTATGTTTTCCTTCACCGCCGAACTCTTGGTTAATACAGCACTTAAAATTTCTATAAACAGTTTTCATGTTGCCGGCACCGGGGTTCGAACCCTGATCACTCGCTCTCTATGAAACTAAAGCGTGCGCCCTGACCATTAGGCTACCATGGCTCATGGTATAAGGGTTCAACATAGTCGGATGGATTTTTCGCCATTGGTCGGTGGTCAGAGCCACGACGTTTCGTCAGCAGGGTTAACCTTAAATGTTGTCTACATTATTGTAACTAAATATTTGTTGAATACCTTTGATCCCTGCACTAGCAGCGTTCTGTGTCGCAGGGGCGCAGAATACTTTGGTGTAATCTGCCTTACAAATAACATTTTTAAAATATAGCAGCTCGGAATTTGCCGCGTGGCGGCGGCGTAAGGAAAGACAATAATGTCGACTAAAAATCACGTGACCTTTGACTGGACGTAATTAGCGTCCAAGGTGCGAAATGTCTGCTACTGTTATGGAATATCCAGCCGATCGTGGCGATTATGACGAATCCTTACTATTGGAGAGGCTTATGCGCTCAGCAGTGGACTGTTTAGAAGTTGCTGAAAATTAGACTGTGCAGAAATTAAAAGCTGTGATTTAATTGTATTTTTTAGTTTCTTTAAAAGAGCTAAAATTGTTCTTTGATCGTTTTAAAATGTTTATTTATAGCAGGCGGAAACGTACCTGACCTAGACACAGTGATTCATTAGTGACGATACAGAGAATAGAACATTGATTAGATAAAACCATTTATGCAAATCAAAGAATTTTTTTTTTATAATAATGGAGGGGCTACATTTAAACAAGTAGCTCTGTGGCCGTGATAGCTCAGCAGTCAGGTCACTCGTTTTTAGTTTCATAATACGCGAGTGACCAGGGTTCGATCCCGGGTGACAGAATTACATTCTCGGCGTTTAAAGAAAATATAACAGGAAAATCGGCATTTCGGGAAAACTATAAAAAAATTGTTTAGTAACTGTATGTATAGTTCGCCTACCAGCATTACAGTGTGTATATTTTAAGCCTTACCTGCAGTCTAGGTTTCAATCCCCGGCCGGAAATTACAATTTATACAACACAAACATTATTAGTCCGCGGGTCCCTGTGTTGAATCTATTCTCCGTGCTTTGGAAAAAACATAGTTGTTCATGGAAACGTGTCTATGGGTTAGTTAGTTTCTTTATTGTCTCGAACAAAAAGTGATTATGTGACATGTCGCCGTCTTCCCACATTCTTTAAAAAACATCAGTATCGTTGGCTTGGTCATTATGGTGGTGACAAGGCTCTACCTGTCACGTTATTCCAAATTAGTTCTGGTAAAAAGTGGAATGAAAGAACTAAAGAGTCTAGACATGTGATACATTAATAACTAAATTAAAACTCGACTATAAAGTACTTAATACGCTCTCAGACATAAAGTAATTATGGAAATAATTTAAAACTTAATACAGTATATATTGAGACTTGTATCTACTTTAGAGAAGAAAATAAAAAAAAATTAGTATTCCGGACTACGCATTACTCGAGATAATAGAGCGTGCGTGTTTACGAGTATATTAATGTTTGTACGCTTCCTATACCCTTGCTTATTTAGATATATGTTAATAAGTCTTTTTCCCATCCCATGATAAAAGTACCAAGTGTTAGCCGTCACTGTACCGTTCCTATAAATATATTTTTTTGTTCCAGTCTGCAAACAGTAGTCTGTTTTGTAACAGTCTTTGTTCAAGTGATAACGTGTCACGGAATGCGGGAAATCGTTTTTATCATGTGTTGTGATATTCCGGTTTTGTAATAATGACTTGAAATGTGTACCCAGTTTTTTTTCTCGTATAATGATGAGTTCATCACCATCATCATCTATGCAGTCCCCTGATGGAAATATGCCCGACACTAAATTGTGAGCAACTGCCGGCACTTCGCGTCTTCGGAGCTGCCCGGTTTGGTCTAGGTATAAAATCCCCTAGTAAAGATCTGTCCAATTTCGTATACTTTTTCCGACATCTGGAGTGTCTGTTATTTTTATTCAAGTATATATTTATTTAGTCTACTTTGAGAGTGGTCCCAAGTGGAACACACGCCAGCCATGGGACAATATAGGGCGATTAGTTATTATACAGGAGCTTTACCCAGATGCCTATTTATATTGTATTTTACTTATTTAATATAGAAGGCCAGAGTGAACAGACATCTAGGCAAGCGTGTACCATCCTAGGCCTCATCTTCGCTTTCCATCGGGGAAGATTGAGGTCAAACGCAAGCCTATTTTTTCATTAAAAAAAAAAAAGTTCCTCTATTTTTCATCAGCGTGCCCAATTATTGCTTAACATAGGTAATTTCATGAAATCACTTAGAAAAGTGGGAATGCCTTCCATGGGCTAGCTAGGCAGACAAGACGGTAAGCGTAGCGTAGATTCTGTCTTTAGATATAATATGTATTCTGTCTTCCGTCAGTTCAGAAAGCCTTATGTGATTTAATACTATCGAATAATAGTATAATTTTAAATACAAGTTTTCAGATTTCAGTATATTCTTATAGATCATAAAATTGCACCTGTTGGTTGGCATGTACCCTAATCGAAATGTGTTTTTATGTTTTTAAAACATCGTAACCATAGTAATGGATATTAATTTTTAACTCGGTACAAGCAAAATACCTACAACTAGAATAAAGAAATGGTCGTGGCAGTAAATTTAATATTTTGACTGTAAATACATCTGTTAGTACTAAATAATAAATGTACCCATTGTAAAAGAATATATTTTGTCGTTACATTTAGTATGATTAGTCGTTCATTGGATAAGGGTGAAAAACAAGCTAACAGTCCACCTGATTTAAGTGGCTACTGGAGCCATGAACATCTGCAAACAACTTCAATCGCAGTAGGTCACCGATGCGTTGCCACTTCTGAAGCCTGGAATGCCTCGCAGCCCGTAATTATGCTGGCGCCCGTTATATACCTTTCTAAACTGGAACACAACAGTTGTTACACTGTTGTTTGGCGGCAGAAATGGCTGTGGGCCATCCCCTTAGCGGAGTCAACTCCAAGGCAGAGGAAGAATTTGAACTGATTCAAATTTAAGATCAGAAATATTCTACGGTGGCTTTTGCTGCTGTTCGAATAGGCCGGCTCGACCGGAGTAGTACCACAGCTCCGCAGAATATTGGCGTGAAGTTTCTTTTGCGGTACGGTCGGTGAGTGAGGTAACCGGAGGCCCACTCCCCCCCTCCCCCGACTTCGTCCCTTCCAACCCCCAAATATCGGCAGCGCACCTGCAGCTTTTCGAGTGTTTCAGATATACGCGGGAGTCAGTAATCACTCAGTATCAAGTCGCTTGCTCATTTCCCATTAAAAAAAATGTGTTTGTACATGAAAAAAGGCTTCATTCTATGTTACTCTATTTACTATATCTAAATCATAGGTACGAGTACGGATAATGCAATATTATAGCGATAATTTGGGTTAACCAAAATCTTAGAAACAGTGTCGAATAAATTTAGAGAATCCTGTACTACAGAATAACTAATAGTTCCTTGTCAGAACACTAACTATATATTATCTTTCAGGACGAAACAATTCTAACTATAATGGGGTACTTAGACATGCTATCGTTAAGCCGGTGCGCTCAAGTAAGCCGACACTTCAACCGGCTCGCTCTTGACGCGATCCTGTACCGATGTATAGACCTGAGGCCCTATTGGCACTGCGTTCGATCACAGGTTAGTACATAATGTTATACTCAATATTCCCTCAGATGATCACTTCTTTTGGCTCGAACAACTCCAGGTATCAACAGAAGGACTTTAATGAGACGGCTCGACTGGAGTAGTTACATTATAATCCGCATCAGAGGCACCTAAATCTAGTTCAAAATAATTATTTACTGAGAAAAAAATCTGGAAACAATTGACATACGAAACATTTTATTACTTGTGTTAAAACAAAACGGCTCGAGTAATTCTTATTTCTTAACGTGTTGCAACTATAAAAATTCTTTTGTTAGACACATGGAAGGATATTTATGTACAAGGAAGCCATTTTGTCGGCTAATAACGTTGCAAATTTGTGTAAACAATTCGTTAAACCCGCCCGTGGTTTAATTTTTAAGTTAGTACAACAATTGTTATGTTTGGACTGAATTTTTTTGGATTAAGGTGAAAAACGTGGTAACAGTCCACCTGATTGTAAGTGCATTCCGTGGACTGTCCGCAAACAAATTCAATCAAAAAAGGTGACAGATGCGTTGTCACTGCTGAGCACTTAGTGACTGAGTAATTAGTAAAAAATATTATTTAGACGTTCACTCTCGCACTGGATGAGCGTGGTTGATCGTCTTCTTAATACAAATACGCGTGTAAAATTGTATAAAAATGTCATTGTAGAATTATCTATAATTAATATTTGGTCAATATTTTTTACATTTCCTCAATGCACAAAGGAACGCCGATGGGTAGCATAGACTTGTCGCCACTGAACATTTACAACCGCGTGGACCGTGTCGCACTTCTGACATTATCACTGACATACAAAATAATTACAGGTACTGTCGACATTGGCGACGCGTTGCAAGTTCCTACAGAAGCTCGATCTCTCGTGGTGCGGCAGTCATCGCATGATACAGCCCCATTACGTAGTCAGGTGAGTTGCGTTATACGGAAACCCCTTGAGAACAATTACGGTAGCTGATGAATGATTAATTGATGAATACTATGAAACAATTGAACTGGGTGTTAGTAAATTGTGTTGATGATGTTTATAACAGCAAAATTACATTGTCTTCGCGCTTTTAGATGTGTAATCTCACACGGAGTTAAAATAAAACAAAATTATTGCGCCTGTAAGTTAAACGATACGTTTAATGCTTAGGAAGACGATTATTCATTATCACAAATTGAGCAAGAAGTATTTTGTACGACAGAGTCTTGCATTTGCTTTTGATTTTGCGATTGTTTGCTGGATTTGCTGTAATGTGAGAGGGAGGGGGATATACTTTATCTCCAAAAGTCCACCTCACTTGCATGCGGTGTGATCTGCTCATTAATGGGAACCGACTGATGGCGGAAAATCCCTCAGAATATACCGAATCCAAAAATACAACTGACTGGTGATTGGGAATCGGCCCCCCAAAACAATGCGAAAAATTCAATAACAGGTTAAAAGGGATCGAGAATAGAGCAATCAGTATAAATTCTTTGTCCAAGGTTGCCTTTGAACACTATTTTGTTATTATGTTTTTATTGGTCTTGTTTAAATTTTATTACCGACTTTGAAGTTTTTAATGCAATCAAATTATAATCGGTGTTATAAGTCAGCAAAAATTAATCTAATTATTATGACATTGGGGGAATAGCGATTGTGGTTGTAACTGTTGACTTACTTCATTTGTTTTCCTCTTTTGTAGGTTCTCTTTTGTGTAACTTTTCCATTATTGCGGTTGTGTTAAAACCGAATATACATTTAGTTATTATTGATGTAATACCTATGGTGAGTCTAAACGAAAAACATTTCCCTTTTGCTCCGTCTAATTTACTACTACCTTATTGCTAAAAAAGCATCTTTTATTAAAATAAACGAGTAACTGCTGGGTACAGACATTTTCTTATTTTTGAGATTGCGCCTCCTAAACTTTAAATAACAAGGCATCGTTTAAAGTAGGGATTCCCAAACTATTTTGGGCAAGAGACCCCTGTTTCAAAATGAACTGATACCTCAGGCCCCCATTGCCAAATTACTTTAAAAATCCTATCTACAAATTACGTATTTTTTTTTTTAAATGTGGTAACAATTTAACTTCCTACTAAAATACGTCCAACAACTTATTATCATTCTTATAATAAGTTGGTGGACGTAACACAAATAATAATTTGTGTTATTATTTAATAGGGGTCGATTTTTAGACCTCGTCGATCCCCAAAATGTTTTCGTTTATGTCGCCTCGTTTGGGAATCCCTGATTTAAAGTTTAAGAGAGCATCATACCATCTCTTGCTCCAAATGCAAACCCCAGCCGCACGTGGTGCACCATATTAGCCAATGGGTCTCTGGCGACCGAATGACGGCGTAGTATATATCCAAACTTAAACCAGTGATGGCGAGCTGCGTCACTATTAGCAAGATGGTACCGGCACCGAGCGCGCCAACTTACATGCCCCCGCGTGGTGAGCGTGGGCTAGATTGGATACCCATACTCACCATGCTGGGACGCAATAACATACGGTGATCTAAAATAGATTGATTAACTAGATGTGGTCTGCCGTCCGGTTTGTTGTATATCTGATTTTTTTTAAAATATATTTCATAGAAAAATGTGTGGTGGAACCTTTTTAATCAAATATCAACTATATCTGATGATTCAGTGTTAAATAATCGCACCATTGCCATCTGACGAACGGTCATAGAACCAGCCTAATGGCTAATAATCTAATGCTTAATTCTTAATGTGTTGTAACAATAGAAATTCTATTGTTATGACACTTAATGGCATATGTCACACGTTATGCGTATTGTTGTGAAACATATGACAATAATGTCTTCGCATATTATGTTTAGTGTCATCTGTCAAAGAATAAACGCTGTCCCTTTATAGATAAGAGCATTGCCGCTAGATAGGATTCTTAAAGTAATTTGGCTATGGGGGTCTGAGGTATCAGTTCATTTTGATTAAGGAATTTCTTGCCCAAAATAGTTTGGGAATCCCTGTTCTAGAGTACCGGCGTGATTTATAGAACTTTGTGACTGTTTCGTTATTACAAAAAATAAATTTGCAGTTTCCTGAGAGACAACTGCTCGGAGTTAACACATTTGAGAATGAATTGCTGCGAGTTCGTCGACAACTCGGTGCTAAGGACAGTGGTTGACACCAGTTCACATCTGCAAGGTCAGTTATCTACCATGTTGCTAATGATTGAATAAACGAACGGAGCCGAGGTAGGCTCGGTGGAGTGGGACGCTGGCCGTTTATATTGATAGCATTTCAATTTATTTCGATTTCCGGTGCCGGTATCGATAAAATCGTTAATTGAAATTATAAGTGCGTAGAGTACACGTGGTGGAAAACGTGCTAAACAGTATGTTGGGGAGAGGCTGAACAATACGTAGGTTGTTCAGCCTCTCTCCAACATACTGTCTAGACGGGTTGAGTTGAAAGTTGTAGATCGGAGAATTTTCCGTAATCACCACGCTTTACGGATGATTTGGCGATCGCATTATCAGGGACTTCGCACTACTTGCGACCCTGAGGAGGACGGTGGCTCGAAGTTTTTTTTTTATGGGCAAGGCGGCAAACGAGCTAGCGGTTCATCTGATGGTAAGTGTTTACCGTCGCCCATATACATCTGCAACACCAGGGGTGCTGCAGGTGCGTTGTCAGCTTTTTAGGATATTTGAGAGATGGAAGGGAGGACGAGGAGGGGCAGTGGGCCTCCGGGTACCTCACGCACCGAACGAAACGCAGAAGCATAGAATGCCACTAGTTCACGCTGGTATTCTGCGAAAAGCAACGTACCATTGACATTGCTGCTCGTTAACTGTCTATGTATTTTCAGTCTGGAATATATATAGGATTTATTTTAAACAAATAATAAGCCTTAAAAATCTCGTAGCCTCCAATAATGGCTGATTGTCCGTCCATCTCTGTATGCTAGGATCGTCATATTCGGATGTATTCTTTGCCATCAGTCGGTCGCCAGAGCCTCGTTCGTTAACTAGCAAGATATTAACAGGCTAATGAAGAAGAAGAAGAAGGTATAAGATTGTTATATCTGGCCTTTCCCTTTAGTGAGCTTTTATATCAATTGCACAATGCAACATTTTACTTTATTTTTATGCCTTCTTACATAAATTCATTGTAATATGATTACAAGGATTCGATCACGCATGCACTACTACTACTCAAAAGTGAAATTTTTATGACCAGATTTGTTTTAAAATAAGGTCGTATCTTATGTTATAGAAAATTACTTAAGATAAGCCTATATAAGATAGCCTTGAATATGTCTTCCTGATGTTTGAAGAGAAATTCTAAGATTAGCAATGTAAACATAAACAACCTTTAAAAATATTTATATAATTATATGTGGTATATGTATTAGGAATATTTTGACATGTTTTAAATGTTAGCCACGCTAGCCGAGTGATTATTTTGGGATCTGGCTCCAAATCATAAGACTCGAGTTCGATCCCCTATGTGGAGAAGTACTTTTACCGATGAGTTTTTCGAAATTACGTACGATTTGTATCGTCGGTTTGGACACTAAGAGAGAATCATCACCTATCACGGTGTTCATCCCCGTGTTGGCTATACAGTCGTGAGAGCTTATTGTCCCCATCTACATTTTGGATAGAATCATCATAATAATAGTGTCTTTGTCTTGAATTACAATTCGTGTGATAATGGTTCGCGTAAAAATCGCGTGGTTTTGTATGTTACACGTTTGGGCCGGCTCGACCATAGTACCATCGCCTCATAGAATACCGGCATGAAGTAGAGTCATCTTGTGCTTCCGCGTTTCGTACGGTGAGTGAAGTAACCGGAGGCCTCCCCCTCCCCCTCTAGTGTTGCAAATGTACTTGTGCGTCGGTAATAACTTATCATCAGGTGAGCCGCTGGACCGTTTGTTTGTATTCTTATAAAAAAAAATAAACAATAAAAAAGGTAGGACGATAAATGAAAGCATAAATATTAGCAAAGCATGAATAGGACAAACCGCTAGCGAGATTTGGAGGCGGGAGACTCAATTCTAGAAGAATGTTGTTATGAAATGGCTGTTGTTGTCACTCAGAATTATTCCTAATGCCTATTATTTTCAGACAATGTTTTTTGCCAAAACATCTGAGTAATGTTTGTGACTTGACATACTTGGCTTTTTGTCAATCTGACAACGTCGATAGGATGCGTCGACTGGAATAGTAAATAAAACTTATGCATAATGGCTTACCTATCATTCTATTTATTTGTTTGATTCCTTTGCATGTTCGGTGAATCACTCTTATCACAATTTTTTTTTAATTGTAGGTTCTCGTAATCTATATAATCTAATATTAACTTTTTTGGAACTTAGCAATTCCCGAGATTAGGACGTAAGGGAATTCGACATTCCACTCTTAGTAGTACAAGTAAAATGCCATTTAAAGTTCATGACTTCAGAGAAGGCGGAATTACCATCTCAGATATACCAGATTAAACTAATCAGACTGTTAACGAGTAGCAATTGTCTGTGGTTACCAATCGTGGTGATTAAAGCATGCCCCGCAGAGGAGCTTAGAGGCTGCAGTAGAAAAAAATTCTTTTTAGCAGTTTAAATAGTCTTAGGCTGTATAGTAGTAGTATAATAGTGCCAGGACAGAGGAGGCCTTCCCAATGTAAAGAACTTTACATTTCTTTACCTTACTGCTGTGTTTCGAATTGAGCTAAGTTTTCTGTTGTCGTACATGGTACATATCAAAGGAGTTAACTTTCACATTGATTAGTGGAATTGACACGATATTTTTTATATTTCAGAGTTGTGCCTGCGTTCGGTAGTAGGGTGTTCGGACTGGATATGCCTGGCAACATTGAAGCATCTTAGGAGACTGGATCTGTATCGTACGGATATAGGAACGACAGCCGCCGTCTCCGTGGTGCGGGCTAACCCGAACCTGCAACATGTTAATGTTGGTACGCATTTCTTACTTTATGTACAATGTCTCATATTTTAATATTTTCTTTATTTTAAAGGCATTTACGGTCAAACAAAAACAGCATACATTTTATTATATATTTATTATTTTAGCTTACAAAAATTAAGGCATTTTTCGCGAACGAATCATTTCTCCCTTCTATTCAAATATACAGGTATATTGAACGTTCTACAAACGAGAGAACTTGCGGGCTTTCTGCTCTTGAGTCTACCGTCGAAGCTGTAAAGGCCACCAGGACTACAGCATATCTACCGTGGGGGTTTTAGTCGGTCCGGCTATATGCCATATGTATCTTGAATGCTGATCCCGACATAGCCAGTCACCGTCTCCGGTGACTGTTAGGCGCGAGCACCTTTCCCCCACGTAAAACAATAAATGAAAAAAAGAGAGATCCAAAAACCATAGCAGAAATCATTTGTTTTAATGTTTTCAGGTTCCTGTAAAATGATATCGGCAATGGACGAAGTGGCGATAGCTTTGGGCGCCAATTGTCCGGGTCTTATCTCCGTGGACTTTTGGAAGTCCTATTCGCTGACCGCCGTGGGCATCAGGTCGCTTGGGAACTGCCAGATGCTGCAGGAATTGGATGTAGGTTGGTGGTAAGTTATAAAACAGTTAAAAATATTTCGGTATTTAGATGTAATATCATCAGATATCAATAAAAACCTTAAAGGTAGATTTGGTAGGAAAATGGTAGGTTGAATTGGTGGTATTCTGTCTTGAATTGATTTTTCCAATTACTGTTCACATTTATGAACACTTGCTACATAATTTACACAACACTATCAACATTATACACCAAAACTCGAAATACAGAAACTACTCTGGTAGGTAAAATTTGTAAACGACAAAATTTTACCTACTAGAGTTGTTGTTTTCGAAAATCTTATTTATTTGAAATGAAACTATTGTTTACGGATTGTATCTCGTTTTTTTATTACTTATTTTTATTACTGACTTCACAGGACGACTGTGGTGTTTGACGTCCTGATGTCATAGTTAACCCGGATGCCGTCAGCCTTTTAATTATTAATTATGTTCTGATCTACGCAGGATGAGCTCATAGTATCTCGAGTTCATGCAGGAATATGCTTGGTCTTGGATATAATTATATTTACTCACGGGGCAATGTATACGTTTCTACAACAAAATCACTGTAAGTGCCTTATGAATAGGTTTAAAATTTTTGTTGGAATGACCTTATAAATAGGGTTATTATAATATAAAGGAATACATGCATAATTATAATCCTGAGAATGAGTTGATCGCTTCCAATTTGAACCATTTCTAAAAAAATATATTGTAATATTGTTTTTCATCAGAGGAAACATCCTTATGAAACAGTAGTAGATTTAAAAAAAAAGTGGTTCGTCAAGTGAAATCTTAGTTTCTTATGTTGATGAATAAAGTATTTGATTTGATTACAGGATCCCAACAAAAGTAAATAATAGTTTAATTCCAAATGTGTACTATTCACATAAATACAATAAATCTTTTTATTCTAAATATTTAACACGATGTGTATTCGCGTCAGCCTGCAAGCGGGCAGCTCGGGCGAGTGGCTGGGCTCGCTGGCGGGCGCGCGGCTGCGCAAGTTGTTCCTGGGCGCGCTGCGCGGCGTGTGCGACCGCGACCTGCGCGCCCTGCTGCCGCGCGCGCCGCGCCTCGCGCAGCTCGACCTGCTCGGCGTCCGCGCGGTCACGCCCGACATCTGCACCGAGTGAGAGTTCATTCATTCATTCATTCATTAATCAATCTCAATCAAAGGTCCTCGGACCAATGACTAAACTGTACGGAGTAAGAGCTTCAAATGCGAGCCAAATTTTTTCTGTTCGAATTTCGTTTTTTGGTTTTAATGAATCGAATGAAAAAAAGCATACTAATAATATGTAAATCTGTAATGTTTAACGATTTTCGAAATAAAAATTGCAGTAGTTAACGATAAAATAGTTGTTAAAGTATCTCAAGAAGGCAAAATATCTGACCCTGGCACACTACGTAACCGACATGATGTGTTTGTATCCAAACCGTAATTATTCCAAATAATTGTCTCTACGAATGGGTTAATCCCAGCCTATCGGAAGATGAATCCTAGTATTATTACTTATTCAAGGCAAAAGTGTATTCAACAGCTATTGCAGATATCTAGGCTAACATTGTAAATTATCTCAGATGTTATCACCACTCGACCCCAGATGGGATCTTGCTCAAATCTTAGTCGATTCACAATAATAAAAATAAATCTATACGTCCGGAACAGATTTCAGATGCAATGTTGAACACGCTCACATTCATATGGTTGATTATCCAAGTGGTAGCGGTGTGAGAATGTTTCACATTCTTTTTTCCCGGGGCGACTAAGGGAAAAGACTTGAAAATCTTAAAGCAATCTTCGAGAGCAACCCCGGCGACGAGGCTCACCACGATGGTTTGATCTATGTATTTTCTTTTACGTGAAAGGGGACAAACGAACTAGCGGCTCACCTGGTGGTAAGTGATTACCATGACCCACTAGATCTGCAACACCAGAGGAGCCGCAGGTGCGTTACCGAAGAAGGGATGGGGAGAGGGAATGGGCCTCTGGTTACCTCACTCACCGAATGAAACGCAGAAGCACAAGAGGAAGTAGAGGAACTACTTCACGCCGGTATCCTGCGTGGCCGTCGTACCGCCGTGGTCGAGCCGGTCCATTCGAGCATCGGCAGTTTTGATTGCGCTCATTGGTGCCACTAGACAATCCCCCCAGCAGCTAATGATAACTTTTCTTTGTTGCTATTTCAGTATATTAGCCGGATGCCAAGAGCTGAAACTGCTAGACGTCAGCTTTTGTGATCAGATCCTAGAATCTCAGGTTGGTGAGGTTTTCATTTCGATCAAGGTGACGAACGAATGTCCTCGTTGAAACGAGTCGAACAGTACCCCTATGTGTGTGTTTTAACTGCATTGTTTTGACAATTGATATTCTATATCTTCCTATTCCAGTCCACTGCTAAACATAGATCTCTCCAAGAAACAGCCAGCTAAAGCCAGTATATACTTCTAAGCAGTTGCAGCAATCGCAGCAGTCGGTGTGGGACTTGGGTTCGGCACATTGTGATGGATTTTTCGCCATCTTTCTGTCTCAAGGCTCGTTTGTTAACTAGCACTTAGCGTTAGGGTGGAACCACCACATGGAAGTTAGGTTGGCTTAGGAAAAGAAGATTTTTTTTAATTTCCCAAAGAATGCGACAGAAGCTCTTTTTATACAGACTGTCAACCCAAGCAACATAACGAAACAGTTTTTTACTTTAACATGTAGCATTTAATGATTTCAAGCGCTCGATCTGTATGTATGTACGTACGTCAGAGCAATCATTTGTTTATTTTTATTTTTTTATGGGAAAGGGGTAATCGAACAAGCGGCTTATCTGATGGTAAGTGATTACCGACGCCCACGTACGTCTGACACACCAGAGGAGCTGCAGGTGCGTCGTCGGACTTTAGTGATATTTGGGGATGAGGGAGGAGGATGTATAAGTTCCAACGGCCTTTTAAGTATTAATACTTCAGTTAATTCAAAAAACTACTAATGCGTCACACAGGTAAACGAATGGCGGCTGCAGTACCCCCACGTCAGTATTAAGAGATCGTTCCAATCAGCCAACATGAGCGCAGTGCCCAGCCCACTGTTTTTGACGCCTAGTCTTGAATGATATAGGATTCTCCTCTGGGTTGTACTCAGAGTTAAAGAAGCGAAGAATGAAAACACGGATAGACCATGCCACTCCCGTCCTGAGTAGAAGATAATCTATATATCTAAAATTTATTCAAAGTATTTTTTATCTTTATTGTGAAGTCACTTAATCTCTTTAGTGCCATTTGCAACTGTCTGGTCTCAATTATAATAATAATAATAAAAAAAACACGTTATCTATGTGGTGTTTGTAAAATGTATCATAAAACCAATAAGTTTTTCAATTCAGGAAAAGTAGTTAAAATTCATGTATTCAGTGGTATCTATGATAAGGATTTTTAATAAAAAATTTCGGTGTTCTAGATTTATATTTCAAAAATATTGCTCAGAATAATATACGTAAGACACATGTTACATGTGTATTAATCGTTTTAAAAAAAATTGGTGCAGACAAATGTTTAGGTGAGACACGAAATTAATAAATGGGTTGTGAAAACGGAAGCGCGCGATGGTGTTACAATTATATTTGCTAACCAGATTATAATTTTGTTTCACGACAATTGGAGATAATTGAATATTTTTTAAATAGTCTACATTTTTTTTTTAAATATAATTTTGTACCTTTCATCCAAAATACATAGCTTATTAGTATTTAAACAGGCCTTAAATTATGTAAACATTGATTTTTTTTCTTAAGACTAACTACAAGCTTAGGCACTTACAGCATATATGTAACAGCAATCGGTATAGGTTATGTTGTGGCAGTACTCAACCATATTGCTATACCCTGAACATTTTAGCATGAGATTTTTTTTAAAGTATTAAGCTTGAAATTGAAAGACCAATGAAATTAACAAAAGTGTTATTTCTTGAACATCCTATTACATTTTTTATTAATTTTCGAAAATACAAACGTACAAACTGGCGTGTTATAGTTATTTGTAGGTTTATACTTAATTCCAATACATTGTTGCAAAAACATCTATAATTTTTGTTTCAGTTAGGCTTAGGTTTTTATTAAGTCACAAGTCTTTCGATCAAAACGAAATATTCGATCGAAGTTAGTGATTTGTTCGATTGTGCGCTAGCTTCGGCAAGAACTCAAATCTGTCGCGGGTAAGTTGTGCATAAGCACTAAAAGCGGCCAATATTTCGATAAAAAGACATGATATAGTTTAATTAAGTAGAAAAGAGATAAGTAATTGATTTGTACAGCTACCGCAACCATTTTATGTAGAAATCTTACCTACTTTAATTTAATGTTTTGTCGCGTTATATCTGTTATTGTTTTCCCGCTCGATGACAATACTTTTTCTTCGTAAATTTGAAATATATTTAGATAATTGCTTCTTATTATAATCATAGTGTTTTTTTTATTTTGTTTTGTTAAGACAGATTTCAGTTTGCATACATTCTCAGGCTAAAATGAACATGGTGGATGGTGATTATCATGGTGCATACATAGCCTTCAATTTAATTAAGCTATGATTGTCGGGGTCAATGTTATGGGGCAGGGAATTCATCACCAGATTTCGTTCTGCGAATAGAAGGGGAAGAGCAAGCTAGTAGAGTCGCCGCATCATTTGCGTAAGTGTGGCGACAGCGGGACGATTAGTCGCTTCTCCCCCCTTCGACATAAGTGGGAGGGAGTACAACAAAGATAAGTTTAATAAGCGTTTAGTGTCGGTTACGCGTAACTTGTATGTGTAGGTACGGGTTGTCTATACGCGAGTACTGTCGCGGGCGACAGTTAGGTGGGTGCGACGCTATTGACATATTTATGAAAACTTGGTTAGTGCTAGCTCTTCTAATTATTTGATAATTCGGATTAAAGTCGGCAACTTAATATTCGGGCAGCGAACGTTGAACGCTGCGGACGGTCGACGGGGTCATTGACCGGTGTCACGTGGGCCTAGTCAACTATAAGCGCAAATATATCTTGTGTCAAAATAACTAATAATATATTCTGTGACTAAACTATTGTACTTATATAATTGATATTTGTTATATGTCCTTAAAACATGTGACTTCTAGGTTGATTTAAGATATGAAAACTACTTAATGCTAACCTGTAACCTGTGGAGCTGGTCATAAAAAATTGTATGGTATGTATGGTATGGCAGTCTTCGAAATGTTAAATCTATTTTTTTTTAAATCATTGTTAATTTGGCTTTAATATACAGTTTACTTTTAGATGATAAGGCCTAACAGGCCATGAGCTACTGAAAGACTGATTTAACTTTAGACTATTATGAAAAAAATCTTACTAGTACTCTATTTTATGCGTTTACCGTACGCAATAATTTCTGAAACAGATTTTCTTTCTCTATAATTATTCGAGAATTGCGCGGCCCACACTTAGGTTCGATGAGGATCGGTTAAGAAGTTAACAACTGAATCGGTTTACAATTTGAGTTCATAGTGAAGCTATTCGGGCTGTATTTTTTTTAATACCGCACATTCATTAAAGAAACTTGAAAAAATATGGTGTCGCATTATGAGTTGTATTATGGCTAGGTTTTGTTTGAAATTTTGTTGTCTTTGCTTTCCAATTTTATAAGATTCGATAAGAAAATTTCAAAATGGTCTTGTCTGGCACTTAAAGCTCATTTACAGATTGGTAATAGGGTTGTGTAACTCGCAATACAATAAAATGTTAAAAGATAGAAATAATTTATTTAAAAAATTTAAAACTGCACAATTTGTCGTTGCTTGATTTTTGTTAAACAAAATTTAAATGATTTGTTTGACTTGAAGATGGTAATAGATGCACAACTTATGCACTACGGTGGCATCAATTCATGGTGTGGTAGAAACTGTTTATTTAAAATTAATATTATATATAGTATATAATACTAAGGACTGTATTATTTAATGTCAATTTTATGCATTCTAATAATATTAAGAGATAACCTTCTTTAAATGTTTTAGAACTCTCTGTTTATTTATAATCGTATATAATAACGCATTATCTTGTTAATCATATAGTCAAGTTATATCAAATTGTTTTCGTAATATATGTGATTTACTATTGTAGGAAATCGATCGTACCTATTAAACCGGTAGTAGTGATAATTCAACATAGCTTCCTCTATTTAAAAATATAAAAGAAGATAATTTGTTTTTATCGCAAAGCTAGTACTTAATATCTATTACAATATTATCTCTTCTGATGTTGGACTGGGGTACTTATCGATATAAATGTTGGATTATAGGATTAGAGTTTCGCGGCAGCCTAGTAGGTCAGGGTTGTATCGTTGTATCGCCGGTGCCCTCAGCACTGAAATTGTTAAAAGCAATTCAGTAATCAATACAGAATTTACCGCATACTTACGGGTAAAGGGAAAAAGAAAATATCACGGGGACACATTGGAAATTGATGTATTATTTTCTATATGTTTGCCTTAATATTTTTCATATTATCAGTTCGTCAGCTATACGTTAATAAATGAAACCGATCTATATATTTTTTATCTTTAAAGTACCATAATGTTACTCATTAAAATGTCTCTTTTCGTCTTTTATACTTCAACATTAGAATTAAATAAGAAATGTAAATTTAGAAAAAAAAGTTTGAACTTAGTAAATTATATTAAAAAAAATTTAAACTCTCAAAGTGTTTTACATGATATTATAATAAAATATATTGATAAGTACCCAATTTTAGATATATCTATTAAATAATTACAACTATTTAAATATTAATTCTAATAAACGGTTATCAATATGTACGAGTATTAAAACAAAATTCTATTGTGTCATTGTATTGACTAATTCACGATGATGAAAAATATTAGAAGATATAAGTATTGTATACTAACCAGCTCATACTATGACGATTTTATTCTGTCTTAATTAGAGGTTAATAAAACTTAAGTACACGTTAGTTGATAAAAATGTATATCTCTTATTATTAATCTCGGTATTCACTTGTGTATTTTTTAAATATTTATTGAATATAAAATAAACTAACGCATTTCGTACAGTTGTGACTATGTGTTGTAGAATATACTCTCAAGTATAAACTCGAGAGATAGTTTCTGATGTGGATCGCTGATTTATCCTATTTTTTTTTAAAGTGGATTTTGGTGTTGGGAATCAGTGCAATGTACCGCAGTGAAACGTGAGTCATAGACTTAAGGCAAAGGATTAATGTTTCTATTTATATATATGTTAGATGTGAACCATTTTTCCGTAATAAACTATTATTCAAAAGATTCGTGTTTTTATTTCAATTCCTATCTATTGACCCAAAATAAAAAAACAGAAAATCAAAAATATAATTTTGAAATACAATTGTTGCGTTTGCTGTTACTAGGTGAAACTTTTACCTTACTGTTTGTTACTCTGTATGCCTGTGGAATCCCACTGCGTTTTTTTATGAAAGTGGTAACAAATGAATATTTAAAAAGAATATTTTTCCATACCACGCTGTGCCGTGGCATTTGTACGTAGAGCCAAGCAGCGGCTTTCGCTGCTTGTCGAATGGGCCTGCTCGTGTCGGGGTAGTACAAAGGCCGCGCAGAATACCGGCGTGAAAGTAGAGGCATCTTGTGCTTCTGCCTTTCCTACGGTGAGTGAGGTACTAGAGGCCCACTTACCCTCCTTCTACCACTTATATCATCCACTTATATCATAAGGCCGGAAACGCGGGTGCAGCTCGTGTAGGTTTGCAGATGTACGTGGGTGACGGTAATCACTTCCCATCAGGTGAGCCTCTGCCTCGGCTTCTTTACCAAAAAAAAACCTCGCTTTATAGATACCGCTCCCATCACTAGTCTGTAGGATTAGTGATCGCCAGAGGCCAGATAGTTGTTACAGTGGCCAGGGAGCACTGCTTGCAGGTGTAGTGAAGTTTTGGTAAAAAAGTTTTTATATATAGATGTAATTCCATTATTGAATAAAAAAATTAAGTTATTCGTTAATACAAGATATATTAATGAAAAGGTAAATACCAAAATTACAATTCATTATGATGTCGGTAAATATCTATCACTACTGTATTTGGGGGAAATCGCCGTCCTGTCGTCAAGTTTATTATAATATCGTCAAGTTCTGTTTGACTAACAGACACTGCGCTCATTTTGTACGTGAATAAAGTCTATTCACGTAACACTACTTTTAACGAGTAAAAAAATGCGGTCTGTTAAACAGGCTATTTTATTCCGAAGTATACAGTTGCTATGATGTATTACGACATCATTAACAATGGTTGAAAGGACGGCATGTGTTGCTTTCGGCTAAGCGTTTTTTTTTTCAAAATTTCTTTGTAGAATAGAGAATTCTTATTAATACTTTTGTCAACATTAAAAAAAAATCTAATAATATCTAATGCCGTATTGAAATTTTATATTAAGAAAACAAACAACCTTAAAGGCAGTGAAAAGCGTGATTACACCATCATGTTACGTGAACCAGAAGCATCCTGTCTATGTCATATTCCTATTGATGATTACTAAGTACCTAATTCATTGTCTTCGCGATAAAACACGAACTGAATATTAAATATTCTATATATTATGGTTCTTTACTGCAGGCCGCATGAAGGAGCTCAAACTTACTGTGGGCAAGTGGACTTTTGATTAGGCTATTCTCGGTGTTTCTCTGTGTGCGATAGAATCTGCATAGACGTTATCGTACGTGTTAGACGTGTCTACACAGCCGTCTCGGCAAAGGTAAAGCGACAATGGACCGGCCACATAACGCGCAGAACTGACAACCGTTGGCGAAGAAAGGTTCTCGAATTGTTCGTAAAATTCGTTTGCCTGCGGACGAGGACCCTGTTTAAGATGGAGTGACCACCTGCACAGTGTTGCGGGTAGTCGATTGACGCAGGTGCCTCAGGATCGTACTTTGTGGCAATCGTTGAGGGAGACACAGACCCCCCTCAACGATTGCAGGCATAAGTTCACTACCGAACACAGGTTCAGTAGTGGACTTATGACAGGTTGAAACGAAAAATTAAGAAAGCATTCATTATTGTCATACACAGGGATCGGCAGAGATAAGGGATTTACATTTGGCACACTCAGCGTAGCCAAACGGACTTCGACAATTCACTTTTTGGCTCTCCGAGAGATGCGACTGTGGCACGGGCAGGCCTCTTCACCGTTTATTAATTGTTACAGTATTTATGGAAAGACTAGCATGTCAGTCCATAGGTAGCTACCACATGTTTCTTGTAGGTACTGACTGACACGCTGGTTATAGTACTTTCCAACAACAGCCGGTATACAGTCTAGGATAGCTTTATGTTTATTTAGATTCTGTATTGCTCAAGAAGATTTATTTTTTAATCTGTTAACTTCATGTATCTTCCGTGAGAAGTCAACGACCTTAAAGATATTAAGAGAACTCCATGTAAGGCAAAAGAAAGAACTAAAGAATTGGCATGGTCATTGGCAGAATAGAACATGAGATACATAAAAGTATGGTACATGATAATGTGCACAATTCCACACCAAGTAAGCTAGTGAGTCGGGTCAGTTGAGAGAGGTTATCTTTACCGTGCTAAATAACGAATTCATTTTTGAACGGTCAAAGAAACATTGTGATTAATTTGCTTTCAATAAACAAATGACATCATATATTTTGCACATACGATTGCCGTGAATAAATTTATAAGCAAGCTCTTATTGAGTTTCGATCTGACTAAAAGGCACAATGTTAAATATCTTATTATAATAGTTACTTTGCATTACGACCTTCAGTAGTGTCTAAATAACAATTTCAATGTTGCTGTCTGCACGAAAAGGTACCTATTCATTATAACTTTCATTTATTTTTTTCTGATTCTTAGGACCTATATTTCGCATATTAATACATTTAATTTATTTATTTATATTTATTTGTTGATCATATGTGATACTTGTATAGATTGTTAACATTTTGATTATGTCCTATATGATCTACCACTTATTGGCAAACAAATTTTAGAATATGATATAATTTCAAGACATATAAGGTATATTACATTACATTACTACACGGTTGATCAGGCGTCAAAATCAAAATTTATAACTATCAAAGTAAAATAAATAATACAATAATAACAATATAAATAAATCTACATGTCTAATTTCCTTATCAGTTAAAAATAAAATTTAAATGTTCAAAAAAAAAAAAATTAAGTTATTTTATCTATGTAATTAGTCAAATTTTATCGCAAATAAATTCCTGTATTGTGTAATAAACTTTTTCAACCAATATTAATTTAAGATTTTTTTTAAAATCTTCTATTTTCTTGTTTTTGATATTGTAGGGTAAATGATTATAAACTATGGGAGCCATCCCCAATACACTATGACGTAGCAGAGCTGTTTTTCCCGGTACATTGGCAATTTTATATTGCAATCGTTCTGTAATCCTTTTATTGTCTGAATTAAATTTAGAAATATTGGAGTGAACAAAAGCTGTAATTTCACTAACATATATGCTAGGTAATGTCAATATTTTATGTTCTTTAAAGTAAGGTTTGCAGCTGTCAGTGGATCGTAGTCCAAATATAGCCCTAATGCATTGTTTTTGGGTTTTAAATAAGGTGTTTTTTTCCGAACTCTTTCCCCAGAATATTATGCCGTACCTTAATATTGGTGCAACAAAAGCGTGATAGTCGTTTTAGAGCGAATATATAGCTATTTAGGCGTTTTTCTAATGTCTGAACATGTGTTTTCCACTTTGTGTGATTATCTAGTTCTATCCCCAAGAATTTTGAGACTGTCACCTCATTTATCGGTGATCCTTTGTAATTTATATTTTTAAGAAAGACATATTTGTTATTGATAACTGAATGAAAACGTAAATGTTAAAGGTATTATTTAAAAATAGCGTATGTCTTTCCTTTTGCGATTTCTATTTCATGCTTGACTTTATGCTTCTGGCGTGTCCTTTTACGTGAGCGAACAATTGAGTAGGGTTGCGAACATTTGTTTGGTGGATTATAGTGTTTTTCAGAATAAGTTGTAAAAATGATAGTGCACTTAAAAAATTGGTATTTTTTGGAAAGAGTAAAAAAGGACAACGGTAATTTTGTAACTTATTTATGGGTTAACAAAGTTGACAGATTGTGCTATACATTTCCTCAACATTATGTAGCACGCAGACCCGAAATACAGTACAATACATTTTATAATTATAATTCATAATATATAATATACATATTATAATTTACAATATATATTATAGTATAGTTGGCAACCCTGAAAGCAAGCGAAAAAAGAACCTGAATACTTATTAGTATTTCTTATTTTCTTCATTATATATTATTTCTATTTCTGTGTTATATACATATACTTGTTATATAGAGGCTGTAAGAGGGAATATATTTATTGAAATATAAATCTACTCAACCAACCGCGCTCTCCAACAGCGTGGAGATATTCTCTACTTCCACTTATAGAACTAGCTTTTGGTGGCGCATTCTATGGAAAGATCTATGTCCAGCTGTGGCCTTACATAGACTGACATAGAAAAACAATAATGCTAACTATGAACAAAGTTGTGGTTGCAATTATGTATCATTTGTTTTCATAACTAAGTAAATGATCATAGGTATCTTCATATCATATCTTCGCCCTTTTAGCATGAAAACAAATTCTGTAATATTTAGTAATTTTATTTAAAGTGATCTGTAAATAATATTGATATTCGTCGCAAATAATGTAGATTATTTTTTTCTTTTTGTAACACCATTTCATTTTCATTTAAGCGTCCTTGTCTGAAGATGAAGGTGAAACCACAAAAGAGGGATGTTTTCACATTTTATTTGTACGTAACATAAAATATCTCACGGAACGTGTTTCCGTAGAATACAAAATATGATTTTGTATTTTTAAGGCCTATAATATCTTCGATTGCAAAACTCTTTTGCCATATTCATTATTGAAGATATTTTGTTCTCACGCGGGTATTTCATAATTTAATTAAACTTATTTCATTTCCAGAAATGAATCTTAATATTCTAGTACTGATTGCGGTTATAGGAAGATGTTTCGGGGATCACCATAGTAGAACAAATCAGTTGATCGATCGTTCGACTATTGTTCATTTATTTGAGTGGAAATGGAGAGATATCGCTGATGAATGTGAACGATTTCTTGCACCAAAAGGCTATGGTGGAGTGCAGGTAAAAGTGCTGACAATATTTGCACAATAAACAATACAAACAGCCAAGTATGACGATCGTTTGGCCTATTGCGATCAGCAGCTGCTATAGGTATCATAAATGTCTATAAGGGGATGTGTCAGAACAATTTAGCAGATGGATGGATAGAATAATCATTTCAAATATTCTAGATCAATAGATCACAAACTGGTGACAGTACTAGTGTGGTGTCTCATTTCCGTCCACCGTAGTCTTCGCTCGCCAATCCACCAGCCACGATTGGGGATTGTTCAATGCTGGACATTGCTTTATACTATTGCGTTAAGAAATCCAATGACTCCTAAAAGTCTGATAATAATGTTTTAATAAAGATTTATCACGTGTAGAATAGAGCCATAAATGAGGTGCCGTGTAAGCTTGCACGCTAAATACTCTCATCACATAACCACACTGAATCCTAATTACAAGCTGGGTATTTTCCTGGAGAACTACAAAATATCCAAGATGTGCACACTAATCAGTAATTATTCATTGATTTATTGATATTATTTATCAGTAATTATTAATTTCACTTCAAGTTTTCACTTTGGATCTTTCATAAAGGAACCTGTCTCTTAAAAAGGCTACCAACCCATCAGCAATACTTCTGGTGTACGACGAATATCTAAAGTAATATTGGTCTTAATGGAGAATATGTTAACTTTATTTTCAAATGCCAACTTGACCTTAACCCTGCTGACTAATTGACGAGGCTCTGGCGTTCGACAAGTCATGGAAACTAGTATATCTGGTGCGGGAGTACCGACAGTGCGCTTACCTATTCCTCTGTCCAGCGTGGTGAGTATGCGTAAATCTTACATTCGACGTTTTCATGTTCAGGCTAATCTTCAGTAGATGACCTACAGTTCAATAAAAAGAAGAAAATGTTATTGCAAACTTATCACTTACAAGATTAACTAATAATATAATATTCAACTTTTTCCCGATTTCTATATCCCGACGGTTTTGCTTACTAAAGATATTTTGCATTCGTATGGGATTGCTGTTACATATTTATCTTTATTAAGACCAACAGACCCTTATTTTCTACGATAGCTCTACTTCACGCCGGTATTCTATGTGGTCGTGGTCCCCGGTCAAGCCGGCCCATTCGAGCAGCAGCAAAAGCTTCCGCTTGGCTCTACCACATCAAGAATGCTTTCTTATTACAATCTTGTTTCGTAATTTGTTTCGTAGTTTGTACCATAATTTTTATTAAGTTTTGTTATGTAACTTTGGAAGATATCACCGCCATCAGAAAATATAGTTATTAATTTGAACAATGGAAAACGGACATGGTATGAACGTTATCAAGTAATGTCTTATAAGTTGACGACGCGATCAGGCAATCGAGATGACTTTATGAATATGACAAGAAGGTGCAATAAAGTTGGCGTAAGGTAAGCTACCTTTTTAATGAAAGTATGCCTGACGTTCTGTACCCGTAAGCGACTACTGAAGTCTACATTAAGGTTAAGAACGTTTACGTCTCACGGCTTTTCGTACAAATTACAAAACATTTCGAAAATGTTTTCTATTAACTTTTCAGACTCATGTATCTTGCCTAGGGGTACAAACTTTGTTTAAAATCGGTGAATTGATTCCGAAGATTTTGGACTCTCGTTAAGAGCAGTTTTATGTCTTAACAGTTTTTAAATAATCCTTAATAAAGCGAACCTAAATAAGTTCATTACATGAATTTACACGCATTGGTCTGATGGTGTACCTAAGTCCATTAAATACATTGTCCAGGGACTGACGTGCAATTCGAGTACTGACCAATGTAAGCAATCTTCACTTTATGATGATGAAACACAGTCTCAGAAATTAATCCTTTTAACATATGTAAAAAAATTTCAGCAATTACTTCCAACCGTTTACCGTTGTGTTGGATCCACTCTATTAGTTTATTCTCAAGGTCAAAGAAAATTCTAAATATTTAGTGTTATCAGAATTGAAAACATGTATGATGTAACAATTATATTTCTTGAATCGATAAGGACGAGGTCTCATCACAAAGATATTTTAAACTTACAATATCATCAATCTTAATCTTTTTCTGATGTTGTTTAAAATTTTCTATTAGTATATTATCATCCATATTGAAGGTTTCGTTTACCATACTGACAAACACTGCGTTATACTAAATAAGATCTTGTTGTAACACGTACATCGTTCGACACGTCCCTGCAGCGTGGCTCTAAAGTACTTTACAGTAGCTTCAGGGAATTATCGTATGCTGTGAATATTATGTGTCCCGTGTCATTCCATAGGTGAAGGACTTGAACAAATCACCGACCGACGGCGAAATAAAGATATTTAGATAAGCGAAATGATCATGAATAGCAGTCGCACAGATTAGATATTGGTTTTTGATTGTCGTCTTCCACGATAACTTCTCTTCGGAATACTATCGGCAGTTGTAAATTGAGTAGGAGATATTACAGTGCTGTAAATGTTCGCGTAAACACAGAGGCACAAGCTCGTCTTTTCCTTCCCACGTCCGAAGTAAAGTCTATGCTTTCCTTTGAATTCGGCTGGGACCTTCAGTTCTATTGATACCCCCTAGATGGTGGGCATTCCACCACATTGCGTTTTAATCGAAGTTTTCTGCCACGCACTTCGGCTTTGAGGAATCAGCTGTTGCCAGCAGTATTTCTGAACAGTTACGACTTAGGGACATTCAAGAAAAGAGCTTATTCCTTCCTTTAAGACCGGCAGCGCATCTGTAGCTACTCTGGTGTTGTGGATGTTCGTGGGCGTCGGTGATCACTTACCATCAGGTGAGCCGCACGCTCGTTTGCCCCCTTCTTCTATATCAAAAAAAAAAACCTACGGCTCGGCAGACAGGTACGCAAACCACTAAGCCACTAAGTTAGTAGCAGTGGAGAGAGCTGAGAGGCTTCGATCACGTCGGTGGCGGGTCGTCCTCTTCCCTTTGATGTGGTTGTGGAGGGCGATGGATGCCACATGCGTTATACTATTTTGCAGGTTCTGCTTGTTGATGCTGGTCTGCTCGAGTTTGCAGTGAACTTGTGCTTAATTTTGGTGAATCACTGTATTCTTTCACCTGTTTTTTCTGCGTCAGTAGTAGATTGTAAAGAAAATATAATAAGATTTGTCAAAATGAAATGCTCTTTCTTACGTCGAAGATTAAAGAATTTTCATTCCTTCATTTCATTTCGTTCATTCTACTCATTTCACCAATCCGTTTCGGAAGCGTGGTGTGACAGATGCTATACCGTAGGACATGTCCTATGTCCAGTTCAGCGGTCTGTAAAAGAAAACGGAGCTGATTGTATTACAAATATTTAATTTTTTTTTTCAGAATTTACGCGGACGTCGTTGTCAATCATATGACCGGTGACATTAAGAACAGCAGAGGAACCGGCGGCAGCTCTGCCGATTTCCCAAACTATTCCTACCCGGTGGTGCCTTACACGCGTGAACATTTTCACTATCCGTACTGCGTTATTAATGACTACAATAATGCCGCTCAGGTTTGATCACATTAATTAATATGTATGGGTAAAAAGTAAAGTGGCAGCCTGAAAGCGCCCGTTGCTGGGCAAAAGCCTCCTTCTCAAATATTAGAGACGCTTTTGGAACCGGGAACTGTTCCAGTGCGGGTCGGCGGGCTTCATATATCCTCGAAATAATATTGTTGATTATTTCTCAGACATTCAAGTTTCCACACGATGTTTTCCTTCACCGCCCAGCACGTGGTAAACGCATCACTTAAAATTGCTATTAACAATTTTAGTGAGGTGTAACTGATGAGGTATACTAGGGATCGAACTTAGGTCACTCGCCTATGAAACTAAAGGGAGCTTCCTGTCCACCACGGCCCTTATATATATGGGTATTTGAATAATTTCAGCATATTCTTAACGGATTCAAAAAAATAATAAACAAAGTAACTGCTTTTGTTCTATGACTTTTTAAATAACACATTTTATTGATTTTCTATAATTAATGATTACAATTTGAACAAATGACTTCGGCTGCACGCTTTAGTAAGAAATATCGATGTTGTATATTAAAAAAAACTATGCAATTGAAATCAAGAAAAGCTATATTAATAAACTAAACATTTATTATGAAATTTAATAATATTAAAAAGAATGTAAAACTCGCGAACTGTTAAACCTAATACGTAAAAAAATAGTTACAAAAAGGTCACAAGACTGTCAACGTTTACATTATTATGAAACTATGAAGTGCTCGACAAAGTTTGAATACTTCAGGGAGCGATATCGTGAACAAGGTCGAAAGAACCGTAGTAGTTACGAGAGTCGAGGCAAAAGGTATTAATTGTTTGAATAAAATGTCAGCAACAATCCCTGTTGTTTGTAAATGAATTTATATTACGGTAAAGGTTTGGAAACAATGCAGGTTGGTTCTTAGCCACGAACTGTGTAATGCAAAAAATTAATTAATGATTTTTAATGGCCTAATAATTGCAGTTAGATAAAAGAAATATTCGATTAGGAATTTGTCTGACCTCTTGTGTTATACAGGTCCGTAACTGTCAACTGTTGGGCCTTAAAGATCTGAACCAAACTATGGAGTATGTACAACAGAGAATAATACACTACTTCAATGAACTAATTAAACTTGGAGTTGCTGGAATAAGGTAAGACGTATGCTGTCGTTCATTGTTATTGTGTATACCGTAAACTATTCTCTAGTTAATAGAGTCAGTTGATTAAATAAGTTGTACAGCCCCTTAGGATGAAATGTATACGCTTTTGTAATTTCACAAAAATACGTGTGTCTGTCATAAGATTTAATGACCTCCAAATCTTAAAATTAATATAATTAGACCTTTTTAATATACATCGCATAGGCATTGCGTGCAATATGTCACTTTTTCTGTTCCCTGCGACTCTGGCGGGCCGCGGGGGGTGAACATTGTCGGTATTATGGTCCGTCGCCGTATGGGGCCGGTCGTGCTGTTGTTCCCGCTTCCTAGTGATTACCTTTCTGACCCCCATGGCTTCCGGATGATCGATTCGGGTGAGTTCGAAGCTCACATGGAGTTGGAAGCCGCGTAGGAAGTTGCATTCATGTACCAGCGCCCCCCATATATATATATATATAAATATTTATTATGGTAGTAGTACACGAATGTTTAAATAAGCATAACTAAAGAAAAGTTTTTCATTACAAAAACAACTTATCGTTCAGCGGAACAGTACGTAATGTAGTTAAGTATTATAATTAAATTCAAATAGGGCTCATAACCTCCCTGAAAGTAAGTACCTAACTAGAATTCATAAAAATACGACGGTGCATTAAACATTTGCATTATACCTAATAAAAATTCGGAAGCGTTACTAAATTTAACAGATGTGACTAAACATAGTTAGATAGAGGTGACGCTGCCATTTTGTGAATGGTGTCAGACATATTTGTAAATTATTTCATAATAAGTAACGTGTGTACTCTCTGGGGAAGGGTTATGTTTAGCAGTGGACTTGTGACACGCCGAGACGGTGTTGATGCTCTTTGTGCGAGGTCTAACTTTAGCATCGGACTTGTGACAGGCTGTAATAATGATGTTGATGCTGAATGTTTTTGAAAATAAACTACTACTAAGAAGTGGATCTCGTTAGGTTTTATTTTCGTCCATTTCTTTTGCTTTCACAAAGTTGCTGTGTTTATAATTTTTTTTTATTTTAAGTCATACGAAGTTGCCATCACCGATCTGTCTCCCAAATGTGGCATTAACAGCATCTTAACAATTTCGAGAGGGTTTAAAAACCAATAGTGAGCTATTTAGATAGTAACGAGGAACATATTTTTATCTCCTAAGATAGAACTCTTTTTCTGTCTCTAGACAGTAGTTGGTAACTCTTGTCTATTTCTACCACTTATCAGCAGTGCAACCAGAGTTGTGTTCCGGTTTGGAGGGTATAGAGAGCCAGTATAATTACAGGATGTGAGGCATTCCATCTTAGTTCACATGAGTAACAACGCGTCTGTAACCTACTTCGCTTGAAGTTGTTTGCAGATATCCATGGTCTGCACTGGCCACTTACCATCAAATCTACTGTTTATTATTCTTGTATCAAAAGTAATATAACATAAATATTATCGAATATAATGTAATCTAATGCATGCATTATATTCAATTTTTCTTTAAGTTTGTCTGCAATTGTAGTTACTTTAAATTATTTATAATTAGTTCTAATAATACTAATATTAGCATTTATCTACTCCTAAAACTGCTATTTCTGGTAAGACGGTGCGATTTAGTTGGTTTAAAAGATTTGAATCATGGTCACCCTTACGTGGTTACTAAGATATCCGACTATTTGAACAATCTAATTTCCCTCGGTGTTGCAGGTTTCAGGTAAATTCTTGCTAACATAATTATGCTAAGTAATTATTACCTCTGTATATCAAGGATTCTGCTTATTGTTAGCTGTACTTAATCTCCTTCTTTGAGATAATACAAATTTAAAAATATATATGATGATTATAATGCTAAAGAAAACAATGAGTTCTTGTTAGGGATAATAAACGCATACACTAAATAACAAACTTAAGTGAATTAATTTTAATATTTTACGATTATATTTTATGAAATGATTTATTATTCACGTCAATGTATATGCTACTATGCTACTGTACTATATGCTTTATTATTAAATACCTTGGTAGTTCAGACGTCGGCCACTTGTCGGGGTTTGTATTTAAGGTGTTAATTTGACAAGAGTGTTGCTAGATTGTAAAGGAAGAAAAAAAAATATAACACATGATGTCTGCCTACTATGACTAGGAGGTTATAGTTCTCGGCTCCAAAACCTCTTCAAAGGGGAAGGGGTACAGATATAGGATATTTACAAGCATTTTTTTTTCAAGCTTTAATTTTTAGCCTTGGATAAATGTTGCAGGTTTTTTTATTTGCGAAGAATTTGCGCAAACATCAGCATATATTATTCCGACAACGTCCTTTACATTCACATTTCGAGTATTCAGATCACATTTCTTATATGAAAATGGTCTATCCCTCGGTACTTACGTAAAGCAACCGTAGTTTGAAGTTTTATTTTATCTTGTCTTTCATATGCTAATGTGGATTTTCTTGAGATTCATATAATAAAAGAATATTATTGTCATACGGTAGACGTGAGATATATCTCTTCCACATCATGTACAGGGAAGACTAGAAACAGTATTATTTATTTATAAAATCAAAGGCTGACTCGACTTGCAGTGGAAGAGAGAGTAGCATAGAGTGGCTATGTTACATATAGTAAGTGAAAGAACCGGTGACCAATCTACTGGTGACGAGGCATTCCATTTTAATTCTCAGGGGCTACAACGCAACTGCATCTTAATTCATAATAAGGATTGATGCCACCTGCATCAATCCTTGGGCCGTAGTGATCATCCTACATGGAGTAGAGGCTAAGGTACTTTCAAATGTAATCAAATAGAGTATTTATTCGCTGACAGTTGGGGCACTCATCGAAGTGTACTCGTACTTGATCTCGATGAAGTGTATTCATCGATGATACTGCAGTATCAAGATGTGACAGGTTATTAGTCCATCGCTGCTCTTCGTGTACTGCACACAACATGCTATTTGCATAATGCTATTTGCATTGCGTTTAGCATATTTCCCATTTGTCACCTTTTACGCCTACCATTGATCATATAGGGGTAGTGCAACTATACACAGAACTCTTCAAGGTTGGACTGACAACGCTACGAATAGTTGAAGCGGCTCCTATATTAGGTAGATTTGTGTTCAAACGCTTGCCTAATTCTATTGCTGTATTTGCCGCAGTAACTCGCATTATAAATACTATATGTTAACTCTATGCTATTTAATAAATTTTTGTTGGACTATGATAGATATTATATTATACAATAAATGATTAAACTTAGACGAAAGCAATATGTAATCCGAATAAAGGAAAACGAACTATGTTCCTTTTCTTTCTAACTATATTTTTCAATGTTTTGCATTAGTTTTAATTGAATTAAAATAAACGTAAGTAATTCCGAGTCTACTTATTGATATGAAAAATTTTTATACACACCATTTTCGTCTCTATTCTAGAGTTGACGCTGCGAAGCACATGTCGCCAAATGATATTCAAGAGATATATAAAAGGCTTAATACGTTGAATACTGATTTTGGTTTCCCACCTAACACAAGGTCATATATTTATCAAGAGGTCATTTATTACGGTAACGAGGCAATTAAACCGAGCGAGTACACTTCCTTGGGCGATGTCACGGAATTTAGAGTAAGTAACAAGGAACGAATTTTACGTCAAGCATATATTTGATATACTGTTTTTAAATAGTAATATTTAGAAAATAAACATTAACTAAATTACACGTGGAATTCTATCAACTGAAATATTTGCTAGCGATGTACGTATATTATTGTTCACATTCAATTGTACAATTCAATCTAGTTCGAGTGAAATTATTGTCAACTGCCATATTTGTTAGTGATGTATATTTTTGATGAGTTGTCACCTTTTGTTATGTAGGTATACTATTTATACAATTGAATAGTTTAGTTGAATTGATATTCTTATAGTAAAATTGTTTATACATTGTATTATATTATCTTCGTTATTACAATATAAGTAATATAAAGAGGAAAACCTTATAAATAACATTTAATCTAAAGTTTAGTTACAGACAGACTGTTACAATTAATTAGCCGATAAGCCCTGAGAGCGTAAAATTTACTTTGTTGACGGTTTTAAAAGCATTTGTTTCAACTGGGAAACTTGTTTAATAAGTAACAGTATTTTTTTGCTGCTTTGATAATAATAATATAAAATTTTACTATAATATTTAATTATGTAATATATTATTTGCTACAGAAGTATGTATTATTACGAGACACAATAACTTACTAATTGCTAATTTCATTAATTTTTTTTAATAATACACATAATTATGAAAATTCTTTAAAAAGGTAAAACGTTAGTAGTCTAACGATTTACCACTTCCAAGCACATGATTT